>CM056737.1:61540326-62165326 GCA_029844215.1 Przewalskia tangutica
GCCCTGTTGTTCGGCTCCGTGGCGCTGCATGGCTTTCGTGCGGGTTGTCAATTTATGTCCTTTTCTGCCTAAGATTCCTCCTTTTATGTCTATTTTCCGCTCCTTTTCGCCATTTTGCCTTTTTGAACCGATGTGACTCAAAAGAAAGAAAAACAACCATAATACTATACTAAACACAACAAAAACGATTAAAATACTAACTAAAAATGACTCAAAAAAAGTATATAAAATATGCCTAACAAACCCCCAAACTTAACATTTGCTCGCCCTCGAGCAAAGATCAAACAAAAATCAAAGAACAAAAACAAAAAGGACTCAAAGACGCAAATCAAGCAGCTGCACAGGGTTACTTAGAAACACATGAACGTCAGTTGGGATAATATGTTGGAACAAGTATAGCATGAATTTAACAATCTAGAATTTTAAGTAAGATATTTCGCAAATTCATTTCAATCACAATCAATGGAAGCATGAACACCTAACATATGCATGTCAATTTCATTTTCATTTTCCTCAAAGTTCTATGAGCCTGTTTACTTGTTATTCTCCACTAATCATGGACATACATACTATAGATCTTCAGGACTTTTCAGGGTTGTAATGTAGGCTTAGGCAGAGGTAGGTAAGATTAGGCATTTAGTCTCAATTTACATAAATAAGCGTTTTTTCTCATTCAACCATTTCATCTCATTCTTTTTGATATTCTTTTCAAGTCATACCTATCATTCCCCTCTTTTCTTTTTGGTTGAGAGCATGGAATACATTTACATAGGCACCCCAAACTTAAACTTTTCCATTTTCCATTGGGGTGCATAACTTTTCACTCTCTTTTTGTATTTCTTTTTCACTATTTTCCTCCTTATCTTCAATTAATGCTTATGGCACACAAGGGAACATAGGGTGTCAAAGAAATAACTTTTATTTTAGGCTCAAAGGGGCTGACTAGAGATACATTTTAGTGCAGGGTAGGTAATGAATGGTAAGAAGGGCTAACAAAGAAACGTCTGAATCATCTCCCTAACATGTACATCATAACTATTTCGCCTCAAATAACAAGCAAGCAGACTCATAGATATTTTTTTTCACAATTGACAACACATAAGCTAAGCACAAAATATTTCAAATAATTAGACTTACATGAATATTTGACATATCTATCTTAAGCACACATATTTTAGCTTCTCATTCCATTACATTATCCCACTTAATTCACTAGGCGTTTCAAGTAAACACAGCATGCATGATCATAAAAACAAAATCCGACTCATATAAAACACAAAAAAAGACTCAAAAATAGACACACACAAATAAAATAAGAAACTCCCCCCTAAACTTAAACTACACGTTGTTCCAAATGTGTAAGACTCAAAAATAAAAGGGACGACTTACATACAACATCGGCTCAAGATGGTGGTGGTGGCGGCGGATACTGTATTAATGGAGAATTTCCCATTGGCGCCGCGGCCCTGATTTTTGGCGCCGTGGCGCCAAATTTCTACAACCTCTCGATTAACAGACCGCAACCTCAGACATGGCGCTGCGCCACTGCCACAGCACCGATTTTTTTGCCTTCCAGCGTTTTTCCGTGCTTCATGTCCACTTTCCTCACCTGTCATCACAACACAAACTAAAATGAAAATTTTAAATAAAATAATTAAAACCTTGGGTTGCCTCCCAAGTAGCGCTGTCTTTAACGTATTTTAGCCGGAGGCAATTAATCCTTACTAGTGCCTGGTGGAATCTTCTGCGAACGGCTTGCAATCCGGATAGTTATTTTTGCCGGTCTCACTTCACCTACACCATTTCTATAGAACACAAAAAAGGGTAGTACTTTTATGCTTGCCTCCAAATTGCCCAATACTTGCTTGTATTCAAAATTTCCTATATTGCAAGGAATAATGAAGCTCCATGGATTTCTAGACTTCTGGGGTTCTCTTGAGGGTATGGACTTTCTGTTTGGGGGTCAGCAAAGACATCTGGTGGTGTTTCTTCTGCAACGGGTACAACAAAAAGGAACTCCAAGGAATCCAAAAAAGTGAAAAATTGGATTCCAGTAACCCCTTCTATCACGACCCGAACCCGGGCCCGTGACCGGTGCCTTACCCCGGGCACCCAAGTAGACATACATCAGAGTAATCAGCGGAACATAAAACAAGACATGAAATAACAAAAAAGTGTAAAACAGTAATCTGAGAAAACTTGCCCTTTGGCATATATATAAATAAACTTGAACAGTTACATCCCCTTTTTTACCAACCCTGCCCACAACAGTACTACAGACCTCTAAGAATGATGTAACAACAATGGCGGGACAGGGCCCCGCCATACCCCTGAATGTAAGTACCTACAACTACAGGGGACTATACCACTGATAAGCCTCTGGAGAAACGGAGCTTCCCAAATGCTGAACTGTGACCCTATGAGCGAGGATCGACGACTGGTGTACTTCTACCGCAGATGAACGCAGCAAGGCGAGGTCGATAACAGTACCAAGTATGTGAAATCCGAAAATATCGTAAATGAAATCATAGTAGTCTATATAAAGCGAGACATATATGATAACCAAACTACGATCACAATAAATAAGTAGTCATGTCAAGTCGTGACTCACGCCTCAAAGTCATCACTCAAATACAACTATGGGTCTCACGCCCACAACATCAATCATGCCCGTGGAATACCTTCCTCACCGGCAGCCTATGATATAAAAGCACCAAGGAACACACATGAACACCAGTGTCCCACTGTCATAATAAAACCGTACGGTAAATACGAAGACATAGCCGACTACTAACACCTACGACTAACAAGGTCATAAATCGTATCATGAGATCTGTCTAGACCGCCACATGATCAGCCGCCACTCGCCCGCGAGATCTAATGCGCGTCTAGTCTGGAACTTCCCGCACCCGCATAGCCACTCCAATGGCCCGCATGAGGTATTCTCGCATCGAGGGTAGCTACTCCCGCATCGCCCCGACTCGCACCGCGTAGCCACATAGACCGCATGACCATAAAGGCCGCACACTAACACGGAACTCGTAGCTCGCATAGTCCCCGGGACCCGCATGAGGTATTCTCGAATCATGGTCCTGCATCACCGAGTCTACCCCGTGACGGAGGCGCTAACCCCTAATTATGTCAAGAGGTGAGTGATGTAATACTAGCATAACGGCTTACCGTTAGACAACATAAGCACAACAAGGGAAACCCCTTTACACAAACATCACAAGACACTAACACACGTAGCATCCTAACATATTTAATTATTAAATCAACCAGGAAGTATTTACACGGCTATCACAAACCAACACAATCAAGTTAATCACACGAGGTACTTTCTACTATAAGTCAACAAGTTCGGGTTTTTATCCCCAAAGTACTTCATACATTAACTCTTTAAAAGATCCGTTTTCTTTCACAAAAGTCACACAATACCCGTAGTATAAAAAATAGAGTGACTTATCTTTTTAAGTAAACCAAAACACTTCCCTTTGTAAAATCAAGTAACAACATTATTTTCCAAACGTTCAAGTTTGCCTAATTTCAAATGTTCAAGTTTCTCATTTTCCGAAAGGTTTCGTAGTTCATAGTATTAATTACTTAATGATATAATTCTCTTTTTAAAACCATTTGAGAAACATATGCTTTATATGTGAGTAGGTTATTCTTGTTTATAACAATCTTATAACAGCAGCCATGATCTAGGAAATGTAATATCATTTTGTCTCATCTTAGCTTCTATGCAGATGGAGGTTTCTACTGGTTTTAATAATACTTAATTAGTCAATGCATTTCCTTTTATTAGCGCTGATGTGGTCTGTTCGATACCTATTCTGATTTCCGAAATCAGTAAAACATTATTCCTTTTTAAAAACCAAGTACTCATTACTCACGAATGAGGTTTCACACTCTTTTTACAAAATTCAGATTAATTCAATTAAGACAAATCTCTTATCCTTTAAGATCAATAAAACATTCTTTTTATCTCTCTTAAGCCGTTACACCTAACTTCCCATAAAGCTAGTATAACTCTTAAGTTTTTAAAACCAAGTATTACTCTTCTGTTAAAAATGATTTAGTATTCTTTTGAAATACTTCAAGATTATTTAGGCTTAAGTCAAAAGACATTGCCGTAATTATTATTAAGGCTTAAGTCAAAAGACATTGCCGTAATTATTATTCAGTTAACACACGTACGTCTACCGTACTATATATATGCTTTAAAATATCATGCTCAAGAGTATAGGAAGAATCACATACCTCGCGACGATTATCGACTATTAGCAAAACGCTCCACGGCTATAACCCGGCTAGCCTTGTCCACCTTTCAAGTAGTACATGCTACTTGCAGAACATTCAACCTATAAAGGTTATAAGTCTATCAACTTCTACATTAATATTCTACTGATGCGATTTCAGTTCTAGTCTTTTCTGTAATATCCTTCTATAATAGTTCAATTCTCTTCCTATATACTTTCCTTGTATATAACTTATATCAATTCTTATACTTCAATAGTATGAAAACTCTAATACAATAGGGAGGCAAGATATTTACCTCGATAAGCCCATAATTATCCAATGTTTACATGTCGATCCTGAGCAACGTTTAGCTCCTACTCTGGGCGCTCCAACCCGCTCCAAACAACCCTTAGAAGTTCTACGCAACTTCCACTTAATACTTCAACCAAGTATGAAGATTTTTCTTAGGGTTTCGGTTTGAGACAAAAAGGACATAATGTAGTATTTCCGGGCTCTACGTATAGAGGTAACTTTGGAATACTACAAGGTATACGGCTAAGGTATTTTGGTATAGTAACAATACTTTGGGGAGTATTTTCTACCAAGAGGGGGTGTATTTTATGAGAACAACTAGGCAAAGGGGGGGGTACCCCACGGCTAGCACCACTAGGAGGGGGGGAATACTTTCGGCCAAGGGGGAGGGGGCTCTCGGCCAAGGGGCCTTCTCAAAGGGGGAGGGGGGTGTTTGGACGAAACACTACCAAGAGGGGGAAGGGATTTTCAAGACTTAGAAAATGGTTTGTGGATGAAGAAATGTCTTCAACTAAGGGGGTATTTATAGGTCAAGCAATGGCCAACCAATGGCCAAGATCATGCCAAGTGCAAGGCAAGTGTAGGGTCAAGATTCATCCATGTGTACCTTATCCATCTACCACACAAATATCACAAAATATCCTACCTACTCCCACTCTCCCTTTCGTCCAATCTTGCCGCCCAAGTCCACCAATTAGAGGGTGCCAAGTGTCGCCCTCTCGTTGGTCCAAAACATTTCGTCTCTCGGAAAAATCCGCAAAAATTAAAAATGATATAGCCGGAATTTTCCCTTCGCAAGTTATGTAAAACGTTTAAAAAAACGATTCTAATCGGGTGTTGTGCACAAAATATTTTCGTCCAAGCCTACTTAAAGTTCAAACTTTTCTACGTACGTCATCACGTACATACTCTGGAAATACGGGGTATAACATTCTCCCCTCCTTAGAAACATTCGTCCCGAATGTTCCTTCTAAGTCTCAAAACAAACATGCGCTAGTATAGTCTTCACTGCTATACTTACGAAAACAAACACGCCACGCCTGGCCATAAAATAATACACGCGCAAATACTTAATCCAAGTCCACGAGGAACCATCTCTAGCATAACAAAAACTCCCACCCAAGGTCTAAAATATACTCCCTGCGCACCTTCTTTTTACAAACGAAATGATCACTTCTATTCTCTTGCTCGTCGTATCTTTCTCGCAGACACTCGAACTCTTTCTCATAACTTACCACATTTTCGCCATCGTCAGCTTTCCAAAATCTCGGTCACTATTTCCAACTTGGTCATCATTAATCGGGAACACTGATGGATCTCGATACTTTTCCAACATGACAATATGAAAGACGGACATCCGCTTCCCACGTCGGACGTCAAAGCTAAATTATAGGCAACCCGGCCTATCCTCCAACGGATCTGAAAACGCTCCAAGTACCTCAGGCTAAGTTCCCTCTGTTTTCCAAAACTCGTCGCACCCTATCCGGGGTGGTACCTTCAAGAATTCTGACCGTCAACTTGAATTTTAAGTGTCGACGTCGATTATCCGCACGACTTCCGTTGACTCTGATCTGCCAATAACCTCATCTGGATAAGCTTCATCCTATCCACATTCTGCTGAACAAGTATGAACCAACTATTTGAACCTTGCTACATCGAATCAATCAACCGGCAATTTACACTTCCGTCCCTACAAGGCTTCATAAGGCAATATCTGAACACTGAAATGGTAGCTATAATACACTCCCTCAACAGGAGACAACAATCCTCACAGCTACCTCTGAAATCCCAACACTGGCCCGAGGGCGAATGCGATACTGAGACTTACCTGAGTTCCTAACCCTGCCTGGTAAAACTTCCCGTAAAGAAACGACCATAACTTGGGCTCCACTGTCTGTCATAAGGTGAAGGTAGGCACCTCGTGCAGCCTTACAACCTTCCTGATATAAACATCTCGCATAACTTACTACCGAGTAAACGATCTCGACTAAAAGACAAGAGGGACTGACCTCATCGGCCCGACTACTGGTCGACCGCATCTACGAACTCGTACGATGGTTAACTAAACTTGGGCCTAACACCCTCGTGACCCTACCACCTGGCGGGACCACCACAAACTGACCCCACCATAAAACAGGTCGCGGGTTGACCCGCGGCATGGCCTCAACCCGACCCACTCTCGCGTAAAACACTTGCTCCCCGATCCGGAACAATCTCACTAATCACGTTACGAGAACCTAGTGGTCTTCTTAGCTCAACTACCCTCTTTCATTCCACACTACTCAGGGACTTATCCCACAAACATAGCTCACGTGCACCATGCACTCCGACAAGGGTTAAACGTAAAAATATAAATCTTTTACTCGAGATGGCATTGTTTCTAAGGTCTCTACGTATAAAGCTCTAAGGCTCACACTTTTTCTTATCCCCCAATCTTTCCCGGTTAACTAACCATGATTTCTAATCACAATACACTTATGTTATCTGAACATAACACTCAAGATATACTCATCTCATCATACGTACTAAACTCTAGAGGGTTAATGATATACCTGTATCTACTGCTTCACTCCCCTTAGTCGTTCTAATCAAACCTACCCCGTAGGGCGCATAGCTAGGGAAGATGACGAACTACCCACCGATCCTGAAGGATGAGTCCTCCTACTAGGACATCCTTTCGACACATGGCCCTGACGGCCGCCGGTAAAACAAGTACCAACTAAAAGACGACATTCCCCGGGATGACGCCTGTCACATTGCGAACACTGGGGAAAAACTGAATCCGGCTGGCTGGAACCTACGTGTAGCTGTGAACCGGAAGCTCTGGAGCTCTGACCAACTCCGGCTTATCCCCAACGTCCTGAACCCTGTGGAGGACCATTCTGCACTGGTGGATGTGCATAATCAATCTGCTGGTGAGGCGATTCGCCTTGAAAGTTACCAAAGGACTCTGTTCTACCTCTTCGCCGCCCCCGATTAACTGCCGATCTCTACGTTTCACCACTGCGCATAAGCCCGTACGCAGGCCATGCTCAAGCCTAACTAAAGAATTACTCCTGCACGACCCTCTCTTAGATACTCATCAAGACTCGCGGTACATCGGTAGATAATATACTCTCGGTTGCTAAATCCATGGCTAGTAACAGGGTCGTCTCTTTTGAAATCTATATTCTCTGTTCCTGGTCGTGGAACTGAAGGTTCAACTATCATGGCCGCAGTAGGAACTGCTGCCGCTGCGTTAAACTCTGCTGGGGCTGGCGATGTCGCAGAACTCCCCGAATGAAGCACCATATCAGGTGATGATTGGGCATGTGCCCTAGTAACCCTCTGCTTTCTACTCGCGACTCCTCGATCGCCTTGCCTCTCCGCCGGGTTTGCCTCTACGCGAGGCATAACGGTAAGGGAAAGAAATACGTGAGAGGGGTCAAACTTATAACAATTTCTAAGGCACGATATCGAGTGAGAAGAATGGAAACCAATCCTAAATATCCTATAGCCTCACGATTATTGGTGTGGTGCACAACACACCGATAATCAAGACTTCATGGATACGGTCGTAGACACTTTCCGAGGATTAATCGCTGCGATACCACTTTTGTCACGACGAACCGGCCCGTGGATAGTGCCTTACCGGGCACCCAAGTAGACATACATCGAGTAATCACGAACATAAAACAAGACATGAAATAACAAAAAGTGTAAAATAAGACCGAGAAAACTTGCCTTTGGCATATATATAAATAAACTTGAGCGATCCCCTTTTTACCAACCCCGCCACAACAGCATTTCTGCACTTAAGAATGATGTAACAACAATGGCGGACAGTTCGCCATACCACGAATGTAAGTACCTACAACTGAGGACTATACCACCGATAAGCCTCCGAGAAACGGAGCTTCCCAAACGCTGAATCGTGACCCTATGAGCGAGGATCGACGATCGGTGTACTTCTACTGCAGATGAACGCACTTCGGGCGAGGTCGAGCATAACAGTACCAAGTATGTGAAATCAAAATATCAGAATGAAATCATAGTAGTCTATATAAAGCGGAGACATATATGATAACCAAACTACGATTCACAATAAATAAGTAGTCATGTCAAGTCGTGGACTCACGCCTCAAAGTCACCACTAAATACAACTATGGGTCTCACGCCCACAACATCAATCATGCGTGGAATACCTTCCTCACCGCCGGCGCCCATGATATAAAAGCACGAAGGAACACACATGAACACGGTGTCCCACCTGTGTCATAATAAAACCGCACGAGGTAAATGCGAAGACATAGCCGACTACTAACACCTACGCACTAACAAGGTCATAAATCGTATCATGAGATCTGTCTGAAGCGCCATGATCGGGCCGCCACTCGCCGCAGATCTAATGTGCGCGTCTAGTCCTCGAACTTCCGCAGCTCGCGTAGGCCACTCCGATGGCCCGCGTGAGGTATTCTCGCATCGAGGGTAGCTACTCCCTAAGATCGCGGACTCGCGATCGCGTGGCCACATAGCATTGCATGACCATAAAGGCCGCACACTAACACGAACTCGTAGCTCGCGTAGGTCCTCAGACCCGCGTGAGGTATTCTCGAATCATGGTCCTGCATCACCGAAGTCTACTCCCGCCGGAGGTCGACAACCCCTAATTATGTCAAGAGGTGAGTGATGTAATACTAGCATAACGGCCACTGTTAGACAACATAAGCACAACAAGTGGAAACCCTTTACACAAACATCACAAGACACTAACACACGTAGCATCCTAACATATTTAATTATTAAATCAACCGAAGTATTTACACGCTATCACAAACCAACACAATCAAGTTAATCACACGAGGTACTTTCTACTATAAGTCAACAAGTTCGGGTTTTTATCCCCAAAGTACTTCATACATTAACTCTTTAAAAGGTCCGTTTTCTTTCACAAAAGTCACACAATACCCGTAGTATAAAAAATAGAGTAACTTATCTTTTTAAGTAAACCAAAACACTTCCATTTGTAAAATCAAGTAACAACATTATTTTCCAAATGTTCAAGTTTGCCTAATTTCAAATGTTCAAGTTTCTCATTTTCCGAAAGGTTTCGTAGTTCATAGTATTAATTACTTAATGATATAATTCTCTTTTTAAAACCATTTGAGAAACATATGCTTTATATGTGAGTAGGTTATTCTTGTTTATAACAATCTTATAACAGCAGCCATGATCTAGGAAATGTAATATCATTTTGTCTCATCTTAGCTTCTATGCAGATGGAGGTTTCTACTGGTTTTAATAATACTTAATTAGTCAATGCATTTCCTTTTATTAGCGATTTGTTGTCTGCTCGATACCTATTCGATTTAGAAATCAAGAAACATTATTCCTTTTTAAAAACCAAGTACTCATTACTCACGAATGAGGTTTCACACTCTTTTTATAAAATTCAGATTAATTCAATTAAGACAAATCTCTTATCATTTAAGATCAATAAAACATTCTTTTTATCTCTCTTAAGCCGTTACACCTAACTTCCCATAAAGCTAGTATAACTCTTAAGCTTTTAAAACCAAGTATTACTCTTCTGTTAAAAATGATTTAGTATTCTTTTGAAATACTTCAAGATTATTTAGGCTTAAGTCAAAAGACATTGCCGTAATTATTATTCAGTTAACACACGTACGTCTACCGTACTATATATATGCTTTAAAATATCATGCTCAAGAGTATAGGAAGAATCACATACCTCGCGACGATTATCGACTATTAGCAAAACGCTCCACATCTATAACCCGGCTAGCCTTGTCCACCTTTCAAGTAGTACATGCTACTTGCAGAACATTCAACCTATAAAGGTTATAAGTCTATCAACTTCTACATTAATATTCTACTGATGCGATTTCAGTTCCAGTCTTTTCTGTAATATCCTTCTATAATAGTTCAATTCTCTTCCTATATACTTTCCTTGTATATAACTTATACTCAATTCTTATACTTCAATAGTATGAAAACTCTAATACAATAGGGAGGCAAGATATTTACCTCGATAAGCCCATAATTATCCAATGTTTACATGTCGATCCTGAACAACGTTTAGCTCCTACTCTGGGCGCTCCAACCCGCTCCAAACAACCCTTAGAAGTTCTACGCAACTTCTACTTAATACTTCAACCAAGTATGAAGATTTTTCTTAGGGTTTCGGTTTGAGACAAAAAGGACATAAGGTAGTATTTCCGGGCTCTACGTATAGAGGTAACTTTGGAATACTACAAGGTATACGGCTAAGGTATTTTGGTATAGTAACAATACTTTGGGAGTATTTTCTACCAAGAGGGTGTATTTTATGAGAACAACTAGGCAAAGGGGTACCACTGGGCTAGCACCACTAGGAGGAATACTTTCGCCGAGGGAAGGGCTCTCGCCGAGGGCCTTCTCAAAGGGATGGGGTGTTTGGACGAAACACTACCAAGAGGGGGAACTTATTTTCAAGACTTAGAAAATGGTTTGTCGATGACGAAAAGTCATCAACTGGGGTATTTATAGGTCAAGCAATGGCCAACCAATGGCCAAGATCATGCCAAGTGCAAGGCAAGTGTAGGGTCAAGATTCATCCATGTGTACCTTATCCATCTACCACACAAATATCACAAAATATCCTACCTACTCCCACTCTCCCTTTCGTCCAATCTTGCCGCCCAAGTCCACCAATTAGAGGGTGCCAAGTGTCGCCCTCTCGTTGGTCCAAAACATTTCGTCTCTCGGAAAAATCCGCAAAAATTAAAAATGATATAGCCGGAATTTTCCCTTCGCAAGTTATGTAAAACGTTTCGTCGAAAAACGATTCTAATCGGGTGTTGTGCACAAAATATTTTCGTCCATGCCTACTTAAAGTTCAAACTTTTCTACGTACGTCATCACGTACATACTCTGGAAATACGGGGTATAACACCTTCTTTCTCTACACCAACTACCTTTCTCAATTTCTCAACAGCTTGGTGTGGTTCAGACTCCTCACTTTGCTTACCATTTCCCATAATGGTGTCGCTAGGCAAATTTTCTTGAGGTGTATTGATCACCATATCCATCAGTTGCCCTATTTGTGTCTCCAAATTTTTGAGTGACACGCTGGTCTCAGCCATAAACTGAGCCTGACACTTGGTGAGCTTGAGTATGGCTTCCTGCAGCTCATTTCGATCTTCTTGTGGAACCTGCGGGTTAAGATGATGTTGATGACTCCACTGCCCCTGATAGTAGTAGTAGTCCATGTGTCCTTATTTATTATTATTATTTTTTTACTAACTTTACCTACAAAATAAGAAAAACAACAAAAAGTGATAAAAAGATGCTCGCATAACAAGTTAGAAACTTGTTCTTGGAGCAACCAAATTAGAAATAAAATAACATGTCCAAATATATACAAACCAAATTAGACATATGAATATATAGTTCGATATTAAAAGTACGCCAGTCCCCGGCAACGGCGCCAAAAACTTGTTAGGCGATTTTCACGCGCTTAACGCAAGTGTACATATCGTTCACAAGTAATATAGTCTGGTAAGACCGAATATTGTCCTCATAGACTGGTTTCAAATTACCGAACATCTATTCTAGGTTATCTGTTTGGCAAACGATAATTGAATTGGGTTTTTATCTAACTACTAGAATAATTGCAAGAAGTAAACTAATTTATTTTGGTTTTATCAGTTATGAAAGAATTAGGGCTTCCAATATCCTCGACTATCCACTCTATTCAATCCTTAATGCAACTAGAATGACTTTTTTTCTATGTTAAGATAGCGGTTAACTAGACTTTTGTCACGACCCGACCCGACGGGCCGCGACTAAATGTCCTAATTGGACGTCATTACTGACCTGTCACTCTTAATCCAATTAATACCGAGATCTATAGAAATTTCGACAGCACAACGTTGCTTTTATAACATGTCCCCAAATAGGCGAGCCGACAAGGTTGCCTTACACAGCTAATCAACAAACAAAACAGGCTAGCCGACTAGGCTGCCACCAAACAACGTCATATACATAAAGGGATAGTCAAAATAGGCAAGCCAGCAAGGCTGCCACTAGATAACAACAGGAATAACCGGAAACATCCCAACACAGGGTATAACAACATCAAAAACCAAAACAAGGTACAAATGTCCAACCCACAACTGTCTACAGACCTCTAAGAGTACAATACTGACATATGACGGGACAGGACCCCGTCGTTCCCAAAATATGCATAAGTCTGAAAGATAAAAGTCTGTACCAAAATAGCTGGCTCCGGAACAAAGGATCTCTCCAACTGATGTACAGACGTCCTAAACTGGAGGGTCACCTATCTGAACACCTGGACCTGCGGGCATGACGCAGCCCCCCGAGGAAAGGGGGGTCAGTACGAAATAATGTACTGAGTATGAAAATATTAAATATTGTAATTAAGATCATAACTGTGTCTTGTAAGGTAGAGAGTCAACTGTATCATAAAAGAATGAGAGTCATATCCGTACTCATGCATGCTTAGTCATAAAATCATCAGATATAAATGAATGAATAAATTGCCCGGCCCTTGGGTGAGGGACGCGGTGAAATATATTGTCATGGGTATCTGTACCCGCATCACGGATGTCTGTCCGTGGAATTATCATATAAATATACATAAAGCGCCTACCGGGTGAGGACGCGTGGAATATACCGCTACGTGGTATTTGTACCCGCATCATGGATGTCTGTCCGTGGAATCATCATATAAATATACATAAATTGTCCGGCCCTCTAAGGAGGGACGCGGTGAATCATCCTGAAATCTGTGCACGAATCTGCCCGGCCCGGGACGCGGTGAAGTAGAGAAATGACTCTTAGCACGAGTAGATATCATGAGCAACTGTATGCAATTTAAATCATTTCTTTGACTCTCATTAAAATCATTAAGTAAACTTCTTACTAGAAATCACATGTACTTTTCATAACTCATATTACTAAGAACAAGACTGTGAAGAAATCATGTACGTCCGCCGTACATTCTCTTGTATAATATTCATGCCAAATGAAAGAATTAATAAGTCACAAAATCATGCCAAAAGAAAGGAAAATGGGCTCACATACCTCTTAGGCGAACTAATCAACTCAATATTAAGGTATGCCTCGTCTAGTACTTCAACCTATAATAAGAAATAGCACGCTCGTAAATTTTATGATTTCTAATGTAAGTTATATGAATAACGGCTCCCTTATTTCTATAAAAATTTGGGCAGCATTTCCTTTGTTTATGTGTGTATCCACAATTTTCCAACAATCCAAATCTGCCAGCAATTCAACTCCAACCAACAATTCAATTCAAACCAACAATTCAACCAACCAATCAATAAGTCATTACTTAAGAGTATGACCATAATAGCTCATATACTAGACACATACCATCTATACAACCTTTCTTCTCACCTTTATGGAATTTAATCCCAACAACAATTTAGGTGATTAAACCACTTATCTGTCATATTCCACCAACTCTTAATTCATAATAATAAAAAAATAGTCCATTAAGGCAATCCACCAAGTCTATCAATTAGTAACAAGAGTTCAAGTCTTCTAGTTTGCAACATATTACTTTACTTATACTTTTAACCTCTTTTAAAAATATGTATTGACGATTATCACAACGTATTTACAATTTCATAACTTATTTTATAATCTAACAAGCACGACCCTTTAGGCGGGACAATCGTGCTCAACAATTTCATAAAGGTTAGCCCTAACATATTAAAATTCTCTAATTCTTTTTCTTACTTCTTAATCCAACTTCTCGATCAACAATTTCCATACCACAAGTGCATTAACATAAAGATTTACTCCCAATTTCCATCATGCAATTATCGATCATAACCCAATACTTCAACTACAATAACATGCACTTCAATTGTAGCTTGAGGGAAGAATTTTTACCTCAATTAAATTACCAAAACAGTCCCTAGCCGAGCTCAATGCCCAGCCCGCGATACCCGCGGTTTCGTCGGCTTTTCTTCGCTAAATGGTCGTCGTTTCAACTTCAAACCAACATGCAAACATTCTACAATGTTAGACCAACATCATTACGTGTTTTTCTTCTCAAAAACTTATCCGGAAATCCGGAAAATCTTACCTTGACCCGCGGCCAGCACCCAACGATTTCCCCACTATTTTGGCTTCTCTTTTTGCCCAACTTCACCCCTTTTAAATTCCAAATCAACGTGCAACAATCTATGGTGTTACTCCATCATTCCTACACAATTTTCATCCACAAATTTGTCCAAAAATTGGACAAAAAACGAGACCTAGGGGTTGTTGGCAGTGGCCCGATTTGGCCACTGTTTTGGGTCAAAATTTGGCTTCTAATTGTGATGAATTAATCTAGTAAGAAGATGACAATGTGACTTAAATTCTTGGCTATGGATAGTGAGATTTTCGGATTGGAATTGAGAGAAAAGATGAAGATTTGGGTGTTTAAGAATGAAAATAGAATTGAAATGAAAAAGGGTTTGGGTATTAAATCCAAATCTGAAAATAGTTTTTAAAAATTACACTTTGTCCTTAAAAGCCTTCTTTAGTCAAGACAATCCTCAAGTAATAAATCTTAATCCTACTTCTATTAATCTCAAACACCCATTGCCTTAAATTCTTATCATCATATCTTCTATACGTCACTAATCCATGACGTAATATATATGTATATATAAACCATTATTATTAAAGAAAATTCTGGCGTCGTATTCGCCATTACCAATAATTAATCCGTATTAGCACGTAAAATATATTTAAATTTGATAATTGTAAATTTTAATCTTTAATGACGTTCTTAATTATCGTCTTAAACTTACGAGGTGTAACAACTGTCTTATATTCCGGTTAGGATATATAATCGCTCAACCCCAATGCAGAATCCTTCTATATTTCTATGATAGGATTTACTACATAGGAGGATTAAGAACATTAACCTATAATGCTACACAAGTATCGGGATACTTTCGTCCGCAATTTTAACCTATGTCTATTCAACTACAGCATATCCAAATCTCTCCTCTCGGTTCTTGATTCGAAATCATATAGATTATGATAATTAGTGATCAATTAACTATCAAGCATTCATACCAATTATTGAATAAATCTTAAACAAGTGAAGAAGAATTCAAACTAATGTATTAATTCATGAATAAGAGTTTCTAGTGATTCAAAAAGAAAGACCTAATAAAAAAATTAGCTCATAACCATAGACATGCTAAGAACTAATTTAATATCCATACATGAACTGAATTAAAAACAAAGAAAAGGAAAGAAAATAACTGAACATGTCTCTAATATTCTGCCTTGATTCCTATCTGAACGGTGTTGTGTGGTGTAGAATAGGGTTTTAAGAATATGTACAAGATGCCTACTTTAGGTCAGCCTCCTTCTCTTTTATAGCAAACCCTAGGGCTTAAGTATGTTGCAAATTTCGTGCCTTATGGACCTTTTTGCCCTTGGCCAAATTAACTTGAATCGAATTTCGGCGCTACATGCGCAGATCAGGCGCCATTTCCATAATTCTGTGGCCTCATTCTGTTCGAGCCGCGGCTTTGTTCGACGTCGTGGCACTGCATGGCTTTCGTCCAGATTGTCAATTTCTGTCCTTTTCTGCCTAAGATTTCTCATTTTATGCCCATTTTCCGCTCCTTTTCGTCATTTTGCCTTTTTGAACCGTTGTGACTCAAAAGAAAGAAAAACAACCATAATACTATACTAAACACAACAAAAACTATTAAAATACCAACTAAAAATGACTCAAAAAAGTATATAAAATATGTCTAACAAACCCCCAAACTTAACCTTTGCTCGCCCTCGAGCAAAGATCAAACAAAAATCAAAGAACAAAAACAAAAAGGACTCAAAGACGCAAATCAAGCAGCTGCACAAGGTTACTTAGAAACACATGAACGTCAGTTGGGATAATATGTTGGAACAAGTATAGCATGAATTTAACAATCTAGAATTTTAAGTAAGATATTTCACAAATTCATTTCAATCACAATCAATGGAAGCATGAACATCTAACCTATGCATGTCAATTTCATTTTCATTTTCCTCAAAGTTCTATGAGTCTGTTTACTTGTTATTCTCCACTAATCATGGACATACATACTAGAGATCTTCAGGACTTTTCAGGGTTGTAATGTAGGCTTAGGCAGAGGTAGGTAAGATTAGGCATTTATGTTCAATTTACATACCATAAGCGTTTTTTCTCATTCAACTATTTCATCTCATTCTTTTTGATATTCTTTTCAGGTCATACCTATCATTCCCCTCTTTTCTTATTGGTTGAGAGCATGGAATACATTTACATAGGCACCCCAAACTTAAACTTTTCCATTTTTCATTGGGGTGCATAACTTTTCACTCTCTTTTTGTATTTCTTTTTCACTTTTTTCCTCTCTATCTTCAATTACTGCTTATGACACACAAGGGAACATAGAGTGTCAAAGAAATAACTTTTATTTTAGGCTCAAAGGGGCTGACTAGGGATACATTTTAGTGCATGGTAGGTAATGAATGGTAAGAAGTGCTAACAAAGAAATGTCTGAATCATCTCCCTAACATGTACATCCTAACTATTTCACCTCAAATAACATGCAAGCAGACTCATAGACGTTTTTTTCCACAATTGACAACACATAGGTGTTACACCCCGTATTTACAGGACATGTTTTAAGAACGTACGTAAGAACTCACAAGTGTTAATATTTGAGACTTGTAAAAATTTATCGAAATTATGAAATTGTCGGAAAACGTAATATTGTGACGAATGGGAGGGTGACACGTGTCACCCCCCTTATGGTGCCTTGGACGAAAATGGGCAAGGACTTAAGGGTCATTTGACCTTTGTAGGATGACTAAGTCTTGCAAGTTGTGAGCTTGAGAAAATTGACTTAGTCAATGGGTCCACAAGGCTTGATATTTAAGAGAACCTCATCCAAGCCACCCATTTGTATACATCTTGATCCTCCATGTTACTATATAATACTACTAGTAGCAAGACTAACTCCAACACTTAGAAAAAAATTCAAGAATTTCAAGAAACAACAATGGTTGCTCTCGGGTTCATGGCCATTTGAAAAGAATTTTTTTTTGTTTCTTGTCTATTGAGCTCCACACTTTACACCAAGGTTCATGAGTGTATTGTGAGTGTATCTCAATAGAAAAATCCCGGAAAAAGATAGTTTTCGTATTAGTCGCAAGGTGAAAACCTAGTTGCTTTTCTAGGTTTTGTTTGGAAGATTAAAGGAAAGTTGTTGGTATTGTTCTAAGGGTCTCAAGTAGCGGATTGAAGTGTCTTGAAGAGGCTCTAAGTTGCTAAGGAGCGACTTCGGATTTGGAGTTGGATTAAGATTCGTTGAGGTAATAATCTTGTCTCTTAAAAGTGTTACAAGATTATATATATTGTTGTTAGCTTTACATGTTGCTAGCATGAAGTTTATGTGTTGAAGTTTTATTAGTATTATGGATTTATTGTAGCCTTAAATCTGAAATGTCATTTAAGCCATGTGAAGTTGGATTACAATTTGGTCGTTTATTAGAATCGTCGCATGTTACTTACTTGAAGATTATAGTAGTTATAATCGATTGCGACTTGATATCATGTTATGCTAACAACTTGGATTGAAATGGAAATTGGATAAGAATTGGTGTTATTGTACTCAATGTGACCGAATTGGACTAGTAGTTTGTATTAGTTTGATATCATTTGTGGGGCGGAATTTTACACGTCTAGTAGGCGTGTAATCCCCTATTGATTAATTGCATTGATTAGGCCTTAAATGTGGCGTGTTTGGTTATTGAATTCGGCCTTGAAAAAGGTGGCAAAGTAAGTAGAAACAAAGGAGGTGCTGTCCGATTTTCCGTAGAATTTAGAGACTTTACACTTATAATATTCTACGATTGAAGTAAGACGTTAATAGACGTATTGTGGACATTATAGGTTGACGTACTACAGGCGGGATATTGTACATGACGAGTGGTTTGACCCGAAGAGGTATGTAGACCTTTCCAATCTTTTGAGCATGACTAGTTGTACGTATATAGTACGGTAGACGTACAAGACCTTGATATCCTTTACTAGTTTTATGAATAGCCAAGTCGGGTGAGTTAGGAGATTAACTCACTTCTTTGAAAGTATTAAGGATGTCTTAAGTTTTATTAAAGTTAAGGGACTTGAAGAGTTTTAACGTATGTGATACTTGTTTCGTTTTAAACATATAAGTCCCTTGGATAGGAAATTGTATTTGGCTAAGGTATAAAGTGAATATAACGACTTTATGGGAAGTTGGTTATATTAGCTTTATGGAAAGATAAATGACTTGATTTAATGAAAGACAATTTGATTTTAAGGCATCAATTGCCTAAGGTTTTATAAGAAAATGAGTCACTTGATTTAGAAACCTAACTTTATTTCTAAAGGTATTGTGACTTGTCCTGAAAAGAAATTTTGACTTGATACTATGGTTAATAGTATCTTGGAAGTTTTATACTAAAAAGAGTCATTTGTTTTAAAGAGTAGAAGTATGTAGTACTTGGGTTGAATTCCCGGATTTTTATAAAAGATATGCTAGTGCCTTAAGTAAACTAAAATGAGAGTGTATATGAATAAGACTAATAAGAAGTTAGGGGGATTTCTTAACTTGCTTACTTTTTGTATGATAAGTCGGTAGTGCTTATGTTATGTATGATGGCCGGTTGAGATAGGGTAAGAGTATATCTGAGGGGTAAATCCCCAAGATCGTTATACCACCTGTTTCCGTGGATTTGCTACCCACGATGCGAGGAATACCTCATACGAGTCCTTATGGGCTTATGCGGGTGAAATAGTCTCATGTGGGCGGGTACAACCTATGCGAGGAATACCTCATGCGAGTCCACACGACCTATGCGGGTGAAATAGTCCCAGGAGTAGGATTGCTAAATGATACTGTGGGCGGATGGTCCTGCTTTGATCGTGAGCTTCCTATTGTTATGTTGTAGGTATACTATTAGTTACTCTCATTGTTAGTAAGGCACTGTGTACTGTAATTTTGTTATCATACATGTCTCCGACTTTGTTTTAAACTTATGATGTAATTACAGTATTTTCCAGTTTTACATACTTAGTACATATTGTGTACTGACCCCTTCTGGGGCTGCGTTCACGCCGCGGTAGGGAGTAGCGGTGGTGGATCCTCATTCTTAGGATCACTTATCAGACGTCAGAAGCTCCATTTCTCCGGAGGCTTGTCTTTTTGGTACAGTTTTTCCCTGATGTTGTAGATTTATGTACATTCAGGGGTATGGCGAGCCGCCCCGCCATCGTTGTTATTCCTAAGGTGCGTAGTCACGTATTTGTGGTTTGGGTAAAGAACCGAAGTTATCTGATTTGCTTTTTGATTATGCATATTTTATGGAAGGCGGCCTTATCGGCTAGCCTGTGATGTTATTGTTTAAAAATGTTGTATGTTGTGTATGTTCCGCTGCTATTCTCTGATGTATACCTGAACGGGGTGCCCAGGTAGGGCACCAGTCGCGGCCCCTGGGTCGGGTCGTGACAATAGGCTAAGCACAAAATATTCCAAATAATTAGACTTACATGAATATTTGACATATCTAACTTAAGCACACCAATTTTAGCTTCTCATTCCATTATATTATCCCACTTAATTCACTAGGCGTTTCAAGTAAACACAGCATGCATGATCATAAAAAAAATCTGACTCATATAAAACACAAAAAAAGAAAACTCAAAAATAGACACACACAAATAAAATAAGAAACTCCCCCCCAAACTTAAACTACACATTGTCCCAAATGTGTAAGACTCAAAAATAAAATGGACGACTTACATACAATAGCGGCTCAAGATGGTGGTGGTGGTGGCGGATACTGCATTAATGGAGAATTTCCCATTGGCGCCGCGACCCTAATTTTTGGCGTCGTGGCGCCCAATTTCCTGCAACCCTCTGATTAATCGGCGTCGTGGCCCTGCATTATGGCGCCGCGGCGCTGCAACATTTCTTTTTGCTTTCCAGCATTTTTCTATGCTTCATGTCCACTTTCCTCACCTGTCATCACAACACAAATAAAAATACTAAAAGTGAGACTGTTCAATTTAAAATAAAACAAACTAAAATGAAAAATTTAAATAACATAATTAAAACCTTGGGTTGTCTCCCAAGTAGCGTTGTCTTTAACGTATTTTAGCCGGACGCAATTAATCCTTACTAGTGTCTGGTGGATCCTTCTGCGAACGGCTTGCAATCCGAATAGTTATTTTTGCCGGTCTCACTTCACCTACACCATTTCTATAGAACACAGAAAAGGGTAGTACTTTTATGCTTGCATTCAAAATTCCCTATAGTGCAAGGAATAATGAAGTTCCATGGATTTTTAGACTTCGGGGGTTCTCTTGAGGGTATGGACTTTCTGTTTGGGGGTCAGCAAAGACATCTGGTGGTGTTTCTTATGCAATGGGTACAGCAAAAAGGAACTCCAAGGAATCCAAAAAGGTGAAAAATTGGATTCCAGTAATCCCTTCTTTCTCTACACCAACTACCTTTCTCAACTTCTCAACAACTTGGTGTGGTTCAGGCTCCTCACTTTGCTTACCACTTCCCACAATGGTGTCGCTAGGCAGATTTTCTTGAGATCACCATATCCATCAGTTGCCCTGTTTGTGTCTCCAAATTTCTGAGTGACACGCTGGTCTCAGCCATAAACTGAGCCTGACACTTGGTGAGCTTGAGTATGGCTTCTTGCAGCTCATTTCGATCTTCTTGTGGAACCTGTGGGTTAAGTTGTTGTTGATGACTCCACTGCCCATGATAGTAGTAGTAGTTCATGTGTCCTTATTTTTTTTTTTACTAACTTTACCTACAAAATAAGAAAAACAACAAAAAGTGATAAAAAGATGCTCGCAGAACAAGTTAGAAACTTGTTCTTGGAGCAACCAAATTAGAAATAAAATAACATGTCCAAATATACAAACCAAATAGACATAAGAATAGATAGTTCGATATTAAAAGTACGTCAGTCCCCGGCAACGGCGCCAAAAACTTGTCAGGCGATTTTCACGCGCTTAACGCAAGTGTACGTATCGTTCATAAGTGATATAGTCTGGTAAGACCGAATATTGTCCTCAGAGACTGGTTTATAATTACCGAACATCTATTCTAGGTTATCTATTTGGCAAATGATAATTGAATTGAGTTTTTATCTAACTACTAGAATAATTGCAAGAAGTAAACTAATTTATTTGAGTTTATCAATTATGAAGGAATTAGGGCTTTCAATATCCTCGACTATCCACTATATTCAATCCTTAATGCAACTAGAATGACTTCTTCTTCTACGTTAAGATAGAGGTTAACTAGACTGTCTTATATTCAGGTTAGGATATATAATCGTTCAACCCCAGTGCAAAATCCTTCTATATTTCTATGATAGGATTTACTAAATAGGAGGATTAAGAACATTAACCTATAATGCTACACAAGTATCGGGATACTTTCGTCCGCGATTTTAACCTATGTCTATTCAACTACAGCATATCCAAATCTCTCCTATCGGTTCTTGATTCGAAATCATATAGATTATGATAATTAGTGATCAATTAACTGTCAAACATTCATACCAATTATTGAATAAATCTTAAAAAAATGAAAAAGAATTCAAACTAATGTTTTAATTCATGAATAAGAGTGTCTAGTGATTCAAAAGGAAAGCCCTAATAAAAAAATTAGCTCATAGTCATAGACATGCTAATAACTAATTTAATATCCATACATGAACTGAATTAAAAACAAAGAAAATGAAAGAAAATAACTGAACAGGTCTCCATCTTCTGCCTTGATTCATATCTGAACGGTGTTGTGTGGTGTAGAATAGGGTTTTTAGAATATGTACAAGATGCCTCCTTTAGGTCAGTCTCCTTCTCTTCTATAGCAAACCCTAAGACTTATGTATGTTGCAAATTTCGTGCCCTATGGACCCTTTTGCTCTTGTCCAAATTAACTTCGGAACTGAAATTTCCTCGTCTGCGCCGCGACGCCATAATTCATGTGGCCTCTCAGCTGTTCTGGCGCCGCGACCCTGTTGTTCGGCGCCGTGGCGCTGCATGGTTTTCGTTCGGGTTGTCAATTTCTGTCCTTTTCTGCCTCAGATTCCTCCTTTTATGCCCATTTTTCGCTCATTTTCGTCATTTTGTTTTTTTGAACCGCTGTGACTCAAAAGAAAGAAAAACAACCCTAATACTATACTAAACACAACAAAAATTATTAAAATACTAACTAAAAATGACTAAAAAAGATATATAAAATATGTCTAACAATATGCACATCCACAACTTACAAACAAAGCCAACAATACCATTATGCATTCTTTTTCCTTACACTTATGGAGTACAACTAAACAACAACCAAGGTGATTCATACACCAATTTCTCATGTCAATCTAACTCTTCTAATCATGTTAAAACAGCCCTCAAAACAACCCATACTTCAACAACAACAAAAAAGTGCAAAGTAACATCTTTCTATACCTTAATTCCTTAAGACATATATCCACAATTACAACATTGAACATGCACATTCATAATTGAAATTTCCAGCATTATAATCCCACCAAAACAGCCCCTAAAATACAACACAACATGTCCAAAAATGCCATACAAGTCTCGGCCAACAAGGCTTAACTGCCAAAGTTCTTTTCTTAACTCCTTAAAATCCAATTCGTGTTCCAACACTTTCATATAACAATTACAACTTTAAATATCCAGATTTCTTTTCAATTCCAACATGCAATTAGCGACAAGAACGACAACAACACTCGAAACCAAGGTATACAAAACAGTCCCAAAATCGGTAAACCACATCCAAAATAGTCACATGCATTTCTCTTATCTCCAATTTCTCTTAAGACAAGTTCATTCCTTAATTTACCACATAATGTAACTTCAATTATACTATAAAAAGAAGAATCTTTACCTTAATTTTACTCCAAAACAGTCCCAAGTTTTCGGTCCAAAGCTCAAGTGTTCTTCATCATTTTTATCATTTCTTCAACTCCAAAATGACACGCATGTATTCTACAAGTTTAATCTATCATTCTTACATGTTTTTCTTCCAAAAGTTTCATCTTAAAATTGTAATTTTCTGAGCTAAATTCTCGACAGCAGTAGCGTAATGCCCACTGTTTTTGGGAGTTTTCTTTAGCTTATTACTTTGTAGAGGAGTTTATTCTTGAAAGGGGAGTTGATTAGGTCTATAACTTGGATATGGAAGATGAGAGAAACTTGCAAAATCTATGGAGGAAGATGAGAAGGTGTGAGGGGAGAGAAGGAGTACACAGTTTTAAGGGTCTTTGTGGGCTGATTTTTATTTTTGCAAACTTAGTCCAATTCCCATAATTAATTAGTCTTGGATCTCACTTCTTTTAAAATATTCAAATTTTCATAGGACCTTGTATTCTCAATGTCCTAATTTTTATAATACGACTAATCCACAATCTCGTTAGAAAGTATACAACTATTATTATAAGTTCTCATCGTCACATTCATAGTAGCCAAAATTATTCCGGAATCACATCATTTGTATACAAATTTCCGGATTAGCATATATAATTATACTTTATATCAAATATTGGAATTTTACTTCCTTAACGACGTTCTTAATTATCGCCTTAAAACTACGAGGTGTAACATCTTTCCCCATTAGAAACGTTCGTCCTCGAATGTTCATCGTAAGTCTCATGCTAGAAAAATTTCGGCAGAGTCTCCTTTATAACTATACCTATCCACCTATATTCAGCAAACCCAAAGATACCTCACAGGGCCACAATATAACACACATACAATTCATCAATCGATATAATCAAATAAGGAGTTGAATTGAATTACCTGTAGGCTTAGGGAACAATTGAGGATATTTTTTCTTCATCTCGTCTTCTGCTTCCCAAGTCATCTCTTCCCTATTATTGCTTCGCCAT
This sequence comes from Przewalskia tangutica, assembly GCA_029844215.1. Lineage (NCBI taxonomy): Eukaryota > Viridiplantae > Streptophyta > Magnoliopsida > Solanales > Solanaceae > Przewalskia > Przewalskia tangutica. The sequence continues at coordinate 61,564,879 of CM056737.1, forward strand.
AAGACTTTGACGGAAGCCACATCCTTAGTCTGTAACCTTCTGACTTGGCGATCAAGTATGGCTATGGGATTCTCCTCATAAGATAACTCCTCTGTCACCTGGACATCATCTACTGAGAAGACTCTAGAAGGATCATCGATACACTTACGCAGCATCGACACATGAAAGACTGGATGTACCGCTTCCAAATCAGATGGTAGATCCAACTCATAGGCAACCTTGTCTATCCTCGAATAATTTGATGAGGCCCAATGTATCTCGGACTAAGCTTCCCCTTCTTACCAAACCTCATCACCCTCTTCATGGGTGATATCTTCAAGAATACCCAATCACTCATTTGAAACTCTAAGTGTCGACGCCGATTATCTGCGTATGACTTCTGTCGACTCTAGGCTGCTAATAATCTCTCCTGAATAAGCTTCACCTTATCAACCGCTTGCTGAACCATGTCTGGGCCGATTAACTTAGTCTCGCCACATTGAACCAACCGATAGGTGACCTGGACTTCCTCTCATATAAGGCCTCATACGGTGCCATATGGATACTGGAATGGTAGCTATTATTATATACAAACTCAACAAGTGGTAAATGCTCATCCCAGCTATCTCTGAAGTCAATAATACAGGCTCTCAACATATCCTCAAGTGTCTGAATAGTACGATCAGCCTGCCCATCAGTATGAGGATGAAATGTTATGCTAAAACTCACATGCGTCCCCAATCCCTTTTGGAACGACCTCCAAAAGTTAGCTGTAAACTGAGCTGCTTTGTCCGATATAATAGATGTGGGGACCCTATGAAGTCTCACTATCTCCCTGATGTACAGTCTCGCATAATCTTCCGCTGAATAAGTAGTCCTGATTGGAAGAAAATGGGTTGATTTCGTCAGCCTATCCACAATCACCCATATAAAGTCACACTTTCGCTGAGTGCGAGGTAAGCCTATAATGAAGTCCATATTAATCACTTTCCATTTCCAAGTTGGGATCTCCATCTCCTGCAATAAACCACCAGGCCTCTGGTGCTCGACCTTAACCTGTTGACAATTCGGGCACTGAGCAACAAACTCTGTTATGTCTCTTTTCATGTCATCCCACCAATATAAACATCGAGGTCATGGTACATCTTTGTTGACCCTGGATAAATAGAATAACGAGCATAGTGTGCCTCTCCCAATACCTGATGTCGTAGCCCTGCAACATCAGGTACACATAATTTGCTGCCATACCGTAATACCCCATTAGGTGCAACCTCAAATAGGGTCTTCTCCTTTCGGAGAGCTGCATCTCTATACTATGCCAGAACAGGGTCCTCATACTGACGTCTCTTTACCTCTTCTATGATAGAGGACTTGGCAACTCCTCGAACAACAACTTCACTATCTCCAGAATCAGTCAAACGGACTCCAAGGCTGGCTAGCTGGTGTATCTCACGACCCATCTCTTTTCTGTCTGGCTGCACATCCATCAAGCTACCCATAGATCTATGACTAAGAGCATCTTCCACCATATTTGCTTTCTCCAGATGATACAAGATATCAACATCATAATCCTTTAGCAACTCCAGCCACCGTCTCTATCGTAAATTCAGCTCCTTTTGCTTAAAGATATATTGGATACTCTTGTGATCCGTGTAAATATCAACATGAACACCATATAAATAATGTCTCCATATTTTCAAGGCATGAATCACCGCTGCTAACTCCAGATCATGAGTAGGGTAATTTTTCTCGTGCTTCTTGAGCTGTCGGGAGACATAAGCTATAACTCTGTCATGCTTCATCAACACACAACCTAGTCCAATACCTGAAGCATCACAATAGATAACATAACCCTCTGGTCGATGTAAAACCATAATGCTAGCAGATGGCGGGCCTCCGCTTTTCAGAACTGGAGCCGGAGTCAACTTGTCCTTCAACAATTGGAGGCTGTGCTCACAAGCATCGGTCTACTAGAACTTAGCTGCCTTCTGAGTTAGCCTTGTTAAAGGTGCTGAAAGCAAACTTTTCTACAAACCTCCGGTAATACCCTGCTAGCCCCAAAAAACTGCGTACCTCCGTAGGTGTCGTCGGTCTGGGCCAAGTCTTAACTGCCTCAATCTTCTGTGTATCCACCCGAATACCATCAGCTCCGATAATATGCCCCAATAATGCCACTGAAGTCAACCAGAATTCACACTTAGAAAACTTGGCATACCACTGCTGGTGCTGAAGTACCCTAAGTACCGTCATCAAATGGTCTGCATGCTCTTCTTCTAAACGTGAATAAACCAGGATATCATCAATGAATACGATGACACACATATCCAAGAATTACTTGAATACCCCGTTCATCAAATACATAAACACTGCTGGAGCATTGGTCATCCCAAAAGACATCACTCTGAACTCATAATGCCCGTATCGGGTCTTGAATGATGTCTTAGGAATATCTGTTTTCCTTACCCGCACCTAATGATAACCTGACTGCAAGTCTATCTTGGAAAAACACTTAACACTCTGTAACTGGTCAAATAAATCATCAATCCTGGGGAGGGGATACATGTTCTTTATGGTTATTTTGTTCAGCTGCCGGTAATCAATACACATCCGCAGCGACCCGTCCTTCTTTCTCACAAATAGTACTGGTGCTCCCCAAGGTGATGTACTAGGCCTGATAAAGCCTTTCTCCAGCAAGTCTCTCAACTGCTCCATCAATTCCTTTAACTCCGCAGGTACCATTCTATAGGGAGAAATAAATATAGGCTGGGTACCTGGCGGTATATCAATAGTGAATTCTATCTCCCGCTCCGGAGGGAGACCTGGAAGATCATCTGGGAATACATCCGGGAAGTCACTAACCACCGGAACTGACTGAAGAGTCGGTACCTCAGCTTCCGTATCATGCACACGAACTAAATGATAAATACAACCCTTTCTGACCATATTCCTTGCCTTGAGGTATGAAATAAATTTACCCCTCGGCGATGTTGTATTTCTTCTCCATTCTATAACTGGTTCGCTAGGAAACTGAAATCGAACCATCTTCTCCCGACAATCAACATTAGCATAACAAGACGCCAACCAATCCATACCCATAATAACATCGAACTCGGTCATGTCTAACTCTATCAAATCTGCCATGGTATGACGACTATAAATAACCACCGAGAAATTTTTATACACCCGCTTAGCTATGACCGAATCTCCTACCGATGTAACTACCTCAAAAGGTTCTATCGACTCAGGTTCTATTCCGATACTACTAGCAACAAATGGGGATATGTATGATAAAGTAGAATCTGGATCTATCAACGCATATACGTCCCGGAGAAAGATCGATAATATACATGTAACCACATCATGTGACGCCTCCTGATCGCGCCTACTAGACAAATCATATATGCGGTGCGGAGGACCTCTAGCACTGGAAAATACACCATGGTCTGCTGGTATATGAACACCCTGCCCAGTGGAGCGCATAACTATGGAAGAAGACGAACCAACAACCGACCCCGTAGGCTGGGCCATACCGTCTGTACTGCTTCTACAAGGAAATCCCTCCTTATATGGCCTTGACGGCCGCAAGAAAAACAAGCATAGTAGCAAGACGACATTCCCCAATATGGGACCTACCACACTGAGAACATCGAGGCAAAGGCGGCCTCGACTGACTAGAACCCCTGTTCAATGCGTGAACACGAAGCCACAGAGCTCTGCGACTCTGAATACCCGTGCGATCAAATCGTCTACCTGCGGACTGTAGAGGTACACTCTTTGCTAGCTGGGAAGAATATCTGACATGCTGCTGAGGCTGCCCGCCTCGAGATTCACCCGAATACCCAGCCGACCTGGCCCTCTTATGCTGGCCTCTATCGTGATCATTGTCCGGCTGACGTCCCATGTGTCTGTCTTCTACCCCCTGTGCATATGCCTGTATCCGGGCAATATCCATACCTGGCTGAAGAGCCACCGCCATACAACCGTCAATCAAATAGCGGTCTAGTCCCATCACATATCGATGCACCCTATCCGCCATATCCGCCACAATGGTAGGCGCATACCTAGCCAATGAATCAAACTCGAGACTATACTCCCGAATTCTCCTGCCACTCTGCCTCAACTGTAAGAATCTATCGACTCTGGCCCGTCTCATCTCTGGAGGTAGAAAGTAGCCAAGGAATGCCTTTGTAAACTCATCCCATCCAGCTAGAGGAGCATCTCGCCTCTAGATAACTCCCAAGACTCATACCAATTAACCGCTACATCCCGCATCCGATATGAAGCCAACTCAATAATCTCAGTCTCCAAAGCCTTGATCACCCTCAATGTATGTTGCATCTGTCGGATAAACTCTTGCGGGTCATCCTCGGGCTTTTGACCCGAAAAACTCTGGAGGATTACAACTCAAAAAGTCACGAACCCTCAAACTGTCAGATCTGCTATCAACCCCAAGTCCTCGCAGTGCGCCACGCCACTAATGCCGGTCGGATGTACTACATCTCGTGGCTCGTCCTGCCGCAGGCGGAGGCTGGAGCTCAGTCTTGGGGCCTCAGGAGCTAATGATGATGTTGCCCTCTGAACTGGAGTCTTTGGAGGTGGTGATGTAGCGGAGCTCTTCGACTGGGGTACGGTCTCAGGCATAGACTGGGTACGGGACCTAGTAACTCTCCGGGTCTGGCTAGTAGCTCCTGCTACTGATTTGCCCTTCTAGGCGGCTGTCGCTTTCTTCGGAGGCATAGCTGTAAACACATTAAGATCATCCTAATAACATATCTCTAGTGCACGACCTACGAGAGGAAAGAATAGAAACCAATCTTATCCGTGACTCGCGTGTATAAGTATGGTGCAGCAATACCATCTGAGACTCTACTAGACGGTGCAGTAGATATTTTGAGGACGAATCGCTCGATACCACTAAATGTCACGACCCAGGCAGGCCGCGACCGGTGCCTACACGGGCACCGCATACCAACGTGTCACATAATCACGTGGATACGAGGATAACACGATGTCTGTAAGTCATATCAAGCGAGCAAGCGCGTTGCCATTATATCTGAGGAACATCCCAACATGAAGCGTAACAGTACAGTCGACCAAAATACATATACAATCCACGCAAGTCCCAACCACATCTACCCACAACTGTCTTGTTACACCCCGTAATTCCAAGGCAATGAGATGAGAACATGCCTAAGAAATTGAGATTTGAATTTTGGAAAGAAAGAAGAATTACTTTCTCTTAAGGAAAATTCTCAGGAATTTGTGAAGAAAATGTTTATTAATGGAAATTTGATTCTCAAATTTGGTATTTGAGACTTTTGGAATATATTAGAATTATGGATTTTTAAGTTCGGATTTGGTCACGTGGGATCCACGGGAAAATTTTACGGTTTTGTGGGCCCACAATATTTTGAGATATTTTGGCCAATTATGGATTTTTGAGAGATGAAATAATTTTGGACCAATCATAGAATGACACGTGGAACCCCCCCCACTTGTCTTGGTCTTGGAAGACTTTGACTATTTGACCTTAGATATTTTGGTAGACTTGGCTAGACATTTGTGAGACAAGTGGACAAGTGGGCCATGTGGGTCCCACTCCACTTGTCTTGCTACTTGGATATGTATCTATATACATAGAGGAAGTGCAAGACTTAGCCAACACTTAGCCAAATATCACACTCCCTCTCTTACATTGCTCTCGGCCAAGAGGCCTTTTTGGAAGACCAAAATTGTTCAATATTTATTGATAAATCCTCAAACTCAAGACTAAGATCCCTAATGAAGTTCTAAGCAAAGATAACTCCTTAAACCCCAAAAATCATGTGTTGGCCGAGAATATAGGGTGAAACCCTAGGAGTTCCGTCGACTTTTTGGAAGTGAAATACAAAGTGAAGTTGTGTATAAGATCATAGAGGTCACATATATGTGATTGAAACTTGAAGAAGTGGATAAAAATGAAAACTGCGGACCATATACCCCCGGACTGTTTTGGACGATTTTTGGCACAAAAATGAGGTAATGATTCTTCTTCTTTTAAAGTGATTGGATATTACTTATTGTTGATATGTATAGATGAGCATGTTCTAAAAATAATGAAGATTAAAAAGTATTTGGGCCATTTTTGGTGAGTTGACCGAGAGCTAGTTAGTATGCGATATTGGATTCGTTGATTTTTATTGTCGTTATTTACACGTGTTGCATGTTATATAATGAATGAAATATTTTTGTTGATAGTTATTATAACTTATATAACATGTTGGAATGAGAATTGGAGAAAAAGGAATTAAGGAAAAGGACTTTGGATTGTTGTAGTTGTTGTTGGCCGAAACCTGCCTAAAATTGTTAGACGTCGTTGTGTCGTTTTATGGAATGTTTTGGGGTGTTGTAATTCTGGAAAATCAGCCCCTACCATGCATGATTAATGTGGTAAAATGACTAGTTAAAGTCCTAAGGAATAAGGGTATAAGAAGGGTGTTAAAGGCTTCACATTGTACCCTTAATGTTGGTTTATTATGGTATTTTTGATTGTTTGTATAGATTGTGGGGCAGAATTTTACACGTCAAGTTAGGCGTGTAATCCCCTTTTGGTTAACTGTTGGTTGCACCTTAAATGTGACTTGTTGGTTGATGAATTCGGGCCTTGGAAAAGATGGAAAAGTACGTAGAAATAAAGGAAGTGCTGCCCAAATTTCCGTAGAATTAGAGGGAATTATTCGGTATAAGTCTTATACTATTAAGCTTGAGGTTGATAGGAGTGTTATTGCCATTTTAGGTTGGAGCACTACGTATAGCATAGTCTACTTGGCTAAGGAATAGCCGATGAGGTTGAAGTACTTTGGAGCGTTTTGCTACTTGTCGTATTGGTTAGTCATCACGAGGTATGTGAACTTCTTCCTTCTTTTGACATGATTATTTGGAAAGTCTATGTGACTTGATTTTAGTGAGTATTGAAGTAAGTAAATTTGATTTTGAAAGTATATGAGATTTGATTTAAAGTTATGAGACTTGATTTCTTTAAAGATTATGAGACTTTATTTTTCAAAGTTATGGGACTTGATTTATAAAGTTAAGAGACTTAATTTGTTTGGAAAGTTTGAGACTTTATTTTTCAAGTTATGGGACTTGATTTCTAAAGTTAAGAGACTTGATTTATTTGGAAGTTATAAGACTAGAGTTATTTGAAAGTCATGAGACTGGAATTATTTTAACAAGTATAGATTAATTGGTTTAAAGAGACTGCATGACTTGATTTTAAAAGATAGGAGTAACGTTATTTGAAAAGAACGAGTACTTGAGTTAAAGGAATAATTGCCTTAATGTTGAAAGTAGAAGTTACTTGAGTTTAAAAGGGTAAGTAATTTGGTTTTAATAGTGAAAGTGCTTTTGGGTTCAACTCCCTAAATATTGCATGAAACGATTCTTTTATAAAGAATAGACATACATAGTACTTTGAGTTCAAATCTCTTACATGACATGATAGTGTCGTGGTATTAAAAGGAAAGATGTTGTAGTGCTTTAGTTTTCTAGAAATGAAAGTGTTATAACGGCTTTATGAGAAGTTTGTTATAACAAGGTTTGTGGAAAGTCAAGAGAGGGTTTAAAATGTTGAAAGGAAATCATGTGAGAATGTCCATGATCAAGTCCTTAATATAGTACATGATACGCTACACTTTGATTTTCAAAGATGTTTTAAAGTAATACGTGATGTCTAGTGCCTTGATTTTCCAAAACCATGTCTTAGAAAGATATTTGGTATGATAAGTGTCTTGATTTTCTAAATGATGATTTCAAAATGATACATGTATTGGATCCTACTTCCTAGTGATACATGTAGTACTTGGCTTTTCTAAATGGAAATTTAGTTTATAAAGTGAATGTACGGCTGACATACAATTGTTGTAATGGACTTTATTAGTGATGCAATGTGTGATAGTGTCTTGGTGTTATAAAATGAAAGACTTGTTAGTGTCTTGTTTGTTTTAGAAAAAAGGCATGGTATTGTCTTGGTTATTTTAGAAAGGAAGACATGGTATTGTCTTGGTTATTTTAGAAAGAAGGCATGGTATTGTCTTGTTTGTTTTAAAAGGAAGGCATGGTATTGCCTTGGTTGTTTAAAAAGATGGTGCATTCATTTTGTCTAATGAGAGTTAAAGATTACTTAACTTGCATATATTGTTCATGATAGCCATTAGTGCTAGTGTTATAAGTATAATTGCGGGGTAAAACCCCAAGACATTATACATATCCGTGGATTTGCTCTCCACGATGCGAGTATTGCGTATATGCTCATTGCGTGTCCGTAGGGCCTAAGCGGGTGAAATAGTCCTGTGCGGGTGAAATAGTCCTATGCGGGGCAAATTATCCTATGCGGGTCCACAAGACCCTTGCGGGTGAAATAGTCCCAGGAGTAGGATTGCATAATGATACTACGGGCGGGTGGCCCTAGATTGATCATAAGCTTCATATTTTAAAGCATGTAAAGCTTACTCTTATTACTCTACTTTTAAAAAGGCACAGTGTACTGGTATTTGATTATTATATTTGTTACATGCCGACAGTGATGTTGAAATTCCACGAGCATGCTTATCTGATGATGGTTGTATATTATACTTGTTACATGCTGACAGTGATGTTGTATTCCACGAGCATGCTTATGTGATATTATATGCTGAGGGCATGTGTCCCTGATTTTGACATGGCTTTCATATATGAAAGTAGTACGATGTTCTGATGAGTACTGATGATACGAGTCTGATTGGCTCGATTGTTATATGACACGGTAGGATCTGGTATTTGATTTTCATACTTGCCCCTGTCATTCTTGTGAACAACTATGATTTTAATACTGTACTTTATTTCCGTTCCATACTTGATACCTGTTGTACTGACCCCCTTCGGGGGGCTGCGTTTATGTCCGCAGGTCTAAGTACTCAGTTGTGGATCCGCGAGCTTAGGATCCTTGTTCAACTTTATGACATAGCTCCAATGTTCCGGAGCTTGTCATTATGGCTAGGTATATTCAGAGGTACGGCGGGGCCTTGTCCTGTCATAGTTATTTGTCCAAAATCTTAGAGGTCTGTATTCATATGTGGGTTGGACTGACTAAAGTTGTATTTACATTGTTGAACAGTGTAGACCCTTTCGGGTGACTTATATTATGACAGCCTTATCGGCTTTGCCTTTGTTTAAGAAAAAAAAATGAGTGTTATTTATCTTCCGCGGTTTATTGTGTTGTATGAATAGAAGGTGCCTAGGTAGGGCACCAGTCGCGGGCCCGGGGTTCGGGGCATGACATGTCTACAGACCTCTAAAAGTACGATAAAGAAATATGACGGGACAGGGCCCCGTCGTGCCCCTAAATATGCATAAGTCAAAATAAGGCTCTGTACCAAATCGACTAAGCTCTGGATCAATGGAGCTCTCTCAATAGCTGAACAGGAAATCCTAGACTGGAGGATCACCCCAGTACATGTACTGCGTGCATGAAGCATTTCCAGGAAAAAGTCGATCTGAAATAATGTACTGAGTATGTAAAAATATGATGTACTGTAAATGAGATCGTAACTGGCCAAGATAACATGAGACATGTGTAATAATTAAAATACCAATACAACTGTGGCATATAGAAACGAGAGTCAACTGTGCCTTATAAAAAAATGAGAGTCATATCAAAATCATGAATGTCTGTCCATATAATCATTTATATACATACTGTCATGGGTACTTGTACCCGCATCATGGATACATGTCCATGAAATCATCATATATTATCATGGATATTTGTACCTGCATTATGGATATATGTCCATGGAATCATCATATATATAAATATTATCGGCCCTCTAGTGAGGGACTCGGTGAACAAATGCAAGGATCTGCGCACGAACATTGCCGGCCCGGAACTCGGTGAGGTGGAATAATAACACTTTGCACGAGTAACTATCATGAGCGACCATATGCAATTTAAATCATCATTTGACTCTCAATGAAATAAATAAAAGGCACTATCATGTCATGTGTTATGTAAAATCATTATTTGAAAAATCAAGACATTATATATCATGTATCATTTTAAATCATCATTAAGAGTCAAGATTCATCAGAACTATGTACGTCCGCCGTACACTCATTTATGAAAATTATGCCCAAAAGAAGAAATGATAGTTTCACATACCTTTTAGGCGAACTAACCAACTCACTAATTAAAGTTCGTCTCGTCTAGCACTTCAACCTATAGCAATAGTAATTCGGCCGTCAATTATATGATTACTAGCATACTTTATATCGAATGACGACTTTCTTTTCTATAAAAATTTGGGCAGCACCTCCCTTATTCATATGCACATCCACAACTTACAAAAAAGCCAACAATACCATTATGCATTCTTTTTCCTTACATTTATGGAGTATAACTAAAACAGCAATCAAGGTGATTAATACACCAATTTTTCATGTCAATCTATCTCTTCTAATCATGTTAAAACAACCCATATTTCAACAACAACAAAAAAGTGCAAAGTAACATCTTTCTATACCTTAATTCTTTAAGACATATATCCACAATTACAACATTGAACATGCATATTCATAATTTAAATTTCCAACATTATAATCCCACCAAAACAACCCCTAAAATACAACACAACATGTCCAAAAATGCCATACAAATCTTAGCCAACAAGGCTTAACTGCCAAAGTTCTTTTCTTAACTCCTTAAAATCCAATTCATGTTCCAACACTTCCATATAACAATTACAACTTTAAATATCCAGATTTCTTCTCAATTCCAACATGCAATTAGCGACAAGAACGACAACAACAACACTTGAAACCAAGGTATACAAAACAGTCCCAAAATCGGTAAACCACATCCAAAATAGTCACATGCATTTCTCTTATCTCCAATTTATCTTAAGACAAGTTCATTCCTTAATTTACCACATCATGTAACTTCAATTATACTATAAAAAAAGAATCTTTACCTTAATTTTACTCCAAAACAGTCCCAAGTTTTCGGTCCAAAGCTCAAGTGTTCTTCACCATTTTTATCATTTCTTCAACTCCAAAATGACATACATGTATTCTACAAGTTTAATCCATCATTCTTACATGTTTTTCTTCCAAAAGTTTCATCTTAAAATTGGAATTTTCTGGGCTAAATTCTCGGCAGCAGTGGCGTAATGCCCACTATTTTTGGGAGTTTTCTTTGTCTTATTACTTTGTAGAGGAGTTTATTCTTGAAAGGGGAGTTGATTAGGTCTATAACTTGGCTATGGAAGATGAGAGAAGCTTGAAAAATCTATGGAGGAAGATGAGAAGGTGTGAGGGAGGTTGGTTTTCGAAAATGAAGGGGAGGGAGGGAGTACACGATTTTAAGGGTCTTTGTGGGCTGATTTTTATTTTTGCAAACTTAGTTCAATTTCCATAATTAATTAGTCTTGGATTCCACTTCTTTTTAAATCTTGAAATTTTCATAGGACCTTGTATTCTCAATGTCCTAATTTTCATAATACGACTAATCCACAATCTCGTTAGAAAGTATACGACTATTATTATAAGTTTCCATCGTCACATTCATAGTAGTCAAAATTATTCCGGAATCACATCTTTTGTATACAAATTTCCGAATTAGCATATATAATTATACTTTATATCCAATATTCGAATCTTACTTTCTTAATGACGTTCTTAATTATCATCTTAAAACTACGAGGTGTAACAGAAATCGATTTGGCTGTCGGGGAAGAGTCGAGGCACGGAGGTGGTATGGAAAGAACGACCTTGCGATGGTGATCACAATGGTGTTATCCACTCCCGTCGAATCTTCCTCAGGTCGTCGGAATTGATGAAAACCGGCGGACTGCTGGCGGCATGGCCGCGACAGTGACTGGTCGTCGGTGACATGGCTGCCACGTATCTGCCACGTGGCTGCCACGTGTCCAATCCGTTAATATATGGTAAATTTGATAATTTTTAGCTAACGGAGTGTATATATGACCCCATACTTTGACAAAAAGTATATATAATGCTTTTATTAAAATTTTAGGGTATATTTGACCCTTTTTCCTGAAATGAATGGTCCCATGTGACTATCACAACATTCACTATTCTCCCTGCAATGAATGCTTTTCACAATCAATTCAAATTTCTAATAAAAGCAAGAAAATGATCACCTTTAAAAAGTCAAATGTAACATTTACCATTAAAAAAATCTCAAGTGAAATTAAGATGAAGAAAGAAACAAACAAAGCAGTGCAAAGCCATTTTTGTTGTTTGTTTGCCCCTTTTCTTTCTAGTCATCCCTTTCCCTTTTCCAACGAATCTCTCATAATCATAAAATTCAAAAATATAAGCCGAATCTCACAACTGTCACCACTACCATTTGCATTAACCCCAGCTCAACCCTTCATATACATACAACCATATACACATACATATGCCCCAGATCTGTTCTTCCAAGAATTCACAAAAAAAGACATTTCCAATCATTATTTGTGTAAGTTTTGGCAATACCCACCATTATTTTTAGCACTAATATCTACCCATTTGTGCCATTCACTGTTTTGGATGCTAAAAAATTGATCTTTTTATTCAAGAACTTATTTCCAATCATTATTTGTGTGAGTTTTGGCCATACCCACCATTATCTTTAGCTCTAATTTTTACCCATTGGTGCCATTTACTATTTTGTGGGCTAAAAATTTGTTCTTTATATTCAAGAACTTATTGGGTTGTTGTTTTTTGTTTCAGGGTATATGTAATGTATGTTTGTGTATGTAGATCTTGAGCTGGAATTTCATAATTGAGAGTGTTGGATTGAGGGAAAAGGGAAGGGGGCTTTATATATTTTAAAAAGGGGGAAAATAAAATGGTGTTTTGGGAGGGTTATATGAGTGATGAAGTGATGGGGACATTTGCACCAATAGTGGTGTATTGGTTGTATGCAGGGTTTTATCAGCTATTGCCACCAATGGATAACTACCGTCTTCACACTAGGAAAGAGGAAGATGACAAGAATTTAGTTCCACTTGGTTCTGTTGTTAAAGGGGTTCTTCTTCAGCAGTTTTTTCAGGCCACTGTTGCCCACTTCCTCTTCTTGGTAAATTCCTCACCTATTTATGGTTCTGTCTGTCTGTCTTGCTTGGAATTCTGTTGATTAATTAGGAGACTGTGTGACTTGGGGGGGGGGGGGGGTAAGGCCTGTAGGAATGGATTGGTAGAGTTGCTCCTTTGATGGCATGTAGGTCACTCGTTTAAGGGAAACACTTATTATGTGACTCACACAACTTACATTAGCTGTGTGAGACTTCTTTTTGTCTCACAAAAAAAGATCCAAATCTTACACTTTTGAATCCACAAACTTTGGATCCACTTTTTTGTGAGACAAAAAAAAGTCTCACACAACTAATGTCAGTCGTACGAGTCACAATATACAAAATTTCCATTTGAGGCATGGAAACAACCCTTTTGTAGAAATGCAAAGAGAAGGCTGTGTATGACACACCCTCCTCCTACGAACACTGTCGGGGAGCAGTTTATGCATGGTTAAACCCTCTTATAACAAGTTGTTCAGATATACTTGTAAAAAAAAGTTGTTCAGATTCAATTGCTGTTGGCCTTCCAATTATAACCAGCTAGTCGTTTGCATTTACTTACGTAAGAGGATAACTAACTATTGCATCACTTCTCATGTGTTGTGCTCTATTTATTAAAGGGCAGCCAAGTGACAAAGCTCCCGCTATGCGCGGGGTCTGTGGAAGGGCCGGACCACAAGGGTCTGTTGTGCTCTATTTATTGTGGTTATTTGTTTTAGATTCGAGATTCTTCTATTTAATGTGCCAATCAGCCTTAGCTTATGAAGTGATTACTTTTTTGGACAGCAGTGGCCATCAACAGACTTTGCTCGCCTCCCCACCCTTTTCTATGTTACAGTCGTAGAACGTTCAAATGCTAAGTATGTCGCCATATTTGATATGGTCTTTCAAAGAATGTCGTTCCTCATGAAATTGATAGAAAAGGAGTCAGATAGGAGGAAAGAAAGTATAGAGGAAAACATCTAAAGCATGGTAACCGTTATGTCATAACCTCATGAAAGAATGAAGCATTAAAAAGGATGAAAATATTTTCTTAACAAGTTAATGAATGTAGGAATGGTGATTTTCAATGAGATCGAAAAAAAGGAATGGTGACTTCCAATTCTTTGCGCTGAAGCATTGTTAAGTTTTATAGAGATGGTCCAATAGTGGCCATCGACAAATGTGCTGTCTCCCCCCTCATCCCCATTGTACTGTTTTTGACTGTTCAAAGGATTGACTACATTGCCATATTTGATTTTCCCCTTTTTAGAACATTTTCCTGATGAAATTGATAGAAGGGGACAGAGAGAGGGAAACAAGTCGAGAATAATGCATCTAAAGCATAGAAAAAATAATCAACATATTATATTCTCCCAAGTGAATGAAGTATCTTCTTAACAAGTTAATGAACAAAGGGTTGGACAAATTCCAATTTTTTGTACGATGCAAGCATAAGAAAGTTATATAATAAATGTGAGTATATTAGATTGTATTGTAGATGAAGTTAAATCAATTTGTGTATTGGAAGAGCTTCAAGGATATTAGACACCAAATGGCGACTTTTCATCTCGCATCACATATTGGAATTTCATAGGAAAACTCTCTGAAGGATAACTTGCTCCCATAATTGTCAAAGTAGGAGATATGATGTCTGGCTTACTAGTAACTGCTTACTAGCATAAAACTTGCAGAATTTGCAATTTCAAAAGGCTTTAGGGACATGGTTTCCTTTTTCCTATCATGTAGAAACTTCAGGTCATGCTAGATTTTAGTCACTAGTGAGCTGATCGACCTACAGAATATGTGAGGTCAGAGGTGTTAATATTGTTTCCCTGACGAATATAATAACAAGCAATGGTTATTCCATGAGTAGCTACTCACCTGGGTTTCCTCGATGTAGCCATTGAATAACACCAATATAATTTATCCTTGTGGATGAGATTTACCATACCCTCTCCCTCTGTTAGGCAACAACTTTCATATTGGTCTTGCTCTTATATGAGAATGAACTTTCATATTGGTCTTCTAGCATCTGCGGACAAGGGCGGATTTAGGTTGTGGGGAGGGTGTTCACCTGAACACCTTCGGCAAAAAATTACACTGTATATGTAGTGTAGATTTTGTGTTTATGTACATATATTAACTTTTGAATACCCTGAACAAATGCAAAATGTTAGCTCAAGTGGCCCCAGGGTGTTCAAAATTATCTTCGGCATCCTAGGTTCGATTCTCAAGGACAACATTATTTCTTATGTTTAGCTCTTGTTGTTTTTTTTGAAACCCCTGGGTGAAAATCATGGATCTGCCACTGTCTGCGGACCTGTAGTATTCAAGAAAGCAATATGCTTTGGGAGTTTGCTTGCTCCAAAAAAGTGATTTCCTCACGTTTGCTCCTGTAAGAAATTGTGTTGGATAATGAATGATGAACTGGTCATCACTTTCTCCTACATACGTCTTTCAGTGTGAGCGCTAGTGTATCCAAAGCAGATTTTTCTCTAGGTCATATATATGCTAAGCAACATAGATCCATATATGAGTCAATGGAAGAATGAACTCTAGCTTCTCCACAATGGGTTTGTCAACTAATTAAGTTTCTTTTTGCCCCCAAGTGTCTGGCTTAGCGGTCAATCAAGTGGTTGAAAGAATTGGGAGAGCAACGTTCAAATCAAAGTAAAAGCAAAAAGCAGTAGGTGATTTCAGTCCAAAGACCTCCCCTCATGTTTGGCTTTGGAACACTAGTATGAATAGCAAGTAAAGATAGCATGTTTTCAGTAAAGAAGTATTATAGCCTTCTAATGAAGCAGGCAGGATATTGGGATATTAGTTGGCCATGTAAAGGGATTTGGAGAACTAAAGCTCCTATTAAGGTAGCTTGTTTTGGTTGGGGAGCTTGCCTTACTCAGGACAATCTTTAGAAGAAGGGTTTTGCACTAAGTAATAGATGTTACTTATGTGAAGAAGAGTGGAGACTGTGAATCACCTTCTTATGCATTGCAGAATAGCTAGACAATGTTGGCAATTTTTCTTCCATATTTGTGGGATCTCTTGGATCATGCCTCAAGAGTGTGAAGGAATTATTGGAGAGTTGGCAACACCAGAGTACTCATTAAGTTTTGAGTAAATCTAGAGAACTATACCTTTGTGCATATTCTGGACTATTTGACTTGAAAGAAATAACGCTTGTTTTGACGGGCAAAAAGATCATATTTCTAGAGTTAAAAACAAGTGTTTACATAATTTGTTTTGTTGGTGTAAAAGTAATTTCATTGATAATATAGATCAATATATGGACTTTCTGGAGTTGCTAGGGAGATGTTGTGATTGACTGGAGTTGCTAGGGAGATGTTGTGATAGACTGGATGAATATTCCCAGCAGTCTTTTGTACCAAGTCTTAGTACCTTTTTGGTACTTAGTCAATAAAACTTTACCTTATAAAAAAATTGTTTGGCTTTGGAACACTAACATTTTTTGTAGTTTATGATATTACGCTTGCCTCCCTTACAATAATTGTAATATGTAAGTGTAATATTGTAAATCACAAACAAGGTTAGTGTTACGAAGTCAAACCTAAGAAGAGATCTCCAAAATTATCCCTTCTTATATAGTAATTCATACATAAACCTTGAGTTTATTTTCTTGTAGAGTGATGAATAAGATTTTGGCAAATTCCTAAAATTAAAATTTAGAAATGAAATAACGAAGTTTAGAAATTTTAGGTCATTACAAATTGAAACAACCATAAATTAAACAAGAGCTTCTTGAAGCGGTAGTATAAATGCAGTATAGTTCATGATTTGTGATTCTTTCTAGGAAATTACTTGTGGATTCTTTGTGTTGATAGGACAACCTGCCATTCAACGTATTGTAGGGGGAAAGTTGATAGAAATTAAATGAAACATTCAAAGAGATTATGGGTTCTTTGTTGACAGGACAACTTGCCATCAACGTATTGTAGGTGCAAAGTTGATAGAAATTAAATGGAAACATTCAAATTTTTTTCTTCAAATCTATTTCACACGGTCGGCAAGTGAATTGACATTTTTCTTTTCTTATTAAAAAAAAATTCTCAATTCACTTTCCGACTATGTGAAAGAGATTTAAAGAAAAAGACTTAAAGGAAACCCACTAATAGCTTTTTGAGCCTTTCCACTAAATTTCTATAAACTATGCCCTACAATGCGTTGGATGATGTGATGTCCTATCAATACAAAGAGAATCTTCTTATTGAATTCAAGTGAAGTTGAAGGCCAAATACGTAGGTACAAGTTAATCATAAATTAGGTGTTCAACTGGTAAAGGTTTTACTTAGGTGTCTAAATGAAAAATATGGACAAGTTTAAGGGGTTGTCGATGTATTTGGTCTTATTTATATAAGGGTTGTTGGAAATTTGTCCCTTTTTCAAATCCTCCGGCCTTTTTTTTATCTGAATTTAATTATTTTTAACGTGGTTATCAAGTTTTTTTCCAAGAAGTTCCATTAGCTGATAGGGTCACAACATAAAGGTGGTCATCTTTTGTCTTTTAGCGAAATTTATAATCATCAAAAGTCTTCACCTATGACCTCAACAAAAATGAAGTATTGACCTAAATTGTTGTGAGTCGAGACTGTGGAATGATCTGTGTCCTCCAATATAGGGTGTTGTGATGTTAATGCAACATGAAACTTTTTCTGGTACTATTTGCTTTGACATATAGATACTTTCAAGGATGTCATCTATATGACTTGACGTCTCTATGAGCAATTATCATGGATAGATCGAGGGGCAATTGTCTAGCAAATGGTTAATGATCTAACCGGAGCTAATAAACAGAGTAGTTCGTGAAGTTCATACTTACTTGTTGGACTTCAGAGATTTCTGCAAATGCTTATTTTGCTCATCGACTGTCAGTGAAATGAGTTCTTGTTTCATGATCTGATATTGTGAATTTGGGTGTATTCTCCTCTCTTCTTTTTTTCCTTTTTCATTCTTTTTTGTTTATTTACTGGGTGGTAAGAATTCAAACTCAAATACCACCAAACGTGTTATGAATTTATGAGCCAATGACCAATTTGTAAAACTTAATTGATACAAGTATATAACATCAGAACATCAAAACCAACATCTGTGTCTTTAATAGACTTGTTTGCCTAAATCCATCACCTGGATGCAAAAGTGCCTGTCTGGGTTCTCCAACACTATGCCTCAGTCCTTGGTGTAGAAACTTGTACAAATGCTCTAGTACCACAGTAGTTGGCTCAATCAGAATAGTGAGCAAGCAACAAAGTGCTGGAATCTAAAGTCATTTACTGCAAAGGATAATTTCACGGAGGAACTCCTAGGCAAAAGTGCAAACCTGTTTGTTATGACTATTCATCTTGTCAATTTTCCCTAGTGCAACTGGTATTGATTAACAACATAATAGCAGTGTAATCCTATAAGTGGAGGGTAGGATGTAACGACAAACCCTAACTCTACCTTTGCGAGGTAAAAAGTCTGTTTACGATAGTTGCTCGGCTCAAAAGAAATGTAACCAACGTAGGTAATGTAGGAAAGAAAAAAGAGACTACAAAATAGCCAATGTACAAAACAAGTGCAACAACAAATATCAATACACATTAGCGAGGGTCTCCCGGAAACAGCCACTCTCCGCTTTAAACAAAGAAGGCAAATCCGCAAGTTGTGCTCAAAGGCTCAAATATAATATTACCAATTGAAATTGAAAAGAATGAGATTTCATTACTATTTTCTGCATATTGACTATCGAAGTATGTTCCACTTTGGACTTGGTCATGCAAGGGATCCCCCCAGAAAACATAAGAAAGTCGATTCGCTACCTCTGAACGGAAGGGCCCCCGTTATGTAGTTTTTTTCGCTGAATAAATGAGAGAGAGTGGGAGGGCGGGTCTCTTCTCATTGGGCCCAGGTCTTGGTGTATTTTGACATGATTCTCAATACGCTATCTAAACTAGGAAAGTAAGGAAAGGTGGGACAAAGAAAGCTCTACTTCGGGTAGCTGGGTGCATCAACCTCTTTCTTTCAACCTAACAAGGTAGATGTAAGGTCTGTGTACACTCTACCCTCCCTAGACCCCACGTGGTGTAATTTTACCGGGTATGTTGTTGTTTATTAGCGAAAAAGAAACTACACGATACCTAAATCATACTACTAAAATCACGACAACACTCAACTACCTACTAACCTTCTACCCTAATCCTCGACCTCCATACCTTCCTAAGGTCATGTCCTCAGTGAACTGGAGTTGTGCTATGTCCTGGCTAATCACCTCCCCCAGTTCTTCTTCGCCCTATCTCTATCTCTCCTAATCCCTGATATAGCCAACCCCCATACCTCCTCACTGGCGGATCCTCGCACCTTCGCTTCACATGTCCGAATCATCTCAATCTCGCTTCCCTCATCTTGTCCGCCACTGAGGCCACTCCCACCTTGTCTCGTAAAACTTCTTTCTTAATCATATATCTCCTAGTATGCCCACACATCCATCTGAGCATCCTCATCTCCGCTACATTCATCTTCTGAACGTGGGCATTCTTAACTGCCAACGCTCTGCCCCATCAACAGGAGCTATTCAGAAAGGAGTAAGTAGAAAAGAGATTGTGGCTTTGGATAGTTTGATAGTTACAGATTGGGAAATTAATAGATGGGGAAGATATGGGTGGAAGAAGCAAAAGGAAATTAGGAGAAAAGCGTAGCTGGGAAAATTGGTAGGGCAGGGGGGGATAAAAGGGACATCGGGTGAGTTGAGGTCAGAATGTGAAACTACGAAATGGTCAATCAGGGTTGCAGAAGTGGACTGAGGATAGATTTTTAGCCGATAGTTCTTTCCTTTCCTTTTCATTTTTCTTTTAATTCAATTTTCTTGTTGATTTTATTAAAAGTAATGGTTCACACTGCACTTCATGTTAGTTAAGTCTGGTCTTTCCGCAATGCTTGAAACTTTCTTCTTGTTGAAGCATATGTTAAGAAAATAGCATGTTGAGCATAAGCGGAAAATGAAGACCAACTGGTAGAGTTAATGAGTTCATAAACATAGAGTCACTCTTTTGTTATATATTGTGGCTACTCATATAAACCCTCAAAACATTGCTTTTAGTTCACCCTCCACGACTACCTTGATAGCAGATGGAACTGTAGCATTTTCTGCATAGGATGTGATGCAGAAATCTATGCTTCTTTTTTATTCCAGAGTAGCATTGTTGAAAAAATTAGAACATAAGCTGGCTTATATGTGTCTGCTTCTCTATTTTTTTTCTTGAAATCATGCCTTGGCTCTTCTTTGGCCCATTATGAAAATAGACTGACTTGGTTGGAGTAAAAGTAAGAAACTTTGGGCCAGCCAATGCTTATTTTGGGATAACTATGGAGTGCTCAGGAATCAAACAATCTAGGAGCACTTTCAGTTCCATATATTTGCTAACCTTGTGCTTTCCATTTTCGCTTTTAAAAACACTGGGCTGGGGGGTTACTATATTTTTTGGCGGCCATAATATTTCTTGTGATTTTTTCATTAAAAAAATAATAGTGTTTCTTGTGATTCAACCATTCCTAAAAACAAAAAAAGAAGGAAGAAAGTCCTTGTGATTCAAATCACATCTTTGTTGTCACAACTTCTTATCAGTCAGACTTTAGTTACTCTCTGGCTTTGCTCGACGCTTCTAATTGATTATTAGAGCTGTAATTGGTCTGCAACTTTTATAATCTTTATCCCTCTAGCGGTCAAAAATGATTGCTGAGGAGATTTCTTTTATTGTTGAAAATGATCCTCTTATCTTAAGAAACAAGGCTGTTTAGTGCTTTCTTTTCAAGGGTATATAATGTTGATCCTGTTTCTTTATGATATTGATTAGCTTTTGCAATTTCTAGACAATAACTGACTCACATTTTTCGTTTTCTTTGCAGTTAACTTGTAAGGTATCTGCATCAGAAAATGTAGTCCAGCCCTCAATTCCTGTTCAGATTGTGCAGATCATTATCGCGATGCTGGTCATGGACACATGGCAGTACTTTGTGCATCGCTACATGCATCAGAACAAGTTTTTATATCGCCATGTTCACTCCCAGCATCATCGGTTGGTTGTGCCTTACGCGATTGGTGCCCTTTATAACCACCCACTTGAAGGTCTCCTCTTGGATACCTTTGGTGGTGCTCTTTCGTTTCTTGTTGCCGGAATGACTGCACGTACTGCTGTAATCTTTTTCTGTTTTGCTGTGGTCAAAACGGTTGATGATCATTGTGGACTTTGGCTGCCTGGTAATATCTTCCATTTGTTTTTCCAAAATAACACTGCTTACCATGACATTCATCATCAGCTCCAAGGCACAAAGTTCAATTATTCTCAGCCATTCTTTCCAATGTGGGACAAGCTTCTTGGAACATACATGCCATACAGACTTGTAAAAAGGCCTGAGGGTGGTTTCGAGGCACGACTGATGAAAGATTAGTTGATTTGATCATTAGTCTCCGTATGAATCAACATGTCTTTTGTAGGGATAGCTACCTGTTGAGGTTGTTCACTCGAGCAGCTGGCTTGGAAGGTCTACATTCATCAAGACTTGAAAGTGTGCTGCAGAAATTAGAAATGTTCATTCTTTTCTTTCAGTTGACCCTGTTTATTGGTAATTTTTTATCTAACCTCTTGATGATTTGTAAGCCTATTGTTTCTGAGCTCTTACTTTGTGCAGTATTACTTCTTCAACTATTGCAACGTGCTTATACTTTAGCAGGTTGATTTTGTATTACCATTCGAGAGTTGTGAGTCATGAGAAATCAAGATCGTGTAATTAAAATTGTTAAAACTATGTAGTGTAAAATTTCATGGTCATTGGAGTTATTTCAATCACCCTTATGCTATTTATTAGAAGCCTTTGTGACATGCTATATTTTGGAGCCGTTTGGACATGATTTGAAATCATGATAATTTAAAGTTGAAGTTTTGTTTGGACAAGCAATTCTTTTAAGTTGTATTTTTTCTTGTAGACATAAAAACTCCACAAGTTGTGAAAACCATCAAACTTTCTTTCTCAAGTCTTATACAATCTTATTAAATGAGCAAGTCATAGTCCATGTTAGAATAGGAATAAGATTTGTATGTAGTATCCTACATGAAAAAGGATTGAGATGTAGTGTCTATAAATATGGCTCAATGTAATAATGTAGACACAATTTAATAATAATATTTTCTCACATAGTATTAGAGCATTGGTAAGAAACATTCCAAAAATATAGTCAAATAGTCCCGTGCATCAATTCTGGTGACTGTAGAGTATTGTTGCGTCGTCTCTTTCTTTTTCCTTCAGTGTTTGTTACTGTCACCAGATTCGGAAGGCTCCGACGACCAAAACCCAGTCAATGTCACCGGCAATGAGCCACTCACGTACGAAAAAACCCACTACTCCGGCGAGCAGATCTGTAACACGCCCCGACGCGTGTAACGTGCTCCAACCACTTTCTTGGCAGAATTCCCCACACGATCGCCTCTTTCTTTCGAGCGGATCGCATAATTTGTTTGATTTGATCACTTATTTTCCGGCGAGATTTCTTGGTAAGATATTCCGGTAGCTTTTGCATCTCCTTTGTTTCTTAGCATTATCAGCTTAGTTTTGTCCTCTTTTGGTTTAATTTCTTAAAGGTTTGAACCATGTCTCTCGGATATGATATTTTTGACTTCAAAAATACTAGAATGGAACTTCAAGTCCTATGATTACTTCCGAACCATTAATGAAAAGTTCAAACTATTTAGCTTGGACTTCTTCGGTTGAGTTGTGATGCAAGAGTCAAGGTGTTCAAGATCACTTAACACAAAAGACTATTGTGGTTAATGAAAACGCATAGGCCAGTGAGATAAAAAAGGCCAAAGCACAGTGAGATAACATTTTTAGCATCATATACTTTTATCCTTAGGTAAAGACCCTTGTGATACTTCAAGAACTCGCATCGATACATCCACTTGTCCAAATACATGTCATTCTCTTTCATCAAACCAATAACCTCCATCACCTATGAAAATAACTGCCTCGGAGAAAATTCAACAACAAGAACTCATATAAATCTCTGGTATTCAAGTTCTTACGACTTTTCGTATTCCTTTTTGTTGTGAGGTGTAAATGAAGGCATACAATTTGTATACACAACTATATTGTATATCATGTATATTCAGTGTATATCAGTAACAGTTAGTTAGTTAACAACTTTCTCAAAGTTAGTTAGACTGATTAGTTAGTTAGGCTCTCGGGTAGTTATGAAGCTAATTAGCTGAGATCAGTGGGTTATAAATACACCACATATCACATTGTAAAGGGGTAAGACACTCAATGATTGAATACACATTTTCTATCCTCCTTCATTCTTCTCTACATTTCATATTTCCATAACTACTGCTTCTTCTTCTGACTTCTTCAATGTTGAGTGTTCTTCATGTTCTTCAATGATCAATGTATGATGATGAATGATAAAATCAACATGGTATCAGAGCCTTGATCCAAAGCTTGATGATTGTATCTCTTCCGCAAAGTTAAATGGAGACAATTCAGTAGTTGGTTCAGGTTCCTTCATTTTCTAATCTTCTTTCTGTCTCTGTTTCTGATATTCAATACTTCAATGTGGTATTCATTTCTCTATTCTTCTATCTTCTACAAGTTAAGACAAGATAATACATGTGTATTACTTGTTATCTGGGATTCTGAGATAAATCAGATCATAAATTTCTGATTCTACAAGTCATTGCAGTAAAAAGACTTGAGTATCATATTGATACACATATTCTTTCTCCTACTGTTCATTGATATTCTTCCTCACTACATCTTTTTTCTCTTCTACAAGCTTGTGATTAACAAGGTCTCTAATGAAGCATTGATTCTGTTATCTTTCTTGTTTCTGTTAACATAAAAAATCAGAAAGCTTACCAAGAAAATTATGGTCTATATCAAGAAAATTTCTGGTTCTATCTCTGGTTTTCAATCTTTCATTCTTCTATGTTCTTCTCTATGATTGAGACAAGAGAATATACATCTCAGTTGAGTCTAAGTATATTGTATTACTTCTTATCTTAGAACTGGAAAATTTCATTTCTCACAAAGTCTTTATCTGATTCTGACTCTTGAAATTCTATAAATTTGTCATTACAGAAAAATTAATTTCTTGATTCTGAAATCTTGCTTTCTTTCTTATTCTTCTTCTTCTTCTTCTTACATGTTCCAGTTCAAGGTATTAGAGCTTAAGACTCAAAGTACAACGAGCCTATTCTCGATCTTGATTCACAAAGTTTCACTAATTTACTAAAAGTGAAATCTGATTTTTCTATTTTCTTCTACTTCTTGAGAGTGAATTTTTGTAAAGATCACTTTTATGTTTCTCTTGATCTATATCGAGTTCAAGGACTATCAGGTTTATTCTCTCAGAGAATATATTGTTGGGCAAGTGGCAATTACTGAAAAACATTTATGGCTTTCAGCAGACAAAAGTGTAGTTATCACCAGGTTGACACCTGAGCACTGTGATGGGTGGCAAGCTCAATTTACTGCTGGGATTACCATTGTTGTTGTTGTTGTTCATCCACATCAAGTTGTATAACTTGGATCCTTGGATAGTGTCCCTGAGGAATTGAGGGTGGTCAAGCATATTAGAGATGTCTTTTCTGAGCTCCAGGAGTTGATGGAAAGTTGTTTGTCGAGTTCAATGCAGTGTAGCATGGAAAATTCTTGCATGTCAGAGATATCGACAAGAACCTCAGGTTCAGGGTTTTTTCAAGACTACATAAATAATCTAGGTAGAAATGTTTGTGAAGATGGGAGAAATATGTGGTCTACTCTAGAAAAATTTGTTGATCATTCTTGCATCTTCTCGCAACCTGAAAGTTACCCAAATAAAATACTTGAAGTGGTTAATAACCAAAGACTTCATGAGACTGCAGTTCAAGAATCTGATGACTGAGAGATCCTGCTTCCACCAAACTGTGAAAGCTCCATTATAAAACACCAAGAGGAAGGGCATATGTGGGCAGAAACTGACTTGAAGTTTGAAGGGAAAACTAGCAACATGAATAACCAGATGGTACAACTGCTGGCAATGCACAATCAGTGGATCCAAATCACCCTCTCTATCTCAAATGATCAACATGCTGACTTATGGACAAAAGGCCTAACCAGAGTGCAACATCAGTACTTAAATTCCAAGTTAGGTGTACTGAATATCTTCATCACGCCTAACTTGATGGGGAGTGTTGAGAGATGTAAATGAAGGCATACAATTTGTATACACAATTATATGTCTATAATGTATATCATGTAAATTCATAGTGTATATCAGTAACAGTTAGTTAGTTAACAACTTTCTCAAAGTTAGTTAGACTGATTAGTTAGTTAGGCTCTCGGATAGTTATGAAGTTAATTAGCTGAGATCAGTGAGTTATAAATACACCACATATCACATTGTAAAAGAGTAAGACACGCAATGATTGAATACACATTTTCTCTCCTCCTTCATTCTTATCTACATTTCATATTTCCATAACTAATGCTTCTTCTTCTTACTTCTTCAATGTTGATTGTTCGTCATGTTCTTCAATGATCAATGTATGACGACGATAAAATCAACACTTTTAATATCTCCTACAAGATTGTAATTTCACGATACATCCCTAAAGAAGAATACCCATTAAGAAGATTCATGAAAGTTGACACTGTAGGATGTATCTTCATTACCTACATTTTCTGATAAGCCCTTACGGCATGTGAGCCTTCATAAAGAAATTGTTGAGAGCTACCACCATATATCTGAATCAAAATGTTTGAAACAGAATCATTCCAGTATCAGTCTTCACTATGTGAAATATTATCATCCCGAGCATGTCAATGGATCCCATTTTAAACACGGCCCGCGACCCACTAAACCAAACTTTCCAGAGCTTAAGACCATCTGCACCATTAACGAGCGCCTCTTTCAAGTTTCAATCACCTAATATACCCTCTTCGACCACCGAAATTAATGTTAACGACACCACTTTCCTCATTTAGAAAAATTAATAATTAGAGATTAGAGCGGTACGATTGTCTTCTTTCTTCGATCCTCGAACTGAAACTGACTACCAAAGGGAAATAAAAGATTGGGAGCTAATGTCAATTTGAACATCTATTGATTTCTATAAGATTAAAGAAACCATTTTTACACCTCAATGATTCAATATTCGAAAGGACGTTAATAGTATGGCTGGCCAACGGGGCGGGGCCGGGTCGGGGTGTTATTTTTTTTTTACCCTTAAATTAAATAAATAACACACATACACAATAATATAATTTAATAAAAACATTTCAATACTGTTTTTATGCCTCTTATATTATTCGACTAGAAGTATGATTTTTTTTTTGTAATACAATTTCAAAATTGCAACTTCGTGATATTGAAAGTTGCAAATAAATAACATAGTAAAATTGCAATTAAAAAAATTACATTTTAAGAAACACATTTTCTAGTTTCTTTATAATTTCTTGTGGTTCTTCGGTTGGAATTGATATATCTTGGTCAAATTGGTCGACGTCCGTCAGATAAAATTTCGTTGTAGTTGTAGTCTTCTTCTTTGCTGATCTCCGGTTGGCCGCACCTCCTACGCTCCGCACGAATCTAGTCTCTGAATAGAACTGGAATCTCTAATGAATCTCCTGCCAATGAATGTCTGTGCTCCCCTATTTGAAATCTTCCCGCAGAAAATGCGCTTTCAGTTGTTGTTGATGACGCTTGAATGTTCAACACATCTCGGACCATCTTAGATAGTGTTGGAAAATTCTTCTCATTCCTCCTCCAGTATTTTAGCAATTCTTCACGTCCCTCTTCATTTTCAATTGATTCGTACGGTACAACACCCTACAAAACAAAAACATCAAACTCGCTAACTTGGTTAGAAATGGTACCACTAAACATTCTACGTCTGAGTCTTTCAATACTAGCCGCAACATGTCGTTTTTTAGGTTGTGTTGAAGAAGAAGAAGAAGAAGAAGAAGAAGAAGATGACATGAAAGTCGGTTGGTTGCTAGCATTTTCTTGTTGGTAATGCGTATATACCTTTTTACATTCATCTTGTATGCTAGACAACACTTTTTCTCTTGTTTTTTCAATAGGTGGTGGGTCATTTGAATTTTTGGGAGATCGATGTGAAAGTTTATCTATGCAATCATAAATAGTTTCAATAAGTGTTGTCGCGCCCTTTTACGACTGCGACTTTCCAAAAGCGAACCCTGCTTAAGTAAAATGTTAGAAAATAAATAATAAAATGCTAAATAGTTAAAAATGGTTTAAGAGGGTGTTTAAAGGTTAATTTTTAAAATAAAAGGGTTCGGGAGTCGCCACCTAATTAGTTTGGGTGAATTAGGACACCTAAATGTTTAACTAGTTTAAAGTAAAACATTAACTCCATTTTAATTGTCTGCTAAACTTAATGAGATTCTGGGTAAGGGTTCTTTATTATCCTAAAGGGAAGGGGTCAGGCACCCTAAAAGATCCGCTAACTTGCGGTTGTCCATTCAAACCTAGGGTTAATTATTATTGCTCAAAAAAGGCATATTTTGAAGAGTATTTGAGAACAGAATGTTTTTTTTTATGAAAGGTCCACAAGGTTGATACTATAAAATATGCGCAAAGTTCAAAAGTATGTATGTATATTATTTACAATGAAATGAATGATGAAAATTTATTTTTTATAGACTAAAAAGGGCATTTACCTATTAAATGACTCTCAAATAGTATAGCATGATATCAAAGAAAAAATAAGATTTCTGTAAGGTTGTAGAAAGAGTTTATAGAAAATCGATTAGGCATCCCGCAACAACTAATATACTAACTGCTTGAGTAATTATGTGGGCGAAGATTATTAGATGTTTTAATATAGCTAAGCATGACAAGCCTAAGGTAATTAATCCTAAAGGAAAATAAATTTTAGTGTCAGATTGTCTCTTAATCCGTAGTCTCAAGATTCAGATAATGTTAGTAGTGCAATGCTAAGCAATTAAATTACAACACATAAATGGGCGGGATAGGAAAGCAGTAAAGGTGACTCGAAGAGTGGCGACGTGATTTCGCCTGAGGCTTGGAATTTCTGGTGCAAACATAGATGCACATAT
Organism: Przewalskia tangutica; assembly: GCA_029844215.1. Classification (NCBI taxonomy): domain Eukaryota; kingdom Viridiplantae; phylum Streptophyta; class Magnoliopsida; order Solanales; family Solanaceae; genus Przewalskia; species Przewalskia tangutica. The sequence goes on from CM056737.1 coordinate 61,593,045, forward strand.
ATGTGGGTTTTCCCGTTTACTACGATGAGTCTCGCCATAAGACTCTTTGTTGCTCCGGTGCGTTTCATGCAAAATAAGATAAGATAAAGATTAGTATATATCCACCCAACTAAATAGTTAAGATAATCACATAGTCAAGCATGCTTGCGATTTAATTACTATAGTCGACAAGATGACAGATTCAATGGGAAGCCTAAGATGCCATTCAACCAATAACACTCGAAACGGGCTGAGTTTTTCAGGCTTAGTAGGCAGATTTAGTCTATGTGATAAGTCTAGCTCTTTAAACAAAATCCACATTACCCGCTTAGTTTCATACTTTAAACAGCCATGAGAAAAGACGATACGAGTTGAAAATAGAGTTATTAAACCAATCGATGTGCTTCATAGCCTTATGATTCGAGCCTGACTGGTCGTGCTAACCCCTTTAAATAGACATGGTGGTTGAACTGGACCAAAGATGACAAAACAGAACATCTCATAATATGAATCACACCAAGAACATGCTGGGCTGCATTCCAGGACACTCGACAGGTATACATATACTTCAATATTGATCTTAAGTATAAATATAGATCATTAAGGCACAAATTGGACCCGTGAAACCATTCTAGCATTGTCTTCTTCTTATTCTAAAGATGAAAATGACTCATAGGTTAAACATGATTTCATACTGGAAACTGTTTCAAGCTAAAACAGGGTTCTAACTCTTATTCTCGTGTGCTTCTAGCATATAAAGGGGTAAGCACATTCAACCCTTGACTGATCATGATATCCTGGTAAGGCCCAGTATCGATCTCCCTTGACATACAAACCAGTACCAAAATAATGCATATCATATTATGTCTGAATATAACCTAACATATCATGTTCAAATCTCATCAGCTAATTAGATAGGACAACGGATGATCATACAAGTGCAAATACTACAAAGTTCCCAACTTCTTAACATCATAATCTCTCAAGCAAGTCCGAACATTAATTATTTAATTAAATCAGATTTATGAGCAGTTATGACAACAAACATCGCCGACTCATATTCGTCTCACATAAAGCAGGCTAGTCGAAGGTTTGACACTTTGACTCTCAATATGACAAATCTAATTACACCAGTAAAATCGAGGACGATTCATTTCAAAGTAAACACGTATGACACACAAATGAAATACAAGAAGAATTCTGAATTTACCTTCTCCGGGCAGTGAACCGAGACAGCGTATCAAGTCGTCGGTCCACTCGACGGGCTTTAGGTTTGCAATGCGAATGAAAGGGCGAAGTTTGTTTGCTGATTTTTGGCTGATATTGAAAAGAAAGATTTCAGGCTTCTTATTTGTGCGATGCTAATGGTCTGGGTTGTCGATTGCTGGACCTCCTAACCTCCTATGCCTGTCGACTATTGCTATTGAACTCCCCGTCTCTGCCCTGTGTTCGATCGATGTCTATCGGTTTTTTTTTGGGTGCTCCCTGATTTGTGAATCTCCGACCGCCCTACTGTGCTCTCCCGTCTCTGCTTATATAGCCCTCGTTTGAGTTCTAATACTGGTAAGTAAATAAAGGCGGATTTTGGACGATATTCGTGCTGATTCGTGAGTGATTCAGCTATTTCCAGGTGTGATTCGAACGGGTTCTGATTTGAAGGGATTTGGTTAGTTATGGTAAGAACACGTTGGCTGGGTGTAAGTGGGTAAAGGAAAGGAAAGTCGCCGGATTTTCCTCCCCGAAAATCCGGCGAGATTCGCGGCTAAAGGCTGGTGCGGCGTTTCTTTTAGGGTTTAGTCTAGGTTTTCCTTGTGTGGGTCGTCGACAGGGCATTGGAAAGAAATGAAATGCAGGGCAAATGAAATTTGCGTATAAGGGGAAACGAAATAAGGGGTGTTGGGCTGATCGGGTTGTGGGTTCTCGGGTTGGGCTGGTGAAGTGGGCTGCTGGGCTGCGTTTTGGGTAGAGTTTAGGTATTAAATTAGGTGTATTAGTTTTAGGTTAGTTTTAATTGTTAGTTTAGGTAAAATTAATTAGTGGTAAATCAGATTAATAAATTGTGATTAAATTATTTAGGTGCTTTATTAGTTTAAGTTTGAATTTAAATTATTATAATAATAAATGCGGGTGTGCTATTTAATTAGTTCTTAATGTTTATAATGCGATGCCGTTATTAAAACCTATTATTATTGCGATGTTATATTATTAAATTGAAAACTATTAAATTACTTAAATGCTAAATGCAGGTGTGATATTTAAGGATTTCTTAATGCTTTTACTTAAAATGTGGTGCTATTATTAAATTATTTTATTCATGCATGTATTACTATTTTATCGCTGCATTTTATTATAAAAATCATAGAGAATTATTTTTACAAAATTAGTGTAATTTGATAGTTAATGACTGGACGGGAGGGTCAAAATTGGGTGTCAACAGTTGTCCCTCTTTGTATGGAGATGATGGAAGAATCTTCGGACAAAGACGTTGACTCATAGCTAATTTTGTCTCGACCCTCAGAATTAGAAATGTTGGGCAATTAGGCGAGTGTGCGGACTCAAAAATTGTCCCGGTGTCGAGTTATGGCGACCTTTGGGCTACCATGGTCAAACACCAAGGCGGGCTAACGCGGACTCAAAAATTGTCCCAGTGTCGAGTTATGATGACACTGGGCTATGGTGCAGAAAGTAAAGAAATAAAACAACTGGCTTGAACCTGGGGTGTACCGTTATGGCTTATGGTACTTGGTTTTATGGTGATGTGGAGCAGTGGACCGGCGCTGAGGCGCTACGCCATTCGTTGGGAAGGTTGGCCCCAACAAATTGCCGGTTATTGTAAGAGAAAATCACGCGTTGTGCTCCTGCTCGCATGCTAAGACTTAAGCAAGCGGTTAGTGCATAAGCATTAAGGCAAAACAATGTAAGAATGTGAATTTGTCTTTGTAGTCAGTTGTATAAAATGAAATGATGTGATGATCGATGTCTTGTATAAGCGAGATCACAGATGTTAAATCGTTGTATGGGCGAATGCGAGATGTTAAATCGTTGTATGAGCGAGATCACGAGATGTTAAATCGTTGTATGGGCGAATCAGATGTTAAATGTCGTTGTATGGGCGAGATCACGAGATGTTAAATCGTTGTATGGGCGAGATGCGAGATGTTAAATCGTTGTATGGGCGAGATGCGAGATGTTAAATCGTTGTATGGGCGAATCACGAGATGTTAAATCGTTGTATGGGCGAGATGCGAGATGTTAAATGCGTTGTATGGGCGAAATGCGAGATGTTAAATCGTTGTATGGACAAAATGCAGATGTTAAATGCGTTGTATGGGCGAAATGCAGATGTTAAATCGTTGTATGGGCGAGATGTAGATGTTAAATCGTTGTTTGGGCGAAATGCAGATGTTAAATCGTTGTATGGGCGAAATATAGATGTTGAAATGTAAATGTTAAATCGTTGTATGGGCGAAATGTAGATGTTAAATCGTTGTATGGGCGAAATGTAGATGTTAAATCGTTGTATGGGCGATGTAGATGTTAAATCGTTGTATGGGCGAGATGCGAGATGTTAAATCGTTGTATGGGCGAAATCGAGATGTTTGTCGTTGTATGGAGATGTTAAATCGTTGTATGGGCGAGATGCAGATGTTAAATGCGTTGTATGGGCGAGATGTAGATGTTAAATCGTTGTATGGAAGAAATGCGAGATGTTAAATCGTTGTATGGAAGACATGCAGATGTTAAATCGTTGTATGGGCGAATCACGAGATGTTAAATCGTTGTATGGGCGAGATGCGAGATGTTACGTCGTTGTATGGGCGAAATGCGAGATGTTAAATGCGTTGTATGGGCGAGATCGAGATGTTAAATCGTTGTATGGGCGAGATGTAGATGTTACGTCGTTGTATGGGCGAGAGGCGAGATGTTAAATCGTTGTATGGGCGAAGGCGTAGATGTTACGTCGTTGTATGGGCGAGCGTAGATGTTAAATCGTTGTATGGGCGAGATGCGAGATGTTACGTCGTTGTATGGGCGAATCACGAGATGTTAAATCGTTGTATGGGCGAGATGCGAGATGTTAAATCGTTGTATGGGCGAGATGCGAGATGTTACGTCGTTGTATGGGCGAGATCACGAGATGTTAAATCGTTGTATGGGCGAATGCGATGTTAAATCGTTGTATGGGCGAGATGTAGATGTTACGTCGTTGTATGGGCGAGATGTAGATGTTAAATGCGTTGTATGGGCGAATGCGAGATGCGTCGTTGTATGGGCGAGATGTAGATGTTCGTCGTTGTATGGGCGAGATGTAGATGTTAAATGCGTTGTATGGGCGAGATGTAGATGTTAAATCGTTGTATGGGCGAGACGTAGATGTTAAATGCGTTGTATGGGCGAGATGTAGATGTTAATCGTTGTATGGGCGAGATGCGAGATGTTACGTGCGTTGTATGGGCGAGATACAGATGTTAAATCGTTGTATGGGCGAGATCTGAGATGTTAAATGCGTTGTATGGACGAGATGTGGATGTTGTATTGGAATGTTATTGTCCTCCTTGTTCCTGTTGACCTGCAAAATTCACTCAAAGAAAAATTGTGAGTTCGGGGAGGGGGGTCGGCCGATTTGTGTTGGCTCTTGATATTTGCACGCGTTGTCTTGTCTGGACCATGTAACCCCTGTCTGATTTCGAGTCTCGGTCGAAAACATTTGTTGAAAATATTTTATCTTGAGAAAATACTAGTAGGAAATTATGTCGATTTTTGAATAGTGACATGTTATGAAACGGAGCGAACATCCTTATCCGAAATCGGCGGTATATTCTCCCATACTCTCGGTGCTCCGCTGCCGTCAGGCTCTCTTTTAAAATTTGTCCCAGTTTATGTCGATCTTTCGAGCATATGGAATCATATTTGTCGGTGTCCTTTCGTGGCGAAGTCCTTAAAAATTGTCTCGATTTTGGTAATGGCCGAAGTCGGATATGTGTCGTCGCTGGACATAATCGCGATAACGTCGTTATGCGGGCGTGTTCTTCTTTGCTCTGTAGAATAAATGTTCCTGCAAGCTAAGCTTGAGAATAGTTAGTGTATAACTGTTAAAACAGAATGATAAATATTTGAGAAAAACAATTATGTGGGTAGAGATGTCGTCCCTGAGATGTTTCCTTGTAACTGACGAATTGCCATGATGCCTTTGTTGTGTGCTTTATGCCCGAGCCGATGCGCTAGACTTTGTTGCGGACTTTTGAATTCTGACTGTTGATTGTCGGTGTCTCTCTCTGCTTATGTTGTTTCTTTCTGCTTTTGCTAATATGAAGAACTTTTGTTGTATCTTCTGCTAATATGAAGGACCTGCGCTCAAAGAAAATTTTGTGAGTTCTGGGGGGGTGGTCGATTCGTATTTGACTTCGCCGCCTTGTTCCTTGACATCTGCGTGCCTGACTTGTTTGGACTTGCAACCACATGCAGTTTCTACATCGATTTTGAAAAGGGTGTTCGGCCTAAGGGGGTCTCAATGGAGTTGCTTGTATGTTATGTGTATTCTTGTTATTTTCAGAACGAAGGGAAAGTTTCCTAATGGTGTGACCGAAACCGATTTAGGCCGCCTACGTATCCCCATGAGGGAATCAGGTCATGACGTAGTTCATTACAAGCGAATATTGGGTAAAATTCTAAAGGTGGGACCGAGACCGATATGGCCGCCTACGTATCCGCCAAGGGAATCAGGTCGAACGTAGTTCCAAATACAAGCAAAAGAGAAATTGGGATTTTCTAAAAGGTGGGACCGAAGCCGATATGGCCGCCTACGTATCCGCCAAGGGAATCAGGTCTAACGTAGTTCCAATTGTGTAAAAGAGAAATTGGGATATTTCTAAAAGGTGGGACCGAAGCCGATATGGCCGCCTACGTATCCGCCAAGGGAATCAGGTCTAACGTAGTTCCAAATACAAGCAAAAGAGAAAACATTATTAAAGCTTAAATATGAGTCTTAAATTATTCTGCTAAACTAAATTGCTCTTTCTTATCCGGGCTCTAGGCGGACCAGAACAAGGGTGCAAATCCAACCAATACGCCTTTTTGCTCTGCATCGTGGTTGGCTGGGTCTTCATGCTCTGCTATCAATATCTTCTTCTCTTGGCTTCTGTGTGGTGCATGCTCGGATAAATGATTGATTCAAGCGGAATGGGCCTAGGCAAGGGAGTGTATTCCTCATCTAAGTTTATCGGGTGCACATTGACGTGGCCGTGGTTTGTCAAGGGATTATCATGCACATTTGGGGCAGACTCCTTGGTGAATTACCATGCTTTGATCAGCGTCTCGATTCGTCACGAGGAGTAGCAATTTTCGATGTCGTGCCCGCCGACACCGGAGTGGTATGCCTGATGTTTGGTTTTATCGTGCCCTCGGGAAGTAGGCACAGGGATATTTAGGGTGGTGGAGTATTCTGCGGCTTTGACTCTCATACACTTGGGCTATGGGTTTGGTTAAAGGTGTATAGGTTACGGTTGGTTTTCTCTTGCTTTATCACGGGGTTTGAAGGTGTTTAGTGAACGGGCATTTGGCTGTGGCGTATGCACGGATGGGTATCGTAAGGGGTTGTCGTATGCATTGCAAAAGTGGGTTTGTGGTGGCCTTTGGTTTGTGTTTGGCTGGAGCATAATTTGGTTTTGTGTGGGATGTATGGGTGCATTGTATCTTGGCTGAATGGGATATGTAGTAGAGAAGTCTTGGTAGTAATTTGGAGGATTTTGGTATTTTGGTTGTTTGCGATGTGAGTACTTGATGATGTTTGAGCCTTCGATTTCGGCTGCGAGTTTGCTATTTCTTTGCGGTATTTGGCGAAATTGCTCGGCCGGATCTATCTTGCCTTTCTCTTCTGAGACCCCTGCTTTGCCTATAGGAACGAGCGAGTTAGGCTCGTTCCTTCGGATGCCGCGAATCGGTCGTATCGTTGGACCGTGCCTTTGATCTTGTGAGATATCGATGTTCTGCCATTGCTTAGTCAAATATAAATCGACCTTTGGGGAGATGATAAATCCTTCTAAAAATGCAACAAACGGTGTTAGCATAAAACACATAATTTGCAGGTATGTAACAGATATATCGGACATAGCACATTCAAACGTTTCCTAACATGCAAGGGGAGCCTCTTTATGCCAGAGGTTTGCCTAAACGTCACATATACGAGGCCATGATAGATTTGTCCAAGTCGTCCAACTATAATGTCTTTGTTGGAAATGACGACCAAATGACGGTGCACTTTTTCCAATTTCAGCATGTCATGATTAGGCTTGGATTTGTCTGTCATTACCATGCTACACATAATATGCTGGTTGGCCGTTGGGTTGAGAAACCCGTCGACAAGTTTGGTGTCTTCCTAATTGTGGTGTCGATGCAGGCCAGGCCAGCACCTAAGGTAAATGCATCGCATGCCTAAAATAAGGGTGGTATAGCTCATCTTAAGTTTCTAAGATTTGGCTTTTCTAGGCCTTGAGTTCGGCGGACAACTCGAGTGAGAAGGCTACGTGGCTGATCAGACGAACCGATCTAACTCCACGCAAGCGCCAACTCTCCTAAATTTTGGGCATTTGAAAGAAATTTGCAGGTGCGCAAAGCACACCCGCGTGTTGTGTGTGATAGTGTGAATTTTCCAGAGTGGAAGAAATATGAGCGGAATGCCAGTTAAGGAAAACAGTAAAACAAAGAGCAATTAAAACAGTTAAACACACAAAATTAAGCAAGCAATTTTAAGGCATTTAAAACAAACAAATAAAGCTAAGCAATAATAAACCTAGGTTTGTTATGGTCAAGAACCTAAAATCCCAGTAGTCGCCATTACAGCGCCATACTTTTTAATGCGACTTTCCAAAAGCGAACCCTGCTTAAGTAAAATGTTAGAAAATAAATAATAAAATGCTAAATAGTTAAAAATGGTTTAAGATGGTGTTTAAAGGTTAATTTTTAAAATAAAAGGGTTCGGGAGTCGCCACCTAATTAGTTTGGGTGAATTAGGACACCTAAATGTTTAACTAGTTTAAAGTAAAACATTAACTCCATTTTAATGGTCTGCTAAACTTAATGAGATTCTGGGTAAGGGTTCTTTATTATCCTAAAGGGAAGTCGGGCACCACAAAGGATCCGCTAACTTGCGGTTGTCCATTCAAACCTAGGGTTAATTATTATTGCTCAAAAAAGGCATATTTTGAAGAGTATTTGAGAACAGAATGTTTTTTTTTTATGAAAGGTCCACAAGGTTGATACTATAAAATATGCGCAAAGTTCAAAAGTATGTATGTATATTATTTACAATGAAATGAACGATGAAAATTTATTTTTTATAGACTAAAAAGGGCATTTACCTATTAAATGACTCTCAAATGGTATAGCATGATATGCAAAGAAAAAATAAGATTTCTGTAAGGTTGTAGAAAGAGTTTATAGAAAATCGATTAGGCATACCGCAACAACTAATATACTAACTGCTTGAGTAATTATGTGGGCGAAGATTATTAGATGTTTTAATATAGCTAAGCATGACAAGCCTAAGGTAATTAATCCTAAAGGAAAATAAATTTTAGTGTCAGATTGTCTCTTAATCCGTAGTCTCAAGATTCAGATAATGTTAGTAGTGCAATGCTAAGCAATTAAATTACAACACATAAATGGGCGGGATAGGAAAGCAGTAAAGGTGACTCGAAGAGTGGCGACGTGATTTCGCCTGAGGCTTGGAATTTCTGGCGCAAACATAGATGCACATATATGTGGGTTTTCCCGTTTACTACGATGAGTCTCGCCATAAGACTCTTTGTTGCTCCGGTACGTTTCATGCAAAAAAAGAGAAGATAAAGATTAGTATATATCCACCCAACTAAATAGTTAAGATAATCACATAGTCAAGCATGCTTGCGATTTAATTACTATAGTCGACAAGATGACGGATTCAATGGGAAGCCTAAGATGCCATTCAACCAATAACACTCGAAACGGGCTGAGTTTTTCAGGCTTAGTAGGCAGATTTAGTCTATGTGATAAGTCTAGCTCTTTAAACAAAATCCACATTACCCGCTTAGTTTCATACTTTAAACAGCCATGAGAAAAGACGATACGAGTTGAAAATAGAGTTATTAAACCAATCGATGTGCTTCATAGCCTTATGATTCGAGCCTGACTGGTCGTGCTAACCCCTTTAAATAGACACGGTGGTTGAACTGGACCAAAGATGACAAAACAGAACATCTCATAATATGAATCACACCAAGAACATGCTGGGCTGCATTCCAGGACACTCGACAGGTATACATATACTTCAATATTGATCTTAAGTATAAATATAGATCATTAAGGCACAAATTGGACCCGTGAAACCATTCTAGCATTGTCTTCTTCTTATTCTAAAGATGAAAATGACTCATAGGTTAAACATGATTTCATACTGGAAACTGTTTCAAGCTAAAACAGGGTTCTAACTCTTATTCTCGTGTGCTTCTAGCATATAAAGGGGTAAGCACATTCAACCCTTGACTGATCATGATATCCTGGTAAGGCCCAGTATCGATCTCCCTTGACATACAAACCAGTACCAAAATAATGCATATCATATTATGTCTGAATATAACCTAACATATCATGTTCAAATCTCATCAGCTAATTAGATAGGACAACAGATGATCATACAAGTGCAAATACTACAAAGTTCCCAACTTCTTAACATCATAATCTCTCAAGCAAGTCCGAACATTAATTATTTAATTAAATCAGATTTATGAGCAGTTATGACAACAAACATCGCCGACTCATATTCGTCTCACATAAAGCAGGCTAGTCGAAGGTTTGACACTTTGACTCTCAATATGACAAATCTAATTACACCAGTAAAATCGAGGACGATTCATTTCAAAGTAAACACGTATGACACAAATGAAATACAAGAAGAATTACGAATTTACCTTCTCGAGGCGATGAACCGAGGCGTATCAAGTCGTCGGTCCCTCGGCGGGCTTTAGGTTTGCAATGCGAATGAAAGGCGAAGTTTGTTTCTTGATTTTTGGTGATATTGAAAAGAAAGATTTCAGGCTTCTTATTTGTGCGATGCTAATGGTCTGGGTTGTCGATTGCTGGACCTCCTAACCTCCTATGCCTGTCGACTATTGCTATTGGACTCCCCGTCTCTGCCCTGTGTTCGATCGATGCCTATCGGTTTTTTTTTGGGTGCTCCCTGATTTGTGAATCTCCGACCGCCCTACTGTGCTCTCCCGTCTCTGCTTATATAGCCCTCGTTTGAGTTCTATCTTGGTAAGTAAATAAAGGCGGATTTTGGGCGATATTCGTCTTTGATTCGTGAGTGATTCACTATTTCAGTGTGATTGAGCAGGTTACGATTTGAAGGGATTTGGTTAGTTATGGTAAGAACACGTTGGCTGGGTGTAAGTGGGTAAAGGAAAGGAAAGTCGCCGGATTTCCCTCCCCGAAAATCCGGCGAGATTCGCGGCTAAAGGCTGGTGCGGCGTTTCTTTTAGGGTTTAGTCTAGGTTTTCCTTGTGTGGGTCGTCGACAGGGGGGCATTGGAAAGAAATGAAATCACAGGGCAAATGAGCGTATAAGGGGAAACGAAATAAGGGGTGTTGGGCTGATCGGGTTGTGGGTTCTCGGGTTGGGCTGGTGAAGTGGGCTGCTGGGCTGCGTTTTGGGTAGAGTTTAGGTTTTAAATTAGGTGTATTAGTTTTAGGTTAGTTTTAATTGTTAGTTTAGGTAAAATTAATTAGTGGTAAATCAGATTAATAAATTGTGATTAAATTATTTAGGTGTTTTATTAGTTTAAGTTTGAATTTAAATTATTATAATAATAAATGCGGGTGTGCTATTTAATTAGTTCTTAATGTTTATAATGTGATGCCGTTATTAAAACCTATTATTATTGCGATGTTATATTATTAAATTGAAAACTATTAAATTACTTAAATGCTAAATGTAGGTGTGATATTTAAGGATTTCTTAATGCTTTTACTTAAAATGTGGTGCTATTATTAAATTATTTTATTCATGCCTGTATTACTATTTTATCGCTGCATTTTATTATAAAAATCATAGAGAATTATTTTTACAAAATTAGTGTAATTTGATAGTTAATGACTGGACGGGAGGGTCAAAATTGGGTGTCAACAAGTGTTTTACAACCATCTATTTTAATAAATGGATTTAATACAGCACTAATAATATAAATTGGGGAACATGAATAATTTTTTTTTTCATTTTTAGAAACATTTTTTAATAGGTGCCTTATAAGCTGATTTTTCCATATATTCACTAAGTAATATAAATATTAGAGTTATATAAAATAACATTGAAGAAATAGTAGGATAATAAATACCGGAAAATTCTTTAGTAGATAGATAAAATTTCTCTAAAAATGTATTTAGTTCTAAAATTGTATCCCAATCGAAATCAATAATCATATCAGTAGAATTTCGATTACGGGCGTTAAAAAATTGGTTACAGGTCTTTTATACTCATAAGCAACACGTAGTTGGTGTATAAAGAATTTCATCTAGTGCATACTTCTTCGTAAATTTTTCTGTAAGGTAGTTCACAATCGTGACAAGTTTTTTATATTCTTTGTATTCTATTACTTTTAAAAATAAAGTTTATAATAAATTGTATTTTTACAAGAATATCTTCAAAAAGTGATAGACCATCCATTACAACTAAGTTATAAATATGACATGCACATTTTATATGAAAATGATCTGAAAAAGATGGAGTTAATACATTTTTTAATAATCTAACATCGGAATTATTAGAAGATACATTATTTAATGTAATACTCATAATTTTATCAGTTATGTCATAATAATCGTAAACTGAAAAAATATTTTCTGAAATAAAAGGACCAGTGTGCCTACTATCAATATATCTATATGCTAAAATATATTTTGCATAGAAAATTTATAGTCTATCCAATGATATGTTACAGTTAAATAATCATGATCGTTAGTACTACGACATATATCAGACGTAATAGATAATTTGCCAGGAAAATGATATAATGAATAACGTAAATATTGTTGATATTCGTGTGAAAATTTAAAAACGTCTCTCCTAACAGTTGATCTAGGAAAACTGTTATAAGCAGGATTGAACATTTCTCTTATATAATGAATAAACCTGGAAAATCGGGAAATAAAAAGGGCAAACCCTCCACTGCAACTAATTTTGATAATGCTTTCCTATCTTTATTTTTATCGTATTTAGGGCCTACAATTGCCCCCGTCATAGGGTCAATTTGACATTGTACCTGGTGCGGGACAATATGTGAACCTTGTCCCGACTGAGAGGGCATTGACTCACTCTTCATTTTAGTCTTATATTCATCCCACGTAGCTTTGTGTTTGTTATTCAAATGCGTAGTTAAACCTCCCGTCCCGCTCTGGCCTTTTCCCATTTTAAATTTATAAATAATTTTACAAATTGTGCATCTAGCAGCTTGATTTTCTACATCTCTATAAAAAAAAAACTCATACAAGTGATGTAAATTTTCATTCTGGTGGGTCTCGTCTCATACTAGGGGGAATAGGAGGCGTTCCAGTTTGAGGTGTATTAGTTAATAGCCATTCACTCCATTCTTTTTCTTGTGCCTGGAAAAAAAATATTGGGATATCTTTTTTAAAAAAATTGTTAAATGGGTTTGCTCGAAATACTCGTAAGCCCTAGGATTTCTTGGATATTGATGGATTTTTGTTTGCTCGTAGCCCACTAAGTTTTAGTTTAGTGGGTCGTTGGTCGGGTTTAAAATAGAATCCGTTTAAAATGGGTAATTTCGATTGAAATTGAGTAATTTAGGTTCAATTTGGGTAAATTCGTCAAAAAAGGGGTAAATGTACTAACTTTGTAGGTAACGGTGGTATTTTTGTTCACTATCTCTAACAAAGGATAAAATTGGCTAATAAATTAAAGTAAAGGGATATTTTTGAGCATTTTCCAATAAAATATTGGACTACCATCTTTATAAGATTTTGAAAAAAATAATCATTTACTAAACTGTCCCCGAAAGGAACAAAGAAAATTTCTTACTTTCATACAATTAGGCCTTAATGATATTTTGTTCTTTTTGTAAGAAGGGCACCATATTTAAAGTTATATGAAATTTGGTTTATTTCCTAATGAATTGAAGGAAAGATATGACAAGTTTGAATATAATTATTTTCTTATGATAGAAAAAGCAAGCTAAAAGTATCTCGATCTAAGTTGGAATGTGAGGCAATTTTAGATTAATCGTTTGACAAATGAAATTTTATTTATACTTCAGCAGCACAAAAGATGTGTACAAGTACAATAATTAAAAGGAATTTCATAATGAAAGATATACAAAATCATATCCCAACTCACCAAGCTGCCCTTAATCTTTCTAAAGATAACGTTTTATTTTTCCTTTTAATTTTGAAATATAAGAATTTCTAAAAGAAACATTATGATTTCCGCGTCTCCCCGTCATATTTTTCTCCTTTAATTTATTAAATTGTTCAAGAAAAAACCTTAGGAGATATTTTGTTCCTTTTTGAAAAAATTTACACACTTTTTGTTTCCATAGTGTTATCTTATTCATTAACGTCATATGAATTCAAGAAATAATAGATCCTTTGAGATAATTTCATAGGAAAGAAATGCAAAATGTTCCCTAAAACGCTTGTATCATGTTGTAATAAAAAAATGAACAAAGAGAATAGGTGATTTAAAGTGAAGGCAATAGAAGTACTCTCCCGATTAATGGTAGGCTAAATGATAAAGCATATTACAATGTACAGGTTAATGATACAACGAGATAAATTTAGAAGACATAAACACCATGGATTTGCATCATTGACACTCATTTATTTCATCTCTCCCAGATTCACTTTCTGTCTTAGCATTCCGGCTCCTGCATCCAGTTTTTTACGCCGCTCTTCATATGTTGCTGGAAAATGTTCCAATGTTAGTGGACAACAAATGTACGATTATCGTCATTACGTGTATATACACAAAGTTTGTATATACAAAAGGAAACTGAACGGATTTCATGCAGTTGAACATTGAACAGTAAAGAGCAACACATAGGTTGAATAGAAAATTTGTTCTGATCTTCTTGCTATTTTGGATTTATAAACAAATCTCTGTCTTTATATAAATCTCTCTTCAAAGGATAAATTGAGTAGAAGAGGGTACCGATGTTTGTTAAGTTTCCACACCTATAAGTACTCCCCATTCCATAGGATGTTAGTTGTCTATCTCAAAGGCTTTCTGTGTTACATCAGCAACAGACAAACCAGCATGGTGATAATAAGATTCTCATTAAAACTGCCTCTTTCACTTTACATTTGTTAAAACGTCAAGGAAACAAAGTTTGAGCAAATACCTCAAGAAAATGGTTCTTACAGATTTTTTCCTTATGTAAAACAAAGAGCTTTCTTTTTCATGTTTTTAACCAATTGGGTTCTTTTCTCAAGAAGTGGTATGGAGAGTTAAGAGAGTGCTTGATGTCCCTGCAGCTAACGTTGCGTGATATCAGTGAACAAGAAAGCATTTGTAGAAACCAGGGATACTATTCAACATTTCTGCTGTAAATAACCTCAGAGCAAAGTTAATCCTCTGTTTGGATGGTTGTTTCCTGTGGTTCATTAATGTACAGATATGGTATATTATGGAGTTTTATTGTATAGTACTGTATTAATGAACGCAGTGTTTGGATAGACTTTATCGTTTGTTGTGGCTTAATGATATTTTTATTGTTTGGTTTGACTGTATGTAACTATATAATATGTAAGTTCACTAAATATCCTAACCCTTAATTACAAACTAACAACAAACAACATACCCAGTGAAATCCCACAATGTGGGGTCTGGGGAGGGTAAAATGTACACAGACCTCACCTCACTTCCACCTTGATAGGTAGAGCGACTAATTTTTATATATTAATAAAATTAAGGTAAATGATAAAATGAGAACTTTAAAAAAGTAGGTGGTGGGGGTGGTGGTGAGGATTTACGGGCGGTGGTGGGTGGTTGGTGAGGTGGGGGTGGATGGTGGTGAGGGGTCATGGGTGGTGGTGGGTGGTTGGTGGGGTGGGTGGCGGGAGGGTGGATTTGGGTGTGAGAGGTGGGTGGGTGGTGGGTGGGTTGGGGTATAATGGAAAAATGAAATACATAACCATGCAAAAACCATCAAATTTGTGGTTATAAAAATTGAGCTTTATCATGGTTATTTAACCACAGAATTACAACGGGTTTACAATACCATACAACATAATTTTATGAACAATGAAAACAAACATGATTTCATGTAAAACAATGCAATAATGAACCACGGGAAACCACCATCCAAACAGGGGGTAAGTCACCATCACAACTGTTCATCAAGAAGTCAACGAGAGTTCTCTCTTTTGTAATGTTTTCGTAAGTGAACTCAGCAATTATGAGATTGTGACAGTTTCATATGATACATACTTTTAAGACACTAAACAAGGACAAAGTTTGCTCAAGAGGCACAATTTATTATTTCAACATCGTTCATTTTCTTTAATATTGTTGTTTAAATCACAGTCAAACTCAAAAGTCCCAAATTCAAACCAGCTTTATCAAATCACTGAAAAGAGAGAAAAAACCCAGAGGAAGTAGAACTCACGCTCAGTTGGTCGAGACAACAGAGGAATGATGTGGGAAGCTTCTTTCTTCTTAGTACGGTCACTTGATATATTGTTGTCTGAAATTGGAAAACTCAATCAGCTTATTTTACTTACCAAGAAAAAACAAGTTTTATAGCTTATAGATATGCTATAGATGACAAATGTCTATAATACCCGTTTGGCCATGAGAATTTTTCACTTTTTTCCTATTTTTACCGCTTTATTTGAAACTCAAGAGTTTGGTAAACACCTAAAATCTTGTTTTCACTTTTTTCACTTTCAGTACACTCAAATAACCAAACATTTTTTGCAAAAATTATAACCAAACACTTTTGCAAAATCAAAATTCCAAAAAAGTGAAAAATATTTTATTTTCATGGCCAAAGGCGTACTAATTTTCAGGTTTGTGTACTGCATCACCTACCAATTTCAACACATGATGAGTTTAGCAAAGCTTCATGAAAAATTGCAGATTTAAGTTTATAACTTCGGCATTCCCGCTCCAAATGTTCATTCAAAGCCTGCTTTGAGTCTGGAAAAACGTCCACAAATTGGAGGTATAGTATAACAAAAAAACACATAGTATAAATCACAACAACCCAGTGTGATCCCACAAGCCGGGTCTGGTGTAGTACAAATCACAACCAGGAACAAATATCAAATATTAATGTCTAATTTCCCCCAAAAACAGCTCCTCCGCTCAGTCACATAGAAAGGAGAGGAGGGACTACATAAAATGAAATCATAATCACAACACCACGCTTTTTGAACATTATATATAATCACAAAAAGCACTCTTCTGAAGAGAGGCCACTATACACCACCAACCAAAAGAAAAGGAAAGGATGTATTGGACGAACTACAGCTCCTTATGGAACAAGTTAGTAAACAACGAATATTGATGAATATCATTCAAAAAGACATTTTTTATTATTACTACTACTTCAAAATAATGGATTCACAATCAAGTTCCCTTATCAAACAAAGAATAATGGGACTCACAATCAAGTTGGCAATATCATCAGTCTACAGTGAATAGAAAGTAACAAATGCAATAGAGCTAAAGCTCATCAATGAGACTAGAGTGCTGCTAATAGCAATTCATTGTGTTAATACACAATGGTTATGTTTGGGACAAATGGCTAAAGTTGATAACTCATACAGCTTGCTGACAAGATCCAGGAAAAGAGAATGAACCATAAGTGTGAATCGGAAGAGAAAATGAGAGGAACTCAGCTTGATTATTCTCTCAACCTAATTGGGGTTTAAATAGCTAAATTTACATGTCCTAAAAGGGAAAAGAAATCAATACAAATCAATTCGTAATTACATAATATTTTATCTACTATATTTACCGATGTGCTAGAATCTGTAAATTATATGTACCAAACTTGCTACATAAGTGACCGACTAGGGACTTGGTGAATAAGTCTGCAAGCGCAAGCTGATCATTTGATCGCACGAACCTTGTGACGATGTCTCCTTACTTCTCTCTGACAAAATGACAATCAATCTCTATGTGTTTGGTCCTCTCGTGGAACACTGAATTTAATGCAATGTGAAGTGCAGCTTCATTATCGCACACAAGTTCCATTTCTTTAATTTCTCCAAATTTCAACTCCCTTCAATAGTTGCTTGATCCATATGAGTTCACATGTCGCTACTGCCATAGCCCGATATTCTGCTTCCGCGCTAGATCTAGCAACCACATGTTTCTTATTTTTCCAAAACACCAAATATCCCCCAACTAAAACACAATATCCATAAGTGGATCGTCTGTCAGAGGGTGACCCTGCGTAGTCTACATCTGAATAGCCAATAATTTTCTCATGTTCTCGATCTTCGTAGGGTAGTCCTTTCCCTTTCCCTGGATATTGAATGATGCGAATAACTGCATTTCAATGACTGTCACAAAGAGAATTCAAGAACTGACTTACAACACTAACCGGAAAGGTAATATCCTCGAGCCACTGTGAGATAATTCAATTTTCCTACCAGCCTTCTATATCTTTCAAGATCGCTAAGAGACTCCCCCTGACCTGGTAGGAGTTTAACATTTGAATCCATTGGAGAATCAATAGGCCCACAATCTGTCATCCCCGTCTCCTTGAGAATATCAAGTGCATACTTCCACCGTGAAATGACAATTCCTGTTTTGGATTGTGCAACCTCAATGTCCAAGAAGTACCTCAATCGACCAAGATCCTTAGTCTGAAAGTGCTAAAAATGTGATGTTTCAATTTGGTAATTCCATCATCATCATCATCATTACATGTGATGACTATGTCATCAACGTACACCACCAAATACATGCACATATCTGGAGCAGAACGACGATAAAACACAGAATGATCAGTTTCACTTTGTATCATGCCAAATTCCTGAATAACCATGCTAAACTTTCCAAACCATGCTCGAGGAGATTGCTTCAGGCCATAAAGTGTTCGTCGTAATCTGCACACCATGTTACTAGACTCTCCCTGAGAAACATTACCATGTGGTTGCTCCATATATACCTCATCAAGATCCCGTGAAGAAATGCATTTTTGATATCTAATTGGTAAAGAGGCCAATGACGAACAACAACCATAGATAAAAAGAGACTGACTGAAGCAATCTTAGCCACGGGAGAGAAGGTATCACTATAGTCAAGACCAAAAATATGTGTATAACCCTTGACAACTAGTCAAGCCTTCAGACGATCAATCTGTCCATCGGAGCCAACCTTCACTGTATATACCTAACGACAACCAACTGTAGACTTACCTGGAGGCAGAGGAACGAGCTTCCAAGTACCACTAGAGTGTAAGGAAGACATCTCTTTAATCATAGCTTGTTTCTAGCCTGGATAAGAAAAAGCTTTACGAATAATCTTAGGAATAGATACAAATGATAGTGATGATACAAAGGCGCAGAATGGGTCGGTGACAAACGATGACAGCTCAAACAAGTATAGATATGATGAGGGTTATGAGTAGAGTGATTACATTTACGAGTGGCAATGTGGGACTCTGTATAGACAAGTCCTCAGCATGTAAGGATTCTGGTGGCGAGCATGAGTCATCTGGACGCGGACGACGATGATAAGTCAATAGTAGTGGAGGTGCAGCTGAGGAAGATGGAGTTGTAGGAGATGATGTGGAAGGGTAGACTATGGCAGGATCCCCAAAGGATGGAACTGATAGAACCTCATAAATGCTTAATTGTTCAGAAGAAGAGGATGTAAAGTAGGGATGGCCTTCAAAGAAAGTAACATCAGGTATCGCTGGAGGTCGGGTGAGAAGCATCGATATCCCTTCTGTACCTTGAATAACCGAGAAAGACACATTTAAGAGCACAAGGAGCCAATTTATCTTTTCCTAGAGTGAGAATATGGACAAAGCATGTGCTCCCAAAGACACATGGTGTAAGAGAAAATAGGGTTGACTCGGGAAACAAAACATAGTACGAAACCTAATTTTGAATAGCAGAGGAAGGTATACGGTTAAATAAATAACAAGATGTGAGCACTGCATCCCCCAAAATGCAATGGAACATTTGCTTGTATGAGAATGGTGCGGGCAGTCTCAACAATATGTCAGTCTCAACAATATGCATGTTTTTTCTCTTTGCAACCCCATTTTGTTGTGCAGTGTAAGGACAAAATGTCTGATTAAGAATTCCATGGGAAGACATAAATTGTTGAAATTGAGATGATAAATATTTACGTGCATTATCACTAAGAAAAGTGCTAATAGAAACACCAAACTGATTTTGTATTTCAGCAAAAAAAAAAGTTTGAAATATGGAGAATAATTCAGAACGACATTAAGAAAATTCAAATACACCTTGAGTAATCATTAATGAAAGTAACAAAATACTTAAAACCCAACGTAGAACTAACTCTACTAGGACCCCAAATATCAAAATGAACTAAATGAAAAAAAGACTCTGCACGATTATTAGGACTACGTAGAAAGGTAGCTCGGGTGTGCTTCCCCAATTGACACGACTCACAATCTAACTTAGACAATTTGGATAAGCTAGATACCATCTTTTGAAGTTTGGATAAACTAGGGTGACTCAACCGCCTGTGGATTAAATCTGGAGAGTCGGAGATCGAACAAACTGTAGTGGAGGTGGGAGAATTGAGATAATAAAGTCCATCTAACTCACGCCCTTCGCCAATCATCTTTCCTGTATTGAGGTCATGTATAACAAAGAAATCACTAAAGAATGAGATGAAACAATTTAAAGCCTTAGGCAAGCGACTGATTGATAGACGGCTAAAGGGAAAACCAGAGACAAAGAACATTATTCAGAGTCAAAGAAAGTAAAGGATTGGCTTGACCGACTCCAGTTGCCATGGATTGAGACCATTGGCTAAAGTAACGGTGGGAAAGGATCGAGAAAAAGTAATATTAGATAATAAAGATTTATTACCACAAATGTGGTCAGAAGCGCCTGAGTCCATGACCCAAGAGCCAAGCGTGGTAGACTGAGATACAAGCAACAAGAACCAATCTGAGCAACGAAATCTATTAATGAAGATGCTTGTTTACTCGTCTGATACTGAAGATAGTCATTGGTTGGATAATTGTTCCTCGGATAAGAGAACAATTGATTGGTTGGATTACTAGTGGATTCCGTATGAGCAACAAAAGCATTCTTTGGATTACGATGGAGAGCGCGACACACATTCTGAGCATGGACCAATTTGTTACAATACCCACACCTTGGCCAAGATTTCCCAGAGTGACCTCCATGTTGATTTCCAATCTGAGAAGCTAGAACAAAAGAGTCTGCAGGTGTCATCGAATGACTAGAGGACATAAGTGGTGCAACCAGTCGTAATGATAGCAAGAACGGTGGAGCTAGCCAAAATTTAATCACGCACAGAGTCAAGATCAGATGGAAGTCCAACAAGTGTAACAACCAAAAATATATTTTGACGTTGCTCCAATTGTTTTTCAACACTTAGAGTAGCGGCATCAACTCATTGAATTCTTCCATAACCGCATGAACTTGTCCAAGACACATATCCAAATCCTGCTTTTTAAGGTTAGTCAACCGAGAAATCACATTATAAAAGTGGGAGATGTCATTTGTGTATAGTCCACGAGCCTTTTCCCAAACTAAGAAGCAAGTTTGGAACTGTCAGAACAATGGCATCAACTTTGAGTCAATAAATTTCCACAAAAGACTACACAACTGAGCATTAATCCTTTCCCATTCGCCCTTATCTTTTACAGCAATATCCTTAGCATGTTTAACTAAGTGGTCCTGAACACTTTGTCCCTTGCACCATAACTGAACAGATGAAGACCAAGATAAGTAGTTCGCACTACCAATCAAGGGTTCAGTGGTAGTGGTGATGAAGTGGTTCGAGTTGCTGAAACCATAGGTTTAGAAAAGATATTTAATCCGAGTGATATTTTTCTCAAACACAAGGTTAAGTAACTTCAAAGATAAGACCAAGAGACAATTACCAGAAACTATGATAGATCTGAAATACTGAATAAATCAGATCTTGCCTGAAACGGTGAATAAAACAGACTGTTTTATCGGATTCTGGTCAGAATTTGTGGGGGGAAATTGCCGGAAAGTGACGAATAGTGCAGTCGCCGGAAAAGTCAGATCTGGCCGCAGGAAACTAGCCGGGATCAGGTGGAAATTGGAGGGATAGGGTCGGACAGCCAAGAAATTTTGCTGGAAAAAATTATCTGATCGCCGGAAATCGCCGGAATCAGGTGGAAAAATCTGAATTCAAAATTCTCTTCCTATGTTACTGGGCTTAACCAGGCTCTGATACCATGTGAATCGGACGAGAAAATGAGAGAAACTCAGCTTGATTATTCCCTCAAGCTATTGGGGTTTAAATAGCTAAGTTCACATGTCCTAAAAAGGAAAGGAAATCAATACAAATCAATTCCTAATTACAGAATATTCTATCCTAATTACAGAATATTTTATCTACTATATTTACAAATATGCTAGAATCTTCAGAGATTCTAACAATAAGAAACAATAAAATTAAAACATGATTTCCCATATCTAACATCAAGTAACATAAAAACAAAGGAAATTTAGTTTTCAAGGATCCTAAATTTCTTAGAAAGAAAAATGGAACTGACATAAGACTAAAGAATTCTGGATTAAAAACCATTCAAGTACCTGATGAACAAATAAATTTGAGACCTTCGAATTCACAAGATTGAAGAACTAGAGGTATTTCTGGGGCCATTGGGAACTGAGGTTTCCGTGGTGTTCTTTCAATATCCAGTAGCGCATCTATTACCTACAATTGAATGCCATACTTGAAAATTGTCTTATGATAAGATAACTGAATTAGAAAACATCACCATAAGGTCAATTAAGCACATAAAGGTTTTACGTAGACAACCCTGAAAGAAATGTCCAATTAGGACGTTGAGAAAATTTGACAAACACGTGCAGTGCTTAGAAAATGGGTTGTGTGCATTTTACATATATCATCAGAATAATTTGTTTATTCATTTATGTTGAGATTGAGTCATCAAAGAGATTTCACAAAGAAGAAAGTCAAACCTGCCCGATTCTGAATGGCATCAATCGACTCAGAACAAACTGAAAAGGTCTAGCAGATTCAAGAAACATACAATAACTAGCCTGATGCTACTCATATGGTGGTGAGAACACAAAAAAAAAGCATTTTATTACAAGGTTGAGCAGACTTGGTTGACCAGTGATCTGGTATTATATAAATAACGGCAAACTCAACAAGCTGCTTCAGTTTTCATCATGGGATTGACAAAACTTTAGTTATTAATCTAAAAGAACCAAGAGGAAAAAACTTGACTTCTCCAGAAAATGAATCACATCAATTGAAAGGTTGCATCAACAGGTTTCAGAACAAATCATTATTAGGACATAGATTACGTACATTAGGGGACTCAAGACCCTGGCCAATCAGAAATAGTATGGCAACCATGCATCGGATTTGATGCCAAAGGAAAGCACTACCTTTGATTTTCATAATCATGAGTTGATCAGCTTTGTAACTACAATAAGAGAAATACATAAAGGCATGAAAAGCATTTCAGTATGTATATGTATAATATTAAAAAAGCCAAATATCAGTTTCAGTAAGAAATTTTAGATGATGAGCAAAGGAGTACATCATGTAGGAAGCCTTTCTAAATTGATGATAACAAACTAAATAAAATTTTCGTCCTATATTACTGACCATATCAACTAACTTACCACTAAAGAAATACGAAAATAACTAGACAAACGACACCTAATTAAGGACAAATAAATGAATCTTTGTAAATTTACTCGTGCATTCTAGGCAACGTATCACTCCTAATGTGTCGTGCTTCCAGAGATCTACCGGCTAATTACAACAAGCAACACAAATCAACAAGTAGGTCAAATCTCAGTCATGAAAGCAACACTCTTCCAGGATAAATGAGCTTCCTCCGTAACTCCAGCAAAAAACAGTCCCATCATAATGAACAAGGTCAGAGGATTTACTATGATTGCTATAGAAATAAACTAGATGGGGGATAGAATTCTCGGGTTTCTCTCCAAGCAAACCAAAACTTACAGAAAAGTATAAGTTATGTAAACAAATTCTTGCAGCTAAACTTACCAGCAGAAGCTAGTATGCTCCCATCAAGATTTACTGAATGTCAAAATGACAGTGGAGAAATTTTAGATGAAAGTAAACTCAGGCTTTTGAGTATGTATCAGCGAAGGGAGATTACAACTGATCAATGAAGAAAGTAGGCTAGACAGTTTCACTTTTTTTTTAAAAAAATGATAACGAGTGGAAACAACCTCCCTACCTCCCAAGGGGTAGGGGTAAGGTCCACTAGTGTTCGGGCGAGCTTGCCCACACCATGACTAGTCCACCCGGTACCTGCTACCTCCCACCAATACAGGTACGGGTAACTCTATTCACCAAGACTTGGGAAGAAATCACCTAGTGCTTCTTGTCTCTGTGGGGATTTGAACCCTGGTCCAAGGTTTGCACTTTGCACTCACTTCATTGACCGCTAGGCTGCACAAGACTTTTTTTTATGAAGTGATTTCAATAAAAGGTATCAAGAAGATGCAAGAATTACAAGATATAGCATTTGAGCTTACAAAAAATGGCTGGCTGATTGTACAAAAATTAACTAAGCCAGAACTAGAGAGCTAATGAAGTCCAAAGGGATGGGTGCAAGGCTAGACAGTTCTTAGTTAGTAGAGTCCTTTAAGGGACAGATGCTAATTCATGTATGATTTGATTGATTTCTATTAGTGTCTCATAGCTGAGGGATGGATAACTATATACATGGCATTTTCCCCTATGGTTTTCTATCCTTTTTTCTTTTTCTCTTTTCTTTCTGATACTTTTTTGAGACAGGATACATTCTATAGGGATCTATCTGAAAGTACAAATACCCAAAAACGCAAAGGCACTTGTAAAAGAAGACAAAAGAACGCAGATTTCAGCTAGATTCAAGATCTCTAGATATTCATAAAATGTCACCAACAGTTACCAAAGATAGTCACCTATCCAACTATAAAACCCAATTGCATATTTACCAGTATTTACAAATATTTCTGCATAATGTACGTCAGGTGACGACACCATCAGGGGAAGCAATGTCTAGGATTTCTCAATCTCCACATTGCATCCCATCTTAAAATATAGCCTAATATTCCTTAATATCAACTTTCATGGAGACAGATACAGTATTCCCTAACAACATCACTTATCTACTTAATGTAGCAACCTTTTTTTACATTCAGAAACAAGAGCACCGCAGATTCAAAGAAGATAATTACAGAATTACGACCAGACCAGGAGAGGAAATAAGTTAAAACGTCTAAAAATTCCAAGAAGAACACGGTGGTCTATTTAATAATCCTCTCTACAAGTAAAGGCTAAGTAGAAAAAGGGACATAAAGTAAAAAAAAAAGTCAAGTTTCAAGCTAATAGTAGAGAACCTTTCACTGAAGGGGAGAATTTCAAACGATATTATGTGCCGCCGATAGTTGTGCACATTTCCTGCATCCATTTTGCAAAAATTTCTGAAATCATGTTCCCCTAAGAATTTCTCAGCAGCAGTTTCCATGGCCTGTTGAGCAATTACAGAGTGTTAAGCTGAAAATTTGTGGAGTAAATCAGCATAAACAGGTCTACTGATTTCAGAAGGAAAGGTACACACTGTTATATTCAAGTTCCCCTGCCAAAAGAAGTACTTGTACACCCTGCTCAAACAACTGAATCTGCAATTATTGAAAGACATAAAGGCTGTTAAACTATAATGACGAACTAAACAAACTATAGTACAACTTCTCAACCTAGAGGATATGAGGATGTCAAAGTTGACTTCAAGGGGATCCAAGACATACTTTTTCAGGTTTAGTCATGAGTCCACCTAATAAACCTGGCGACTCGCAACAACTTGATAAATTTTGCCTATGATAAGTTACCAAATAGAGTTTAGAATTGCTCATTTTCATAAGAAGCTGAGATCTCTAGCAAGTATTTTAAATTTAACTGTTACTAATACAAATAAATAATGATAGATTGTATTCAAAACCTTATATACTACTTGAATGTTTTATTGAGGGGTAATAGTGATGCTTGGACCAGCTTATAGGCATCTTAACTATTCCACCGAGTACATGCTACCTCTCACCAGCATAGGTACCGACTAATTCTGGCCACTAAAGCTGAGGCAAATGGGGAGAAATCACCTAAGTGTTTTTTTGTCTCTGCTAGGATTGGACCTTGGTCTCGACCACTATGCCACACCTTGCTAAATGCAAAATATTGATGTCCTAGGTATTATCGAAAGCATGATAATATGAACTCCAGTATACCTACTGAAAGAAAGCATGACACTTTGGAAAAGAGTTGTGTTTTTAAATGCTTTTAACCAGCAAACTATAACAACCTTAAAGATATTTGGGAGCAAAAGTTATATAAGCAGTACAAACCTTGCACTGAAACCAACTGGAATAGGAGACCAACCCATAATGCGAATGTCATTTGGCAGGACTCGGTTTAGTACCCTTACATAGTCTATTTCTCCTAGGTGAAGAAAATGTAAACTGTGTCAAAAGGTTAGTAATAACTGAAAATGAAAGCAACAAATTGATATGAGGGCAGCCATCAACTAAAAGAATTAGGAAGATTTGAAGATTCACTTTCGTTTTGCACATCATAGTCTCAACGTGAATTGGAAATATCTGTGTCTTGGTTTTGGTGAAAGATACAAGGTCATTTATCAAAGTGCAATCCAAGTACTCCACATAATCAATCTCTAAAAATGGCCACCTAACAGCACTGGCGGATACATGTAAAGCATGGTGGTGCAGCAGTTTTTTTTTTTTAATTCTTCTCATAAAATTTTCTCTTAGTTCAGAATTTTTCTGGATCCGCCACTGCCTAACAGCCATAAAACTACACTAGCAGAACTTGCATAAAAGAAAATGAGTGGCTTGTTGGGGGAAGGGAAGGCCACTGATGTGTCCCAAATCGCATTACAGTAAAAGTACATGGCAGATGACAATCAGAAAGGCTAAACATAGTAGTACATTGAAAGGAGATATCAGCAGACCACATGATTCTTGAATAGAAATTTCCTCGGAATACTTATTGTCCCCTCTTGACTCCCTATGGTTAGACCTTATGAACAGAGCAATCACCTGCAACAAGTATTTCTCATGTTTTAAAAGACAAAAGGAGATAGTGTTGTCAAAGACGAAAAAGGTAAAAAGGGGATAAGATCTACTGAGGCTTTAAGCCAAAGCACATATAAAGTGTGAGCTTTAATAAAGAAAGGCGCAAATGAAGATAAAAATGAAACTAAAAGTAATAATTATAAGCATAAATAATAATAATAATAATAATAATAATAATAATAATAATAATAATAATAATAAGCAGAAATAATAATTATATGTAGAGAAGAATTAAAAAATGTACAATTAAGTGAAATTTTAGTCGTTTAGATTTAGTGTAGCCTCTTCATGAGAATGTCCATTTATGATGAGTTGTATGTCTTAGCACCTTGATGACTGCACTCACGCACCAGCTAAGCAAGGCGAAGTGCTCAACTTATTTTACACCTAGCTTCAGGGCTTATGCGAGCCTTAGGAGAGCCTTTGACAACACGGAAAGTGATATATGGTTTCATAAAACTTTCTCAAAGTCACATAGAAGAAAAAGGATTTGAAAGCAAGAAAACGAACAGGAGAGGGAAAAAAGCTTAAACAAAATTTGACATGAAACTGCAGCCACTAGGAATCATAGGTGCAGTAACACAACATACAACCCACTGACTAATAGAATTAAAGATGGTCTATCGTGTTATGGGTAAATACATGAATGAATTGCATATGAATTTTTATCTTCCTACAGGGAGCTCTTCTATGTAAATGTTAAAAACAAAACAAAAAATCCAATGCAAAATATATGTAAACTACTAGCTAATCAAATATACAACAAAATAACTATTCAACTTACTTGACCAACAGAGGAAACTCCCTTATCGGTTCTACCACATCTTGAGTATTGCAATTCCTTCTTGTCTCCAAATATGAGTCTTGTCCTCTCTAGAGCTTTGAAAAGTTCACCCTGCATGAAGAAAACCATCAGCATGTGCAAACAAAATACTCTATTGAGATGCTAAAGTGCAGATAATAAAGTCACCCAAGTGCTACCACTAGAGAAAAGAGGCACCAAAATAACTTGTGCTAAGACTAAATAGTTCAAATTGTGCAATATATGCAAGGAATACAATGTTCTCACAGAAAAGCACCAGATCATACTCTTTTAGCAACTTAAGTCTCTCAATTTCAAGGACGGAAAACATGGACTGTAATTAAAAAAGGAGTAAGATCAAAACATGTAGAACATATTTTGCAGTTACATGGTTAATCCATGTCCGTAGCATTAATGCTGGCCTAATTCTTAAAAGAAAATCATCTCAGAGGAGAACATAAGACCTCAACAGTGGGATCCATTTGAGCCTCTGAAGCAAAACCATAAAACCTGTATTGCAGCATGAGAACACTGTTACAGTATAAACAAGTACTTGCTAATACTGTATTTGCATAAAGTAAAAAAAATGCAAGCTCCAACTAAAATAGAATGGTAGAAAGTAGTAACACAATGTACATGTATATTCTGTTTAGTCAATACTTAAAATCACACTTAATCTGCATAAGGTATAAAAAATGACAGATCCACCTGCAGCCATTAGCGCTCCAGAATGAAATAAGGAGCTCCATCCTAATACTTCAGGGAACCACTAGACAATCTATGCTGGGTTATTAATAGGGCCCTTTGGAGTTAGAAGCAGGATGTAGTTTTAGCAATCAATGCTTAAGGTGGAATGTCAGATGAAATACGTAGAAGAAATTACTATAACAAAAGTGAATTAATGCCAGATAAAAACAACAAAAATGTGTTCCATGAATTAATCCACATCTTTCAATATTCTACCAGACGAATTAGAACCACACAATTTTTTTTTCGGAACTCTTTTATCTCAAATTGGAACTATTTTCTAGATTTGATTGAAACTCCATAAAATTATATACCGAAGTACAAATGCCTTGTGATACGTGGCTCACTTTTGGCTAAAGTCAAATAACAAAATATGATCAGACAAGATGATGTTTGGTAAATGGATAAGACATCCTTACTGTTGGGAACTTAGAAGGACGAAGCCTGTGAATTAAGACAAATAACAATAAGAACTAACTTTGTTACTTCAATTTAAAGTATTTAGTCGTTAAGCCCTACTTAAATATTAGATGCTTCCTAAAGAGGGCTGTGTATTAAGTATTAGCTTGTTTGAGGCTCTATTAAGACTGAAATAAACTCTCCTGTATGAGAAATCTTGTCGAGGTCAATGCAAGATAAACTTAATAGGAAATCACGATTGTTACCTCTTATTTTCTTCTTTTGGTCCCTTTTGAGATCTTATATCCTTTGTTCTTAAGACTAAGGAGATGGTTTTACAGGGTTAAAAGAAATCTAAAGACAAGTAAAACTTTCAAATTTATCTTGTCCAAATTATTATTTTTATCAGTAAACTGAAAATTATCTTGTCCAAAATATTCAAAACCACTTTCAGCCTTTCTGCTTACACCATTTTGCTCTACTTCCAGTTCACGCTTAACTGCTACTGATGAAGAGCTAATCCTAGGCAAATAGAAAACGAAAGTATTTTGCATGTTCTCAACTAAGAACTTTCTTCCTCTCTTTTCACTGGCCACATTGACAATGCAATCCTGCTAAACTATTAGCATTTGATGTATACCTTGCACCAAAATACATGAATTTCAAAGCAACATATCTTTTCGAGTGATGCATCATTGCGCCATAACCTATACACAAAACAGGAACATTTCAACAATCTCACAGTATCAAAAAATCGGAACTGGAACATTTCAGCAGGTTTCCAATTCAAATTACAGTATCAACTTGTAAAGATAGCTAACACATTACACTCTTTAAAATATAGATAGCTCATTCAGTACATAAAAACCCGTAGCAAAATGAATTAACTCAGTTCACTAATTTTAAAACTTAAATTACCATCAGAAACACTTTCACATTACATATAAAACACAAACCTAAATCTCTGAGCTTATTTTTCTTCTTTCCATGACCATCCAAAACTCCGTTCTTCACAAGGCTACCATTACCTTTCTCCTTCGTCTACGTAGCAATAAACAACATATTAAAATTCACATAGAAAATTATAAGTGCTTAATACATAGCCATCCCCTTAAACTTACCAGGATATTACATTTAGACACTCGAACTAAACAGTAAACCCTATTCCAATTGAACACCTCAACTCCTAATAAAGTGTTTCAATTGGATCCTTCAGTTCCAATTTTAAAATTAAGTTAACCACTTTTATGTCTATCACTTCTAACTATACGCATTCGCCTCAATAAGGACATTTTTTCTACTTTAGTGTCCAAATGGAAAGTTTAAGGGGCTACCTATGTATTAAGCCTACTATAAATGTGTGTGGATATTATGAAGAAGAAGCAATAACCTCTTGGCAACGGCAATTAGAAAGCTGAGCAGATAATTTAGCATTTTCGGATTCCAATTCCTATATTTCAACAGAGTAAATAATGATAATGGAACATTAACTATTATTTGAAGTTGATTATCAACGAAAGGTTTACCTTGATTCTGCTTCGAAGAGTCTCCAGTTGCGATTGAAGGTTTGCTACGAGGTCCATCTCCGCCAACAGCTTTTTTATGGACCTCCGACTATTTATATGGACTATGAGTAAATGTTTACCTTGATAGGGTACACAAGTGGTTTCTTTCGTTCTAATACACGTGAATTATGTCGTTAATAAAAAATTAAAAACATCCTAAAAGTTTTTGTTTTTCGGAGACAGTACGATAGCACAACTCGCACGAATCTAAAGACGGTCCGAGAACAGTAAAGTAATTTACCAATACAAATTAGGAGCTTTAATAATTTCATTCGAGTTGACATAAATTTTTATCCTTATATTTATCCCGAATTATCATCCTGACACCTGCACTCTTAAACCTTTTGAAGGATTATGAACTATAATTACTCAAAAATCAAATAGTAACAAAAAATATACATCATTTATTTGTAAGAAGAAATGCATTAAATTAAATAAAAGCTAAATCACTTGCTAGCTTCTCTTTGGTGTCCAGATGTTCTTTCATTTGTGCTTTTCTTTTATCTGTGTTCATTTGATAACAATTTAACTTTAAATTTTACCTTTTACGCTTAACAAGATGATCTGTAATCACACAAATATCTTTGATTCGTTTTAGACCATAAGATTTAAAAAACTCTCTTTATTTTTTTAATTTTGTGTCAAATCAAACTACATCATATAAATTGGGATGGAGGAAGTACAAATTTAAAAAATAATTCATGGAGCCTCATATTTGTTGGCTCTAAAGCAAAGGTCTTAGGGCTCGTTTGGTACGTCGCACTGGACTGTATATTTTTATATTAGATTGTATTGTATTGTAATGGACTGGACTGTATTAATATATAATGAACGGTATTAGAGTATTAATATATAATAAATTATATTTTTATTTTATTTTATTTTTAGTACAGTTCAGTGAAGACTCGTCTACTAGATGAGTCTAAAAATGACAGTTCGATTGTACTATTTTTAGAAATAGTATAGTTCAATCCGATTAAAAACGTACATAAAACGCTGTATTATTTTTTATTCTCTGCAATCGAGCATACCAAATGTGCTCTCAGTTGTTTGAGGGTTCAGTTGACCCTGAGTCACGCCAGTGAATTTTGAATATCGAAGAATAAAATCCAAAAAATGAAAATGCAAAAAAAAAAAACATGTCGAGATAATCAAAGCTTTTTCAGTTAAAATGTCAGTTGGTAGACCATAACTTCCCGTTTCAAAAGGAGCAACCTTAGGAATCTCTCATATCTCCTTAATTTGTTGTCTAACTCATCCCATAATGAATATTTCTAAGCTTCTTGCTCTAAATGTCAAATAAACTAATTGTAACCAAAAAGTTGTATTTACATTAATACTCCAAGAATTTGAGCCTGTTTTCTCTATTGATTATTCATTTACAGTAAAACCTCTATAAATTAATAATGTTTGAACCACATAATTTTATTAATTTAAAGAAATATTAATTAATCGATAAATTAATAATTTTTATTTTAAAGAGATTTTTCCAATTCAACGAACCTATATTATTTTTCATGAATAAAACATTTACATTGTATTGACTAATTGAATGGTGTTCATGTACAATGTGACTAATTAAATATAATATATCCCCTAAAAAAAAAGTTTATTGTAGTACGCAGTATTAGTTAAAACTTAATGTAAGTTCATGTATGATAAGGAAATCAACCACTATATAAACAACATCAAACATTCCTAATTAGTCAATCCAAATCAAAACCAATCAATCATGACTTCACATCTAAAAGTTGTCCAAAAATCAATCATGACAGATCAAATACGTAAAGCACTATGTGAATATAAGAGAGATCACCCCACATGCACTCAAAAAGATTTGCAACAGTGAATTGATGAAAATTTTCATTTGAAAGTTAGTCAAGGTAAGATATCGAACACCCTCAAGCGATCATCTGAGTACCTTTCGACTAACTTAGAAAAAGAAGGGGATACCAAGCGACACAAACCTACAAAATATCCAGAGATGAAGAAGGTTATTTATGAGTAGTTTCTCCAATACCAAAAACGTGTAAACATGTCTGGAGAGCTAATTTTGGAGAAGACAAAAGACACGATGAAACTTTTATACCCTCAACAACTTCCTGAGCCGCGCAAATTTTCTCAAGGTTGGCTTGAGAAGTTCGAGCTAATACATGATATCAAGTCATTTCCTCGCTTTGGAGAGAGTGATTATGTTGACATAGAGGACATGGAGAACAAATTGTTGACTATAAGGGAAAAATAAACCAGTATCCTATGAAGGATAGTTTTACTATGGATAAAACTGATTTATTTTACAGGTTACAAGCTGATCATTATCTTGCAACGAAATAACTTGAAAGGAAGAAAACAAAGCAAAAAAAAAGGCTTATAATTGTTATTTATTGCAACGAGTATGGCTCTGAATTTTTTTTATGAGTTATTGGAAACTACGTAAAGTCACGTTACTTTAAAATGTCAACATGAACAACTTGAATTGTCAATATCGTTCCAATACACGAGCATGGATGACGAGTGTGTTTTTTGATGAATATGTTCGTTGGCTGGACCAAAAAATGCATGGTAGAAGAATTTTATCGATGGTAGATAATTGTCCAGCCCATCCAAAAAAAATTGAAGGGCTACATAATATTGAGTTGTATTTTTTTGCCACCCAACATGACATAAAAATCCAACCATGTGATGCAGAGGTAATAAGAACTTTCAAGATGCACTATCGCGAGAGATTTTAACGTAGGGTATTAGAGGGTTATGAGTTGGGAGAATCTTATCCAGAAAAGATTAATGGTTTAGATGCCATCAATCTTGCAGTCTCAGCTTGGACGATAAATGTTCAACAAAAGACAATAGCAAATTATTTTCGACACTGTAAAATTCATTCGCAAGATGAAGTAGCCTCAAGGAATTTAATGAAGTAACTACTAAAGAATGAATTCATGAACTTGATACGATGATTAATAGCCTTGGGTACCGCAACAAAATGGATGTCAATCACTTATTGAGTTACCCGTGCGAAAATGATACATGTTCAGAGGTCCAAAGTTTTGAAGAAATTGTAGCTAGTGCTGTTGAAAATCCTATTGAGGATGAAATTGAAGATGATACAATGCATTTGCAACCAATTACGCGAAAGGAAGCACTCATAGCGGCAACAACTCTTCGCAATTTTTTGTTGCAGTATGAGAACGCAACACCAGAGCTTTTAGATACATTAAGGAAAGTTAAAGATGAAATACACCTAGATTTAAATTTTAAGAAGAAGCAAACAATAATAGAATCATATTTTACTAAGTTGTCCTAGTTATATTTGTAATTTTATGGAATTATTAATTTATAATATTGAAGGGGCCATAAATTTATATAAGGGTTTTCCGGAAAATTATTATCTTATTAATTTATCGAAATTATTAATTTAGATCTTGGGCTCAAGTCGGGACCGAGAAAAATATTATTTTAGAGAGGTTATTAATTTATAGGGGTTCTACTGTAGTTTGAAACTTGTCTCACTTGTTGTAAAATTTGATACTAACATGATAAAACACAAACACATAATTGTTGTTCTCTGACTTCAAGGCTCTTATGCATATTCTTTTAGACAATTATTTCGACCCTTCCAATAAATTGGCGAGTACATCACATAAATATTGCCTTCAGGATACAATGAAGCCCTAACAACGATATTGAATTCAAAGTTTGTACTCCCTTGATTCAACCAAGAACACACAGTATGAAGTTTTTGATGATGCTTAGAGAAAGGAAAAAGAAAATAGAAATTTTGATTCTTTTCCTTTTTCTGAAATTATGATTCTTTTTTTCTCAGAAGTTCTGATTCTTTTCTTTTCTGAAGTTATTATTTAATGAGAAAACACCTTTACTACTTATAGGGATATCGCATTAATTGTAGATGCATTTTCATCACCAACAGATACCTCCAAGAGACATCAAATTGTGGCTATTGGGAAAGGTTGTGTCTGTTCAAATTCAAAGTAAATATGAATTATATTAACAGACTTCTCCTAAATTTGAAGAGGCATCACATCTGAAAGAAATAATCTCTTGATTATTCTCATTGAATGAATATGTATATATACAAATTACAATCTCCAAATATGGAAAATCATATTCCTACTATACTTATAAATCCTAATTATACTTGTACAAGAATTCTATAATTATGGTAAATATACAACATAATTTAATAATTCTAATTATGGCACAAGTCTAACCAAAACACGGTATATTTATCACACCACCGCAGTCATAGCGGGCGGTCTTTGTACGTTAAGACTGTATCTAAAATATTTAAATAGAACCGAGGGAAGACCCTTCGTAAAGATGTATGCAATCTGATTAGAAGGGATATGGCAGACGCGTACTTTTCCACGAGCTACCTTTTTGCGAACAAAGTGGATATCCATCTCGATGTGTTTAGTGCGCTGATGTTGAACCGGATTATCAGAAAAGTAGACGACACTAATATTATCACAATAAACCAAGGTAACTTTCTGAATTGGACAATGAAGTTCCAAGAGAAGATTATGTAACCAACATGATTCAGAGATCATATTGGCTACTCATCGATACTCCGCCTCTGCACTAGAGCGTGACAATGGAGACTGTTTCTTCGCAGACCATGAGACCAAGTTATTACCAAGAAACATACAATAGCTAGACGTAGAGAATCTGGTATCTGAATAGTCACCCCCAATCAACATATTTATAAGAGACAAGTGTAGACGTCGACGAAGGATATAATGTAAGCCATAGTCAAGTGTCCCCTGGATGTATCGAATAATGCGTTTGAGCGCATTCATATGCTCAACTCTGGGATCATGCATAAACAGAAACACATGTTGTACGACATACATAATATTCGGTCTTGTGAAAGTAAGATACTGAAGAGCCCCTGCAAGACTGCGATAGTGGATGATCGGATTCTCGTAAGGTGAGTCAATCGTAACACCCAACTTGGGTTTAGTATCAATGGGAGTGGAAGTAGACTTGCACGAGGACATATCATCTCGCTCAATGATCTCAGCGGCATACTTACTTTGTGATAAGAATAACCCACATGCATGACGAGTGACAACAATCTCCAAAAAGTAAGTCAAGTGCCCTAAGTCTTTCATAGCAAACTCAGAACTGAGCATTGTCATGATAGATTTGCGCAAAGCATCAGAAGAGGCGGTCAAGATACTATCATCCACATATAATAGAATATAAGCCAGGGAGGTACCACGATGATATATGAATAATGAATTATCAGACATGTTGTGAGTAAACCTAATAGATGAAACATAGTCTGCAAATCTCTTATACCAAGCTCGATGGGCCTGCTTAAGCCCATACAAGGACTTCTTCAATAAACAAACATGATGAGAATATTTGGGGTCTCCAAAACCCAAGGGTTTATGCATGTAGATGGTCTCCTTATGATCACCATGTAAGAAAACATTCTTCACATCTAACTGATGAATGAGTTAAGCCTTGGAAAGAGGCAGACTGAGAACAATGTGAATGATAGCCAATTTGACCACCAAACTAAACGTCTCACCACAATCTATGCCAACTTGTTAGGCCTTACCATCATCTACAAGGCGAGTCTTATGCCTCGCAAAAGAACCATCAGAATTATCCTTATGAGTAAAAATCCACATAAGACCAAATAATATTAACACCAGAAGGAAGGGGTACCAACTCCCACGTCTTATTATCAATAAGAGCACCATATTCGTTATTCATCGCCAACTTATAATTCGGGTCATTTAATGCGGACACCGGGTTAAGGGATATGGGGATTTAAATATTGGAATTAAGATTAAAATGTATTTTTAGTATAAAAATATCTCATTGACTACGAGTGACCGGTCTGTGACTCGAGAGAGAATTGGGTCGATTTTGGGACAAAATCGGAGGGGTGACGACTTGGCTAGCAGGAAGTGGGCCTGCTTGCCCAACACTACAATCTGTACCGGGGCCTGAAAGAGAAGCAGGGGCAGAACTAGGCTGGATATGCGGCCCAAATATTGGACCCATGACTGGATGACTGGTAGAGGCGACGATACTGTAGGTCCAGCGATCAGTGGGCCCACTGGCAAATTTCGGGTGCGGGACAAGTCTGATAAATGGTGGATAATATACGGGGAGACGTCTTCATCCAAATATTATATGAACTAGGCACGGGACTACTCACTTTAGCAAACGGAAATTGAGTTTCATAAAAAAAAAATATGACAACTAATGATGATTTTCTTAGATGATAAATTAAAACATTTGTAACCACAATGATTAGACGGATAACCCAAAAACACGCAAGGGGTAGAACGGGTCTGAAGTTTGTTAATTGCAGTTGATGGAAATATTGGATAACATAAACATCCAAAAACCCTAAGATGAGAATATGAAAGATTTTATTATAGAGGACTTTGAGATGAGACTCATTTACCAACCCTTTGGTAGGAAGTATGTTAAGAAGATAATTAGTCATTTGTAGAGCACGATGACAAAAAACGGGGTACGGGAGCATGGACCAATATAGTTCGTATAATGTTATTAATGGTATGAATTTTTCGTTCGGTTTTCCCATTTTCTAAGGACGTATGAGGACAAGAGAAACGAAAAATTATGCCATCAGTATCACAAAAATCATGAAACACCCCATTATCATATTCTTTTTCATTATCACATTGAATATTTTTTATTTTCTGGCCGAATTGGGTACAGATGAATGCTCTAAATTTTAAGAATATGGAAAAAATTTGTGATTTTTTCGCTAACGAAAAGGTCCATAAAAATTAGAATAATCATCCAAAAATAGAACTTAAAATGAGAGATATCCATAAATCGATGTGAATAATATTAAATGACATTAAAATACGAGAAGTATAGGCTACAAATGGTAATCTAACATATTTTCTAAAGAACAAGATTGACAAATTGGAGTGCTATGCGGACCCTTACAAGAAATAAAATTATTTTTATGCAAGGAAGAAACAATGTATGACCCAGGGTGACCCAAACGGGCATGCCATAAGGAACGAGCAAGAGCTGCAAAAGTAGATGTCAAGGCGTGACACGGAGACTGGATGCGGGTGTGATGAGATAAAGATTTCCCCTACTATCACATCTCATGAGAGGTATCCCGATCTTGAAATTCTTCACAGAAAACACAAATTGATCAAAAGCAACCGAAACCCAATTATCAGTGTTGAATTTACAGACACATTAAATTTTTAATTAAGTTAGGAACATGAATGATATTTTTAAGACAAGAGATGGATGTTGGGGAGACAAAGTTTTATGACCGTAACCACGAATTGAAATTGATTGGCCATCACCAATAAGTATGCCATGTTGCTCAAATTGAAATAAGACAAGAGAGTATCTTGATCGGACGTCATGTGAGAAGTGGCGTCGGTGTCCATGTACCAATTTGCGTCTGGAGGATTCAATCCAAGTGTGTGCACCAACGTTGTGGAGTTGGTCCGCCAATTCTTTCAGCCTTTTGCAATAGGCTGAGACGTTCGAAAAATCCTCCATGTTAACATGAGAAAATTCTTGCTCAAGAGTAACAACACGGGAGTTTTTGTTATCTTGGAATATGTCACACAACATATTCCAAATTTCCATCACCGTAGCATCGAGTCCACGAATCGTTTGCAAGAGGTCCGTAGAGATAGTGAAATAAATCTACTATAGAATGGTAGCATCAAGAGTAATCCATAATATCGGGTCAACTTCAGGGGCAGGCTCCGTGCCTGCGACTGAGGGAATAATATGATGAAGAACTTGATAAGAACGTGCATGAATCTTGAAAAGTTCCGCCCACGTCGCATATTTGACGTTTTTCATCTCAAGAACAATACCAATTTGGTTCTTGATATTGAAAATAGAAAGGGCAGGATGAAACTTGTTCTTTGATGTAGACATAACGAAAGAACAATAGGTGAATTAGGGATTGGGAAGAAAATTTTGGAAGAGATGAGGAAGAAGTGTACGAAATCCGAGGAGAAGAACGAAAACCGAGGCAACGAAAGGTATTTTCGTACGAAGTGGTTGATAACCTAAACTTCTACATGAAATAAATAATCCATTGATTATTCTCATTGAATGAATAGGTATATATACAAATTACAATATCAAAATATGGAAAATCCAATTCCTACTATACTTCTAAATCCTAATTCTACTTGTACAAGAATTCTATAATTATCGTAAATATCCAACATAGTTTAATACTTCTAATTATGGTACAAGTCTAACCAAAACACGGTATATTTATCAACATCAATGATGGCTTTTGATTTTGCTGAAAATATCCATCATTCTTCCCCTATTTTCAAAATAATAAAATAAAATAAAAACTTTCAAAATCGAAATGGATGCATCACTCAGTATTTGCCACGTGCAGAGTGGGATCAACTCAACGTAGTTCAAGTTAAGTTGAGACAAAGTATCATCATAGAAATCAATATATAAATGATAGGTATCTTTTGGATTTGAACCTTCACTTAGTGTAAGAAATTCAAAGTGTTATCGAGGTTCTATGGTGAACTAGTCTTGAACCAAGTACCCCTTGTGATAAAACCGAAATCTCCACACATATTGACTTCAGAGAATTGTGTGTTCTGTAGCTTAGCACATTAATGGCCATGTGTTTATATCCTGGATTCATGAATATTCTTTAGAGAACGGTCTTATTCTCATAGGAAACGACCTGATTTCCATATTATATGTAAGTCTCTAAGGTGTTTCTGCGATACACCTGTAAACAAAAATGGACTTATTAAAGATTTTCATCCATCCTCAATCATGCAGAATCACTACACTAATACATAAATGAGAAGTTTTAAATTAGTGTACCATAATCACTTCGTAACTTGTTGGTACCCATTGAATCTTGTTTATCTTTTTCAAAACATAGGTTGAGTTTCTGTTAACCGGTGATCAACCTTCTTTCACAGACCTTAGTCCCATTTCTTTACACTTTATTGAAACCACTGCCTTTGATAGACTCTTAGTAAACGGGTCTGCCAAGTTCTTCTTTGTTTCAATATAGTTAATTGCAACTATTCTTCTCTTGAGTAATTGTCTTACTATTTGATGTCTAAGTCTTGACTTTCCATTATAAGTCTTATTTGAGACATTATAGATCGTAGCCTGATTTTCACAATTGTTTTGCGAAAAAGTAGCTCGTGGACAAACAACATCTTAATATGGACATATAGATATGAACAATAGATAACGAAAATGCTTCTTGATACTAGTAAATTATTTTATATAAATGCTCACTTTTATTTTTGAAGAAAACAACGAACAACATCCATTAGCTTTAAAACATCATACTTTGAAACTATCATTTGACTTTAATAGAACAATTTAAACTCGACCTAGAGGTGATATCTCATTTGATTCATACAATTTTTCTTGACGAATGTTTTTTAAAAATTGGAGATGGAGGAGATTTTATTGGATCTGGACCTGAAGGAACGAGTCTCTTAATATCAAACTCATATAGTTTCTCTATGTTTGACGAATGTTTTTTAAAAGTTGGAGATGGAGGAGATTTCATTGGATCTGGACCTGAAGGAACGAGTCTCTTAATATCAAACTCATATAGTTTCTCGATATTTGATGAATATTTTTTGAAAGTTGGAGATGGAGGAGATTTCATTGGATCTGGACCTGTAGGAACAAGTCTCTTAATATCAAACTCATATAGTTTCTCGATATTTGATGAATATTTTTTGAAAGTTGGAGATGGAGGAGATTTCATTGGATTTGGACTGTAGAACAAGTCTCTTAATATCAAACTCATATAGTTTCTCGATATTTGATGAATATTTTTGAAAGTTGGAGATAAATAATCCATTGATTATTCTGAATGAACAAGTCTATATACAAATTACATTATCAATATATGGAAAATTCAATTCCTACTATATTTAAATCCTAATTCTGGACTTGGACAAGAATTCTATAATTATCGTAAATATCCAACATAGTTTAATACTTCTAATTATAACACAAGGCTAATAATTTCAAACAAATTTATTTATCAACATCTATGATGAAGCTTTTGATTTACAATGAAAATATCAATGTTTCTACCCTATTTTCAAAATAATAAAATAAAGGGCATAAAAATTTTTAAAATCAAGAGATGGATGTTGGGAGACAAAGTTTTCGCCACGTGCAGTAACTCAACGAAGTTGAAATTGATTTGAGACAAAGTATCATCATAGAAATCAATATATAAATGATAGGTATCTTTTGGATTTGAACCTTCACTTAGTGTAATAAATTCAAAGTGTTATCGAGGTTCTATGGTGAACTAGTCTTGAACCAAGTACCCATAACATGATGAGCATGTGGAGGCCGAGGCCCAAGCACAACAGCTTGTTGCCCCGACCCAATGTTGTTGCAAAAGCCACTAGACCATGTCGAATTAGGCCGAAAAGAATTCTGGGCAGCCCACTGTCCAGGGTCCGATAAAACTGAAAAATAGGGGTCGTTGGGCCACCGGCCCAGGCCTACTGCCAAGGGCCCATGGCTGGGACCAGTTGGTTGTGGCCCACTACCACCATTTTGGCCGCCCCCACCACCACCGGAACCACCACGATTGCCACAACAATTTTTGCTATTATTTTTCTTGCCTCCACCGTGAGCATGGTTTTGGCCCGAATTATCAAAATAACCTTGAGAATTAGCAGAAGATGTCATCATGACCACGAGATTGGCGCCAGTAGCCGCCTTTTTGGCCAAACCGGCTTCTTATAGTGTGAGCATAGAGCGAGCCTGATAGAACTGCGAAAGAAGATTGCACTGACGAAGAAGCGTACCGACTCCACTATATGCCTTAGACAGGCCTGCAACCATTTGAAGGACAAGACGATCTTGGTAATGGGCGCACCAACGTTGTGGAGTTGGTCCGCCAATTCTTTCAGCCTTTTGCAATAGGCTGAGACGTTCGAAAAATCCTCCATGTTAACATGAGAAAATTCTTGCTCAAGAGTAACAACACGGGAGTTTTTGTTATCTTGGAATATGTCACACAACATATTCCAAGTTTCCATCACCGTAGCATCGAGTCCACAAATCGTTTGCAAGAGGTCCGTAGAGATAGTGAAATAAATCTACTATAGAATGGTAGCATCAAGAGTAATCCATAATATCGGGTCAACTTCAGGGGCAGGCTCCGTGCCTGCGACTGAGGGAATAATATGATGAAGAACTTGATAAGAACGTGCATGAATCTTGAAAAGTTCCGCCCACGTCGCATATTTGACGTTTTTCATCTCAAGAACAATACCAATTTGGTTCTTGATATTGAAAATAGAAAGGGCAGGATGAAACTTGTTCTTTGATGTAGACATAACGAAAGAACAATAGGTGAATTAGGGATTGGGAAGAAAATTTTGGAAGAGATGAGGAAGAAGTTATGCAATCAGGGAAAAGAACGAAACAGGCAACGAAAGGTATTTTCGTACGAAGTGGTTGATAACCTAAACTTCTACATGAAATAAATAATCCATTGATTATTCTCATTGAATGAATAGGTATATATACAAATTACATTATCAAAATATGGAAAATTCAATTCCTACTATACTTCTAAATCCTAATTCTACTTGTACAAGAATTCTATAATTATCGTAAATATCCAACATAGTTTAATACTTCTAATTATGGTACAAGTCTAACCAAAACACGGTATATTTATCAACATCAATGATGGCTTTTGATTTTGCTGAAAATATCCATCATTCTTCCCCTATTTTCAAAATAATAAAATAAAATAAAAACTTTCAAAATCGAAATGGATGCATCACTCAAGTGACTGCCTACGTACCCGAGTGGGATCAACTCAACGTAGTTCAAGTTAAGTTGAGACAAAGTATCATCATAGAAATCAATATATAAATGATAGGTATCTTTTGGATTTGAACCTTCACTTAGTGTAATAAATTCAAAGTGTTATCGAGGTTCTATGGTGAACTAGTCTTGAACCAAGTACCCCTTGTGATAAAACCGAAATCTCCACACATATTGACTTCAGAGAATTGTGTGTTCTGTAGCTTAGCACATTAATGGCCATGTGTTTATATCCTGGATTCATGAATATTCTTTAGAGAACGGTCTTATTCTCATAGGAAACGACCTGATTTCCATATTATATGTAAGTCTCTAAGGTGTTTCTGCGATACACCTGTAAACAAACATGGACTTATTAAAGATTTTCATCCATCCTCAATCATGCAGAATCACTACACTAATACATAAATGAGAAGTTTTAACTTAGTGTACCATAATCACTTCGTAACTTGTTGGTACCCATTGAATCTTGTTTATCTTTTTCAAAACATATGTTGAGTTTCTGTTAACCGGTGATCAACCTTCTTTAACAGACCTTAGTCCCATTTCTTTACACTTTATTGAAACCACTGCCTTTGATAGACTCTTAGTAAATGGGTCTTCCAAGTTCTTCTTTGTTTCAATATAGTTAATTGCAACTATTCTTCTCTTGAGTAATTGTCTTACTATTTGATGTCTAAGTCTTGACTTTCCATTATAAGTCTTATTTGAGACATTATAGATCGTAGCCTGATTTTCACAATTGTTTTGCGAAAAGGTAGCTCGTGGACAAATACGCGTCACATGTCCCTTCCATGTATCAAATTGCAGACATTTTTACCAAAGGCCTTCCATCGGTTCTATTTGAAGATTTTGGGGACAGTCTAAGCGTACGAAGATCGCCCGCTATGACTACGGGGTGTGTGATAAAGCCCGTGATATACATGAGTTTGTATACCATGTATATCACGGTTTCACAAAGGCAATTTACCAAATTTGAATAGGAATAAAAAATTTCTATTATGAAAAATTGTAAATTGTATATATACTCTTTTATTAATAAAAATAATGGAAAGATTATTTCTTTCGATTCTAAATTAAAGTTGAGGAAATTGCATAGATGAAATCCCAAGAAAAATGCACAGCAGAAGAGTTTAACTTGAATCATCTTTCTAGTTATATCTTCCCACAATAGGTTATAGGGACTGCTAATAAATTTCTTTTGCAGTGTGATCGAATTCTTACATGTACTATTGAATTTTGTTAAAGTATAATATTTCAACATTTTCAGATTTTTGTACCATTATGTTGAGCCAAATATTGTGATTTTTTTCTTGTGTTCCAATAAGACTGAGGTGCCACTGTAAAAGCTCCAATGCAAGCTAGAGGGTAAATCAGTTAAAGACTAAAAAAATTACTTCGTATGTTTGCACCATCAGATTTTGATTTTGTTGTCTGGATCCGCCACTGATTACTATATGGTTGAAGTACAATAATAACAAGATTTAAATTTAGTACTATTACACATAAATCCAAAGCTAGGAAGGATCATCTATATGAATTCGCAAAAATCATTTTGCTCCATTTAGGTAACTTTCACTAATAACAAATCATCGATATGAATTATATAAATATATATATATATATAGGGAGAGAATTTCATTTTTCAAGTTAAGATTATTTATCCAATTTTTTACACAAACATTATAATTTATAAATAGTTATACAATTCTTATCATATATATACGATATAGAATCTCTCATTCGGGGGTCGAGTATTTAAAATCCAAGAGTAGATTAATATGGACATATAGATATGAACAATAGATAACGAAAATGCTTCTTGATACTAGTAAATTATTTTATATAAATGCTCACTTTTATTTTTGAAGAAAACAACGAACAACATCCATTAGCTTTAAAACATCATACTTTGAAACTATCATTTGACTTTAATAGAACAAT
The DNA here is from genome assembly GCA_029844215.1 of Przewalskia tangutica. NCBI lineage: Eukaryota > Viridiplantae > Streptophyta > Magnoliopsida > Solanales > Solanaceae > Przewalskia > Przewalskia tangutica. The sequence continues at coordinate 61,636,709 of CM056737.1, forward strand.
TTAAGCTCGACCTAGAGGTGATATCTCATTTGATTCATACAATTTTTCTTGACGAATGTTTTTTAAAAATTGGAGATGGAGAAGATTTTATTGGATCTGGACCTGAAGGAACGAGTCTCTTAATATCAAACTCATATAGTTTCTCGATATTTGATGAATATTTTTTGAAAGTTGGAGATGGAGGAGATTTCATCGATCTGGACTCGTAGGAACAAGTCTCTTAATATCAAACTCATACAGTTTCTCGATATTTGATGAATATTTTTTGAAAGTTGGAGATGGAGGAGATTTCATTGGATCTGGACCTGAAGGAACAAGTCTCTTAATATCAAACTCATATAGTTTCTCGATATTTGATGAATATTTTTTGAAAGTTGGAGATGGAGGAGATTTCATTGGATCTGGACCTGTAGGAACAAGTCTCTTAATATCAAACTCATACAGTTTCTCGATATTTGATGAATATTTTTTGAAAGTTGGAGATGGAGGAGATTTCATTGGATTTGGACCTGAAGGAACAAGTCTCTTAATATCAAACTCATATAGTTTCTCGATATTTGATGAATATTTTTTGAAAGTTGGAGATGGAGGAGATTTCATTGGATCTGGACCTGTAGGAACAAGTCTCTTAATATCAAACTCATACAGTTTCTCGATATTTGACGAATATTTTTTGAAAGTTGGAGATGGAGGAGATTTTGTTGGATTTGGACCCGAAGGAACAAGCCGCTCAATTGAAGCACAATAGCAAGATGTAAAAGATAACACAAGGCAAATAATTTCAAACAAATTTATTTTGGCAAACTCCATTTTCTATAGGAAGCTTTAGCTTTACAATGAGTGTATCAATGTTTCTACCCTTTTTATATAGGATTTATTGTTAACTTCCATCCAAAGTTTCAAGGTAAGTAAACTGCCAAAATCTAGATACATCAAATTAAAATGGAAACTAAATAATTTAGTCCACTTTCTAAAGAAAAGTTTGACTTGTCATTTAATATATGTATCATTTATAGGCCCTATATGCAAGTTCAATCAATAAATTTAATTTATGGAAAGGAACTGAATGATGTAATAATCAGTTTACCTTAATTATATCTTGAAATCAAATCATATCATGTCCTAATCAGAAAATCGTAGATAATTGAATAACAAATAACACACACAAATTATATTGTTTCACCCTCAATGCGAGAGCTACGTTCATTTTATCGCTGTAAATTTTACTATAATAAAATAGGGAGTTTGAATTTTTTTAATTCTCTATTTCTCTCTTGTTCGACCTCAAAAAGAAACAAAAACGACGCCCCTACTCTATATATAGCTAAAACTAGGGCGAACATAATATAAACCCAAAATTCTCAAAATACCATCCACTAAATAATCTTACATTATAAAAACTAGCGTCCCACACTCTGCTTAGGGTATTCATAGTGTTGACGATTAATTAGACTCCACAACTTAGTGCCCGTTTGGTTGGGATTTTGGAAGACCAAAAACACTTTTGACCTTTTTTTTTGGAGTGTTTTGTTGCAAATCGAAAAAGTGTTTTTGGCTTACAAAAACACTTTTGACCTCTGTTGACACCCAATTTTGACCCTCCCGTCCAGTCATTAACTATAAAATTGCACTAATTTTGTAAAATAATTTTTAGGGATTTTTATAATAAAATGCAGCGAATAAAACATAAATACAGGCATAAATAAATAATTTAATAATGGCATCGCATCTTACGTAGAGTTTCAAGCACTTAGAGTCCCGCGTCCGCGTTAATTGATTTCAAGCTCTGTCGTAATTCTTAAATAATTAATAAATACATAAAATAAATAATTTAGCAATAACGTCGTGTCAGGTAGCATAGCCGCATTTATTAATACGCAAGAGAATTTCATAATCATTTGTAATTTAAAATCAATTTTAATCTAATACACGCTTTTAATAGCGTCGCATTTATAAAGCTTTAAACAATTCTTAAATATCATACTTGCATTTAGCATTTAACTAATTTAATCTAAACTCAATTCAATTTTAATTTAACGTCGCAATAATGCATAATAATAAGATTTTAAATAAAAGCGCCGCATTAAGCATTAATTAAATAGTACGTCCGTCTTTATTTCTTTATAATAATAATTTAAACTCAAGCACCAATTAAATAGCACGCCCATTTTATTCTTGTAATAATTTTAATAAAGCACTTAAATAATTTGAGCACAATTTATTAATTTAATTAACTAATTAAATACCTAAAACTAATACCTAGAATTAACACTTAATTAAACTCCTAATTCTACCCAGCCTTCATACTACCCTCTTAGCCCAATCTACCCGCATTTCACACGCAAATTTCAATCACACCGCGACTCAACGCCCTTTCCCTTATTTCCGCTCACGCGCCCATCGCCTTTGCTTTCCTTTCTCGCCTTTCCCTCTTCAAAGCCTAAGAAACGTGTAACCCTAAACACCTAGCAATCGCCGCCAGCACCTCACCCCTTACCCTAGTCCGGATTTCTCGCCTGAAAATCCGGCTCCCTTTCCTTACCCATGCACGAAGTCAGCCCTTCTTACCATAGATAAACCGAATCCTACACAAATCCTTCCGGATCGCACCTTATCGAATCACACGAAATCGTGAGGGATTTTCTGCTCAGACAAGCACAAATCAAGCCCGAATCACCCTAATTGCCTACCTAACTTGGAACCCAAATGGGCTATATAAGCACGACAGAGCATAGTAGAGGGGGTAAAACACGCATGAGTAGAGATAGCGAAGCGGAGAGAGGAACCACATAGCAATTTAGAGTAAGTGGCATCGACACAGAAGCGATCGGGTAGTCGGGAGACCATAGCGGCGATTAAGAACCACCACACGAGCTCACTGGGAAGTCGGGTGCAATCGACGGACACCCTGCAGCGATCAACAATCCGAGAACCTTCCTCACATGGCGAAACAAAGTCGGAAGTCGCCAAGCTATCCGCGCCTTTATTCGCATCGCAAAACCAAACCTCGGCGAATCCGACGACTTGATACGCTGCCCTGGTTCGCTGCTCGGAGAAGGTAATTTATCATCCCTTTCGTATTTGATTTCCTTTGGCGTGAAATGTGTGTTATTGTGACAAATCATGTCTAAGTTTAGTTGGTGTCGACGACTGTCCACATATGCGTGTAGTGTTGTTTCGGCAATGGTTTATGTCTGTTAGGCTGTTTCTGAATCTGTTTTAACTGATATTATCTGCTATAAATGTCGCGACTGTACTTGTCTGTGTTAACAACTAATCGAATGTCGTCTATGGTATTCTGCACGCCTTCCAAGAATCGGTTATATGCGTATCGAGATATGAGTGCGGAATGATATGAAAAGAATCCCCTTAGTTCATTTTTGCTGTGTCTGTTGGTGTGTTTTGCTACTGATTTAGTGGTATGTAGTGTTTAATGTTTAAGCAGGCTAATTATGTTAGTTTATTTATGTTTAGAACTATCTTGGTGTATGATTATGTTTTCATATATCGATATGCCTAGGTTATGATTGGGCATCAAAGCTGTCAAGGGGGTTTAGTTGAAATGACTTGAATAAGCTTTATATGTATGGGATGTTGCACACATATGTCTAATTTGTCTACTATAAACATGTGTTCATTGTATCTTGGTTACTAAATTGTCCATGTTAAGCATTTTCCTTTCAATTGTTAGTTGGGATATTATCTGCATTTCTTGGACAAAGATTATTAGTATTGTTAGTTGGCATCAGGAAGTTGCTGTTTGTTTACCAGTTATCCATCTGTTACAAGTTTTTTTTTTTGTGTGTTTATGTTTGTTAGCTTAAGCCGATATGAACATCCTGAGCCTTGCATTTTGAACAACTAAAAAGTGCTTTCATGTTAAGTTGGCAACCTGTTTAATCACACGATATTGAATCTGCTTTTATTATGACTCTAAATTATGGTTTAAGTCAATGTAATCAGCTATCTACAATCTCTGTATATTTGTTGGATGAATGTCTGCTTTGTTTGCCTAAAAGTGTCTACTGTATGCTGTTTTGACTATCTGCATTTCACTGCTGCCGTAACACATGCTTAAAAGGGAATTATGATTCTGCCATGTGCATTTGGACTGTTAATGATTCCAAATCTGAGTGTGAGTCTGTCCCCTGCTCCTATTTTGTCGTGTTCTGGACTGATTTGTGTGCCTTAAGTCTGTATCTTACCTTTTATATTCGACGGTGATTTGCGTGATACGGGAATTGTCCTTTCTTTGTTTGCGTTTTGTTGGCATACTCATTGCAGAAACCTGTTATTTTTAACTGGAGGTAATACAATAACAATCAGACCTTAACTGTTGAATGGCCTATTTGTGCTTTGACTTGAGCATTCAGCATATGTGGTAATGGGTGTTGACCTAGGTCTGTCATAGCATCCCTTTCCTCTCCTCTGCTTGTCGCTGTGTACTGCCCTGCTCATCCCTATTACTTTTACCATCCGCTGGCTGCCTATTCCATCTCCTATTGTCACATGTTGGTCTTCATGTGCATACTTGCTCAAATACACTATATGTCAAGTGCTTGTTTATTATTTAATTTTCTTGGGACATATACTAACCCTTATCTTCTTTATCTACATGAAATGCATCGGAGCAAAAGGAGGAGTCTCATAGCGAGACTCATTGTGCCTTCCATCAATTGAAGATTTGCATTCACCCGCATCTATGTGCATCCGCCTTCACATTCCTGCCTCGACACTCCTAAAACACAAATAGGACATTTTAATCACCCTTTAGTATTTAGCACCCCTTTACTTTTAAAATTTCTTTAACATTTTAGCACTTTTAGCACTTTTAATATTCTAGCAATCCTTTAAGCATCTTTAAATATCGCCTTTGGCGCATTTTGTCCTTAACATTTTAGCACCTCCTAGCATTCTTTTGTATTTTAAGCATATTAGCATTACGTTCAGCACTTTAGCATTTAACACTTTTAAGGGCCTCTTAGCACCCTTAGCACCCTTCTATCATTTAAAACCTTTTAGCAACCTTTAGTATTTTAAGCACTTTTTACACATTTAGCATTTGGCTCTTTTATTTATTTATAACAATGTTTTGCCCTGTTTTTTTACTTAAAGCACCTTTAAAACATTTTAACATTTTTAGCATTTTATTAAGCAGAAGGAGCTTTTATTTTTTGCATTTTTTAAACATAATAATTACCCTAGGTTTGGCAGGACAACCGCAAGTTAGCGGATCTTAGAGGGTGCCTAACCCCTTCCCTCTAGATTAATAAAGAACCCTTACCCAGAATCTCATTAAGTTTAGCAGACCATTAAAATGGAGTTAATGTTTTACTTTAAACTAGTTAAACATTTAGGTGTCCTAATTCACCCAATTAATTAGGTGGCGACTCCCGCGAACCCCCTTAGCATTCTAGCAACCCCTTTGCACTTTTAGCATCTTTTTAGCATTTTTATATTCTAGCACCCTTTTATACCTTTTAGCACCTTTATTTATTTTCTAACACCTTTTTCTAAGCAGGATTCGAGTTTAGAAAAGTCGCGGCCGAAAAAGGGCGCGACAGAAATGGCGACTCCGCTGGGGATTTTAGGTTCTTAACCATAACAGACCTAGGGTTATTATTTGGCAATTATTTTGACATTTAATTTTTGTGTGATGTATTTTGTTTTTAATTGCTACTTGTTTTACTGCTTTCCTTAAACTGGCATTCCGCTCATATTTCTTCCACTCTGGAAAATTCACACAATCACACACTACATGCGAGGTCTTGGGTGCATCAAAGAAAATTCTTTCTTCAAAATCCAAATTTAGGAGAGTTGGTAATATACGTGGAGTGCGGTCTAACCGGTGGCGTAGCCTTCTCACTGAGTAGTCCGCTCGGGAACTCAAGGCCTAGAAAAGCAAATCTTAGAAACTTAAGATAGAGCTATACCACCCTTATTTTAGGGCATGCATGCATTTACCTTAGGTGGGTCGGTCCTTGGCATCGACGCCACAATTAGGAAGACACCAAGCTTGTCGACGGGTTCCTCAACCCAACGACCAACCAGCATATTATGTGTAGCGTGGCAATGATAGACAAATCCAAACCTAATCATGTCATGCTAAAATTGGGAAAAGTGCACCGTCATTTGGTCGCCATTTCCAACAAAAGCATTACAGTTGGGCGGCTTGGACAAATCCATCATAACCTCGCATATTTGACGTTTAGGCTTACCTCTGGCATAAAGAGGTCCCCCTGCATGTTAGGAAACATATCTGTTACATACCTGCAAATTATGTGCTTTATGCTAACACCGTTTGTTGCGTTTTTTTTAGAAAGATTTATCATCCTCCCCAAAAGGTCGGTTCGTATTTGACTCAACAATGTCGGAGCATCCACACTTTACCAGGTCCAAGGCACGAAACGATGATATGACTGGCTCGGGGGCGTCTGAGCCAAATGGTTTGGGAATTATTCCTGTCAGCGAAACAGAACCTTCAGAAGGGAGGAATGTCACCAGTCAGGAAGAATGTATTGCGCAGCTGCTACAACAAATTGCTGATATGCAGGTTGAGATGGAGAGGCTACGGAATCTGACCAACCTATCCATTAGTTTGAATACCCCTATGCCAGAGCAAAGGGCCACTACCTCGCAAACCATCCCAGAGCGACCTCCACCACCACATATCTCCCAAAATTCCCCACAAAGACCGCCAGTTGCCGACCAAACTGCCCTTCGCCCAGCCAATCCTCAACCTCACCTTCAAAGTGATCCTCCTACTACCTGTACCTCGGCCCGCCTACTTACTTCACCACAATCACCCTAATCGCTGTGCCAACCAATACCCACGCACCATACCCATTACCAGGCCCAAAACAACCTGCATACCTAACTTACGCATGAAACCCGGCCTTTTACGTCCCCGTGCCGCCAAGAAGTGGATCATTACGAAGAGATGGAGAGGAAGTCCGAGCCAAAGGGCGGGCGTGGCAAAGAAATTCATAGTCCGAAAGAATCGGTTCGGGGCATGCGATCGGACAAAGGTCACGAAGGACTAGACTACGAGGATCTTTGCACGATCCGCACGCGAGCCGCCATGGGTACAAGGTGCCAAGTTTGAACTATTTGATGGGAAAGGAACCCCGCACATTTGAGGTCATATGCGACAAGTTAATCGGGGTAGGAAGAACCAGTGATCATTATGAAGTTGTTCATTCGAGCTTGGCGAGGCACTAGATTGGTATACCACCAAAATCGCGGAAATGGCATTTGGAATGCATCGCCCAAGATTTTGTGAGCGATTCAGTTCAACACGAACCGTCGTGGGCCAGATTCTATTTAATGAAGTTGGAGAAAAAGCCTACTGAAGCGTTCGGAGAATACGCCATGAGGTGGCGTTGAGAGCGGCGAAGTACAACCACCCGTGGTGAAGCGAGATGACCACTATTCGCACAATCTTTGAAGGGCTGACCTATTATGGCGAATGATAAGCGTCATCGGACGGAGTTTTGCGGAAGTTGTTAGAATGGGCGACTTCATAGAAGAAGGTATTAAAACTGGCAGGATTACAAATCGCGGCGTACAGCAACTAACAAGGCGATTGATCGGGGACACTGAGTACTTCAGAGGAAGAAAGAGCGATTTCCCTTCCATGTTTGTACAAACGCAAACCCAAGCATTTATAACATACCAAACCCATCATACTACCACAACTACCACACGCGATCATATATAACACTTCACAAGCACCGCTTATCCCGCCCGCATAGATCCACCCATCAAGCCCGCCAACAAAATAGAGCACCTAATGCACCAGAGCAAATAAGAATTTTGAAGGAAAACCACCCAAAGTTCGCACTCCCACTAGCCGAACCCATACCTCAAATATATGAAGGTTGCGGTGCAGCCTAATCCAACCGATTCGGGAAGGATTCCCGACCCTATCCCAAGATGGTATGATGAGAACAAGCTGCGCGTATCGCTCCGATAGCCCAGGGACATGACAGAAGGTTGCCACTCCGCCGAGGCGAATCGAGGCGTTGATCGGAGAAGGGTAATTCGGCTAAGGATCCCGCCCCAAATGTGCATGATAACCTCGCTGCGGACCACGGCGCGCCAACGCACTGATAACCTTAGATGAGAATACACTCCACTGCATGCCCATTCCGCCTCGAATCGATCATTTATCCGAGCATACGCGCAGAGGCCAAAATAGGGGATAGCGAGCATGAAGACCCGACCATCCACGAGCGAGCATGAAGGCATATTGATTGGATTTGCACCGCTTGTCTTAGTCCGCCAGAGCACGGATAAGAAAAGCGATTTATTTTAGCGTAATAATTTATAAACTCATATTTAAGCTTTAATAATGTTTTCTTTCGTTTTGCTTGTAATGAACTACGTTTGACTGATTGACGATGGAAACGTGGCGGATCTCGCCGGTCCCACATCTAGAAATTTTAATTTTACCCAAAATTTCGCTTGTAATGAACTACGTTCGACCGATTCCTCGTGGGGATACGTGGCGGCCTAAATCGGCCAGTCACGCGTTAGGAAACTTTCCGCCGTTAAAAATAACAAAAATAGATATAGAATACAAGAACCCATCGAGACCCATTTTAGGCCGACACGCACTTTTCAAACGGGATCATGTAGGAAACTGTGGGGTTGCAAGTCCAAACAGGCGAACACCTGATATCAAGCGACAAGCGAAGTCGGTCTGATCGACCCCCCCCAAAACTCACAAATTTTTCTTTGAGCGCAGGTCTTTTCATATTCAGAAAGCAGAAAGTGCAATAGCCAAAACAGAAAAATGCGGCGAAAGGTTCCTTCAGATAATGTACGAAGCAAAGCAAAGCGAGAGGATGACAAACCAAAGTCCGCAGCAAAGCGGCAGCAAAGAAAGGGCATCAACCAACAAGAGTCAAAGTTCGAGTTCGCAACAAAAGCTAGCGATCAACTCGGGCATAAAGTCAAATTGGCAACCCACGATCGACACAACAAAGGCATCATTAATTCGATTCACGTTTAGCATGTCCGCAAGGATAACATCTCAAGATTCATCGACATCTCGGGGATGACATCTCTACCCATAAAATTGCACTTCGTATGTATTTGTCATTTCGTTTAGCGGTATACACTAACGCTTTCAAGCTTAGCTTGCGAGGAGCATTTATTCTACGGGAGCGGCAAAGAACATCGCCCAGACAACGGCGTGAACGGAAGTCCACGCAACGACGCCAATACGTCGTCGAGCGGTAGCGTTATCGGCCGCAGAAGTCCACGCAACGACGCCAAGAAGAACACGCCCGCATAACGGCGTTATCGGCCGCGGCAAGTCCGCAACGACGCCCGGCGAATAACACGCCCGCATAACGGCGTGATCAAGAAGTCCACGCAACGATGCTCGCAGCAATACGCCCAAGCAATGACGTTATCGGCCGCAGAAGTCCACGCAACGACGCCGGCAATGTCGCCCGCATAACGACGTTATCGGCCGCGGCAAGTCCACGCAACGACGCCCGGCGAATATCGCCCGCATAACGACGGCGTGATCGCAAGTCCACGCAACGACGCCAAGAATAATACGCCCGCATAACGGCGTTATCGACAAAGAAGTCCACGCAACGACGCCCGAAGAACACGCCCGCATAATGGCGTGATCGGCAAGTCCACGCAACGACGCCAAAGAAGAATACGCCCGCATAACGACGTTATCGGCCGCAGAAGTCCACGCGACGCCGGCAAAGAACACGCCCGCATAACGGCGTGATCGAAGTCCACGCAACGACGCCAGCAGTAATACGTCCAGGCAATGACGTTATCAGCACAGCAAGTCCACGCAACGACGCCAGCAGCAATACGTCCAGGCAATGACGTTATCAGCACAGCAAGTCTACGCAACGACGCCCGGCGAAGACACGCCCAAGCGGCGCTTATCAAGACAACAAGCCCAAAACGACGCCATCATCAAGATATCACATCCACGCAGGGGCGATTTACGTACTCGAAATTGCATTTCTTACGCTTGCTTTATTATTACGTCTTAGCGATTATGCACTAACTCTTTCGAGCTTTAGTCTACAGGGCGATTGCGGCAAGACAACATATCCGCATTCACAATCGCAACACGTCCGTGCAAGGGCGAAATCACAACATTTGCAGCATCGCATCAACACAGCAGGCATCACATTTTGCAGGATAACCTTTTCTACTCACAGTTGCATTACTTTTAAAAATTATACATCATCATTTTTGCCGTAACAGTTATGCACTAACCGTTTGTTCAAGTCTTAGCATGCAGGAGCAGGAGCACAACGTGGATTTTCTCTTCTGACAACCGGCAATTTGTTGGCGACCTTCCCAACGAACGGCGAGCGGCCTCAGCGTCGGTCCACTCGCTCCACATCACCATAGAACCACTGCACTAAGCCATGGCAGACACCCTGTGTTCAAGCCGCTTATTTTTATTTTTACTTTTTGCACCATAGCCCGGTGTCATAACTCGACATCGGGGCGGCTTTAAGTCGCGTTAGCCCGCCGTGTTTTGACCATGGTAGCCGATGTCGCCATAACTCGACCGGGGCGGCTTTGAGTCGCGTTAGTCCGCTCGGTGCTTTGACCATGGTAGCCCGGTGTCGCCATAACTCGACATCGGGAGATTTTGATTTTTGTGTCACCTTGTCTACCGCGGCATTTTTGCACTCAAGATCGAGACAAAATTGGCTATGAGTCAACGTCTTTGTCCGAAGATTCTTCCATCATCTCCATACAACAATAAACCCATGCGGGTCACAAATGCACAACGTCTATGCAATGACGCTATCTCAACCTGCGGGTCCTGGCAGTGCGCCACAAACGATGCATTTCATTTTAAGCCTGCAACGACTTCATCCATGTTTCGTCATGCAACGACGAACATCTGCATTCGTCCAAAACGACGCCATTTCTTTTAAGCCTATCTGGCTTCATTCATGTTTCGTCCATGCAACGACGAAGAGCATCGTGATCATCTGGCGACGCCATTTCATTTAAGCCTACGCAACGGCCATTCATGTTTCGTCCTACGCAACGACGAGCATTTGCATCGCGTCCACGCAACGACGCCTTTTCATTTTAAGCCCATACGCAACTTCATTCATGTTTCGTCCATGCAACGACAAGCGTCTGCGTCAGCGTATACGCAACGACGCCATTTCATTTAAGCCTGGCAACGGCTTCATTCATGTTTCGTCTACGCAACGAGCATCTGCATCGCGTCCACGCGACGCATTTTCATTTTAAGCCTATCTGGCGGCTTCGTTCATGTTTCGTCCATGCAACGAAGCATCTGCGTTGCGTCCAAAAGCGTCATTTCTTTTAAGCCTCATGCAACGGCCATTCATGTTTCGTTCATGCGCAACGAGCATCTGAATCGCGTCATCGCAACGACGCCATTTCATTAAAAGCCTATCTGGCGGCCGTCCATGTTTCGTCTATCTAACGGCGAACATCTGCATCGCGTCCATGCAACGACGCCATTCCATTAAAAGCCCGTCTGGCGGCCGTTCATGTTTCGTCTGCAACGAGCGTCTGCGCGTCCGGCAACGACATTTCTTTTAAGCCTATCTAACGGCTTCATTCATGTTTCGTCCTACGCAACGAGCATCTGCGTCGCGTCATGCAACGACGCCATTTCATTAAAAGCCTATGCAACGGCCATCCATGTTTCGTCTATGCAACGAACATCTGCGTCGCGTCCGTGCAACGACGCCATTTCATTAAAAGCCCACGCAACGGCCATTCATGTTTCGTCCACGCAACGACCATCTGCGTCGCGTCTACGCAACGACGCCATTTCATTAAAAGCCCGTCTGGCGGCCATTCATGTTTCGTCCATGCAACGAAAGCATCTGCATTCGTCCCAAAACGACGCCATTTCATAAAAGCCTATGCAACGGCTTCATTCTTGTTTCGTCATGCAGCGAACATCTTCATCGCATCATGTTTCGTCCATGCAACGACGAGCATCTGCGTCGCGTCTATGCAATGACGCCATCAACATCCACAATAACCTTGTCTTTTCAAAGACCACATCACCGCAACCCGGTGTCAATCATACTTCGACATTTGGGACATTTTTAATCGGCTTTGCTTTTTAATTTTTGCATCACAACGACCCAGTGTCATCATGATTTGACACTGGGACATTTTTTGGATCTGCATCATCCCTATTTTTGAGTTCCAATTTATAAAACAGGACAAAATTGGCTACAAGTCAACATCTTTGTCCGAAGACTCTTCCATCATCTCCGTACAAAGAGGGACATGTTGTTGACACCCAATTTTGACCCTCCCGTCCAGTCATTAACTATAAAATTGCACTAATTTTGTAAAATAATTTTTAGGGATTTTTATAATAAAATGCAGCGAATAAAACATAAATACAGACATAAATAAATAATTTAATAATGGCATCGCATCTTACGTAGAGTTTCAAGCACTTAGAGTCCCGCGTCCGCGTTAATTGATTTCAAGCTCTGTCGTAATTCTTAAATAATTAATAAATACATAAAATAAATAATTTAGCAATAACGTCGTGTCAGGTAGCATAGCCGCATTTATTAATACGAAAGAGAATTTCATAATCATTTGTAATTTAAAATCAATTTTAATCTAATACACGCTTTTAATAGCGTCGCATTTATAAAACTTTAAACAATTCTTAAATATCATACTTGCATTTAACATTTAACTAATTTAATCTAAACTCAATTCAATTTTAATTTAACGTCGCAATAATGCATAATAATAAGATTTTAAATAAAAGCGCCGCATTAAGCATTAATTAAATAGTACGTCCGTCTTTATTTCTTTATAATAATAATTTAAACTCAAGCACCAATTAAATAGCACGCCCATTTTATTCTTGTAATAATTTTAATAAAGCACTTAAATAATTTGAGCACAATTTATTAATTTAATTAACTAATTAAATACCTAAAACTAATACCTAGAATTAACACTTAATTAAACTCCTAATTCTACCCAGCCTTCATACTACCCTCTTAGCCCAATCTACCCGCAGCCCACACCCGCAGCCCAATCACACTCGCAGCCCAACGCCCTTTCCCTTATTTCCCTTCTCACGCAGCCCATCGCCTTTTGCTTTCCTTTCTCGTCTTCCTCTTCAAAGCCTAAGAAACGAGAACCCTAAACACCTAACAATCGCGCCAAAGACCTCACCCCTAGTCGGATTTCCGCTGAAAATCCGGCTCCCTTCCTTACCCATGCACGGCCATTCTTACCATAGATAAACCGAATCCCTACACAAATCCTTCGGATCGCACCTTATCGAATCACACGAAATCGTGAGGATTTTCATTGTCAGATCAAGCACAAATCAAGCCCGAATCACCTAATTGCCTACCTAACTTGGAACCCAAATGGGGCTATATAAGCACGCAGAGCACGATGGGGGGTAAAAACACGCATAAAGAGTAGAGATGAAGCGAAACGGAGATGAACCACATAGCAATTTAGAGTAAGGGGCATCGACACGAGCGATCGGGTAGTCGGGAGACCATAGCGGCGATTAAGAACCACCACACGAGCTCACTGGGGGAAGCAATCGACGGACACCCTAGCGTGATCAACAATCCGAGAACCTTCCTCTCACATAGCGTAAACAGAGTCGGGAAGCAGCTATCCTCGCCTTTATTCGCATCGCAAAAACCAAACCTCCGAGCGAATCCGACGACTTGATACACTGCCCTGGTTCGCTGCTCGGAGAAGGTAATTTATCATCCCTTTCGTATTTGATTTCCTTTGGCGTGAAATGTGTGTTATTGTGACAAGTCATGTCTAAGTTTAGTTGGTGTCGACGACTGTCCACATATGCGTGTAGTGTTGTTTCGGCAATGGTTTATGTCTGTTAGGCTGTTTCTGAATCTATTTTTTTAATGATATTATCTGTTATAAATGTCGCGACTGTACTTGTCTGTGTTAACAACTAATCGAATGTCGTCTATGGTATTCCTGCACGTCTTCCAGTAACTGGTTATATGCGTATCGGATATAGGTCTGGAATGATATGAAAAGAACCCCCTAGTTCATTTTGCTGTGTCTGTTGGTGTGTTTTGCTACTGATTTAGTGGTATGTAGTGTTTAATGTTTAAGCAGGCTAATTATGTTAGTTTATTTATGTTTAGAACTATCTTGGTGTATGATTATGTTTTCATATATCGATATGCCTAGGTTATGATTGGGCATCAAACATCGAGGGTTTAGTTGAAATGACTTGAATAAGCTTTATATGTATGGGATGTTGCACATATGTCTAATTTGTCTACTATAAACATGTGTTCATTGTATCTTGGTTACTAAATTGTCCATGTTAAGCATTTTCCTTTCAATTGTTAGTTGGGATATTATCTGCATTTCTTGGACAAAGATTATTAGTATTGTTAGCTTGCATCGAAGATTCTTTGTTTGTTTACGATTATCCATCCATTCTGAAGTTTTTTTGTGTGTGTTTATGTTTGTTAGCTTAAGCCGATATGAACATCCCGAGCCTTGCATTTTGAACAACTAAAAGTGCTTTCATGTTAAGTTGGCAACTTTGTTTAATCACACGTATCGAATCGCTTTTATTATGACTCTAAATTATGGTTTAAGTCAATGTAATCATTATCTACAATCTCTGTATATTTGTTGGATGAATGTCCGCTTTGTTTGCCTAAAAGTGTCTCTTGTATCTTTGTTTTGACTATCTGCATTTCAACTGCTTTGTAACACGTGCTTAAAAGGAATTATGATTACGCCATATGCATTTGGATATTAATGATTCCAAATCGAGTGTAGTCATCCACTCCTATTTTGTCGTGTTCTGGGTGATTTGTGTGCCTTAAGTGTATCTTACCTTTTATATTCGGGTGATTTGCGTGATACGGGAATTGTCCTTTCTTTGTTTGCGTTTTGTTGGCATACTCATTCTGAAACACGTTATTTTTAATCTGGAGGTATCTGATAACAATCGGACCTAATCGTTGAATGGCCTATTGTGCTTTGACTTGAGCATTCAAAGTATGTGGTAATGGGTGTTGACCTAGGTGTCATAGCATCCCTTTCCTCTCTCTCGCCATTGTGTCTTCTGCCATCCCTATTACTTTTACCATCCATTGTCGCCTATTCCATCTCCTATTGTCACGTGTTGGTCTTCGTGTGCATACTTGCTCAAATACACTATATGTCAGTGCTTGTTTATTATTTAATTTTCTTGGGACATATACTAACCCTTATCTTCTTTATCTACATGAAATGACGGACAAAGGAGGAGTCTCATGAGACTATCGTTGTGCCTTCCATCAATTGAAGATTTGCATTCACCCGCATCTATGTGCATCCGCCTTCACATTCCTGCCTCGACACTCCTAAAACACAAATAGGACAAGATGACATCGCCATCCATCTCAACTCCTTTTACTCTCTTAATCTCCACCTTTATTTTTGTGTCTATTATTTGCTATTGTAATTTCGTTATTTAACTTTGTAATTAATAGGAGCGTAGAGCATTTAGCCTTTGAACATATGAGGCGGGAAGTAATTACATTTAGGAATACACTTCTACTTTATTTGTCTTTTAGGATTGTTAGGCATGTCTAAATTCGACAAAAATAATCTAAACAATTTAACTTGCGTCATAAAATCAAACATTTTGTTTTCTTATTAGAATTCATATGATTTCTTCATAAATTCTCAAGAGTCACTTCAAAGCATCCTTTATATCATAAGATTAATTTAGCGGGTAATATACATAAATAGTCCGTAAATAACCTTTGCATGAGCATATAATTAGTCCATAAAGCACCTTCCTAGCATTCTTTAGCATTTCTAGCCCTTTTAACATTTTTAATCACCCTTTAGTATTTAGCACCCCTTTACTTTTAAAATTTCTTTAACATTTTAGCACTTTTAGCACTTTTAATATTCTAGCAATCCTTTAAGCATCTTTAAATATCGCCTTTGGCGCATTTTGTCCTTAACGTTTTAGCACCTCCTAGCATTCTTTTGTATTTTAAGCATATTAGCATTACTTTCAGCACTTTAGCATTTAACACTTTTAAGGGCCTCTTAGCACCTTTAGCACCCTTCTATCATTTAAAACCTTTTAGCAACCTTTAGTATTTTAAGCACTTTTTAAACATTTAGCATTTGACTCTTTTATTTATTTATAACAATGTTTTGCCCTGTTTTTTTTTACTTAAAGCACCTTTAAAACATTTTAACATTTTTAGCATTTTATTAAGCAGAAGGAGCTTTTATTTTTTGCATTTTTTAAACATAATAATTACCCTAGGTTTGGCAGGACAACCGCAAGTTAGCGGATCTTAGAGGGTGCCTAACCCCTTCCCTCTAGATTAATAAAGAACCCTTACCCAGAATCTCATTAAGTTTAGCAGACCATTAAAATGGAGTTAATGTTTTACTTTAAACTAGTTAAACATTTAGGTGTCCTAATTCACCCAATTAATTAGGTGGCGACTCCCGCGAACCCCCTTAGCATTCTAGCAACCCCATTGCACTTTTAGCATCTTTTTAGCATTTTTATATTCTAGCACCCTTTTATACCTTTTAGCACCTTTATTTATTTTCTAACACCTTTTTCTAAGCAGGATTCGAGTTTAGAAAAGTCGCAGCCGAAAAAGGGCGCGACAACCTCTATTTCCAAAAGCTCAAATTTTGAGCTTTTGAAAGTAGAGGTAAAATCTCTTTTGATTTTGACCATTTTTAAGCCAAAAGTACTTTTTTTATTGACAACCAAACATCTAACAACTTTTTGATAAAAAACTTACTTGAAAAGTTCTACTCCTAAAAGCTCTACTTCTAAAAACTCTTTTTAATAAGCTGTACCAAACGGGCCCTTAACAATCTCCCACTTGGAGACTAAATTTAATCATATGTCTCCATCTTATCTAGGGGTGGCAAAATTAACTAAAACTCAAATGACCCGCCCAACCCGCCCAAAATTTCATGGGTTGGGCAAGAGTAATTTTGATGATGGATTGGTTTGGGTTAGCCCAAGTTGACCCATCATAAATCAACAATCCAAATGAGTCCATGATGATGCCCAAACTTGACCCATCAAAATATTTAATTTTAATGATTAGAGTTCTACTCTATATTAAGATTTTTATTTATAAATAATTATTTAAAAATTCTTTTATTATTTTGGAACAAAAAAAGTACACCAACGCACTCCAACCACACTATCCATTAACCCTACCACCCCCTACACCAACCCGCACTCAACGGCTGAACCACCCTCACATTTACGCCCATACATTTCCTACGCCACCCACCCACTTCTACCCCACCTACCCCCACATCCGACCCTCCCCCACCCTATCACTTTCCCTACCCACTACTACCTCGCCAAATTTTTATTTCATATTTTTAATTTTATAAAATATTATTAAAATATGAAATTTTACTTACCTCCCTCCCCGCCTTCCACCCCCCACCCTCAAATTTCTATTTTATATTTTTGTTATACATAAAAAATTATTAAAAATATGAATTTTTTCTTACCTCCCTACCCATCCCTCCCACCCTACCCCCCTCCCACCCCATTCTCAAATTTATATTTCATAATTTTTGTTACTTTTATAAAAAAAATTTATTAAAAATATGAAATTTTTACTTACCTCCTCTCCTCCCACCTACTACCCTCCACCCCACCCACTGCCCCACCCCATCCTCAAATTTATATTTCATATTTTTATTAATTTTATAAAAAAAATATTAAAAATATGAATTTTTTTCCTACCTCCCCCTACCGCTCCACCCCAACCCCATTGCCCCACCATATTATCAAATTTCTATTTCATATTTTTTGTTACTTTTATAAAAAAAAATATATTAAAATGTGAAATATTTTCTTACCCCCTACCCGTCCTATCACATTCTCAAATTTCTATTTTATATTTTTTTACTTTTATAAACAATTTATAAAAATATGAAATTTTTCTTACCCCCTCTGCCCTACTCCCACCCACCTCACCCCACCTAGGGTTGTTATTAGTTAGGGTATCGACATATCGAAATCGGACCGATAAGAATTTGGTCCTGAAAAGAGATCTGGGATCGGACCGGTCCGGTTCTGGATACTGTTTTCGATCCTAAACCGGTCCAAAATATTAAAATCTCTGCTTTACTTAAAAATCTCAACTTTACTTATAATTTTTTTTTTATAAAAATCCCTGTTTTACTTCCTTTACTGCTTTACATAATACATATTAACAAACTTAAAGCAATATATAATAACAATATTTCAAAGATTGATCATCCATTCATCATCCCAATTCCCAAACTATTCTAAGGGTACCGGATCGGGACTGATAACATATAAGTTATCGGGTAATTAGACCTGGTTGTCGGATCAGATCCTTATGTCTGGTACTCGTATCCGGACCGTTAACCTTTCAGTCCGAGTATCAGTCCGGATATTTTGGTCCGATTCTCGAGTTATTCAGACCGATAACAGCCCTACCCCACCCCCCATTCTCAAATTTCTATTTTATATTTTATTACTTTTATAAATAATTTATAAAAGATATGAATTTTTTTCTTACTTCGCTCCTATCCACACCTACCCCTTCCACCTTACCTCATCATCAAATTTATATTTCATATTTTTTTGCTTTTATAAAAAATTAAAAAATTCTTAAAAATATTATTCTTATTTTAAAAATAAAAAAATGAAAAAATCAAATATCATACAAAATAAAATAATATCATAGAAGGTAAATTTAAAATTTATAAAAGAAATAAATCAAGTTGGTCAATTTGGGTTATGACCCATCATTTAGCTCATCTTAACCCGCATATCTTAGCCCATATAAATTTTGAATAGATTAAAACATTGAGCCATATACAACTACAAGACATGTTTGACCCGCCCAACTTGAGCCCCCAACAGCCCATGAGACACCCCTAATCTTATATATGACTTTCGGATACACGAAGCTTAACTTAGAACTTGATATTTCTTAATCGATTTCATCTTCAATTTTGATATGCCATCAGAGCGAAGTTACTACGTAATTCAATCTTGGGTTAAAATCTTCAATTAGACGAGTTATCATCTACGTATCAAAATCGCCAGGTGAGGGTTTTGTTCTCTCTGCATCTTTCGTGGATAATCTCTCGTACGATTTTCAATCAATTCTAGTGTAAATATGTTCAAATTTCATTTTCAATTCAACTAATATCGATGGCGAATGTCGAGGAAACTACATATTCTGGTATTGCGAACACTAATTCAGTAGTTGATGCTAGTAATCCACTGTATATTCATCCTTCTGACAGTCTCGGTGCTATTTTGGTATCTGTACCTTTTGATAGAGTATGCTATAGATCGTGGAGAAGGAGTGTATTGAGAGCATTGTCGGTGAAGAACAAATTAGGGTCCGTCAATGGGGAGTGCAAAAGACCAAATGAGCAATCACCTACTGTTGAGTTAGGACTGTTGACACCTAATTTTTACCCTCCAATACTCTTATTTAATTACTCAAAATTCCTGAGTCATGAATGAAGTGAAATATGCATTTTACAAGCAAAAATAATTTTACAAATTATTCCGGTGGATTTTGCCATGTTATTCGGCAAAATATATATTTGTATTTCACTTGCATATTCACTTGAGAAAAAACTCATATTTTGAGCAATTGGAAACCCTAGACATTTTTCTAAGGTTTTTCTATAGTCTAAAAGTTTCTTTTTCCTTCCAATTTCGGTGTGGGCTGAACTTGTGAGATTTGGAGAAAGATTTTTCACTCCGGAATCTTGAACACGGCTGCACATCAAGAAGGCAAGCCATGTGGCAAGGAGGAAAATTGCGTACAATAGATCCTTGTGGTCTAGCCCTTCCCCGGACCCCGCGCATAGCGGAAGCTTAGTGCACCGTACTGCTTCTTTAAGCTAAATGTGATACGATTAGATGAGAAGAATTATTTATGGGAAGTATGAATAGGTTTCCTCTGTTTGTTAAAAGTGGAATGCTTAAATAATGAGGGTTATAGGACTTTGGTTTAGCTTGTAATCTGAACCTAGGAGTTTAAAATAAGGATGTGACACTAGTACCAATTTAATGGAGATCCTTTTAGCATCTGTTCTAATTTATTTACTTGTCAAGGATTTGAATAGGGTCTGTTTGAGTACTTTGCTCTTAAATATGTTTTGATTGGTTTATGACCTATGTACCATGTTTGAGGTTCACGTTCTACCCTATATGTGCTTGCTAGACATTGTTAGATAGCATAGTTAGTGTAATATGGTCTGAAATTCAGTTGGCTAAGTCTCCTGATTAAACAATGAGTAGAGCCAACCCCTCTGTGTATGTCTGGTTGTGTGCTTTAAAACCTGTCCATGCTCTTCCTAACTGGTTTGAAAGTACTGTTAGAACATGTCTACCTCTGTCAAGACCTTGTGCTTAGTTTGAGGTATTATGGATCTACCTTGCTGTGAAAGGATGACTATTTGGTTTAGGATCCCTGTAGAAATCATGACCAACTATGTTATGTTTGATTAGAAAAGTCATCATGGCCAGGATAGTCCAAACTATGATTATGTACTATCTGTGGTACTTATGACCTTGTATGTTTTAGATGTTGTCATGTTTATTTCAAATGGTTGTATGTCTGCATCTACTTGTCTTAGTATGAGCTTGTTCCTATGCTAGTATGAGATTCCCTGAGTCATGTTGCTAATATATGTTGTCTGCACACATGCCTAGCCTAGTTCATGTAATCACATGCCCTAAGATGTCAACTTTGGATAAATCTATCCTGTATATATATATATGCGCTTGGCGGCTTGATTTCGGGCTAGGGGGAGCCTATTTTGGTCTAGGGGAGCGAAAAATTGAGGACTCTATTGTAATATCATGAATATTACTAGTAGTATACTAGAAAATTTTAAATTTGAGGGGATCCCGGACCCCCCCCCATGTAGCTCCGCCCCTGTGTCTGTCTAAGAAGCACCCTCCTACTCAATAGGTAGTATGAGCTTGATTTTATGCTTATATTTTGGTACAGTGAATCTTCTTACTTGAAAGTATTAAGTGGTTTGGTTTATTTGACCTTTAAGAGCCTAGGTTGGATATGCGGCCCAAATGTTGGACCCGTATTTGGATGGTGGTAGAGGCGACGATATCAGTGGAGTCCAGTGCGATGGGCCCACCGCAAATTTCGGGTGCGGGACAA
The DNA here is from genome assembly GCA_029844215.1 of Przewalskia tangutica. Lineage (NCBI taxonomy): Eukaryota > Viridiplantae > Streptophyta > Magnoliopsida > Solanales > Solanaceae > Przewalskia > Przewalskia tangutica. Next base: position 61,657,936 of record CM056737.1, read on the forward strand.
GTCTGATAAATGGTGGATAATATACGGGGAGACGTCTTCATCCAAATATTATATGAACTAGGCACGGGACTACTCACTTTAGCAAACGGAAATTGAGTTTCATAAAAAAATAATATGGCAACTAATGATGATTTTATTAGATGATAAATCAAAACATTTGTAACCACGATGATTAGACGGATAACCCAAAAACACGCAAGGGGTAGAACGGGTCTGAAGTTTGTTAATTGCAGTTGATGGAAATATTGGATAACATAAGCATCCAAAAACCCTAAGATGAGAATATGAAAGATTTTATTATAGAGGACTTTGAGATGAGACTCATTTACCAACCCTTTGGTAGGAAGTATGTTAAGAAGATAATTAGTCATTTGTAGAGCACGATGCCAAAAAACGGGGTACGGAAGCATGGACCAATATAGTTCGGATAATGTTATTAATGGTATGAATTTTTCGTTCGGTTTTCCCATTTTCTAAGGACGTATGAGGACAAGAGAAACGAAAAATTATGCCATTAGTATCACAAAAATCATGAAACACCCCATTATCATATTCTTTTTCATTATCACATTGAATATTTTTTATTTTCTGGCCGAATTGGGTACAGATGAATGCTCTAAATTTTAAGAATATGGAAAAAACTTGTGATTTTTCCGCTAACGAAAAGGTCCATAAAAATTAGAATAATCATCCAAAAATAGACTTAAAATGAGAGATGTCCATAAATCGATGTGAATAATATTAAATGACATTAAAATATGAGAAGTATAGGCTACAAATGGTAATCTAACATATTTTTCTAAAGAACAAGATTGACAAATTGGAGTGCTATGCGGACCCTAACAAGAAATAAAATTATTTTTATGCAAGGAAGAAACAATGTATGACCCAGGGTGACCCAAACGGGCATGCCATAAGGAACGAGCAAGAGCTGCAAAAGTAGATGTCAAGGCGTGACACGGAGACTGGATGCGGGTGTGATGAGATAAAGATCTCCCCTACTATCACATCTCATGAGAGGTATCCCCATCTTGAAATTCTTCACAGAAAACACAAATTGATCAAAAGCAACCGAAACCCAATTATCAGTGTTGAATTTACAGACACATTAAATTTTTAATTAAGTTAGAGGCATGAATGATTTTTTTAAGACAAGAGATGGATGTTGGGGAGACAAAGTTTTATGACCGTAACCACGAATTGAAATTGATTTGCCATCACCAATAAGTATGCCATGATTGTTGCTCAAATTGAAATAAGACGAGAGTATCTTGATCGGACGTCATGTGAGAAGTGGCGTCGGTGTCCATGTACCAATTTGCGTCTGGAGGATTCAATCCAAGTGTGTGCATTGCGGCTTCAATATCGATCGGAGTGGGCCCATAACATGATGAGCATGTGGAGGCCGAGGCCCAAGCAATGACTTGTTGCTCGACCGATGTTGTTGCAAAAGCCACTGACCGTACGCCGAATTGGTAGAAAAGAATTGCAGGCGACCTCTTGTCGGTCCGATAAAACTGAAAAATAGGGGTCGTTGGGCCACCGCCTCTGCCGAGCCCATGGTGGGACCGATTGGTTGTGGCCCACTACCACCATTTTGGCCGCCCCCACCACCACCGGAACCACCACGATTGCCACAACAATTTTTGCTATTATTTTTCTTGCCTCCACCGTGAGCATGGTTTTGGCCCGAATTATCAAAATAACCTTGAGAATTAGCAGAAGATGTCATCATGACCACGAGATTGGCGCCAGTAGCCGCCTTTTTGGCCAAACCTACTTCTTATAGTGTGAGCATAGAGCGAGCCTGATAGAACTGCGAAAGATGATTGCACTGACGAAGAAGCGTACCGACTCCACTATATGCCTTAGACAGGCCTGCAACCATTTGAAGGACAAGACGATCTTGGTCATGGGCGCACCAACGTTGTGGAGTGCTATGCGGACCCTAACAAGAAATAAAATTATTTTTATGCAAGGAAGAAACAATGTATGACCCAGGGTGACCCAAACGGGCATGCCATAAGGAACGAGCAAGAGCTGCAAAAGTAGATGTCAAGGCGTGACACGGAGACTGGATGCGGGTGTGATGAGATAAAGATCTCCCCTACTATCACATCTCATGAGAGGTATCCCCATCTTGAAATTCTTCACAGAAAACACAAATTGATCAAAAGCAACCGAAACCCAATTATCAGTGTTGAATTTACAGACACATTAAATTTTTAATTAAGTTAGGGGCATGAATGATTTTTTTAAGACAAGAGATGGATGTTGGGGAGACAAAGTTTTATGACCGTAACCACGAATTGAAATTGATTTGCCATCACCAATAAGTATGCCATGATTGTTGCTCAAATTGAAATAAGACAAGAGAGTATCTTGATCGGACGTCATGTGAGAAGTGGCGTCGGTGTCCATGTACCAATTTGCGTCTGGAGGATTCAATCCAAGTGTGTGCATTGCGGCTTCAATATCGATCGGAGTGGGCCCATAACATGATGAGCATGTGGAGGCCGAGGCCCAAGCACAACAGCTTGTTGCCCCGACCCAATGTTGTTGCAAAAGCCACTGCACCGTATCGAATTGGTAGAAAAGTGCAGGCGACCGCTGTCGGTCGATAAAGCGAAAAATAGGGTCGTTGGGCACCGCCTGAGCCTATCGCCGAGGCCCATGGGTGGGACGGATTGGTTGTGGCCACTACCACCATTTTGCGCCCACCACCACCGGAACGCGCGATTGCGCAACAATTTTTGCTATTATTTTTCTTGCCTCGCGTGGCATGGTTTTGGCGAATTATCAAAATAACCTTGAGAATTAGCGAAGATGTCATCATGACCACGAGATTGGCGCGATGGCGCGCGCGCTTTTTGGCAAACCGCTTATAGTGTGAGCATAGGCGAGCCCGATAGAATCTGCGAAAGAAGATTGCGGCGAAGAAGCGTACCGAATCCACTATATGCCTTAGACAGGCCTGCAACCATTTGAAGGACAAGACGATCTTGGTAATGGGCGCACCAACGTTGTGGAGTTGGTCGCGATTCTTTCGACCTTTGCGATAGGTGAGGCGTTGAAAAATCCTCCATGTTAACATGAAAATTCTTGCTCAAGAGTAACAACACGGGAGTTTTTGTTATCTTGGAATATGTCACACAACATATTCCAAGTTTCCATCACCGTAGCATCGAGTCCACAAATCGTTTGCAAGAGGTCCGTAGAGATAGTGAAATAAATCTACTATAGAATGGTAGCATCAAGAGTAATCCATAATATCGGGTCAACTTCAGGGGCAGGCTCCGTGCCTGCGACTGAGGGAATAATATGATGAAGAACTTGATAAGAACGTGCATGAATCTTGAAAAGTTCCGCCCACGTCGCATATTTGACGTTTTTCATCTCAAGAACAATACCAATTTGGTTCTTGATATTGAAAATAGAAAGGGCAGGATGAAACTTGTTCTTTGATGTAGACATAACGAAAGAACAATAGGTGAATTAGGGATTGGGAAGAAAATTTTGGAAGAGATGAGGAAGATGTATGCAATCAGGAGAAGAACAGCAGAAACCGAGCAACGAAGGTATTTTAAATGCGAAGTGGTTGATAACCTAAACTTCTACATGAAATAAATAATCCATTGATTATTCTTATTGAATGAATAGGTATATATACAAATTACATTATCAAAATATGGAAAATTCAATTCCTACTATACTTCTAAATCCTAATTCTACTTGTACAAGAATTCTATAATTATCGTAAATATCCAACATAGTTTAATACTTCTAATTATGGTACAAGTCTAACCAAAACACGGTATATTTATCAACATCAATGATGGCTTTTGATTTTGCTGAAAATATCCATCATTCTTCCCCTATTTTCAAAATAATAAAATAAAATAAAAACTTTCAAAATCGAAATGGATGCATCACTCAAGTGACTGCCTACGTACCCGAGTGGGATCAACTCAACGTAGTTCAAGTTAAGTTGAGACAAAGTATCATCATAGAAATCAATATATAAATGATAGGTATCTTTTGGATTTGAACCTTCACTTAGTGTAATAAATTCAAAGTGTTATCGAGGTTCTATGGTGAACTAGTCTTGAACCAAGTACCCCTTGTGATAAAACCGAAATCTCCACACATATTGACTTCAGAGAATTGTGTGTTCTGTAGCTTAGCACATTAATGGCCATGTGTTTATATCCTGGATTCATGAATATTCTTTAGAGAACGGTCTTATTCTCATAGGAAACGACCTGATTTCCATATTATATGTAAGTCTCTAAGGTGTTTCTGCGATACACCTGTAAACAAACATGGACTTATTAAAGATTTTCATCCATCCTCAATCATGCAGAATCACTACACTAATACATAAATGAGAAGTTTTAACTTAGTGTACCATAATCACTTCGTAACTTGTTGGTACCCATTGAATCTTGTTTATCTTTTTCAAAACATATGTTGAGTTTCTGTTAACCGGTGATCAACCTTCTTTAACAGACCTTAGTCCCATTTCTTTACACTTTATTGAAACCACTGCCTTTGATAGACTCTTAGTAAATGGGTCTTCCAAGTTCTTCTTTGTTTCAATATAGTTAATTGCAACTATTCTTCTCTTGAGTAATTGTCTTACTATTTGATGTCTAAGTCTTGACTTTCCATTATAAGTCTTATTTGAGACATTATAGATCGTAGCCTGATTTTCACAATTGTTTTGCGAAAAGGTAATTCGTGGACAAATACGCGTCACATGTCCCTTCCATGTATCAAATTGCAGACATTTTTACCAAAGGCCTTCCATCGGTTCTATTTGAAGATTTTGGGGACAGTCTAAGCGTACGAAGATCGCCCGCTATGACTACGGGGTGTGTGATAAAGCCCGTGATATACATGAGTTTGTATACCATGTATATCACGGTTTCACAAAGGCAATTTGCCAAATTTGAAACTGTGGTATACACGGGTTTGTACTGTGGTATACACGGTATACAAACCCGTGTATATCACGATTTTGGAGTCCAATTTTAGTGTAAATATTGTACTAAATTAGGCTTGTACACTTACCATAATTATAAGATTTTTGTACAACTGAAATAGAATTTTAATAGTAGAATAGGAATAAAAAAAATTTATTATGAAAAATTGTAAATTGTATATATACTCTTTTATTAATAAAAATAATGGAAAGATTATTTCTTTCGATTCTAAATTAAAGTTGAGGAAATTGCATAGATGAAATCCCAAGAAAAATGCACAGCAGAAGAGTTTAACTTGAATCATCTTTCTAGTTATATCTTCCCACAATAGGTTATAGGGACTGCTAATAAATTTCTTTTGCAGTGTGATCGAATTCTTACATGTACTATTGAATTTTGTTAAAGTATAATATTTCAACATTTTCAGATTTTTGTACCATTATGTTGAGCCAAATATTGTGATTTTTTTCTTGTGTTCCAATAAGACTGAGGTGCCACTGTAAAAGCTCCAATGCAAGCTAGAGGGTAAATCAGTTAAAGACTAAAAAAATTACTTCGTATGTTTGCACCATCAGATTTTGATTTTGTTGTCTGGATCCGCCACTGATTACTATATGGTTGAAGTACAATAATAACAAGATTTAAATTTAGTACTATTACACATAAATCCAAAGCTAGGAAGGATCATCTATATGAATTCGCAAAAATCATTTTGCTCCATTTAGGTAACTTTCACTAATAACAAATCATCGATATGAATTATATAAATATATATATATATATAGGGAGAGAATTTCATTTTTCAAGTTAAGATTATTTATCCAATTTTTTACACAAACATTATAATTTATAAATAGTTATACAATTCTTATCATATATATACACGATAAAGAATCTCATTTCGCGGGGGGGGGGGGGGGGGGATCGAGTATTTAAAAACCAAGAGTAGATTAATATGGACATATAGATATGAACAATAGATAACGAAAATGCTTCTTGATACTAGTAAATTATTTTATATAAATGCTCACTTTTATTTTTGAAGAAAACAACGAACAACATCCATTAGCTTTAAAACATCATACTTTGAAACTATCATTTGACTTTAATAGAACAATTTAAGCTCGACCTAGAGGTGATATCTCATTTGATTCATACAATTTTTCTTGACGAATGTTTTTTAAAAATTGGAGATGGAGGAGATTTTATTGGATCTGGACCTGAAGGAACGAGTCTCTTAATATCAAACTCATATAGTTTCTCGATATTTGATGAATATTTTTTGAAAGTTGGAGATGGAGGAGATTTCATTGGATCTGGACCTGTAGGAACAAGTCTCTTAATATCAAACTCATACAGTTTCTCGATATTTGATGAATATTTTTTGAAAGTTGGAGATGGAGGAGATTTCATTGGATCTGGACCTGTAGGAACAAGTCTCTTAATATCAAACTCATACAGTTTCTCGATATTTGATGAATATTTTTTGAAAGTTGGAGATGGAGGAGATTTCATTGGATCTGGACCTGAAGGAACAAGTCTCTTAATATCAAACTCATCTGATTCTCGATATTTGATGAATATTTTTGAAAGTTGGAGATGGAGGAGATTTCATTGGATTTGGACTGAAGGAACAAGTCTCTTAATATCAAACTCATATAGTTTCGATATTTGATGAATATTTTTGAAAGTTGGAGATGGAGGAGATTTCATTGGATCCGGACTGTAGGAACAAGTCTCTTAATATCAAACTCATCTGATTTCTCGATATTTGACGAATATTTTTTGAAAGTTGGAGATGGAGGAGATTTTGTTGGATTTGGACCCGAAGGAACAAGCCGCTCAATTGAAGCACAATAGCAAGATGTAAAAGATAACACAAGGCAAATAATTTCAAACAAATTTATTTTGGCAAACTCCATTTTCTATAGGAAGCTTTAGCTTTACAATGAGTGTATCAATGTTTCTACCCTTTTTATATAGGATTTATTGTTAACTTCCATCCAAAGTTTCAAGGTAAGTAAACTGCCAAAATCTAGATACATCAAATTAAAATGGAAACTAAATAATTTAGTCCACTTTCTAAAGAAAAGTTTGACTTGTCATTTAATATATGTATCATTTATAGGCCCTATATGCAAGTTCAATCAATAAATTTAATTTATGGAAAGGAACTGAATGATGTAATAATCAGTTTACCTTAATTATATCTTGAAATCAAATCATATCATGTCCTAATCAGAAAATCGTAGATAATTGAATAACAAATAACACACACAAATTATATTGTTTCACCCTCAATGCGAGAGCTACGTTCATTTTATCGCTGTAAATTTTACTATAATAAAATAGGGAGTTTGAATTTTTTTAATTCTCTATTTCTCTCTTGCTCGACCTCAAAAAGAAACAAAAACGACGCCCCTACTCTATATATAGCTAAAACTAGGGCGAACATAATATAAACCCAAAATTCTCAAAATACCCTCCACTAAATAATCTTACATTATAAAAACTAGCGTCCCACACTCTGCTTAGGGTATTCATAGTGTTGACGATTAATTAGACTCCACAACTTAGTGCCCGTTTGGTTGGGATTTTGGAAGACCAAAAACACTTTTGACCTTTTTTTTTGGAGTGTTTTGTTGCAAATCGAAAAAGTGTTTTAGGCTTACAAAAGCACTTTTGACCTCTATTTCCAAAAGCTCAAATTTTGAGCTTTTGAAAGTAGAGGTAAAATCTCTTTTGATTTTGACCATTTTTAAGCCAAAAGTACTTTTTTTATTGACAACCAAACATCTAACAACTTTTTGATAAAAAACTTACTTGAAAAGTTCTACTCCTAAAAGCTCTTTTTAATAAGCTGTACCAAACGGGCCCTTAACAATCTCCCACTTGGAGACTAAATTTAATCATATGTCTCCATCTTATCTAGGGGTGGCAAAATTAACTCAAACTCAAATGACCCGCCCAACCCGCCCAAAATTTCATGGGTTGAGCAAGAGTAATTTTGATGATGGATTGGTTTGGGTTAGCCCAAGTTGACCCATCATAAATCAACAATCCAAATGAGTCCATGATGATGCCCAAACTTGACCCATCAAAATATTTAATTTTAATGATTAGAGTTCTACTCTAGATTAAATTTTTTATTTATAAATAATTATTTAAAAATTCTTTTATTATTTTGGAACAAAAAAAGTACACCAACGCACTCCAACCACACTATCCATTAACCCTACCACCCCCTACACCAACCCCCACTCAACGGCTGAACCACCCTCACATTTACGCCCATACATTTCCTACTCCACCCACCCACTTCTACCCCACCTAACCCCACATCCGACCCTCCCCCACCCTATCACCTCGCCCTACCCACCCCCACTACCTCCTCAAATTTTTATTTCATATTTTTTTAATTTTATAAAAATATTATTAAAATATGAAATTTTTACTTACCTCCCCCTCCCCCGCCCTACCCCTTCCACCCCACCCTCAAATTTCTATTTTATATTTTTTGTTACTTCTATAAAAAAATTATTAAAAATATGATTTTTTTTCTTACCTCCCTACCCCATCCCTCCCACCCTACCCCATCCCAACACATTCTCAAATTTATATTTCATATTTTTTGTTACTTTTATAAAAAATATTTATTAAAAATATGAAATTTTTACTTACCTCCCCCTCCTCCCACCGCCTACCCCCTCCACCCCACCCACTGCCCCACCCCATCCTCAAATTTATATTTCATATTTTTGTTAATTTTATAAAAAAAATATTAAAAATATGAATTTGTTTCCTACCTCCCCCTACCGCTCCACCCCAACCCCATTGCCCCACCATATTATCAAATTTCTATTTCATATTTTTTGTTACTTTTATAAAAAAAAATATATTAAAATGTGAAATATTTTCTTACCCCCTACCCGTCCTATCACATTCTCAAATTTCGATTTTATATTTTTTTACTTTTATAAACCATTTATAAAAATATGAAATTTTTCTTACCCCCTCTGCCCTACTCCCACCCACCTCACCCCACCTAGGGTTGTTATTAGTTAGGGTATCGACATATCGAAATCGGACCGATAAGGTTATCGGTCCGCTTATCGGTCCGGACCGATAAGAATTTGGTCATGAAAGAGATGCAGGAAGGACGTCAGGTTCACGGATCTTGTTTTCGATCCTAAACCGGTCCAAAATATTAAAATCTCTGCTTTACTTAAAAAACCTCAACTTTACTTATAATTTTTATTTTTATAAAAATTTCTGTTTTACTTCCTTTACTGCTTTACATAATACATATTAACAAACTTAAAGCAATATATAATAACAATATTTCAAAGATTGATCATCCATTCATCATCCCAATTCCCAAACTATTCTAAGGGTACCGGATCGGGACTGATAACATATAAGTTATCGGGTAATTAGACCTGGTTGTCGGATCAGATCCTTATGTCTGGTACTCGTATCCGGACCGTTAACCTTTCGGTCCGAGTATTTGTCCGGATATTTTGGTCCGATTCTCGAGTTATTCAGACCGATAACAGCCCTACCCCACCCCCCATTCTCAAATTTTTTTTCTATTTTATATTTTATTACTTTTATAAATAATTTATAAAAAATATGAATTTTTTTCTTACTTCGCTCCTATCCACACCTACCCCTTCCACCTTACCTCATCATCAAATTTATATTTCATATTTTTTTGCTTTTATAAAAAATTAAAAAATTCTTAAAAATATTATTCTTATTTTAAAAATAAAAATATGAAAAAATCAAATATCATACAAAATAAAATAATATCATAGAAGGTAAGTTTGAAATTTATAAAAGAAATAAATCAAGTTGGTCAATTTGGATTATGACCCATCATTTAGCTCATCTTAACCCGCATATCTTAGCCCATATAAATTTTGAATAGATTAAAACATTGAGCCATATACAACTACAGGACATGTTTGACCCGCCCAACTTGAGCCCCAACAACCCATGAGACACCCCTAATCTTATATATGACTTTCGGATACACGAAGCTTAACTTAGAACTTGATATTTCTTAATAGATTTCATCTTCAATTTTGATATGCCATCAGAGCGAAGTTACTACGTAATTCAATCTTGGGTTAAAATCTTCAATTAGACGAGTTATCATCTACGTATCAAAATCGCCAGGTGAGGGTTTTGTTCTCTCTGCATCTTTCGTGGATAATCTCTCGTACGATTTTCAATCAATTCTAGTGTAAATATGTTCAAATTTCATTTTCAATTCAACTAATATCGATGGCGAATGTCGAGGAAACTACATATTCTGGTATTGCGAACACTAATTCAGTAGTTGATGCTAGTAATCCACTGTATATTCATCCTTCTGACAGTCTCGGTGCTATTTTGGTATCTGTACCTTTTGATAGAGTATGCTATAGATCGTGGAGAAGGAGTGTATTGAGAGCATTGTCGGTGAAGAACAAATTAGGGTCCGTCAATGGGGAGTGCAAAAGACCAAATGAGCAATTTTTACCCTCCAATACTCTTATTTAATTTCTCAAAATTCCTGAGTCATGAATGAAGTGAAATATGCATTTTACAAGCAAAAATAATTTTACAAATTATTCCGGTGGATTTTGCCATGTTATTCGGCAAAATATATATTTGTATTTCACTTGCATATTCACTTGAGAAAAAACTCATATTTTGAGCAATTGGAAACCCTAGACATTTTTCTAAGGTTTTTCTATAGTCTAAAAGTTTCTTTTTCCTTCCAATTTCGGTGTGGGCTGAACTTGTGGGATTTGGAGAAAGATTTTTCACTCCGGAATCTTGAACACGGCTGCACATCAAGAAGGCAAGCCATGTGGCAAGGAGGAAAATTGCGTACAATAGATCCTTGTGGTCTAGCCCTTCCCCGGATCCCGCGCATAGCGGAAGGTTAGTGCACCGTACTGCTTCTTTAAGCTAAATGTGATACGATTAGATGAGAAGAATTATTTATGGGAAGTATGAATAGGTTTCCTCTGTTTGTTAAAAGTGGAATGCTTAAATAATGAGGGTTATAGGACTTTGGTTTAGCTTGTAATCTGAACCTAGGAGTTTAAAATAAGGATGTGACACTAGTACCAATTTAATGGAGATCCTTTTAGCATCTGTTCTAATTTATTTACTTGTCAAGGATTTGAATAGGGTCTGTTTGAGTACTTTGCTCTTAAATATGTTTTGATTGGTTTATGACCTATGTACCATGTTTGAGGTTCACGTTCTACCCTATATGTGCTTGCTAGACATTGTTAGATAGCATAGTTAGTGTAATATGGTCTGAAATTCAGTTGGCTAAGTCTCCTGATTAAACAATGAGTAGAGCCAACCCCTCTGTGTATGTCTGGTTGTGTGCTTTAAAACCTGTCCATGCTCTTCCTAACTGGTTTGAAAGTACTGTTAGAACATGTCTACCTCTGTCAAGACCTTGTGCTTAGTTTGAGGTATTATGGATCTACCTTGCTGTGAAAGGATGACTATTTGGTTTAGGATCCCTGTAGAAATCATGACCAACTATGTTATGTTTGATTAGAAAAGTCATCATGGCCAGGATAGTCCAAACTATGATTATGTACTATCTGTGGTACTTATGACCTTGTATGTTTTAGATGTTGTCATGTTTATTTCAAATGGTTGTATGTCTGCATCTACTTGTCTTAGTATGAGCTTGTCACGACCCGATCTCGGGCCCGCGACTGGTGCCTTACCCCGGGCACCCTAGTGATAACAACATCAGAGGAAATCAGCGGAAATAAGACATAAACATGAAACAAGAGATATGATAAATAAACAGGCCAACCAAAACAGTTGCCTTCTGTATACATACATAAAAATCCGAACAGTTGTCCTTTTTACAAACTCTGCCCACAACAGTACTACAGACCTCTAAGAATGTAACAACAACTATGACGGACGGGGCCGCCATACCACGAATGCAGTACTCTGATGACAAGGGATTATACCAAAAGATAAGCCTCCGGAGAAACGGAGCTTCCAACGCTGAACTGCGATCCTATGAGCGAGGATCAACAACCGGTGTACCTACTACTGCGGCATGAACGGCCGAAGGAGTCGATCTGGCAATTACCAAGTATGTGGCGAAAATCGTAATGAAATCACATTTCATCATTTTATAAAACCATTTCGCAATAAGTAAATAGTTATGTCAAGTAAGGGACGATATCCCGAATAATCACTCACATAACTATGGGTCTCACGCCATAATATCACTCGTGCGTGGAACTCGTTCTCATCGGCGATACATGATGTAAAACAACACCCGTATGTGAACTGAACACTAGATCACGCTGCGTCATCAAACCGTCGGGCGAGTAGAATAGCCAACTACCAATCCAAAAGCTAGTCATATCCCATCACGGGCAATGCGGAAGCCAACTACCGATCCAAAGCTAGCCACGCATCGGCCGAGGCAAGTATCTTAAGCTAACGTCTGATAGCCTACCGTCTCACAAGATATGGCCGAGGCAAGTATCTTAAGCTATCTACCGAGGCTACGGTGCGAGAAAATGACGAACAGTATCTAAAGTGTGCACGAACCACACGCAAATCAAGCGTGATCGCTCGTCGCGCGGCAAGCCATGGATTAGCGGTCCATCGACTAACAATCTGAACCTCACAATGACCGCGTGCCGGCGATCTCACCTCGGAAGTCATGGCCATGAAACCATCCCATCGGGCGCGTGCGTGGAACATCTATCGCGTCAGCATGTCCAAAGGAAATAAATCAGATAGCCGACCCTCCCAGAGAGTCACGGCAGTACAGAAACAACCAGTCAATACTCAAAGTGGACGCATACTCGTGGACCACCCAACGTCAGTATGTCCAATCAATCAATCAGATAGCCGGCCCTCCCAGAGAGTCACGACAGCACATCAACAAAACACTTGCACATCAAAGACTATCACAACAAGCATAGGCAAGTTCAACATACATTCATTTTAATCAACAATCCGGGTTTCAAACCCAAAATACTACATACTTTCATTCTTTCAAAAAGACCTCTTTTTAAAATCAAGTACTCTATACTTTTTAAAACCAAGTGCTTTTCTTTTAAACAACATCAAGTATACTCTTTCAAAACCCAATTAACTTACTCTTTTCAAAAACAAGTAACCTATACTTAAATCAAGTTACTTTTCCTTTTCCGAAAACAAGTCGTTATAAGTCAAGTCTCTTATCTTTCAAGATCAAGTCTCTTAACTTTCAAAATCAAGTCGTTTTACTGTCAAAACCAAATCTTTCTTTTATCTTCATAAAGTCGTTATAACTAACTTCCCATAAAGCCATTATAACACTTTATGTTTTAAATAAACAATATTCATTTCAAATACGTACGTCTACCGTACTATATAGTTCACACAATCATGCTCAAGAGTATAGGAAGAATCACATACCTTTTTAGCTTAAACCACAAGCCAAGTCAAGTATGCCGCGCGTAGAAGATCCACCTATAACAACCACAATATCTATCAACTTCTAGCTCTCTTCGTAGAATATTCTAAATACAAGATTCCTTATTCTACAGAAAATTCGGCAGCACCTCCCCCCCTGCTATCACATAAATCTCCTCCCCTATCAAGGCCCGTTACCAGGCCAACAACTCCCAGGGGACTACACGCCTAACCGGACGTGTTCAATTCACAATAATACTACATAAGTCTACTGTAAATGCGGTCAATGTAAATCTGATTCAATCCTTACCAATATTCATTCTATACATGGCATACTCAACTATACATTACTAAAATATGTAATATCCAATTACAATAGGGGGACATAGATCATTACCTCGATAAGCCCAAAATTATCCAAGATTATAAGTCGATCCTGGGCAACGTTTAGCTCCAATTCCTTACGCTCCAACCCGCTCGGCGACCGCCAGAAATTTCTAAACAACTTCTAAACACTTCAACCAAGTTATGAAGATTTTTAGGGTTTCGTTTTGCGACTATTGGAATAAAGTAGCATTTAGGGCTCCTAGTATTAAAACAACTTTGGAATACTACTAGGGATACTAGGCGATGTATTTGGGATTATACAATAATACTCTAAGTATTTTCTACACAGTGGGGAGGTTGGGCCGAAATAACTAAAGGGAGGAGTACTTTTGCTATGGAAAATCTTGAGTGTGGGATGAATTAGTCTTGACCTTAAGGGGTATTTATAGAAGAAACAGGGCCAAGATCAATGTAAGTGTATGGTCAAAATTGGGCCATGTGTGTGGGTCCCACCACACTACATGGCAACGAATGCAAGACAAGTGGCTTGCCACATTAGGTCATTTCGACGAGGACGTGTCTAGCCAACATCCCACCATTTCGACGAGGTGCCACGTGGGGTGACACGTGTCGCCCCAGGCTAAATCAAAATATTTCGTCTTCCGAAAATATCCAAAATATCGAAAATCTCAAAAACAAAGCGGGCCCCACAAAACCGTAAATTTCTCCCGTGGGCCCCACGTGACCATTTCCGAAAATAAAATCTCATAATTCTAATATAATCCAAGAAGCCCAAATACCAAATCTGGGATTCCAATTCCCATTAACGAACCTTTTTCCTTCACAAAAATCGGAAACTTTTCCGTCGAAAAAATCACATCTTCCTTTCTTTCCAAAATTACTGTCGTATTCTCGTACGTACGTCCTCACATACATACCCTGGAACTACGAGGTATAACAGAGCTTGTTCCTATGCTAGTATGAGATTCCCTGAGTCATGTTGCTAATATATGTTGTCTGCACACATGTCTAGCCTAGTTCATGTAATCACATGCCCTAAGATGTCAACTTTGGATAAATCTATCCTGTATATATATATGCGCCTGTAAGCCGGGATTTGGGCTGGGGAGCCTATTTTGCAGTGGAGGCGAAAAATTGAGGACTCTATTGTAATATCATGAATATTACTAGTAGTATACTAGAAAATTTTAAATTTGAGGATCCGGACCCCCATGTAGCTCAGCCGCAGTATGCATCTAGAAGCACCTCTCTCAATAGGTAGTATGAGCTTGATTTTATGCTTATATTTTGGTACAGTGAATCTTCTTACTTGAAAGTATTAAGTGGTTTGGTTTATTTGACCTTTAAGAGCCTAGGTTGGATATGCGGCCCAAATGTTGGACCCATGACTGGATGACTGGTAGAGGCGACGATACTGTAGGTCCAGCGGGCAGTGGGCCCACTGGAAAATTTCGGGTGCGAGAAAAGTCTGATAAATGGTGGATAATATACGGGGAGACGTCTTCATCCAAATATTATATGAACTAGGCACGGGACTACTCACTTTAGCAAACGGAAATTGAGTTTCATAAAAAAATAATATGGCAACTAATGATGATTTTATTAGATGATAAATCAAAACATTTGTAACCACGATGATTAGACGGATAACCCAAAAACACGCAAGGGGTAGAACGGGTCTGAAGTTTGTTAATTGCAGTTGATGGAAATATTGGATAACATAAGCATCCAAAAACCCTAAGATGAGAATATGAATGATTTTATTATAGAGGACTTTGAGATGAGACTCATTTACCAACCCTTTGGTAGGAAGTATGTTAAGAAGATAATTAGTCATTTGTAGAGCACGATGCCAAAATACGGGGTACGGAAGCATGGACCAATATAGTTCGGATAATGTTATTAATGGTATGAATTTTTCGTTCGGTTTTCCCATTTTCTAAGGACGTATGAGGACAAGAGAAACGAAAAATTATGCCATCAGTATCACAAAAATCATGAAACACCCCATTATCATATTCTTTTTCATTATCACATTGAATATTTTTTATTTTCTGGCCGAATTGGGTACAGATGAATGCTCTAAATTTTAAGAATATGGAAAAAAATTGTGATTTTTTCGCTAACGAAAAGGTCCATAAAAATTAGAATAATCATCCAAAAATAGACTTAAAATGAGAGATGTCCATAAATCGATGTGAATAATATTAAATGACATTAAAATATGAGAAGTATAGGCTACAAATGGTAATCTAACATATTTTTCTAAAGAACAAGATTGACAAATTGGAGTGCTATGCGGACCCTAACAAGAAATAAAATTATTTTTATGCAAGGAAGAAACAATGTATGACCCAGGGTGACCCAAACGGGCATGCCATAAGGAACGAGCAAGAGTTGCAAAAGTAGATGTCAAGGCGTGACACGGAGACTGGATGCGGGTGTGATGAGATAAAGATCTCCCCTACTATCACATCTAATGAGAGGTATCCCCATCTTGAAATTCTTCACAGAAAACACAAATTGATCAAAAGCAACCGAAACCCAATTATCAGTGTTGAATTTACAGACACATTAAATTTTTAATTAAGTTAGAGGCATGAATGATTTTTTTAAGACAAGAGATGGATGTTGGGGAGACAAAGTTTTATGACCGTAACCACGAATTGAAATTGATTTGCCATCACCAATAAGTATGCCATGATTGTTGCTCAAATTGAAATAAGACAAGAGAGTATCTTGATCGGACGTCATGTGAGAAGTGGCGTCGGTGTCCATTGTCGCACCCGATTTTGAACTCTCAGGCTTGAATGCGCGACGGAATGGTTATCCTCCCCAAAAAATGTAAAAATAAATGTTCAAAATGTTAAGGGAGTCGCCACCTAATTAATTGGGTGAATTAGGACACCTAAATACTAACTGATTAAAGTCAGCATTAACTCCATTTTGTATTGATAGTCGAAAGTTTCCACTATACCTCCGTGTGTCTCTTCTAATAACTTGTTTGCTTCTTGAGTGTCAACACATCTTAACAAACCCAAATCCGGAGTTCTCCGATAAAGGACCTCGCCGCTCAGGAAGAAATGGTTTGTTAACTTCCGAAGAGTCTGCTTTTGTATGTTGGTCGTGCCTTCCGGGTACTCACCTGCCTTGAGATACCTCTTGATTTCGTCATACCAAGGTTTGCCCTCTGATTCTTCATCTATCTGAGAACAATAAATTTGTCGCTCTCTAGCACATCTACTTTGATTAGGTCAATATAGTTCTTGTCTGGATGTTGAATCATGGAGGACAAAGTTGCTAGAGCGTCTGCAAACTCATTTTGAGCCCTCGGAATATGCCTGAACTCTATCTTAACGAACCTCTTGCGCAATTCTTTCCGCGCGATGTAAATGCGAAAGTATCTTCCTATTCTTGGTGGCCCATTCGCGCGACTTGGTGAATCAGCAGTGCGAATCCCTACGACCAACAACTCTTGTATGTTCGTGTCAATAGCCATTCGAGTCCTAGTATGCACGCCTCGTATTCGACATATTATTGGTGCACGGGAATCGAGCTTTCTTGATATTGGGTAGTGTTGTCCGTTTACGATACCAAAGCGCTCGATACCTACTCGGCTGAAATTCGCGGCGCCATGAAGAACATTCTCCAACTGGATATTCTTCTAAGATGTCTTCTCCTACAAACATCACTTCTTCATCCGGAAAGTAGGTCCGCGAGGATGTATTCCTCGTCACCGGATTCTCTGCGAGATGATCCGCTAATCTTGCCACTTTGATCGCTTTTGGGTGACATATACGATGTCGAATTCACTTAAAAGAATCTGCCTTTGCAAGTTTTCCAGTAGGCATAGGCTTCTGAAAGATATACTTGAGCGGGTCCATCCTTGAGATGAGGTAGGTGGTGTATGCGGATAAGTAATGTCTAAATTTTTGTGCAACCCAAGTCAAGGCACAACACGTGCGTTCCAGCATTGTGTAACGAGCTTCATAAGGCGTGAACTTTTTACTCAAGTAGTATATTGCTTGTTCCTTTCTTCCCGTCTCATCATGTTGTCCTAACACACATCCGAATGCATTTTCCAATACGGATAAGTATAATAGCAAAGGCCTCCCGGGTTCTGGAGGCACCAAGACCGGCGAATTTGACAGATACTCTTTGATTTTGTCAAGGGCTTGTTGGCACTCCGATGTCCATTTAGTGGCAGCGTCCTTCTTTAACAACTTGAATATTGGTTCGCATATCACTGTTGATTGTGCTATGAACCTGCTGATATAATTCAAACGACCGAGAAAACTCATCACTTCCTTGCGATTTTTCGGAGGAGGTAGTCCCTGAATGGCCTTTATCTTCGAAGGATCCAACTCTATTCCCCTTCTGCTCACAATGAAACCCAACAATTTTCGGTGGGGCCAGAAGACCGCAACTCTTGCGGATTCAATTTCAGGTTATATTGCCTCAATCGTTCAAAAAACTTCTTCAGATGGACCAGATGGTCCGTAGCCCTCCGTGACTTGATAATGACGTCATCCACGTAGACTTCAATTTCCTTATGGATCATATCGTGAAAAATGGTAGTCATGGCTCTGCGTAAGTGGCACTGCGTTTTTAAGTCCAAATGACATGACTACATAATAATATACCCCGCGGAGTATGAACGCGATCTTCTCTGCATCTTCCCGTTCATTAAGATTTGATGGTACCAATAAACAATCGACAAATGATCGCAACTCATGCTTCGCATGATTGTCGATGAGTAAATGAATGTTCGGAAGGAAATCATCCTTAGGGCTTGCCTTGTTGAGATCCTGTAATCAACACAAACTCGTATCTTACCATCCTTCATTGTTATCGCACAATATTGGCTAACCAAGTAGGGTATTTTGCTACCCGAATGACATTTGCGTCGATTGTTTGGAGATCTCCTCCTTGACTTTCAAACTCGATCCGCTTGATTTTCCTTGGTTTTGCTTCACTGGAAGGCATGATGGTTCAACGGGCGACTTATGAAAGCGATATACGTGCTTAGACACCGCATATCATCATAAGACCAAGCGAATATGTCGACATCTTTTGTGATAGGGCCTGAGATCTTCTGCATGCGGTATTCAAGTGAACGATCCTTGTCTCCTTCACGACTTTATCATCTCCTAGGTTTACTGTTTCTGTTTCATCCAGATTAGGTTTCGGCTTATCCTCGAACTTTCCTAACTCTTCCGTTAATTCGCCTAACGGGAAATTTTCCTCAGGTTCTGTTGGATTATTCTGACTTTGTTCGCTTGTTTCATGACATGTCACATTTTCATTATCGACAAGTATATTATTTTGTATGCTGAAAGAAAGGGAATAAAGAGCGTTGATTAAAACATAACTTGTTATTAAAACTTCAAAAGGAAATAAGCTCATAAAGCGTGTTCCATAATTCGGAAAATACGAATTGAATTGTTTAAAAGCGTCTAATTATTAATTCTACGGACTCATGAAAAAAGCGGTGTTGAAGTGCAGTCCGATTGCTCAAGACATCTCCCGGCTCGCACTCCACATGGTGCAGTCATCTCGTAGTCTTCCAAAACCGCATGACACTCTGCTTCTTCCCGAAATGAAAAGGCCTTGAAGTCCTCCGCGAGAATGTCTGCGTCCTCTTACGGTAGCCGGCGGTCGTGCTTTGGCGAATGAATGATTCGGGGTGGAGCAGTCTTGGCGGTGAGACTCACCTTCCTTCGAGATCAAATAACATCATCTCTCGGCGGTGGTGATATCCGAGGCCAAAAGTGTCCTTCTTCTCCGGCAGTGAATCGGCTCTGTGATTCCTCCTAGTTTTGGTCCAAGTCCTCGACACGGTTGAAACCATTTCTCGGCGTCTCGGGCCACCATTTTGGGAGTGCGAGGTAGTTGCATTCCTTTAGCCTTGCTAACGTCTACAATATTGTTCATATGGTAGACAGATCCATCCAACTTCTCCATACTCGATGATGGAATTGCCGGCTGGTGTTAGCGGTGTTGTCCTTGTCTCCTCAACCACAACTTGATGATTCGGATGAATTTCAAAACTTGATGCAAAGTGGAAGGGGCGGCTCACCACGTGGATCCAGTCTACCGAGTAACAAATTGTAGCGTGTGGATATGTCCATACCGAATTCTATCTCGAACTCTGCGGGCCCAATCAGTAGTGTCAAGTCGGTCTACTGCGGCGCTCCTCGTGTCCCATGAAACCTTTACCGCGTAGCTCTCACGGAGTTTCCCGATGTTGACTCACAAAGTTCGGAGAGTATTTAAAGGGCATACATTAACGGTGACCCCATCAATCAAGACTCGAGAGATAAACTTATTAGCACACTTGTTATGTTCAATGCCTTATTATGACCCCGACCTTCGTGAGGCAATTCATTCTCATGGAAAATTATCTTTTGCACCTCTTTAATTTGCCGTCGGTCTTTGAAAAGTTCTCATCGATGCCGGTACACGAGCTTCTTTCAAAACCTCCATCAAAGAGGTTCGGTGGTTCCTGAAATTCATCAATAGTAATGATAGAGATTTGTCTTTGGTGTTTTACTCAACTGTTCTGATGGAATAGTCTCGCAGGCATTCTTCTCCAAAATTCCTCTACTTACGGTTGGTCACGATCTTTTTAGGGTGTCTTTCGCGATACTTCGCAGATGAGTAACGTTGTCGGACCTCGTCATTGCAAC
This sequence comes from Przewalskia tangutica, assembly GCA_029844215.1. Lineage (NCBI taxonomy): Eukaryota > Viridiplantae > Streptophyta > Magnoliopsida > Solanales > Solanaceae > Przewalskia > Przewalskia tangutica. Next base: position 61,678,409 of record CM056737.1, read on the forward strand.
AACTTCACCCGCTGTTTACGTCTGCCGTTTATGTTGCTTGATCGAATGGCTCCATCCCGGTACTAAGGCGACATTAGAGGCTATGGCGGCCAACTCTACTTCGATGGCGCCACGGCTTGGCGGTAATCACGTAGGCAATGTGGTGAAGATCCCCTGTCTCCTCTCGGTTGATGCGATGGTCCTTCCATATCGCGCATCATCGAAGGTGATCATGTGCACGCCAGACGTTGTCGTGATTTGGCGGATTGTTGTTGACATTAGGGGAGCTCTTTCAACCGAATAGCTCCTTCTTTGATTAGTTCCTCAATTACGTTTTCAATGCATAACAACCATCGTATTGTGCCACGATGCTCAGTGGTATGCGTGATGCTTATTCTCATCATGCCATGGTGGGAGTGGATTGGGATTTTGCCATGGGATCGGCTGTATAAAACCAGCGGCTCTTAGTCTTTCATATAGTTGGGAGTATGGTTCAGCCAACGGGGTGTATGATTTTGTGGGCCTCACTGCCGGTGTTGGTTCGGAGTGCAGGTGTGTTTGTGTGTGGTATTGTTGTGGGGGTGGGTATGCTGGTCGGTATTGTGAGGAATTTGTGTGGGCGAACGCCCGTGGCGGGTTGTATATTGGCTGGGTGGTGTAGATGGGTGAAGGTTGATGATATGTGGAAGTATTTTGGCTTAAATGGTCATAGGGAGGGTTTTGGAATGTGGGGGTTTGGTATGTTTGGGGTTGGTATGTTTGGGGTTGGGGTTGGTATGTCAGGGCTCGATTCATTTTGTGTTGTTGCAGTACCATGATAGAAATTTGCCGTCCTTTCTTCGTATTCATCCCTCCTATTGACTCGATTGTATTGCTTTGCTTGTTGCTCGCAGCGACCAAATCGTAATCTACACATTCTAAGTCCTCTTGCACAAAATCTCCAATTTTACTACTTGAGAAAAATTGCGTCCAATAACGATCAACCTCTCATAGACATTAGGGTCCTTGAGGATTGCACAAACAGTGTTGTCATTTCACTTTCTTCCATAGGCGGCTGAACCTTCGCTGCTTCAGACCTCCACCTCATCGCATATTCCCTAAAAGTTTCTATCGACTTTTTCTCCAACTTCATTAGGTAGAATCATCCGGGGCGTTGTCAAGTATTAAATCTGAATCATCGCGAAGTCCTGTGCCATCGCCCCCCAACTACGCCACTTTCTTGGATCCTGGCTAGTATACCAATCCAAGGCTTCTCCAGTCAAGCTCCTAATAAACAACTTCATGATGATCGATTGATCCCTTCCCACACCCACTAATTTGTCGCAATAGGATCTCAAGTGTGCACGAGGATTACTTTTGCCGTCAAACATGTCAAACTTTGGTACCTTATATCCGACGGGCAGTTCGATGTCGGGATGCATGCATAAATCCTCGTACTCTAGTCCCTCATGGCCTTTGTCCATCTGAAGGCTTTTAAAAGCTTTCTTCAAATCATGGATTTCTCTGGCCATGTTTTCATCCATCCCAGTTCTTGTCCTCTTCTCCATCTCTTCATATCAAGCAAACTCCGGGGAAGGTATAGGTACGGGTGTGAGATGTGGGGCATGGGTCACATATACGGGTGATCCGTATTGTTTATTATGGTATGTCATCGGTGCGGGTTGAGTAGGTTGGTTGTCTTGGGCGGCGGGTAAGGTGGTTTGTATCATCTGGGGCTGAGGTGTGTGCGGGTTAGGGTCATTTATGGTCTGTGGGTTACGAGGAGGTGTGTTGTTGTGTTGTGGCTTTGGGGGCTGTGGGTTATGAGGAGGCGCGTTGTTGTACTGTGGATTGGGAGGTTGTGGGTTATCTGTTGGGTGTTGGGGATGGCGTCGAAAAGACGGTGAATTAGGAAGTGTGGGTAGTTGGGTGTTGAGGCTTATGGATAGCTTAGTAATTTCTCGGAGTCTATCCATTTCTGCTTGCATGACCGCCATTTGTTGCAGTACTTGAGCAAGGTATTCGTCGGAATATGGAGCATTTCCCCTTTCTGATGTTTCTGGTTCCTCTCGTTGAATGGCGATGAGTCCCAAGCCATCCTGTTCGTTTGCCCCTGAATCATTCATTTTTGTTGCTCGTGCTTTGGATCTTGTGAAATATGGGTGCTCAGCCAGTGCTTGCCAACACAAATCAGCCGACGAGGGGAGTAACACAACAAAAATCCTTTTATTCAAAACATGTGTTAGTATTAAACAGAATAGCAGAATATATGGGCATATAATGAAACTTCAACAAATAAAGTAGATTAAAGCGCGTCCTAATATGCAAGGGGCCTCTATTATGCCAGTGGTAGGCCTAAGCGTCATATATGCAAAGTCATGTTAGATGTAACTAAGCCATCGTATCGAAATGCTTTTATTGGAAATAAAGTTAATTGAAATGACACTTTATAAAAAAAAAAACAATGAAATCTCAAACTAAATAACTATGTTGTCGATGTGATAGTGAAGCTTAGGTCTTTTTTGGTATAGCCCGCTGCTCCAATCTTGTCTTTGCATCGCATAAGGACCTACATATGCAGGTGATGACCTTTTCCTTGAGTCGACGGTCCTTTATTTTGTTCCTTGCACTAATGTCTTCCATGCCTTGCTCCCCTTCTGGACTATATTCTGTGCGGTCTGAAAACCATGCTTGATACTCCGGGGAGACCCCTGCTTGGTCTTTCCCAATTTCCATTTGGTCAATGTGATACCACTCATAAAGGATCTGCGGCCGGGAGCGATGGTCCGGTCGGCCCGAATTTGAGAGGCCTGTATCGGTATGAGAGGAATTACTTGCGTATGACCAAACTGTCGGAGTACCTGTAATGGAGCATATGGTTGTAGTCCCTTTAGACCTATAAGCTTGATGTAATAAAGTCCCTTATGTCTTAAGTAAACCTTCTTGACGATATGAAGCAATGGATACTTCCATTGAATCTGACTACTACTGCGAGAGGCTAAGTACTGCGATCCTCTGTCTTGGTGGTGACACATAACGCTTTGTCCTTTCATAAAATGTGGAGATCTCGTTGTCTGCACTGTGGCATACATCGGTCATATTTGAACGCTGATAGAAATGCTCTCGCCACATCGTAAGATAAGATTCGCGCTTGAAAAAGCTTGATTCGCCATGCATCTATTCAAGGCTCTAAATAGTTACGCCAAAATCATGGCGTCAAAGTGAGCCGTTTGTCGCCAACTTCGAACAACGCTCTAACTTCATCGAACATATGCATGTACTAATCTTTCCATGCTCGAGTGGAAATAAAAGAGTCCCTAAGAAAGCCATAGCAAATGCAATATGACGCCTAACTCTCGATGGTCCGCGGTCTGACAAAATTCATTCTTAAGCGACTTGTATCCGTCTCGGCAACCATATCTCTCGTGATGTAGTCTAGAAACCCGATTGTTTTGAAGCAACGCGATTCTCGGTATTCTTTAAACCCAAGTAACGAAGGAGCTTTTTTCCCGACTGGCCATGCGGAATAACTGGTTTTCTGTCATGATAAGCCAAAGCAGTAAAGTAGCTAACTTCTTCTAAGGTGGGGGTTATCTCGAAATCGCTGAATTTGAAGACGACTCGATCCGGGTCCCGAGGTGGATCAATGCTCGACCAGTCTTGATCAGGAGAGATGTCGAATAATGAGATGAGGCATCCCAACCTCCTTCTGATTGCCATCTGACTACCTAAGTCGAAGTTTGACCACCACGTTCTCAATTTACTCGGAATTCCATTTACCATTCTGATCTGAGGGATAGATTCCATCTAAAAAATAAAAAATAAAAAATAAAAAATGAGTATGTATTTCCAATTTAGGCATTTCGATATTTTTAGGCTTGGTTTCGTTTATCATGACTATGCAACACGTAATATGCTACTGGGCCACGGGGTTAAAAAACCCGTTTGACCAATTTGGGTGTCTTCCTACTTGTGGTGTCAATGCCAAGGACTGACCCACCTAAGGTAAATGCATGCATGCCTTAAAATAAAGGGTGGTATAGCTCTATCTTAAGTTTCTAAGATTTGGCTTTTCTAGACGCAAGGTTCCCGAGCGGACAACTCGAGTGAGAAGGCTACGCAGCTGATCAGACGAACCGATCTAACTCCGCGCAAGCGCCAACTCTCTTAAAATTTGGATGTTTTGAATGAAATTTGCGGGTGCGCGAAGCACACCAACGCGTGAGTGTGTGGTAGTGTGAATTTTCCAGAGTGGAAGAAATATGAGCGGAATGCCAGTTTAAGGAAAGCAGCAACAAATAGCAGTTAAGGCAATATGCAAATGTTTATATGTAAAGCAGAATAGTTTAGGCAAAACATAAAGGCAAATAAACATGAAAAATAAGCAATTTAAAAAAAATGAAGCACAATAATTCACCTATGTTTGTTATGGTTAAGAACCATTATCTCCCCAGTGGAGTCGCCATGCTGTCGCACCCGATTTTGAACTCTCAGGCTTGAATGCGCGACGGAATGGTTATCCTCCCCAAAAAATGTAAAAATAAATGTTCAAAATGTTAAGGGAGTCGCCACCTAATTAATTGGGTGAATTAGGACACCTAAATACTAACTGATTAAAGTCAGCATTAACTCCATTTAATGGTCTGTGAAACTAAATAAGGTTCTGAGTAAGGATTCTTTATTATCCTAAAGGGAATGGGTAAGGCACCCTAAAGGATCCGCTAACTTACGGTTGTCCTTTCAAACATAGGTTAATTTATTTGGCTAAGGGATGTATATTTTAGAAAAGATTATTTAAGCAAAAAAGGGATGTGGCAAATATCTAAAGAATATATATATTGATAATTAAAAAGGTCTTATAAGATTCAAAAACAAATATATACAAAGTTGATTATGAAATTATAAGACATGAGATTATTTATTTTTTTGTTTTTTTTGACAAAAGTAAGAAAGTGATAAATTGCTCCTAACAGTATACGTAAGGTTAAGATTCTTATATAGGAGTTAATTATGAAATTGTTTTTATACGTGTGCGCGAAATTACTTCCTATGGCGTTTATGATAAAGTTTATTTCTTAAGGATATGGAGAAAAATATATTAACTACATGACTAAAGCATAGCTAGGATTAATTATTTTAGATTTAAACTTATATGATGAACCTAGAATAAATAGGAGGTGAATTTATCTTTAAACTACCTTTCCAAAATATTCAAAGACTAGTAGAATTAATTACCTATTAATTACAAGGTTAATAAATATGGCAATAGTAAATAAACCAATAAATAAATGCGTAAATAAACAAAGGGAGGAATGAGACTGGAGTTGTTGTAGCGTCTAGGACGGATGGCGACGCCATCTATCTTATGATTGTTTGGAAGCCCTGCGGCAGAAATGCGGTTGGTGATATGGAGACCATTGTGAGTCTCATACCGAGACTCTTAATTATTCTCCCGATGCATGTCATGTAAAAAAAAAATAAGAAAAGAAAGGATTAGTAAATAATATAAACTCCATCCTATACGAAATAAGTAGAATGACGTGGCCAGTATTAACATGAGGCGATACAGATACGAGGCCTTTACCAGCAAATAAACACATTGAAATATTAATTAAGTGATGGGCCTCTATGTGCAGGAAACGTGATTCAGGTCCCATAACATCATTTTTTTATTATTCAGATTTTGAACATGACTGTTGTCCACAAACAGGCCCATTTACACGCAAATACCTCTAATATTTTAACCATGTAAGGATTGATATCCATAGGGCATACACGTAACCCATGGGGGGAAGGTATACAACCCATATACACTGAATGTATACTAATGCGATGTAAACAAAGACAGATAAGAGGAATACTGGGCATCAAGCAGTGAGACAGATACGAGGGTAAGTCAACAGCTATATTTTGTTGTGATGCATGGTCATTGGCACACTGGATTGGTAGAATTTCGAAGGGAAAATACAGGACAGACACTTTCCTCGACCATTAGTTTAGGCAAATATGGGACGGACTCATTCTAATTCTAGGTAACTACTTGGATTCACATCAAATTGTAGAGGTATATCCACAGACTGAGCATATAAATAACTTCATTAACAGGATATGTGAAGTATGATGGTGTGATTAGCCAGTGATTCATTTTAAGGTTAAACTAGTTGGGGTACATCAAAACAGGACTCGTCAACCAAGAAGAAATCCCATACTGTTTCATTGGAGTCACTTCAGCATAGTGACCCTTAACTAAATGTTCTCAAAACAGACTGACTTGATTCATATACCAAGCATATACTTAGCACAACATATGATCAATACTTTAGCATAACTGGGGAATTAACATGAGGTAACAACTTCTATATTCCTACAGGATTTCAGATCCGGCAATATGTATTGGGGTTGAGAATCCAGATGCAACGTACTTAAAATACTGGGTTTTGGATTATACTAGAACAGGGACATGCCGAAATCTGAGACACGACAATAATCATCCAATATTAGGCAATCTTAGTGAATTTAACAGCTGGCTATGCAGGTATCACCCATCTTCCAAACCTGAATTAATCTTAATAATAGGTATAGTGGAAACTTTCGACTATCAATACAAAATGGGTCCAGGACTCTTATGCAAATGTTATACACCTATCCATACCCATAAAAGAAAACACAATCAGATACATACACATGCTTAAAAAAACAGAATCGACACCCCAAATATTGAAGAACCACAATTAGCATATTTACTTGGAAACGACGCCTAAATTAAATCAGGCAGATTCGATAGAACAAACATATGAATCCTATCACAGAACATGCAGTACTATTTAAACAACTAAAACAGTAGAAAGAGAGTAGATTTCCGGACCTTTTGCGGGTAGCGAACTGAGGCGACGACAAAGGTTTTCCCGAATCGTCGAAGGAAAAATTCGTGAAGAAAAGGTAGTAGTAAATTTGAATAGAAAAGAAGAGTTTAGATATGATGTTGTCTGTATTCTTGACCACTGATGACTGATCGATCGATGCCCTTTGCATGTCCAAACGTTGGGTATTTATAGCTCCTAGTTGGGCTTCGTTTTTATGGTAAGTTTAGGACGGATTCAAGGGGACAATTCGTATTCATTTTGACGCGGTTTCAAGGCTATTTTAGGACGATTCGCAGAAGATCTCCGTATAACTTCTGCGAGTCTTGGTACTTGTTGACGCGATTTAAGGACTCGTCTATGATATGGTTACAGTTATGGCAAGTCTCGAGGAAGGAAGCACGAGATTTGGTTACCATTTCGTACTGATTCGAGGGTTAATTGGTAAGGTTTGAAACAGAAAAGAGAGGTTTGATTCGGGGCGTGATTTGAGGAAAGATTCTGGGATGCCTGCGCGATATGGAAGGAGACAGAAGCGGGATATTATTGACTTGCCAGATTCTCCGGCGAGAAATCCGGCTGGTGATGGAGCGAGGGTGCGGCGTTTGAATGGTATTAGGGTTTGGTCCTTTAGGTTTTCTAAGAGGACGGCAGCGAAAGGGCTGCAGGGTGAGGGTGAAGCAAGGCTTAAAGGAAATTGGGGTGCGAGGCAGTCGCGAGAATAAATTTGGAGAGTAAAGGGCCTGGGCGAAGTGTTGGGACGAGGTAATGGGTTGAAAAGGTAAGGGGGGAAAGGCTTTAGGGCTGCGGGAAATGTTGGGCTGCAGGTGCAAAAAGAAAAGGGCCTGGGTATTAGTTTGGGAGTGGGCTGCGTTTTAGACGAAAATAATGTGGGCTTGGGGTAGTTAGTTTTAATTAGGTGTTAGTTTTTGGCGCTTAATTAGTTAATTAGTGATGAATTAATAAATTGTGATTAAATCATCTAAGTGCTTTATTAATTTAATTGTTATAATAATAAATTGCGTCGTTCTATTTAATTAGTGCTTGATATTTTATAATGCTAGACAGTTATTAAAACTTAATTACTATGTGTATTTTGCTAAGTAAAATTGTGGTTCTAAAAGAAGGAAAATTGTTTAATTTATTGGTTATTTATTTACGGGGAATGGACAAAATTGGGTGTCAACATCCATGTACCAATTTGCGTCTGGAGGATTCAATCCAAGTGTGTGCATTGCGGCTTCAATATCAATCGGAGTGGGCCCATAACATGATGAGCATGTGGAGGCCGAGGCCCAAGCACAACAGCTTGTTGCCCCGACCCAATGTTGTTGCAAAAGCCACTAGACCATGTCGAATTAGGCCGAAAAGTGCAGGCGACCGGCTGTCGAGTGCGATAAAGCGAAAAATAGGGTCGTTGGGCCGCCGCCGAGCTCTTGCCAGGGCCCATGGCTGGGACCAGTTGGTTGTGGCCCACTACCACCATTTTGGTCGCCCCCACCACCACCGGAACCACCACGATTGCCACAACAATTTTTGCTATTATTTTTCTTGCCTCCACCGTGAGCATGATTTTGGCCCGAATTATCAAAATAACCTTGAGAATTAGCAGAAGACGTCATTATGACCACGAGATTGGCGCCAGTAGCCGCCTTTTTGGCCAAACCGCTAGCATAGTGTGAGCATAGGCGAGCACGATAGAGCGTGAAAGAAGATTGCGGCGAAGAAGCGTCGACTCACTATATGCCTTAGACAGGCCTGCAACCATTTGAAGGACAAGACGATCTTGGTAATGGGCGCACCAACGTTGTGGAGTTGGTCCGCCAATTCTTTCAGCCTTTTGCAATAGGCTGAGACGTTCGAAAAATCCTCCATGTTAACATGAGAAAATTCTTGCTCAAGAGTAACAACACGAGAGTTTTTGTTATCTTGGAATATGTCACACAACATATTCCAAGTTTCCATCACCGTAGCATCGAGTCCACGAATCGTTTGCAAGAGGTCCGTAGAGATAGTGAAATAAATCTACTATAGAATGGTAGCATCAAGAGTAATCCATAATATCGGGTCAACTTCAGGGGCAGGCTCCGTGCCTGCGACTGAGGGAATAATATGATGAAGAACTTGATAAGAACGTGCATGAATCTTGAAAAGTTCCGCCCACGTCGCATATTTGACGTTTTTCATCTCAAGAACAATACCAATTTGGTTCTTGATATTGAAAATAGAAAGGGCAGGATGAAACTTGTTCTTTGATGTAGACATAACGAAAGAACAATAGGTGAATTAGGGATTGGGAAGAAAATTTTGGAAGAGATGAGGAAGAAGTGTACGAAATCCGAGGAGAAGAACGAAAACCGAGGCAACGAAAGGTATTTTCGTACGAAGTGGTTGATAACCTAAACTTCTACATGAAATAAATAATCCATTGATTATTCTCATTGAATGAATAGGTATATATACAAATTACAATATCAAAATATGGAAAATCCAATTCTACTATACTTAAATCCTAATTCTACTTGTACAAGAATTCTATAATTATCGTAAATATCCAACATAGTTTAATACTTCTAATTATGGTACAAGTCTAACCAAAACACGGTATATTTATCAACATCAATGATGACTTTTGATTTTGCTGAAAATATCCATCATTCTTACTTTATTTTCAAAATAATAAAATAAAATAAAAACTTTCAAAATCGAAATGGATCATCACTCAGTATTTGCCACGTGCGAGTGGGATCAACTCAGCGTAGTTCAAGTTAAGTTGAGACAAAGTATCATCATAGAAATCAATATATAAATGATAGGTATCTTTTGGATTTGAACCTTCTTAGTGTAAGAAATTCAAAGTGTTATCGAGGTTACATGGTGAACTAGTCTTGAACCAAGTACCCTTGTGATAAACCAGAAATCTCCACACATATTGACTTGGAGAATTGTGTGTTCTGTAGCTTAGCACATTAATGGCCATGTGTTTATATCCTGGATTCATGAATATTCTTTAGAGAACGGTCTTATTTTCATAGGAAACGACCTGATTTCCATATTATATGTAAGTCTCTAAGGTGTTCTGCGATACACCTGTAAACAAAAATGGACTTATTAAAGATTTTCATCCATCCTCAATCATGCAGAATCACTACACTAATACATAAATGAGAAGTTTTAACTTAGTGTACCATAATCACTTCGTAACTTGTTGGTACCCATTGAATCTTGTTTATCTTTTTCAAAACATAGGTTGAGTTTCTGTTAACCGGTGATCAACCTTCTTTCACAGACCTTAGTCCCATTTCTTTACACTTTATTGAAACCACTGCCTTTGATAGACTCTTAGTAAATGGGTCTGCCAAGTTCTTCTTTGTTTCAATATAGTTAATTGCAACTATTCTTCTCTTGAGTAATTGTCTTACTATTTGATGTCTAAGTCTTGACTTTCCATTATAAGTCTTATTTGAGACATTATAGATCGTAGCCTGATTTTCACAATTGTTTTGCGAAAAGGTAGCTCGTGGACAAATACGCGTCACATGTCCCTTCCAGGTATCAAATTGCAGACATTTTTACCAAAGGCCTTCCATCGGTTCTATTTGAAGATTTTGGGGACAGTCTCAGCGTACGAAGATCGCCCGCTATGACTACGGGGTGTGTGATAAAGCCCGTGATATACATGAGTTTGTATACCATGTATATCACGGTTTCTAAAAGGCAATTTATCAAATTTGAAGCGTGGTATACACGGGTTTGTACTGTGGTATACACGGTATACAAACCCGTGTATATCACGATTTTGGAGTCCAATTTTAGTGTAAATATTGTATTAAATTAGGCTTGTACACTTACCATAATTATAAGATTTCTGTACAACTGAAATAGAATTTTAATAGTAGAATAGGAATAAAAAATTTCTATTATGAAAAATTGTAAATTATATATATACTCTTTTATTAATAAAAATAATGGAAAGATTATTTCTTTCGATTCTAAATTAAAGTTGAGGAAATTGCATAGATGAAATCCCAAGAAAAATGCACAGCAGAAGAGTTTAACTTGAATCATCTTTCTAGTTATATCTTCCCACAATAGGTTATAGGGACTGCTAATAAATTTCTTTTGCAGTGTGATCGAATTCTTACATGTACTATTGAATTTTGTTAAAGTATAATATTTCAACATTTTCAGATTTTTGTACCATTATGTTGAGCCAAATATTGTGATTTTTTTCTTGTGTTCCAATAAGACTGAGGTGCCACTGTAAAAGCTCCAATGCAAGCTAGAGGGTAAATCAGTTAAAGACTAAAAAATTCTTAGTTATTTTTTTTGATTTTTTATTGATTTTTGATCATTCATGATTATTATGATTACTATTACAATAATAATAATAACAAGATTTAATTTAGTACTATTACCATAAAATCCAGGAAGGAAAAGGATCATATATATGAATAAAAAAAAAAATCATTTTTTTCCATTAATATAACTTTCAAAAATAAATCATCGAATTATATTATATATATATATATATATATATAGGAGGAAAATTTCATTTTCAAGTTAAGATTATTTATCCAATTTATACACAAACATTATAATTTATAAATAGTTATACAATTCTTATCATATATGCGATACGAAAAGAATCTCATTTCAGGGGATCGAGTATTGAAAATCCAAGAGTAGATTAATATGGACATATAGATATGAACAATAGATAACGAAAATGCTTCTTGATACTAGTAAATTATTTTATATAAATGCTCACTTTTATTTTTGAAGAAAACAACGAACAACATCCATTAGCTTTAAAACATCATACGTTGAAACTATCATTTGACTTTAATAGAACAATTTAAGCTCGACCTAGAGGTGATATCTCATTTGATTCATACAATTTTTCTTGACGAATGTTTTTTAAAAATTGGAGATGGAGGAGATTGTATTGGATCTGGACCTGAAGGAACGAGTCTCTTAATATCAAACTCATATAGTTTCTCGATATTTGATGAATATTTTTTGAAAGTTGGAGATGGAGGAGATTTCATTGGATCTGGACCTGTAGGAACAAGTCTCTTAATATCAAACTCATACAGTTTCTCGATATTTGATGAATATTTTTTGGATGTTGGAGATGGAGGAGATTTTATTGGATCTGGACCTGAAGGAACAAGTCTCTTAATATCAAACTCATAAAATTTCTCTATGTTTGACGAATGTTTTTTAAAAGTTGGAGATGGAGGAGATTTCATTGGATCTGGACCTGAAGGAACGAGTCTCTTAATATCAAACTCATATAGTTTCTCGATATTTGATGAATATTTTTTGAAAGTTGGAGATGGAGGAGATTTCATTGGATTTGGACCTGAAGGAACAAGTCTCTTAATATCAAACTCATATAGTTTCTCGATATTTGATGAATATTTTTTGAAAGTTGGAGATGGAGGAGATTTCATTGGATCTGGACCTGTAGGAACAAGTCTCTTAATATCAAACTCATACAGTTTCTCGATATTTGATGAATATTTTTTGAAAGTTGGAGATGGAGGAGATTTCATTGGATCTGGACCTGTAGGAACAAGTCTCTTAATATCAAACTCATATAGTTTCTCGATATTTGATGAATATTTTTTGAAAGTTGGAGATGGAGGAGATTTCATTGGATCTGGACCTGTAGGAACAAGTCTCTTAATATCAAACTCATACAGTTTCTCGATATTTGACGAATATTTTTTGAAAGTTGGAGATGGAGGAGATTTTGTTGGATTTGGACCCGAAGGAACAAGCCGCTCAATTGAAGCACAATAGCAAGATGTAAAAGATAACACAAGGCAAATAATTTCAAACAAATTTATTTTGGCAAACTCCATTTTCTATAGGAAGCTTTAGCTTTACAATGAGTGTATCAATGTTTCTACCCTTTTTATATAGGATTTATTGTTAACTTCCATCCAAAGTTTCAAGGTAAGTAAACTGCCAAAATCTAGATACATCAAATTAAAATGGAAACTAAATAATTTAGTCCACTTTCTAAAGAAAAGTTTGACTTGTCATTTAATATATGTATCATTTATAGGCCCTATATGAAAGTTTTTTTTTGTCCTATATGCAAGTTCAATCAATAAATTTAATTTATGGAAAGGAACTGAATGATGTAATAATCAGTTTACCTTAATTATATCTTGAAATCAAATCATATCATGTCCTAATCAGAAAATCGTAGATAATTGAATAACAAATAACACACACAAATTATATTGTTTCACCCTCAATGCGAGAGCTACGTTCATTTTATCGCTGTAAATTTTACTATAATAAAATAGGAAGTTTGAATTTTTTTAATTCTCTATTTCTCTCTTGCTCGACCTCAAAAAGAAACAAAAACGACGCCCCTACTCTATATATAGCTAAAACTAGGGCGAACATAATATAAACCCAAAATTCTCAAAATACCCTCCACTAAATAATCTTACATTATAAAAACTAGCGTCCCACACTCTGCTTAGGGTATTCATAGTGTTGACGATTAATTAGACTCCACAACTTAGTGCCCGTTTGGTTGGGATTTTGGAAGACCAAAAACACTTTTGACCTTTTTTTTTGGAGTGTTTTGTTGCAAATCGAAAAAGTGTTTTTGGCTTACAAAAGCACTTTTGACCTCTATTTCCAAAAGCTCAAATTTTGAGCTTTTGAAAGTAGAGGTAAAATCTCTTTTGATTTTGACCATTTTTAAGCCAAAAGTACTTTTTTTATTGACAACCAAACATCTAACAACTTTTTGATAAAAAACTTACTTGAAAAGTTCTACTCCTAAAAGCTCTACTTCTAAAAGCTCTTTTTAATAAGCTGTACCAAACGGGCCCTTAACAATCTCCCACTTGGAGACTAAATTTAATCATATGTCTCCATCTTATCTAGGGGTGGCAAAATTAACTCAAACTCAAATGACCCGCCCAACCCGCCCAAAATTTCATGGGTTGGGCAAGAGTAATTTTGATGATGGATTGGTTTGGGTTAGCCCAAGTTGACCCATCATAAATCAACAATCCAAATGAGTCCATGATGATGCCCAAACTTGACCCATCAAAATATTTAATTTTAATGATTAAAGTTCTACTCTAGATTAAGATTTTTATTTATAAATAATTATTTAAAAATTCTTTTATTATTTTGGAACAAAAAAAGTACACCAGCCTCGACCACACTATCCATTAACCCTACCACCCCTACACCAACCCCACTCAATGGTGAACCACCTCACATTTACGCCCATACATTTCCTACTCCACCCACCCACTTCTACCCCACCTTGCGTCAGACCCACCACCCTATCACCTCGCCTACCCACCCCACTACCTCGCCAAATTTTTATTTCATATTTTTTTAATTTTATAAAAATTATTAAAAATATGAAATTTTACTTACCTCCCTCCCCTACCCTTCCACCCCACCCTCAAATTTCTATTTTATATTTTTGTTATACATGAAAAATTATTAAAAATATGAATTTTTCTTACCTCCTACCCCATCCCTCCCACTTTACCCCCAATCCCAGTTCTCAAATTTATATTTCATATTTTTGTTACTTTTATAAAAATATTTATTAAAAATATGAAATTTTTACTTACCTCCTCCTCCACCTACCCCTCCACCCCACCCACCGCCTTACATCCTCAAATTTATATTTCATATTTTTATTAATTTTATAAAAAAAATATTAAAAATATGAAATTTTTTCCTACCTCCCCCTACCGCTCCACCCCAACCCCATTGCCCCACCATATTATCAAATTTCTATTTCATATTTTTTGTTACTTTTATAAAAAAAAAAAAAAATTAAAATGTGAAATATTTTCTTACCCCCTACCCGTCCTATCACACTCAAATTTCTATTTTATATTTTTTTACTTTTATAAACAATTTATAAAAATATGAAATTTTTCTTACCCCCTCTGCCCTACTCCCACCCACCTCACCCCACCTAGGGTTGTTATTAGTTAGGGTATCGACATATCGAAATCGGACCGATAAGGTTATCGGTCCGGACCGATAAGAATTTGGTCCTGAAAAGAGATCTGGGACCGGACCGATCCGGTTCTGGATACTGTTTTCGATCCTAAACCGGTCCAAAATATTAAAATCTCTGCTTTACTTAAAAATCTCAACTTTACTTATAATTTTTTTTATAAAAATCCCTGTTTTACTTCCTTTACTGCTTTACATAATACATATTAAAAAACTTAAAGCAATATATAATAACAATATTTCAAAGATTGATCATCCATTCATCATCCCAATTCCCAAACTATTCTAAGGGTACCGGATCGGGACTGATAACATATAAGTTATCGGGTAATTAGACCTGGTTGTCGGATCAGATCCTTATGCGGTACTGTATCGGACGATTAACCTTTGGTCCGAGTATTTGTCGGATATTTTGGTCAGATTCTCGAGTTATTGACCGATACTTGACCTACACCCCATTCTCAAATTTTTTTTCTATTTTATATTTTATTACTTTTATAAATAATTTATAAAAAATATGAATTTTTTTCTTACTTCGCTCCTATCCACACCTACCCCTTCCACCTTACCTCATCATCAAATTTATATTTCATATTTTTTTGCTTTTATAAAAAATTAAAAAATTCTTAAAAATATTATTCTTATTTTAAAAATAAAAATATGAAAAAATCAAATATCATACAAAATAAAATAATATCATAGAAGGTAAATTTGAAATTTATAAAAGAAATAAATCAAGTTGGTCAATTTGGATTATGACCCATCATTTAGCTTATCTTAACCCGCATATCTTAGCCCATATAAATTTTGAATAGATTAAAACATTGAGCCATATACAACTACAGGACATGTTTGACCCGCCCAACTTGAGCCCCAACAACCCATGAGACACCCCTAATCTTATATATGACTTTCGGATACACGAAGCTTAACTTAGAACTTGATATTTCTTAATAGATTTCATCTTCAATTTTGATATGCCATCAGAGCGAAGTTACTACGTAATTCAATCTTGGGTTAAAATCTTCAATTAGACGAGTTATCATCTACGTATCAAAATCGCCAGGTGAGGGTTTTGTTCTCTCTGCATCTTTCGTGGATAATCTCTCGTACGATTTTCAATCAATTCTAGTGTAAATATGTTCAAATTTCATTTTCAATTCAACTAATATCGATGTCGAATGTCGAGGAAACTACATATTCTGGTATTGCGAACACTAATTCAGTAGTTGATGCTAGTAATCCACTGTATATTCATCCTTCTGACAGTCTCGGTGCTATTTTGGTATCTGTACCTTTTGATAGAGTATGCTATAGATCGTGGAGAAGGAGTGTATTGAGAGCATTGTCGGTGAAGAACAAATTAGGGTCCGTCAATGGGGAGTGCGAACGACCAAATGAGCAATCACCTACTGTTGAGTTAGGACTGTTGACACCTAATTTTTACCCTCCAATACTCTTATTTAATTACTCAAAATTCCTGAGTCATGAATGAAGTGAAATATGCATTTTACAAGCAAAAATAATTTTACAAATTATTCCGGTGGATTTTGCCATGTTATTCGGCAAAATATATATTTGTATTTCACTTGCATATTCACTTGAGAAAAAACTCATATTTTGAGCAATTGGAAACCCTAGACATTTTTCTAAGGTTTTTCTATAGTCTAAAAGTTTCTTTTTCCTTCCAATTTCGGTGTGGGCTGAACTTGTGAGATTTGGAGAAAGATTTTTCACTCGAATCTTGAACACGGCTGCACATCAAGAAGGCAAGCCATGTGGCAAGGAGGAAAATTGCGTACAATAGATCCTTGTGGTCTAGCCCTTCCCCGGACCCCGCGCATAGCGGAAGCTTAGTGCACTGTACTGCTTCTTTAAGCTAAATGTGATACGATTAGATGAGAAGAATTATTTATGGGAAGTATGAATAGGTTTCCTCTGTTTGTTAAAAGTGGAATGCTTAAATAATGAGGGTTATAGGACTTTGGTTTAGCTTGTAATCTGAACCTAGGAGTTTAAAATAAGGATGTGACACTAGTACCAATTTAATGGAGATCCTTTTAGCATCTGTTCTAATTTATTTACTTGTCAAGGATTTGAATAGGGTCTGTTTGAGTACTTTGCTCTTAAATATGTTTTGATTGGTTTATGACCTATGTACCATGTTTGAGGTTCACGTTCTACCCTATATGTGCTTGCTAGACATTGTTAGATAGCATAGTTAGTGTAATATGGTCTGAAATTCAGTTGGCTAAGTCTCCTGATTAAACAATGAGTAGAGCCAACCCCTCTGTGTATGTCTGGTTGTGTGCTTTAAAACCTGTCCATGCTCTTCCTAACTGGTTTGAAAGTACTGTTAGAACATGTCTACCTCTGTCAAGACCTTGTGCTTAGTTTGAGGTATTATGGATCTACCTTGCTGTGAAAGGATGACTATTTGGTTTAGGATCCCTGTAGAAATCATGACCAACTATGTTATGTTTGATTAGAAAAGTCATCATGTCCAGGATAGTCCAAACTATGATTATGTACTATCTGTGGTACTTATGACCTTGTATGTTTTAGATGTTGTCATGTTTATTTCAAATGGTTGTATGTCTGCATCTACTTGTCTTAGTATGAGCTTGTTCCTATGCTAGTATGAGATTCCCTGAGTCATGTTGCTAATATATGTTGTCTGCACACATGCCTAGCCTAGTTCATGTAATCACATGCCCTAAGATGTCAACTTTGGATAAATCTATCCTGTATATATATATGTCTGCCCAGGGGCGAAGCCAGGATTTCGGGCTAGGGGGAGCCTATTTTGGTCTAGGGGAGCGAAAAATTGAGGACTCTATTGTAATATCATGAATATTACTAGTAGTATACTAGAAAATTTTAAATTTGAGGATCCTGACCCCCATGTAGCTCTGCGCTATGTATCTGCAAGAAGCACCCTCCTACTCAATAGGTAGTATGAGCTTGATTTTATGCTTATATTTTGGTACAGTGAATCTTCTTACTTGAAAGTATTAAGTGGTTTGGTTTATTTGACCTTTAAGAGCCTAGGTTGGATACGCTACCAAATGTTGGACCCATGATGGATGACTGCAGAGGCGACGATATCAGAGGTCCAATGGGCCCACCGGCAAATTTCAAAAGTCTGGGACAAGTCTGATAAATGGTGGATAATATACGGGGAGACGTCTTCATCCAAATATTATATGAACTAGGCACGGGACTACTCACTTTAGCAAACGGAAATTGAGTTTCATAAAAAAATAATATGGCAACTAATGATGATTTTATTAGATGATAAATCAAAACATTTGTAACCACGATGATTAGACGGATAACCCAAAAACACGCAAGGGGTAGAACGGGTCTGAAGTTTGTTAATTGCAGTTGATGGAAATATTGGATAACATAAGCATCCAAAAACCCTAAGATGAGAATATGAAAGATTTTATTATAGAGGACTTTGAGATGAGACTCATTTACCAACCCTTTGGTAGGAAGTATGTTAAGAAGATAATTAGTCATTTGTAGAGCACGATGCCAAAAAACGGGGTACGGAAGCATGGACCAATATAGTTCGGATAATGTTATTAATGGTATGAATTTTTCGTTCGGTTTTCCCATTTTCTAAGGACGTATGAGGACAAGAGAAACGAAAAATTATGCCATCAGTATCACAAAAATCATGAAACACCCCATTATCATATTCTTTTTCATTATCACATTGAATATTTTTTATTTTCTGGCCGAATTGGATACAGATGAATGCTCTAAATTTTAAGAATATGGAAAAAACTTGTGATTTTTTCGCTAACGAAAAGGTCCATAAAAATTAGAATAATCATCCAAAAATAGAACTTAAAATGAGAGATGTCCATAAATCGATGTGAATAATATTAAATGACATTAAAATATGAGAAGTATAGGCTACAAATGGTAATCTAACATATTTTTCTAAAGAACAAGATTGACAAATTGGAGTGCTATGCGGACCCTTACAAGAAATAAAATTATTTTTATGCAAGGAAGAAACAATGTATGACCCAGGGTGACCCAAACGGGCATGCCATAAGGAACGAGCAAGAGCTGCAAAAGTAGATGTCAAGGCGTGACACGGAGACTGGATGCGGGTGTGATGAGATAAAGATCTCCCCTACTATCACATCTCATGAGAGGTATCCCCATCTTGAAATTCTTCACAGAAAACACAAATTGATCAAAAGCAACCGAAACCCAATTATCAGTGTTGAATTTACAGACACATTAAATTTTTAATTAAGTTAGAGGCATGAATGATTTTTTTAAGACAAGAGATGGATGTTGGGGAGACAAAGTTTTATGACCGTAACCACGAATTGAAATTGATTTGCCATCACCAATAAGTATGCCATGATTGTTGCTCAAATTGAAATAAGACAAGAGAGTATCTTGATCGGACGTCATGTGAGAAGTGGCGTCGGTGTCCATGTACCAATTTGCGTCTGGAGGATTCAATCCAAGTGTGTGCATTGCGGCTTCAATATCGATCGGAGTGGGCCCATAACATGATGAGCATGTGGAGGCCGAGGCCCAAGCACAACAGCTTGTTGCCCCGACCCAATGTTGTTGCAAAAGCCACTAGACCATGTCGAATTAGGCCGAAAAGAATTCTGGGCAGCCCACTGTCCAGGGTCCGATAAAACTGAAAAATAGGGGTCGTTGGGCCACCGGCCCAGGCCTACTGCCAAGGGCCCATGGCTGGGACCAGTTGGTTGTGGCCCACTACCACCATTTTGGCCGCCCCCACCACCACCGGAACCACCACGATTGCCACAACAATTTTTGCTATTATTTTTCTTGCCTCCACCGTGAGCATGGTTTTGGCCCGAATTATCAAAATAACCTTGAGAATTAGCAGAAGATGTCATCATGACCACGAGATCGCGCCAAGAAGCGCTTTCGCCAAACCGCTTTATAGTGTGAGCATAGAGCGAGCCTGATAGAATCGCAAAGAAGATCAGACCGACGGGTTGCCGCATCGACTCCACTATATGCCTTAGACAGGCCTGCAACCATTTGAAGGACAAGACGATCTTGGTAATGGGCGCACCAACGTTGTGGAGTTGGTCCGCCAATTCTTTCAGCCTTTTGCAATAGGCTGAGACGTTCGAAAAATCCTCCATGTTAACATGAGAAAATTCTTGCTCAAGAGTAACAACACGGGAGTTTTTGTTATCTTGGAATATGTCACACAACATATTCCAAGTTTCCATCACCGTAGCATCGAGTCCACGAATCGTTTGCAAGAGGTCCGTAGAGATAGTGAAATAAATCTACTATAGAATGGTAGCATCAAGAGTAATCCATAATATCGGGTCAACTTCAGGGGCAGGCTCCGTGCCTGCGACTGAGGGAATAATATGATGAAGAACTTGATAAGAACGTGCATGAATCTTGAAAAGTTCCGCCCACGTCGCATATTTGACGTTTTTCATCTCAAGAACAATACCAATTTGGTTCTTGATATTGAAAATAGAAAGGGCAGGATGAAACTTGTTCTTTGATGTAGACATAACGAAAGAACAATAGGTGAATTAGGGATTGAGAAGAAAATTTTGGAAGAGATGAGGAAGAAGTTATGTAAAAATCGAGGAAGAACGAAAACCGAGGCAACGAAAGGTATTTTCGTACGAAGTGGTTGATAACCTAAACTTCTACATGAAATAAATAATCCATTGATTATTCTCATTGAATGAATAGGTATATATACAAATTACAATATCAAAATATGGAAAATCCAATTCCTACTATACTTCTAAATCCTAATTCTACTTGTACAAGAATTCTATAATTATCGTAAATATCCAACATAGTTTAATACTTCTAATTATGGTACAAGTCTAACCAAAACATCAGATATTTATCAACATCAATGATGGCTTTTGATTTTGCTGAAAATATCCATCATTCTTCGCCTATTTTCAAAATAATAAAATAAAATAAAAACTTTCAAAATCGAAATGGATGCATCACTCAAGTGACTGCCTACGTACCCGAGTGGGATCAACTCAACGTAGTTCAAGTTAAGTTGAGACAAAGTATCATCATAGAAATCAATATATAAATGATAGGTATCTTTTGGATTTGAACCTTCACTTAGTGTAAGAAATTCAAAGTGTTATCGAGGTTCTATGGTGAACTAGTCTTGAACCAAGTACCCCTTGTGATAAAACCGAAATCTCCACACATATTGACTTCAGAGAATTGTGTGTTCTGTAGCTTAGCACATTAATGGCCATGTGTTTATATCCTGGATTCATGAATATTCTTTAGAGAACGGTCTTATTTTCATAGGAAACGACCTGATTTCCATATTATATGTAAGTCTCTAAGGTGTTTCTGCGATACACCTGTAAACAAACATGGACTTATTAAAGATTTTCATCCATCCTCAATCATGCAGAATCACTACACTAATACATAAATGAGAAGTTTTAACTTAGTGTACCATAATCACTTCGTAACTTGTTGGTACCCATTGAATCTTGTTTATCTTTTTCAAAACATAGGTTGAGTTTCTGTTAACCGGTGATCAACCTTCTTTCACAGACCTTAGTCCCATTTCTTTACACTTTATTGAAACCACTGCCTTTGATAGACTCTTAGTAAATGGGTCTGCCAAGTTCTTCTTTGTTTCAATATAGTTAATTGCAACTATTCTTCTCTTGAGTAATTGTCTTACTATTTGATGTCTAAGTCTTGACTTTCCATTATAAGTCTTATTTGAGACATTATAGATCGTAGCCTGATTTTCACAATTGTTTTGCGAAAAGGTAGCTCGTGGACAAATACGCGTCACATGTCCCTTCCAGGTATCAAATTGCAGACATTTTTACCAAAGGCCTTCCATCGGTTCTATTTGAAGATTTTGGGGACAGTCTCAGCGTACGAAGATCGCCCGCTATGACTACGGGGTGTGTGATAAAGCCCGTGATATACATGAGTTTGTATACCATGTATATCACGGTTTCACAAAGGCAATTTACCAAATTTGAAACTGTGGTATACACGGGTTTGTACTGTGGTATACACGGTATACAAACCCGTGTATATCACGATTTTGGAGTCCAATTTTAGTGTAAATATTGTATTAAATTAGGCTTGTACACTTACCATAATTATAAGATTTCTGTACAACTGAAATAGAATTTTAATAGTAGAATAGGAATAAAAAATTTCTATTATGAAAAATTGTAAATTATATATATACTCTTTTATTAATAAAAATAATGGAAAGATTATTTCTTTCGATTCTAAATTAAAGTTGAGGAAATTGCATAGATGAAATCCCAAGAAAAATGCACAGCAGAAGAGTTTAACTTGAATCATCTTTCTAGTTATATCTTCCCACAATAGGTTATAGGGACTGCTAATAAATTTCTTTTGCAGTGTGATCGAATTCTTACATGTACTATTGAATTTTGTTAAAGTATAATATTTCAACATTTTCAGATTTTTGTACCATTATGTTGAGCCAAATATTGTGATTTTTTTCTTGTGTTCCAATAAGACTGAGGTGCCACTGTAAAAGCTCCAATGCAAGCTAGAGGGTAAATCAGTTAAAGACTAAATTTATACACAAACATTATAATTTATAAATAGTTATACAATTCTTATCATATATGGAAAATCCAAGAGTAGATTAATATGGACATATAGCTATGAACAATAGATAACGAAAATGCTTCTTGATACTAGTAAATTATTTTATATAAATGCTCACTTTTATTTTTGAAGAAAACAACGAACAACATCCATTAGCTTTAAAACATCATACGTTGAAACTATCATTTGACTTTAATAGAACAATTTAAGCTCGACCTAGAGGTGATATCTCATTTGATTCATACAATTTTTCTTGACGAATGTTTTTTAAAAATTGGAGATGGAGGAGATTGTATTGGATCTGGACCTGAAGGAACGAGTCTCTTAATATCAAACTCATATAGTTTCTCGATATTTGATGAATATTTTTTGAAAGTTGGAGATGGAGGAGATTTCATCGATCCGACTGTAGGAACAAGTCTCTTAATATCAAACTCATACAGTTTCTCGATATTTGATGAATATTTTTTGGATGTTGGAGATGGAGGAGATTTTATTGGATCTGGACCTGAAGGAACAAGTCTCTTAATATCAAACTCATAAAATTTCTCTATGTTTGACGAATGTTTTTTAAAAGTTGGAGATGGAGGAGATTTCATTGGATCTGGACCTGAAGGAACGAGTCTCTTAATATCAAACTCATATAGTTTCTCGATATTTGATGAATATTTTTTGAAAGTTGGAGATGGAGGAGATTTCATTGGATTTGGACCTGAAGGAACAAGTCTCTTAATATCAAACTCATATAGTTTCTCGATATTTGATGAATATTTTTTGAAAGTTGGAGATGGAGGAGATTTCATCGATTTGGACTGTAGGAACAAGTCTCTTAATATCAAACTCATACGCTCGATATTTGATGAATATTTTTGAAAGTTGGAGATGGAGGAGATTTCATCGATCTCGACCAAGGAACAAGTCTCTTAATATCAAACTCATATAGTTTCTCGATATTTGATGAATATTTTTGAAAGTTGAGATGGAGGAGATTTCATGGATGCGGACTCAGTAGGAACAAGTCTCTTAATATCAAACTCATACAGTTTCTCGATATTTGACGAATATTTTTTGAAAGTTGGAGATGGAGGAGATTTTGTTGGATTTGGACCCGAAGGAACAAGCCGCTCAATTGAAGCACAATAGCAAGATGTAAAAGATAACACAAGGCAAATAATTTCAAACAAATTTATTTTGGCAAACTCCATTTTCTATAGGAAGCTTTAGCTTTACAATGAGTGTATCAATGTTTCTACCCTTTTTATATAGGATTTATTGTTAACTTCCATCCAAAGTTTCAAGGTAAGTAAACTGCCAAAATCTAGATACATCAAATTAAAATGGAAACTAAATAATTTAGTCCACTTTCTAAAGAAAAGTTTGACTTGTCATTTAATATATGTATCATTTATAGGCCCTATATGATTTTTTTTTTTTTTTGATACTCTTACAAACCAGGTAAACTGACAAGCCGCTCAACCAAGAAGGTTTATGAGGATCGAACTCGTGACGCTTGTCATTTAATATATGCTATCATTTATAGGTCCTATATGCAAGTTGAATCAATAAATTTAATTTATGGAAAGGAACTGAATGATGTAATAATCAGTTTACCTTAATTATATCTTGAAATCAAATCATATCATGTCCTAATCAGAAAATCGTAGATAATTGAATAACAAATAACACACACAAATTATATTGTTTCACCCTCAATGCGAGAGCTACGTTCATTTTATCGCTGTAAATTTTACTATAATAAAATAGGAAGTTTGAATTTTTTTAATTCTCTATTTCTCTCTTGCTCGACCTCAAAAAGAAACAAAAACGACGCCCCTACTCTATATATAGCTAAAACTAGGGCGAACATAATATAAACCCAAAATTCTCAAAATACCCTCTACTAAATAATCTTACATTATAAAAACTAGCGTCCCACACTCTGCTTAGGGTATTCATAGTGTTGACGATTAATTAGACTCCACAACTTAGTGCCCGTTTGGTTGGGATTTTGGAAGACCAAAAACACTTTTGACCTTTTTTTTTGGAGTGTTTTGTTGCAAATCGAAAAAGTGTTTTTGGCTTACAAAAGCACTTTTGACCTCTATTTCCAAAAGCTCAAATTTTGAGCTTTTGAAAGTAGAGGTAAAATCTCTTTTGATTTTGACCATTTTTAAGCCAAAAGTACTTTTTTTATTGACAACCAAACATCTAACAACTTTTTGATAAAAAACTTACTTGAAAAGTTCTACTCCTAAAAGCTCTACTTCTAAAAGCTCTGTGTAATAAGTCACTCAAACTGGCCTTAACAATCTCCCACTTGGAGACTAAATTTAATCATATGTCTCCATCTTATCTAGGGGTGACAAAATTAACTCAAACTCAAATGACCCGCCCAAACCGCCCAAAATTTCAATGGTCAGCAAGAGTAATTTTGATGATGGATTGTCGTTAGCCCAAGTTGACCCATCATAAATCAACAATCCAAATGAGTCCATGATGATGCCCAAACTTGACCCATCAAAATATTTAATTTTAATGATTAGAGTTCTACTCTAGATTAAGATTTTTATTTATAAATAATTATTTAAAAATTCTTTTATTATTTTGGAACAAAAAAAGTACACCAACGCACTCCAACCACACTATCCATTAACCCTACCACCCCCTACACCAACCCCCACTCAACGGCTGAACCACCCTCACATTTACGCCCATACATTTCCTACTCCACCCACCCACTTCTACCCCACCTAACCCCACATCCGACCCTCCCCCACCCTATCACCTCGCCCTACCCACCCCCACTACCTCCTCAAATTTTTATTTCATATTTTTTTAATTTTATAAAAAAATTATTAAAAATATGAAATTTTTACTTACCTCCCCCTCCCCCGCCCTACCCCTTCCACCCCACCCTCAAATTTCTATTTTATATTTTTTGTTACTTCTATAAAAAAATTATTAAAAATATGAATTTTTTTCTTACCTCCCCTACCCCCTCCCTCCCCACCCTACCCCCATCCCACCCCATTCTCAAATTTATATTTCATATTTTTTGTTACTTTTATAAAAAATATTTATTAAAAATATGAAATTTTTACTTACCTCCCCCTCCTCCCACCGGCCTACCCCCTCCACCCCACCCACTGCCCCACCCCATCCTCAAATTTATATTTCATATTTTTATTAATTTTATAAAAAAAATATTAAAAATATGAAATTTTTTCCTACCTCCCCCTACCGCTCCACCCCCACCCCAATGCCCCACCATATTATCAAATTTCTATTTCATATTTTTTGTTACTTTTATAAAAAAAATATATTAAAATGTGAAATATTTTCTTACCCCCTACCCGTCCTATCACATTCTCAAATTTCTATTTTATATTTTTTTACTTTTATAAACAATTTATAAAAATATGAAATTTTTCTTACCCTCTACCCCTACCACTCCACCCCACCCCACTAGGGGTTATTTATGGTATCGACATATCAAAATCTGACCGATAAGAATTTGGTCCTGAAAAGAGATCTGGGACCGGACCGATCCGGTTCTGGATACTGTTTTCGATCCTAAACCGGTCCAAAATATTAAAATCTCTGCTTTACTTAAAAATCTCAACTTTACTTATATTTTTTTTTTATAAAAATCCCTGTTTTACTTCCTTTACTGCTTTACATAATACATATTAACAAACTTAAAGCAATATATAATAACAATATTTCAAAGATTGATCATCCATTCATCATCCCAATTCCCAAACTATTCTAAGGGTACCGGATCGGGACTGATAACATATAAGTTATCGGGTAATTAGACCTGGTTGTCGGATCAGATCCTTATGTCTGGTACTCGTATCCGGACCGTTAACCTTTCGGTCCGAGTATCAGTCCGGATATTTTGGTCCGATTCTCGAGTTATTCAGACCGATAACAGCCCTACCCCACCCCCCATTCTCAAATTTTTTTTCTATTTTATATTTTATTACTTTTATAAATAATTTATAAAAAATATGAATTTTTTTCTTACTTCGCTCCTATCCACACCTACCCCTTCCACCTTACCTCATCATCAAATTTATATTTCATATTTTTTTGCTTTTATAAAAAATTAAAAAATTCTTAAAAATATTATTCTTATTTTAAAAATAAAAATATGAAAAAATCAAATATCATACAAAATAAAATAATATCATAGAAGGTAAGTTTGAAATTTATAAAAGAAATAAATCAAGTTACATTTGGATTATGGCCATCATTTAAATTTTTATCTTAACCCGCATATCTTAGCCCATATAAATTTTGAATAGATTAAAACATTGAGCCATATACAACTACAGGACATGTTTGACCCGCCCAACTTGAGCCCCCAACAGCCCATGAGACACCCCTAATCTTATATATGACTTTCGGATACACGAAGCTTAACTTAGAACTTGATATTTCTTAATCGATTTCATCTTCAATTTTGATATGCCATCAGAGCGAAGTTACTACGTAATTCAATCTTGGGTTAAAATCTTCAATTAGACGAGTTATCATCTACGTATCAAAATCGCCAGGTGAGGGTTTTGTTCTCTCTGCATCTTTCGTGGATAATCTCTCGTACGATTTTCAATCAATTCTAGTGTAAATATGTTCAAATTTCATTTTCAATTCAACTAATATCGATGGCGAATGTCGAGGAAACTACATATTCTGGTATTGCGAACACTAATTCAGTAGTTGATGCTAGTAATCCACTGTATATTCATCCTTCTGACAGTCTCGGTGCTATTTTGGTATCTGTACCTTTTGATAGAGTATGCTATAGATCGTGGAGAAGGAGTGTATTGAGAGCATTGTCGGTGAAGAACAAATTAGGGTCCGTCAATGGGGAGTGCAAAAGACCAAATGAGCAATCACCTACTGTTGAGTTAGGACTGTTGACACCTAATTTTTACCCTCCAATACTCTTATTTAATTACTCAAAATTCCTGAGTCATGAATGAAGTGAAATATGCATTTTACAAGCAAAAATAATTTTACAAATTATTCCGGTGGATTTTGCCATGTTATTCGGCAAAATATATTTTTGTATTTCACTTGCATATTCACTTGAGAAAAAACTCATATTTTGAGCAATTGGAAACCCTAGACATTTTTCTAAGGTTTTTCTATAGTCTAAAAGTTTCTTTTTCCTTCCAATTTCGGTGTGGGCTGAACTTGTGAGATTTGGAGAAAGATTTTTCACTCCGGAATCTTGAACACGGCTGCACATCAAGAAGGCAAGCCATGTGACAAGGAGGAAGATTGCGTACAATAGATCCTTGTGGTCTAGCCCTTCCCGGGACCCCGCGCATAGCGGAAGGTTAGTGCACCGTACTGCTTCTTTAAGCTAAATGTGATACGATTAGATGAGAAGAATTATTTATGGGAAGTATGAATAGGTTTCCTCTGTTTGTTAAAAGTGGAATGCTTAAATAATGAGGGTTATAGGACTTTGGTTTAGCTTGTAATCTGAACCTAGGAGTTTAAAATAAGGATGTGACACTAGTACCAATTTAATGGAGATCCTTTTAGCATCTGTTCTAATTTATTTACTTGTCAAGGATTTGAATAGGGTCTGTTTGAGTACTTTGCTCTTAAATATGTTTTGATTGGTTTATGACCTATGTACCATGTTTGAGGTTCACGTTCTACCCTATGTGTGCTTGCTAGACATTGTTAGATAGCATAGTTAGTGTAATATGGTCTGAAATTCAGTTGGCTAAGTCTCCTGATTAAACAATGAGTAGAGCCAACCCCTCTGTGTATGTCTGGTTGTGTGCTTTAAAACCTGTCCATGCTCTTCCTAACTGGTTTGAAAGTACTGTTAGAACATGTCTACCTCTGTCAAGACCTTGTGCTTAGTTTGAGGTATTATGGATCTACCTTGCTGTGAAAGGATGACTATTTGGTTTAGGATCCCTGTAGAAATCATGACCAACTATGTTATGTTTGATTAGAAAAGTCATCATGTCCAGGATAGTCCAAACTATGATTATGTGCTATCTGTGGTACTTATGACCTTGTATGTTTTAGATGTTGTCCTCAAATGAGCATGAAACTCTCTCTTATTCACCTTCATGTTTATTTCAAATGGTTGTATGTCTGCATCTACTTGTCTTAGTATGAGCTTGTTCCTATGCTAGTATGAGATTCCCTGAGTCATGTTGCTAATATATGTTGTCTGCACACATGCCTAGCCTAGTTCATGTAATCACATGCCCTAAGATGTCAACTTTGGATAAATCTATCCTGTATATATATATGTCTGCCCAGGGGCGAAGCCAGGATTCCGGGCTAGGGGAGCCTATTTTGGTCTAGGGGAGCGAAAAATTGAGGACTTTTGGTCTAGGGGGAGCGAAAAATTGAGGACTCTATTGTAATATCATGAATATTACTAGTAGTATACTAGGAAAATTTTAAATTTGAGGGGATCCCGGACCCCCCGGCCACCATGTAGCTCCGCCCCTGTGTCTGTCTAAGAAGCACCTATATTTTGGTACAGTGAATCTTCTTACTTGAAAGTATTATGTGGTTTGGTTTATTTGACCTTTAAGAGCCTAGCATGTTTACATATTGTGATTTATTTGCCGAAGTGTCAACATGTATAACATATAGTGTAGAAATAACCTTGCATATCCAGTAGCATATTCTCAGAAATGAATGTGTAACCATCCCTACTTGTCATCTGTATTTATTGAGATACCATGTGTACACAGGAACCTATTGTCTACAGAACCAGTATATGACATTGTTTTAGGATTTTAATGCCCAAGTATGATCAGGATAGTTCATTATACTGGCGTCACCTGTTTACTCGTGTCTGTATTCTCCAAATTGGTTACATGTTCACTCTGTTTCCTTTATGTATCAGTGTATCTGATACTAGCATGCATAAGATCCTGTATATCTAGTGATGTCTTAGGTGAACTTGCACAGTTAAGATATGGTTTTCATGGTTTCCCATGTTCTTCTAAATTGTCATATGTTTGTCCCTATTTGCTTAAGTGTTAACTTTCCCCCCATCATATGGTATGATATCCTCCAATCTTCCTGTTACAACCACTGGTTTGCTAAGGATATCTATGCTAGCATTCTGTGTCTTGTATGAAGTTAGCTACCCCATGTTAAGCATTAGACCTTACGTGTTTGTATCTGGTTTGCAGATTTGGTTTTTGGCAAGTATGTATAGGTGTACATCTGAAAGTGTACATCTGAAATGTCATACTTGTTTAAAGATTGCTAGTTAACTGGCTGAGTATTAGGTCTGCATATAGATTCCACGTTACGGTACATATCACCTGTTCTGTCATCTAAGCTGTTTGGCAAAGAGTGTGTGCTTCATCTCCAAGAGGCTCTATGTGGATGTATATTCCTTCTTTGATACCTGTGTGCATGTAAGAGGACCTAGCTTTAGTATACTGTTAAGTTGACTGAATGTTTCTCATAATAGATAAGAAATACTCATGTGCTATGACAAATGTTTCAATTCATTATTTCCTGCTTGATCTAATGCAATGTGACCTCTTGTACCTACTCTTCTAAGCATGTCTTTGAGTTAACATGACAAGTTCTCAGATCTGTGTGCACTCATAAGTAAAATATAATGCATTGTTTCTTTTTCATTATTTGTAATTGAGTGTGCCTGCATGTCTTTCTTGTCTCTGTCATCTGTAATATCGTAAGCATGTACGGTACTTTTGTTGCTTGTTTCCTTTGAATCTTTCCTTTTGTTTTTAGGAATATACACTGATATACCTCAGGATATACAAGGTACAAGAACTTTGGCACACACCTTGTGTACACCAAGGTTGTATACCATTGTATATCCCCAGATATACCATTTATATTTTGTATACTTTATGTATACCTCCTCATTTTTATATATACTGAATATGTGGGAAAATGGGCCCCTGTATACGCTTAAGTGAAATATCCTCTAGTGGGCCTGTTCTCATTTCTTTCCCTTCTTGTGCTTTGGACTAGTATTATTTGGATTGTTAAGGGCATGACGTGCCTGCTGTCGTTAGCATAGCCCAACATTGCTTTCTCCTTTTTCTGTCTAATTAAATTCTGTGTAGTTGTGTATTACTTTATATTATGCTATATTTGGGTGCGTTCTAACTGCCTTGTGTGTTTTCCCCTCCCCTTTGCATGATCCATGGGTCTGGTGGGCCCACAATCTTCCTCCTCCGTGACTACTACACATTTTTCATATCGAGTCCGAAAGCGTAAGAAGGGGTAAAAATAGCCCATATATTGTTAGAAGGCCCAACCATATGTGAAAATGGTGTAGCAAAATAGGAGTTTGACATTTTATTTTGCGGAAAACTGGTGGGCTGGTATACCCACCCGTCGGTTTTGCTCTCTTCCTGTTATTCTTGATCATTATCATATTTGTTGTATTGTAAAATACTAATATTATTGGAACTCATAGGATGGAACTTAATTGAGATTATATAGTTGCCATTTTTTACATCTTTAAATAAAAGATCAATGTTTACAATGCTAATCCGATTTTAATAAATTTAAAAGGAAAGCTTTATCTTAAATACTTTTCGGCTATTTCTTGTATGCATGTTTAAATTAGCCTTTTAAAAATGAAAATTAAGTGATCAAGAAGAAAAGCTTAATAGATTCTCTTTTATGACATTATCTAATTCTGGAATAAGCTTAAAATATTTCTCGAAACTATTTAATAAAGTCCCCTATGTAGATAGAGTTTGAGGAAAAGGAAAGGTTGTTTGGGTTACTCTTATAAGTTACTATTTTATTGAAGTCTTTCACACACACATATATATATAAAGTTAATTTGCTTACAAAAAGACTCAATTGTTGTCCCTCTTTGATAAAAAATATGGAATATTATTCCGAAGGAAAGACTTTCCAAAAATGATTCTTTTAAAAGGCTATATTTTGGCGGAAAATGATTTTTGAATGATAGTGTATATTTAAAATATTTTAAACCTTTTAAGTAAATAAAAGCAATTTTATTATCAAAGATACGAGGTCAACTGTAGTTTACGGATCCTTAATACTGGTGTGCGTAACACCTTCTCTGGGAGATCAACAGAACCCTTACCTCAACTCTGGTTATATTTAGGATCTTTCTTTGATTGAAAAAATCATTTTAAAATGATTTTTCTAGTTTTTCTTATAAATTAGGCGGCGACTCTAAATAAATAAATAAATAACTTCAAGAGTCCACGAGTTATTCAATAGCTTTTATGTCTCCGTGTAAAAGTAAACCGTAAGAACGACAGTGGGGAAGATGTGACGATATGGTCACAACTTGGATTCTAAATTCCTTGTCCAAGGAGATTGCAAATAGTTGTGGAATATGTGTGCAATTCTCATGAACCTTGGACAGAATTGGAGGATCCGTATGATCCTACAAATGGGGATAAGTTGTATCAAATTTAAAAGGAGATAAATAACCTTAACCAAGGTAATTTGGACATTATTGGCTATTATACACGAATGAAGAAACTTTGGGAGGAATTAAGTACCTTAACACTTGAACACCAATGCAATTGTCATTGCAGTTGTGGAGCTAATAAGCTGATGTATAAGGTAGAACATGATAGAAGATTGATTCAATTTCTTATAGGATTGAACAAAGATTATACAATAATCAGGGGAAGCATATTGATGATGAATCCACTTCCATCTATGGAACATACCTTTGCCTTGCTTGTATAAAAAGAAAAGCAGAGAGAGTTTAGGCCAAACAGTCATCTGTTTGATGAATCATCCTCTATGAATGTGAGCACATGAAGTAGAAATGGAAGAAATTTTAGAACAAATTACTCTTCCAACAATGCTTATAACAACTATGGTGGGAATAATAGGAGTCAAATTTTTTGTGAACATCGCAAGAGGCCATGACACACAACAGAGAAATGTTATAAACTGCATGGATATCCCAATGCAATGAACCAAAATCAGATTGGTCAAAGTTCTAGTAATTTCAACCAAAGGAACCAAGGATATAATCAAAGTACTGGTGAAGGTCACAATGGCAACAATTGTCACACCAACAATTACAATCAGAGGAATCATAACTACAATCAGAACTCTAAGCTTATGAAGGGAAAAGGAGTTGCAGCTAATGCACATGAAATGAGCCCTGATATGATGTCTATGAAGAGTGAAGAAACATCTAACAACAACACATAATTGTGGAGCAGTGAACTTTGCAGGTATTGTAACTTGCACATTTTCTATAGACTTTGATAAATTATCTTGTGAATGTTTCAAATCAAGAGTCGAACTGGACCATAGATTCAGGAGCCTTACACCAAATGAATTTTAACAAAAATCACCTCACAGACATTATCCATTTGCCATACCCGTTATTAGTTAAGTTGCCAAATGGTTATAAAGTGAAGGTCACAGAGATTGGTAATGTGATCATCACACCCAAGATCATTTTGCATAGAATATTATTGTGCCTTCATTCAAATTTAATCTCATCTCTGTCAGTTCATTAGCAATGCACCTCAAATGCATGGCTTTTTTTTATACTTCTTGTCTTCTACAGCCCCCTTCTCTGAATAGTCCTCTGGAGATTGTAAGATGTATGATGGTCTTTACTTCTTGTGCTCAGAATGCTTGAAGAAAGGTAATGCACATGCTGAACACAAAGAGGCTCTTTCCACATGTTTTTCTCTAATTCTGATCATCTAAATAGAGTACATTATGCATGTCATTCACGTTCTTATCATTCAATTCATACTGTAAATAACTCCATTCATAAAAATAAAGACAGTGTACCTTCTTGTAATTCTCAACTGTATCATTGAAACAATATTGATCTTTTGTGGATTACAGACTTGGTCATGTGCCCTTTGCAAAAATGAAAGGGATATCAACAATTCCTGATAAGTTTCATCCAAACAACCTTTCCTATGTATCATATGCCCCTAGCTGCAAACCAAGTTACAATTCCCAGAAAGTAACACTAGGACCAAAGAAATATTAAAATCACCCATGCTATTTATGGGGTCCATACCATGTCAAAACTCACGATAACTATAAATACTTTCTTATAATAGTAGTTGATTACAGTAGATTTAGTAGATGATTACAATAGATTTACTTGGACTCACCTTCTCAGCTGCAAAAGCAATGCAATTCATACCGTTAAAACCTTTATCAACATGGTAGAAAATCATTTCAAGATTGTCTTGTAAAACTCATAAGAACAGACAATAGTCTGGAGTTCAGTAGTAATGAAGCATCTTTATTCATTCAATCCAAATGTATTATCCACCAGAAACCTGCACATAGTAGGGGTGACAAATGAACGTTTGGGATGAAGTTGGGCGGGTCAAGATGGGCTGAATCAATAGATGTGCCAATGTCCAACTCGTCAAAAGCTTACATGGGCTAAGATGGGCGGGTCAATATGAGCTAAATGATGGGTCATAACCCAACTTGCTCAACTTGACCCATTACTTTTACAAATTTCAAACTTACCTTCTATGATATTATTTTATTTTGTATGAAATTTGATTTTTTCTTTTAAAATAAGAATAATACTTTAAAGATTTTTTTCATTTTTTATAAAAGCAAAATAAATATATAAAATAATGGGTGGGGTGTCACGACCCGAGCCGACGGGTCCGCGATTGGTGTCCTACCTGGGCACCCTTATACCCACATATCACATATGACCAGTGAAAGCTAATGAAAAACTCATAATCTCAAAACAAAGGGATAATGTCCCCAGAACTGTCATATAATAAAATAGGCAAGCCGACAAGACCACCATTATATACACAAATCCGAAATGAAATACAACTGTACATATGTCCAACCCACACATGACTACAAACCTCTAAGAGTAAGACAATAACTATGACGAGACAAGGCCCCGTCGTACCCATGAATATACATAAGTCACAATGGAAGACCTGTACCAAAATGACTAGGCTCCGGAACAATGGAGCTATCCCAAAACGCTGAGCAAGGATCCTAAGCTCGAGGATAACCAAACTGTGTACCTATACATGCGGGCATGAACGCAGCCCCCCGGAGAAGGGGGGGTCAGTACAATAATGTATCAAGTATGTAAACATAAAGTACAGTAAATAGGATCATAACTGGCCAAAAGATGACAGAGACAAGTATGAAAATTAAATACCAGATCCAATCGTGCCATATAAAATAAGAGCCAATCAGACATCGTCATCAGTACATCGCATTTATCATCACCGCATTTTTATAAAAATGAGAGTCAACTGTGCCTTTTAAAAATATAAAATCAACTGTATCTTTTCAAAATATGAAATTCATGTCAAAATCAGGGACACCTGCCCATAAAATCATTATGCATATCCTATTCATGGGAATCGAACCCGCATGTGTATTTATACCCGCATGAGTATCTATACTCGCATCACGGATCTTGTCCGTGGAATCATATACATATACAATTCGTGGGAATCGAACCCGTATGGGTCTATATACCCGCATGAGTATCTATACTCGCATCACGGATCTTGTCCGTGGAATCATATACATATACTATTCGTGGGAATCGAACCCGCATGGGTCTTTATACCCGCATGAGTATCTATACTCGCATCACAGATACATGTCCATGAAATCATATATATAACGTACCCGACCTCTAATGAAGGTCTCAGTGTTCATGAGTATCTATACCCGCATCATGGATACATGTCCATGGAATCATATATATAACGTACCCGACCTCTAATGAAGGTCTCGGTGTTCATGGGTATCTATACCCGCATCATGGGTTGCAAGTCCATGGAATCATACATATAACGTACCCGACCCTTTAATGAGGGTCTCGGTGTGATCATATACATACCGTACCCGGATCATTTTGGGACTCGGTGTGAAATCATCATCTCAAGCATGAATAAATTACCGTGAGCAACCATACGCAATTTCAAATCCTCTTTTGACTCTCAAAGGAATAAATAGAATGACTTTCGTTTTAGGAATAACCAAGGCTTTATCATGTCATGTATAAATTCTTAAAATGAACTTTCATTTTAGAAAATCAAGACACTATCATATCATGTAATATTAGGGACTTGAACCCAAAAGTACTATGTACGTTCACCGTACATTCATTTTATAAAAAGAATCATGTTAGAAGAAGAAAAGATAGTTTCACATACCGCTTGTCGTCTGTACCAACTCGATAATCTAAATCCGTCTCGCCCCTCTGGCTAACATTATGGAACATCTGAATGGCGATAACAAATCTGAATTTGCCTAATTAATTCTTATATGGGCCGTGAGTAATTTATCTTTTTTTATAAAGATCTTATCTAATCAGCTGTGAACTAGCAAATGTAAAATAAATTGGTTATATCTTAGTTTCTATGCAGATGGTGTTCTAATCATTTTAATGTAATAATCGTTTGTCGATACTTTTTTCACTTAACGCTGCAATGACTTGTTTTAACACGTCTACTAATAACATACTTATTTATTTATTAAATCAATTTCAACACTTAATACTTAACAATCCTTTTAAATAAGCAGAGTCAACTCGGCTCCCATGCTTACTAAAAACTCTTATCAACATCTGTCTCATATATAGGTGTCTAACTGGCCGATCGGCCCGACCAGAGCTCACGGCTTTTAACTGCCCGATCGTTATTCCTGGTTCACCGGACTATCGCCAACCGTCCGGTCGTTCTGCTTCTGTGTCGCCCGTGCGATTCGGTCGAACCGTCCGGTTTTCATTTTTTTTTATTTCTAGTATTTATTTTCTATAATATAAACTAAATTCAATTTAAATATGTAATATAATAATATAATATATAATTTAGTTGTATATATTAAAATTGAAACTTTAAAGTTAACTTTTTATTTTATAGTTTATAACTTTATACTTTATACGCTTTATAGTTTATAACTTTATATTGTAAATTTGTAATTATACTTTTATTAATTTATTAGATTAGTAGATATTAGTTAACAAATAAGTAATATGATTAACAACTAAATAGATAGTAAAATTAAAATTAATGATAAGATGTAAACTTTTGAACTTTCATAACGTTAATAAGTGTACATAATGAAGTAATAATAATTTTATTTACATATTAT
This sequence comes from Przewalskia tangutica, assembly GCA_029844215.1. Lineage (NCBI taxonomy): Eukaryota > Viridiplantae > Streptophyta > Magnoliopsida > Solanales > Solanaceae > Przewalskia > Przewalskia tangutica. The sequence goes on from CM056737.1 coordinate 61,715,026, forward strand.
GCATCCTTTTTGCAAGTTCTTCGTAATCTATAAGTTGATTGAATTGGTTATGCTCCATAGCCTCTAAATCTGGAGTATTAATTTCAGTCCCGCCTTCCAAAATATTGCCTATTTCTTCATCTTCCTGAGAATTAACGCCTCCACATCCTTGATTTCTTCTCTCGATCCGATCCAATCCCTGCGCACTAACACTTCTAATGTGCTTCCACCCAACGAGTGACGCGTGTCTCCTATTTGATCTCGTGTGGCTAAATGCACTTTCAGAAGCCACTGTCGAGATCGACACATTAAGAACATCCCGGGCCATCGCTGCAAGTACCGGGAATTGCCTTTTGTTATCCTGCCACCATTGTAAAGGGTTAAAATTTTTCTTCTACTACCGCTTTTGCAAATAAAATTGCATCTCATCGCAAGATCGGCCAGTGGTTGGTTGTGTTGTAAAAGTGCTCCATATGTCTAAAGATTCTTCTTCATCGCCATCATCATTGAATCCTGCAGTGTAGACACGTAACCGTAACTAGAAGGAATATTAGTAGCGAGTTGGTGTTATCATGTAATGTAGCATAATATTCATATAATGTAGTTAAATTAGTATCAAGTTTACTTATGCAATCAAATGAAGATGGAGTTTCGTTTGACCTATTTTCATATAAGTATATAAACTAAATATTAAATTATGACAATCTACTTTTTAATAGAATGATTTAAGATCGCATCAATACAATAAACATCGTGGATAGGAAAAAATATTTTTAAACTTTTCAAACATAATCAGAATCGCATCTTTATATTTCACATTTGATTTTAAACCATAAAGTAAATATGAAATTTCAAATTTATATGAGCTAAAACATTACAAATGTTAGGTAATAAGATCCGAAAATTCAACAAATATGTGTAAAATTTACGTAAATTTTTTAAAAGTTCACCAATTGATTTCCAATGTTCGTCGGTTAACATATACATCACGTTCTTACAATGCGCATTTGCAACATGTGTTATGGGGTCTTTATACTTATAATATTTTTTTAAAAATAAATAAGTATAATTTCACCGTGTAATAATCTCTTCTGGCATGAATTTAGGTCTCAAATTAAATTGTTTACATTTTTCTTTAAATTCTATAATTTTATTTTTCCTATTATTACCCTGAATAACTCCAACAGTTCTTTTGACAAGTTTTATTTCAAGTGAAAATAAATCAAGACCACTTTTAACAATTAAATTATAAATATTACAAGCACAACGAACATGAAATATATCGTAGTGGTGGTTGTAGATTTCCGCTTAAAAGATCTACATCAGCAGTATTATTAGATGCATTATCGAATGATACACAAAGTATTTTATTATAAAGATTATATTTTTGGGCATAAAAACAAATAGTTTCGCTTACATATTTTCCAGTATGACTTTGATCCTCGTCATACGCAAAAGCAATAATACGTTTTTCCATTCTAAAATTTTCATCAATCCAATGACAAGTAATTGTTAAATAATCATAACTGCTCAACGATGTCCAATGTCCAAGTAAAACTAACATGACATGGAAGGTTAGCAAACAAATATTGCAAGAAAATAACATAATCATTATGAAGTCTAAAAATATCGCTCTAGTAGTACTACGAGGAACACCTTTAAAAAAGGATTATATACTCTTTGAATATATGTAATTAAATATGAAGCAAAAAGAAAAGGCAAACAACCTCCGACAATCATTTTTGCTAATTCAACGCGATCTTTTTTGGATCGCATTTAGCCAACCCCGCTTAATGGATTAAGTTGTTGTCGATCGGGTTCTAAATCGTGACAACATTCCATCAGGCCGTATGATCGTGTTTTATATGTCTACCTATAGTGCCCGCCCCCGTCACCACCCCGTCTTATGTTTATAAGTTCTCCCACAAATATTACATTTAACTCTATCGCATCTACAACTTTATCATAAAAGAGCCACACTTCACTCCTTTTTTCTTGCATCGGTCCGGTAAAGGAGGTCTACGATCACGACTACGACTACCACTAGCAGCACTAATGTCACGACCGACCCGGTCGCGATCGTACCTACCGGCAGTACTCGACGGTATACATCGAGAGAATAGCAATGAACATACATAACACATAACTTATAAAAGGTAGCAACGCCGGTACCGATAAGGTCGCTCCATAAAATAACTTAATCGAAGTGAAACAATACAACTTATTCTTACACCAACCACAAACGTGACTACGCACTTACAGGAATAACAATCGGCGGGACAGGCCCCGCCATACCCCGAATGCACAAAAGTCTATAACCTCGGAGTCATACCAAAAGACAAAGCCTCGGAGAGATGGAGCTTTCCAAGAATCGAGCGGTGATCCTAAGAGTGCGGATCGCCAGTTACGATCTCGACTGGCATGTAACGCACTTCCCGAAGGAGGTCGCGACAACAGTACCAAGTATGTGAAATCAAAATATCAGAACGAAATCATAATAGTATACATAAAGCAAAGAGATACGAATGATAGCCAACTACAAGATACAATATATACGCAGCCATGTCAAGTCGTGACTCACGCCTCTAAGTCATTACTCAATTATAACCATAGGTCTCATGCCCATACTATCAATCATGCCCGTGGAATTCTTCCTCACCGCCATTTATGATATAGCAAATACTGCGAGTACACATGAACACTAGATCCCACTGTGGGTAAAGAACCGTGAGGCAAGACGGGCGCATAGCTACAGATCCACCTGCATCCTCAATCGACCGGCAAGTACGAAAGCCGGCTACGGATCCACCTGCATCAACAATACTAATTACCGAATCACGGTCGATCGGCAAGTACGATAGCTCTACCAGATCCACCTGCGTCACATCGGCGGCAAGTACGCAGCTAACCACCGAGATCCACTCGTGATCACACAACTTCGCCTAACACCGACCGGCAAGTACGAAGCTGGCTACCGATCCACTCGCATCACATCTCTCGGCAAGCACGCGGGCTAACTACGATCCACCTGCGCACAAGAACCTCATGGAGAGCTAGTCCCTGAAACAGATGGTATAACGATCTTGGGGACTTACCCCTCAGATATACTCTTACACTGAAGAAGGTGGTATAACGATCTTGGGGATTTACCCCTCAGATATACTCTTACCCTAGCTCAAACTGTCATCATATCATAATCATAAATAAGTGAGAAAACTTATAACTTCTTATTAGCCTTGTTCACATACCCTCTCATTTAGTTTACTTAAGGCACTTAATCATATCTTTAATAAAAGAAAACCGGGAATTTAACCCAGGTACTACATACTTCAACTCTTTTAGAAGTGACTCCTTTTCACATAAAACCTTTGGGCAATTGATGCCTTAAAATCAATTTGCCTTTCATAAATCAAATCATTTGTCCTTACTTATCTTACTTAGAGTAGATCTCTTCTTATCAACCTTTTATAAAGCTAGTAAACCAAGTAACTTCAATTTTTCACAATCTAGACTACTTATGCCCATTAATCAAAATAGACAACTCCTTAACCTTCCATAAAGTTATTATAACCAACTTCCCATAAAGCCGTTATACTAACTTTATGCTTTTAGAAATTAAGACATTCTTATCCTTTCGTAAGGACGTTATAACTAACTTCCCATAAAGCCGTTATAACTCCTCATAAACCATTTCGTTCTTTTACTAACCAAGAGACTTATACTTCAAACAAATTTACACAATTTTCAAAATACTTCAAGCCTCTTATCTTTTAGAGAACAAGTTTCTTACCTCAAAAATTTAAGCCGCCTTTCTTTAGAATAATACAATACTCAATACTTTCACACCAAGTACTCCATACTTCTTTATGTCAAGAAATCCTTGTCTACCTTGTTCAGGATAAACCACTCCTCAAGAACAAGCGGGTTAACTTCTTAACCCAACCAACTTAGACATTTTCTTAAAACAAGTCAAGTATAACAACAAGATTTACTTCATTTACAACACGTACGTCTACCGTACTATATAGTTATAACTACTCATGCTCAAGAGATAAGAAAGTTTCCACATACCTCTTTGGTCAATCCACTTGCTAAGCTCAACTACCGCAAGTAATATATCAACCTATAATAATCATGATACGTTTATTAACTTCTAGTTTCAAAGTAGAATATATCCAAGTTCAAGGTTACTAATTCCTATGGAAAATTGGGCAGCATTTCCTTTGTTTCTACTCACTTTGCCACCTTTTCAAAGGCCGATTTTTGACACTCAAACGCCACATTTAAGGCCCAACGTCCAAACCAACACAAAGGGGATTGCACACCCAAAATAATTCTGCCCCATAAGTTATAACAATTAATCTTAACAAGTTTAAGGTAATTTTTAGGCTACAACATGCTCACATAACCTCTTTAGCCAAATCCTTCATACCCAAACCACATTTCTTGCATGCAATGACTCTAAGAGCATTATTTACTACCACAAGTTCTTTCCTCTTAACATGCAACACTAAAAACTAATTATAAAGGAAGAATCATTACCTTAGAGCTTTAGTCAATTTTTTCCAACAACTTGTTAGCTTCCTTTCCAAGAACACCACCACAACAACCTTCACAAGCTAGCTACAAACTTCCTTCTTGCCTTTACTTTTCAGATTTTTACTAAGGCTAGAATATCTCTTGGGAGTTTAGAGAGAAGGAAGAGCTTGAAATTTTAAGAGAGAAGGAGGAGCTTTTGTCTAAGAGAGAGATGAAAGATGACCAAGTCTTCAAGACTTGGTCAATATAATGCATACAAAATCAGATGGGGGGGACACTTGTCACCCTCCCATGGCCTTTTTAAAAGAAAAGATCAGATTTTCCTAAGTTTTTCCGCCAGATTTCGCCTGCCGCGTCGCAGCTCAGCGCTGCGCACGCAACTCATGGACTTGAACTCCGGCGCCCGCTTGTCTCAGCTACGGCGCTGCAACTTCAGCGACCAAGATTTCCGCGCCGCTGCCTCGATCCGCGCCGCTGCCTCGCGCTTTGTCAAACACATTTACCCGTCACAAGACCGAACTTGTAACTCTCATAACTTTCTACTCCGACGCCCTATCGACGAACGGTTGATTGCGTTGGAATCTAGACTCAACGAATTACGCCCTAGGCCTTTGAAACACTTAGGAACTCTCAATGTACCGGGTCATAACCCGCCTCAAAGTTGACTAAAACCCGTCCGAAACAATTCGTCAACTTATCTTTCGAAAATTTTAAGTCTTACTCCCTTTCGCACGCTCTCACGCGTGTGGCCAGAACTACGGGGTATAATATTCTCCCCCCCTTAGAAACATTTGTCCCCGAATGTTCTTTTGGAGCCAATCTACTATTCCTCGGTACATCCTCGTACTATATACTAATGGAACTTCATTATGCCACCTATGACCCTAAGATACCTCACACGTATCCCCATTCACCGTAAGTCAAACAGAAAACGAACCCAAAATATGAACCATTACTACTTACCCCCGTTCACGACCTAACAGAATTGCCCGTTCGTATTTACCAACTTATTCTAACACTTGTACATAGTCTCAATATCCCCTGTTCATAACACTAAATCATACAACAATCCTATCTGCATACTAATCTCTAAAGGGTCAAAGATATACCTGTAACTATTGCTTCACATTCCCCATGTCGTTCTAATCATGATCCTGCCCTGCACGGCGCATAACAAAAGAAGGCGATGAACCAGCCACTGATCCCGACGTCGAATCTCTACATCCGTACTATCTCTGCCTGATAGTTCCTCGCAGAATGGCTCGCCGCCGCATGTATAGCAATTACCCAAACTAGCACGACACTCCCATAACGAGTCTTACCACATCGCTACACCGGTAGAGGTGGCTTCTCGCACTAACACCCCTACTCTCCCGAAGCTCAACCTCGAGCCTGCCCCGCCCCGAATCTCGAACGCCCCAAGATCGTGGAGTACTCAGATCGGGCCGAGGCGCATGACTAGCTCGCCGAGGCGTCCGCCTCAAAACTACCCCGAGATCTCGCTGCCTCGCCTCGGGCTAGCCTCGAGCCAGCCGACCCTCCTTTCTCTCGCCCTCTATCCTCGCGCATATGCTCGCATCTCCGCAATATCCATACCGGTCAAGAGCCACTCCAAGCACGCAGAAGCATATGACGGTCTAGCCTCATCACATAGCGATGAACTCGTCGCCATGTCACTACAATAGTGTGCATACCGCCAATGAGTCAAACTGTGTCAGACTTGCGATGGTCCTCCCATTCTCGCCTCAAGGTCAAGAATCTATCCACTGCCTCTCAACTCGTGAGGCAAGAAGTGATCCAGAAGGCCTCCGTGAACTCCTCCCAAACACCGTGGAAGAGCACCTCCCTCTAGACAATTCCCACGACTCAAACCAGTTCAACGCAATATCGCAGAACCTGTAAGAAGCTAACACAGCGGACTCTCTCCGAGGCCCTAAGCACTGCAGTCCGTCGCACTGTCGAATAAACTCACGAGGATCCTCTCGCACTCAACCATAGAACTCGGGTGGATTACAACTCGAAAGTCCGAATCTTAAATCGGGCCCAGGGTTAGCCACGGCCGCGTGCCGCCGCCACGATGCTAGTCAACAACCTGATTTGTTCTCCGTAATCCCTATACTATGCCCTGCGAATACGAGGCTCTGCACGGAACCTGAGCTACCGCTGTTTCTCGCCTCTAATATCGCCGGTGTATTTGAACTCGCCAACCGCTTACTACCTCGTGCATAGTCTGTGCTCGAGTCTGGTAGCTCTCTGCTACTAGCGCCTCGCACGCTTTGCCCTTCTGGGCTCGTGGCCTTCCAGTGAGGCATAATCATTACACAAGGATAGGTCGAGAGGACTCAACCTACTATGACAGCTCTACTGCACGATCTTAAAGAGAGAAGGATGGAAACCAATCCTAAATGTCCTGCAACCTCCTGATTATAGATGTGGTGCACAACACACCGATAATCAAGACTCTACTAGACACGGTCTGTAGACACTTTCCGAGGACTAACTGCTCTGATACCACTTTAGTCACGACCACCCCGGGCCACGATCGTACTGCGGGTACTCGGCTGTATACATCAGAGAATAGTAGCGGAACATACATAACACATAACTTATAAAAAGGTAGCAACGCTGGCCAGCCGATAAGGCTGCCTTCCATAAAATAACTTAATCGAAAGTGAAACAATACAACTTATTCTTACAATTCAACCACAAACGTGACTCTGCACTTAGAATAATAATCGTGGCGACAGGCCCCGCCATACCCCGAACGCACAAAAGTCTATAAACTCGAGTCATACCAAAAGACAAAGCCTCCGGAGAGATGGAGCTTTCAAGAATCGAATGATCCTAAGAGTGCGGATCGCTAGTTACATATCTCGACTGGCAGATGAACGCAGCTTCGGGCGAGGTCGATAACAGTACCAAGTATGTGAAATCGAAAATATCAGAACGAAATCATAATAGTATACATAAAGCAAGAGACATGAATGATAGCCAACTACAGTACACAACATATACGCAGCCATGTCAAGTCAGGGACTCACGCCCTCTAAGTCATTACTCAATTATAACCATAGGTCTCATGCTCACACTATCCATCATGCCCGTGGAATTCCTTCCTCACTGCCGGCAGTCTAAGATATAGCAACACTAAGGAGTACACATGAACACTAGATCCCACCTGTGGGTAAAGAACCGTACGAGGCAAGTACGAAGGCATAGCTACCAGATCCACCCTGCATCCTCAACTGACCGGGGCAAGTACGAAGCGCTACCGATCCACCCGTACTAACAATACTAATTACTCGAATAACGGTCGACGGCAAGTACGATAGCCTCTACCAGATCCACCCTGCGTCACATCGCTGACCGGGGCAAGTACGCAGGCTAACCACCAGATCCACCCTGCATCACACAACTTCGCCCTAACACTGACCGGGGCAAGTACGAAAGCCAGCTACCAGATCCACCCTGCATCACATCTCTGACGGCCAGGCACGCTGCTAACTACCGATCCACCTGCGCAAGAGACTCTCACGAGAGCTAGTCCCTGAAACAGATGTTATAACGATCTTGGGGACTTACCCCTCAGATATACTCTTACACTGAAGAAGATGGTATAACGATCTTGGGGATTTACCCCTCAGATATACTCTTACCCTAGCTCAAACTGTCATCATATCATAATCATAAATAAGTGAGAAAACTTATAACTTCTTATTAGCCTTGTTCACATACCCTCTCATTTAGTTTACTTAAGGCACTTAATCATATCTTTAATAAAAGAAAACCGGGAATTTAACCCAGGTACTACATACTTCAACTCTTTTAGAAGTGACTCCTTTTCACATAAAACCTTTGGGCAATTGATGCGTTAAAATCAATTTGTCTTTCATAAATCAAATCATTTGTCCTTACTTATCTTACTTAGAGTAGATCTCTTCTTATCAACCTTTTATAAAGCTAGTAAACCAAGTAACTTCAATTTTTCACAATCTAGACTACTTATGCCCATTAATCAAAATAGACAACTCCTTAACCTTCCATAAAGTTATTATAACCAACTTCCCATAAAGCCGTTATACTAACTTTATGCTTTTAGAAATTAAGACATTCTTATCCTTTCGTAAGGACGTTATAACTAACTTCCCATAAAGCCGTTATAACTCCTCATAAACCATTTCGTTCTTTTACTAACCAAGAGACTTATACTTCAAACAAATTTACACAATTTTCAAAATACTTCAAGCCTCTTATCTTTTAGAGAACAAGTTTCTTACCTCAAAAATTTAAGCCGCCTTTCTTTAGAATAATACAATACTCAATACTTTCACACCAAGTACTCCATACTTCTTTATGTCAAGAAATCCTTGTCTACCTTGTTCAGGATAAACCACTCCTCAAGAACAAGCGGGTTAACTTCTTAACCCAACCAACTTAGACATTTTCTTAAAACAAGTCAAGTATAACAACAAGATTTACTTCATTTACAACACGTACGTCTACCGTACTATATAGTTATAACTACTCATGCTCAAGAGATAAGAAAGTTTCCACATACCTCTTTGGTCAATCCACTTGCTAAGCTCAACTACCGCAAGTAATATATCAACCTATAATAATCATGATACGTTTATTAACTTCTAGTTTCAAAGTAGAATATATCCAAGTTCAAGGTTACTAATTCCTATGGAAAATCGAAAGATTTCCTTTGTTTCTACTCACTTTGCCACCTTTTCAAAGGTCGATTTTTGACACTCAAACGCCACATTTAAGGCCCAACGTCCAAACTAACACAAAGGGGATTGCACACCCAAAATAATTACGCCCCATAAGTTATAACAATTAATCTTAACAAGTTTAAGGTAATTTTAGGCTACAACATGCTCACATAACCTCTTTAGCCAAATCCTTCATACCTAAACCACATTTCTTGCATCTAATGACTCTAAGAGCATTATTTACTACCACAAGTTCTTTCCTCTTAACATGCAACACTAAAAACTAATTATAAAGGAAAAATCATTACCTTAGAGCTTTAGTCAATTTTTTCCAACAACTTGTTAGCTTCCTTTCCAAGAACACCACCACAACAACCTTCACAAGCTAGCTACAAACTTCCTTCTTGCCTTTACTTTTCAGATTTTTCCAAAGGCTAGAATATCTCTTGGGAGTTTAGAGAGAAGGAAGAGCTTGAAATTTTAAGAGAGAAGGAGGAGCTTTTGTCTAAGAGAGAGATGAAAGATGACCAAGTCTTCAAGACTTGGTCAATATAATGCATACAAAATCAGATGGGACACTCACACCCTCCCATGGCCTTTTAAAAGAAAAGATCAGATTTTCCTAAGTTTTTCCGATTTCCCGCTGCCGCTGGCCTGCGATCGATCAGCGCCAGCCGCTGCAACCATGGACTTGAACTTCCGGCGCGCCATTCTCAGTCTGGCGCGGCTGCAACTTCAGAACCCTCAAGATTTCCGGCCATGCCCTCGCATCCGCGCGGCCATGCCATGCCGCTTTGTCCAAACACATTTTTGTCCGTCTGCGCCGAACTTGTAACTCTCTATAACTTTACCCGACGCCCTATCGATTTAACGGTTGATTGCGTTGGAATCTAGACTCAACGAATTACGCCAGGCCTTTGAAACACTTAGAACTCTCAATGTACCGGGTCATAACCCGCTCAAAGTTGACTAAAACCCGTCAAACAATTCACAACTTATCTTTCAAAATTTTAAGTCTTACTCTTCGTGACGCTCACGCGCGTGGCGTAACTACTGGTATAATATTCTCCCCCCCTTAGAAACATTTGTCCCCGAATGTTCTTTTGGAGCCAATCTACTATTCCTCGGTACATCCTCGTACTATATACTAATGGAACTTCATTATGCCACCTATGACCCTAAGATACCTCACACGTATCCCCATTCACCGTAAGTCAAACAGAAAACGAACCCAAAATATGAACCATTACTACTTACCCCTCGCTCACGACTCCAATGCACTGCCTGCTCAGATTTACCAACTTATTCTAACACTTGTACATAGTCTCAATATCCCCTGTTCATAACACTAAATCATACAACAATCCTATCTGCATACTAATCTCTAAAGGGTCAAAGATATACCTGTAACTATTGCTTCACATTCCCCATGTCGTTCTAATCATGATCCTGCCCTGCACGACGCATAACAAAAGAAGCGCGAACCACCCACCGATCCCGGCGTCGAATCTCTACATCCGCTATCTCGGCCTGGACAGTTCGCAGAATGGCCCGCCGCCGCGTGTATAGCAATTACCCAAACTAGCACGACACTTCATAACGAGTCTTACCACACGGCTACACCGCAGGCAGAGGTGGCTTTCGGACTAACACCCCTACTCTCAAAGCTCAACCTCGAGCCCCGCCCCGCTCCCGACCTCCCGAACGCCCCGAAGATCGCGTGGCGGAGTACTCAGATCGGGCCGAGGCGCATGACTAGCTTCTGAGGCGATGCGCCTCGAAAACTACCGAGATCCGCCGCCCCGCCTCTTGCTAGCCTCGAGTCAAGACGACCCTCCTTTCTCTCGCCCTCTATCCTCGCGATATGCTCGCATCTCCGGCAATATCCATACTGTCAAGAGCTACTCCCAAGCACGCAAAGCATATGACGGTCTAGCCTCATCACATAGCGATGAACTCGTCGCCATGCGCCTACAATAGTGGCGATACCGCCAATGAGTCAAACTCAGTGCCGCTCTCACGGTCCTCCCATTCTCGCCTCAAGGTCAATAATCTATCCACTCGGCTCTCTCAACTCGTGAGGCAAGAAGTGATCCAGAAGGCCTCGTGAACTCCTCCCAAACACCGGAAGAACACCTCCTCTAGACAATTCCCACGACTCAAACCGGTTCAACGCAATATCGCAGAACCGTAAGAAGCTAACACAACGGACTCCGCCTCCGAGGCCCTAAGCACTGCGTGGTCCGTCGCACTGTCGAATAAACTCCCGAGGATCCTCGCACTAACCATAGAACTCGTGGATTACAACTCGTAAAGTCCCGAATCCTTAAACCGCTTCGGCCAGGGTTAGCCACGGCCGCGTACGCTCGCCACGATGCTAGTCAACAACCCGACCGTTTCTTCGTAATCCTATACTATGCCCTCGGCTGCGAATGCGAGGCTCGGTGCACGGAACCTCGAGCTACCGCCGTTCTCGCCTTCTAATATCGCAGAATGAACTCGCCGAACCGCCTACTACCTCGTGCATAGTGCGCTCGAAGTCTCGTAGTCTCTGCGTACTAGCAGCGCCTCGCCGCGCTTTGCCCTTCGGGCTCGTGGCCTTCCGCGAGGCATAATCGTTACACAAGGATAGGTCGAGAGGACTCAACCTACTATGACTTTCATCGCACGATCTTAAAGAGAGAAGGACGGAAACCAATCCTAAATGTCCCGCCTCTCCGATTATAGATGTGGTGCATAACACACCGATAATCAAGACTTACTAGACACGATGCGTAGACACTTTCCGAGGACTAAGCGCTCGATACCACTTTTGTCACGACCAGGCCGGTCGCTGATCGTACTTACCGGGTACTCGACGTATACATCAGAGAATAGCAGCGGAACATACATAACACATAACTTATAAAAAGGTAGCAACGCTGGCCAGCCGATAAGGCTGCCTTCCATAAAATAACTTAATCGAAAGTGAAACAATACAACTTATTCTTACAGCCCAACCACAAACGTGACTACAGACCTCTAGGAATAACAACTGTGGCGGGACAGGGCCCCGCCATACCCCCTGAATGCACAAAAGTCTATAAACTCAGGGAGTCATACCAAAAAGACAAAGCCTCCGGAGAGATGGAGCTTTCCAAGAACTGAACAGTGATCCTAAGAGTGCGGATCAGCAAGCTACATATCTCGACCTGCGTTTAACGCAGCCTCGGAAGGAGGTCGCATAACAGTACCAAGTATGTGAAATCGAAATATCAGAACGAAATCATAATAGTATACATAAAGCAAGAGACATGAATGATAGCCAACTACAGTACACAACATATACGCAGCCATGTCAAGTCAGGGACTCACGCCCTCTAAGTCATTACTCAATTATAACCATAGGTCTCATGCTCACACTATCCATCATGCCCGTGGAATTCCTTCCTCACTGCCGGCAGTCTAAGATATAGCAACACTAAGGAGTACACATGAACACTAGATCCCACCTGTGGGTAAAGAACCGTACGAGAAATGCGAAGGCATAGCTACGATCCACCGCATCCTCAATCGACCGGCAAGTACAAAGCCGCCTACCGATCCACCGCACTAACAATACTAATTACGAATCACGGTCGACGGCAAGTACGATAGCCTCTACTGATCCACCGCACACATCACGATCGGCAAGTACGCAGGCTAACCACCAGATCCACCCTGCATCACACAACTTCGCCCTAACACTGACCGGGGCAAGTACGAGGGCGAGCTACCAGATCCAGCCTGCATCACATCTCCGATCGGCAAGTACGGGCTAACTACGATCCACCTCACAAGAGACCTCATGGAGAGCTAGTCCCTGAAACAGATGGTATAACGATCTTGGGACTTACCTCGATATACTCTACACCGAAGCGTGGTATAACGATCTTGGGATTTACCTCCGGGATATACTCTTACCCTAGCTCAAACTGTCATCATATCATAATCATAAATAAGTGAGAAAACTTATAACTTCTTATTAGCCTTGTTCACATACCCTCTCATTTAGTTTACTTAAGGCATTTAATCATATCTTTAATAAAAGAAAACCGGGAATTTAACCCAGGTACTACATACTTCAACTCTTTAGAAGTGACTCTTTCACATAAAACCTTGGGCAATTGATGCCTTAAAATCAATTTGCCTTTCATAAATCAAATCATTTGTCCTTACTTATCTTACTTAGAGTAGATCTCTTCTTATCAACCTTTTATAAAGCTAGTAAACCAAGTAACTTCAATTTTTCACAATCTAGACTACTTATGCCCATTAATCAAAATAGACAACTCCTTAACCTTCCATAAAGTTATTATAACCAACTTCCCATAAAGCCGTTATACTAACTTTATGCTTTTAGAAATTAAGACATTCTTATCCTTTCGTAAGGACGCGTTATAACTAACTTCCCATAAAGCCGTTATAACTCCTCATAAACCATTTCGTTCTTTTTACTAACCAAGAGACTTATACTTCAAACAAATTTACACAATTTTCAAAATACTTCAAGCCTCTTATCTTTAGAGAACAAGTTTCTTACCTCAAAAATTTAAGCCGCTTTCTTTAGAATAATACAATACTCAATACTTTCACACCAAGTACTCCATACTTCTTTATGTCAAGAAATCCTTGTCTACCTTGTTCAGATAAACCACTCTCAAGAACAAGCGGTTAACTTCTTAACCCAACCAACTTAGACATTTTCTTAAAACAAGTCAAGTATAACAACAAGATTTACTTCATTTACAACACGCACGCTCACGTACTATATAGTTATAACTACTCATGCTCAAGAGATAAGAAAGTTTCCACATACCTCTTTGGTCAATCCACTTGCTAAGCTCAACTACCGCAAGTAATATATCAACCTATAATAATCATGATACGTTTATTAACTTCTAGTTTCAAAGTAGAATATATCCAAGTTCAAGGTTACTAATTCCTATGGAAAATTGGGCAGCATTTCCTTTGTTTCTACTCACTTTGCCACCTTTTCAAAGGTCGATTTTTGACACTCAAACGCCACATTTAAGGCCCAACGTCCAAACCAACACAAAGGGGATTGCACACCCAAAATAATTCTGCCCCATAAGTTATAACAATTAATCTTAACAAGTTTAAGGTAATTTTTAGGCTACAACATGCTCACATAACCTCTTTAGCCAAATCCTTCATACCCAAACCACATTTCTTGCATGCAATGACTCTAAGAGCATTATTTACTACCACAAGTTCTTTCCTCTTAACATGCAACACTAAAAACTAATTATAAAGGAAGAATCATTACCTTAGAGCTTTAGTCAATTTTTTCCAACAACTTGTTAGCTTCCTTTCCAAGAACACCACCATAACAACCTTCACAAGCTAGCTACAAACTTCCTTCTTGCCTTTACTTTTCAGATTTTTACTAAGGCTAGAATATCTCTTGGGAGTTTAGAGAGAAGGAAGAGCTTGAAATTTTAAGAGAGAGAGAGCTTTGTCTAAGAGAGATGAAAGATGACCAAGTCTTCAAGACTTGGTCAATATAATGCATACAAAATCAGATGGGACACTTGTCACCCTCCCATGGCCTTTTAAAAGAAAAGATCGATTTTCCTAAGTTTTTCCGCTGATTTCCGCCGCCGCGTTCGCAGCCGGCGCAAGGCGCCGCAACTCGCGACTTCACTTCCGCCGCGGCCGCTGTCTCAGCGCATGGCGCTGCAACTCTCAGCGATTTCCGCGCCATGCCCTCGCATCCGGCGCCACTCGCGCTTTGTCCAAACATTTCGTCCGTCACAGACCGAACTTGTAACTCATAACTTACCCGACGCCTATCGACGAGCGCTGATTGCGCTGGAATCTAGACTAACGAATTACGCCAGGCCTTTGAAACACTTAGAACTTCAATGTACCGGTCATAACCCGCCAAAGTTGACTAAAACCCGTCAAAACAATTCAACTTATCTTTCAAAAATTTTAAGTCTTACTCCTTTCGCACGCCTCACGCTGTGGCCAACTACGGGTATAATATTCTCCCTTAGAAACATTTGTCCCCGAATGTTCTTTCGAGCCAATCTACTATTCCTGCACATCCTCGCACTATATACTAATGGAACTTCATTATGCCACCCATGACCCTAAGATACCTCACACGTATCCCCATTCACCGTAAGTCAAACGTAAAACGAACCCAAAATATGAACCATTACTACTTACCCCGCTCACGACCCAACAGACTGCCCGCTCAGATTTACCAACTTATTCTAACACTTGTACATAGTCTCAATATCCCCTGCTCATAACACTAAATCATACAACAATCCTATCTCGCATACTAATCTCTAAAGGGTCAAAGATATACCAGTAACTATTGCTTCACATTCCCATGTCGCTCTAATCACGATCCCGCCGCACTACGCATAACAAAAGAAGGCGATGAACCACCATCGATCCCGGCGTCGAATCTCTACATCCGTGCTATCTCTCGGCCTGACAGCCTCAGAATGGCCCCCGCCGCCGCATGTATAGCAATTACCCAAACTAGCACGACACTCCCATAATGAGTCTTACCACATCGCCACACCGGTAGATGTGGCTTCTCGGACTAACACCCCTACTCTCCCGAAAGCTCAACCTCGAGCCCCGCCCCGCCCCGACCTCCCGAACGCCCCAAGATCGCGTGGAGTACTCAGACCGGGCCGAGGCGCATGACTAGCTCACTTGCTGAGGCGACGCCAAAACTACCCCGAGATCCTCGCTGCCCCGCCCTCTGGCTAGCTCGAGCCAAGCCGACCCTCCTTTCTCTCGCCCTCTATCCTCGCGCATATGCTCGCATCCCGGCAATATCCATACCGGGTCAAGAGCTACTCCCAAGCATGCAAGAAGCATATGACGGTCTAGCCTCATCACATAGCGATGAACTCGCTCGCCATGTCGCCTACAATAGCGCGATACCGCCAATGAGTCAAACTGTGTCGCATTTCGATGGTCCTCCCATTCTCGCCTCAAGGTCAAGAATCTATCCACTCGGCTCTCTCAACTCGTGAGGCAAGAAGTGATCCAGAAGGCCTCGTGAACTCCTCCCAAACACCGGAAGAGCACCTCCTCTAGACAATTCCCACGACTCAAACCGCTCAACGCAATATCGCAGAACCCAGTTAAGCTAACACAACGGACTCGCCTCCGAGGCCCTAAGCACTGCGTAGTCCGTCGACTGTCGAATAAACTCACGAGATCCTCCTCGCACTAACCATAGAACTCGTGGATTACAACTCGTAAAGTCCCAATCCTAAATCGCTTCGCCTGTGGTTAGCCACGCCGGGCGGCCGCCGCCACGATGCTAGTCAACAACCCGACCGTTATTCGTAATCCCTATACTATGCCTCGCCGCGAACAGAGGCTCTGCACGAACCTCGAGCTACCGCCGTTCTCGCCTTCTAATATCGCCGCCAGAAATAACTCGCCGAACCGCCTACTACCTCGTGCATAGTTCCGTGCCCGAGTCTCGTAGCTCTCAGGCCACTAGCAGCCTCGCCGCCGCTTGCCCTTCGGCTCGTGGCCTTCCGCGAGGCATAATCATTACACAAGGATAGGTCGAGAGGACTCAACCTACTATGACGACTCTATCGCACGATCTTAAAGAGAAGGACGGAAACCAATCCTAAATGTCCCGCACCTCCCGACATTATAGACGTGGCGCATAACACACCGATAATCAAGACTTACTAGACACGGCTCAGACACTTTCCGAGACTAATCGCTCGATACCACTTTTGTCACGACGACCTCGGCCGCGATCGTACCTACCGGTACCGACAGTATACATCGAGAATAGCAATGAACATACATAACACATAACTTATAAAAGGTAGCAACGCCGCCAACCGATAAGGTCCGCTTTCCATAAAATAACTTAATCGAAAGTGAAACAATACAACTTATTCTTACAACAACCACAAACGTGACTACGCACTTAGAATAACAATCGTGACAGGGCCCCGCCATACCCCGAACGCACAAAAGTCTATAAACTCGCGAGTCATACCAAAAGACAAAGCCTCCGAGATGGAGCTTTCCAAGAATCGAACAGTGATCCTAAGAGCGGATCGCCAGTTACATATCTCGACTGCGCAGATTTAACGCACTTCCGGCGAGGTCGATAACAGTACCAAGTATGTGAAATCAAAATATCAGAACGAAATCATAATAGTATACATAAAGCAAGAGACATGAATGATAGCCAACTACAGTACACAACATATACGCAGCCATGTCAAGTCAGGGACTCACGCCCTCTAAGTCATTACTCAATTATAACCATAGGTCTCATGCTCACACTATCAATCATGCCCGTGGAATTCCTTCCTCACTGCCGACAGTCTAAGATATAGCAACACTAAGGAGTACACATGAACACTAGATCCCACCTGGTAAAGAACTGACGAGGCAAGACGGCGCATAGCTACCAGATCCACCTCGCATCCTCAATCGACCGGGCAAGTACGAAAGCGCCTACCGATCCACCTGCACTAACAATACTAATTACCTGAATCACGAAGCTGACCGGGGCAAGTACGATAGCCTCTACCAGATCCACCCTGCGTCACATCGCTGACCGGGGCAAGTACACAGGCTAACCACCAGATCCACCCTGCATCATACAACTTCGCCCTAACACTGACCGGGGCAAGTACGAAGCCGCTACCGATCCACCTCGCATCACATCTCTCGATCGGCAAGTACGCTGGCTAACTACTGGATCCACCTCGTCAAGAGACTTCACGGAGAGCTAGTCCTCAAACAGATGGTATAACGATCTGGGACTTACCCTCGATATACTCTACACCAAGAAGGTGGTATAACGATCTGGGATTTACCCCTCAGATATACTCTTACCCTAGCTCAAACTGTCATCATATCATAATCATAAATAAGTGAGAAAACTTATAACTTCTTATTAGCCTTGTTCACATACCCTCTCATTTAGTTTACTTAAGGCACTTAATCATATCTTTAATAAAAGAAAACCGGGAATTTAACCCAGGTACTACATACTTCAACTCTTTTAGAAGTGACTCCTTTTCACATAAAACCTTTGGGCAATTGATGCCTTAAAATCAATTTGTCTTTCATAAATCAAATCATTTGTCCTTACTTATCTTACTTAGAGTAGATATCTTCTTATCAACCTTTTATAAAGCTAGTAAACCAAGTAACTTCAATTTTTCACAATCTAGACTACTTATGCCCATTAATCAAAATAGACAACTCCTTAACCTTCCATAAAGTTATTATAACCAACTTCCCATAATGCCGTTATACTAACTTTATGCTTTTAGAAATTAAGACATTCTTATCCTTTCGTAAGGACGTTATAACTAACTTCCCATAAAGCCGTTATAACTCCTCATAAACCATTTCGTTCTTTTACTAACCAAGAGACTTATACTTCAAACAAATTTACACAATTTTCAAAATACTTCAAGCCTCTTATCTTTAGAGAACAAGTTTCTTACCTCAAAAATTTAAGCCGCCTTTCTTTAGAATAATACAATACTCAATACTTTCACACCAAGTACTCCATACTTCTTTATGTCAAGAAATCCTTGTCTACCTTGTTCAGGATAAACCACTCCTCAAGAACAAGCGGGTTAACTTCTTAACCCAACCAACTTAGACATTTTCTTAAAACAAGTCAAGTATAACAACAAGATTTACTTCATTTACAACACGTACGTCTACCGTACTATATAGTTATAACTACTCATGCTCAAGAGATAAGAAAGTTTCCACATACCTCTTTGGTCAATCCACTTGCTAAGCTCAACTACCGCAAGTAATATATCAACCTATAATAATCATGATACGTTTATTAACTTCTAGTTTCAAAGTAGAATATATCCAAGTTCAAGGTTACTAATTCCTATGGAAAATTGGGCAGCATTTCCTTTGTTTCTACTCACTTTGCCACCTTTTCAAAGGCCGATTTTTGACACTCAAACGCCACATTTAAGGCCCAACGTCCAAACCAACACAAAGGGGATTGCACACCCAAAATAATTCTGCCCCATAAGTTATAACAATTAATCTTAACAAGTTTAAGGTAATTTTTAGGCTACAACATGCTCACATAACCTCTTTAGCCAAATCCTTCATACCCAAACCACATTTCTTGCATGCAATGACTCTAAGAGCATTATTTACTACCACAAGTTCTTTCCTCTTAACATGCAACACTAAAAACTAATTATAAAGGAAGAATCATTACCTTAGAGCTTTAGTCAAATTTTTCCAACAACTTGCTAGCTTCCTTTCCAAGAACACCACCACAACAACCTTCACAAGCTAGCTACAAGCTTCTTTCTTGCCTTTACTTTTCAGATTTTTCCTAAGGCTAGAATATCTCTTGGGAGTTTAGAGAGAAGGAGGAGCTTGAAATTTTAAGATAGAAGGAGGAGCTTTTGTCTAAGAGAGAGATGAAAGATGACCAAGTCTTCAAGACTTGGTCAATATAATGCATGAAAAACGGATGGGGACACTTGTCACCCTCCCATGACCATTTTAAAAGAAAAGATCGATTTTCCTAGTTTTTCGCTGATTTCCGGCCGGCGCGCGGCCTGCGATCGGCTGGCGCCGCAACTGGCGGACTCGAACTTCCGCGCCACACTGTCTCAGCCGCGCTGCAACTTCAGCGACCAAGCATTTCCGCTGCTCGCATCCGCGCCGGCCCTGTCGCCTTTGTCCGAAACACATTTCTGTCCGTTTGCGCACTGAACTTGTAACTCTCATAATTTTATACTCCGACGCCCTATCGACGAACGGTTGGTTGCGTTGGAATCTAGACTCAACGAATTACGCCCTAGGCCTTTGAAACACTTAGGAACTCTCAATGTACCGAGTCATAACCACCTCAAAGTTGACTAAAACCCGTCTGAAACAATTCGTCAACTTATCTTTCGAAAATTTTAAGTCTTACTCCCTTTCGCACGCTCTCACGCGTGTGGCCAGAACTACGGGGTATAACAACCAACATTGACAGAAGGAACACTAGTAGGTGTAGGAGGTTCTTGTTCTTCTTCTTCTTCAAGTTCATCAATATCATCTAATTGAACATTATCACATTCATTATCTTCTATTCTAAAATCTTCTTGCATTTGATCATAATCTATATTTTGATTAGATGATGAAGAACCTACATATTTTTTACCCCTTGAACTAGATTTACGGCGCAGTCCCGACGCAATTCCCCTTAGTAAAGACATTATAAAATATTTAAATAATCAACAAATTGTCACGCCCCGAACCCCGGGCCCGTGACTGGTGCCCTACCTGGGCACCCTTCTACCTTAACAATACAAGTAAACTGCGGAAATTTAATAACACCTCATTTTTTTTCTTTTAAAACAACTGCGACGTAAGGGCAAAGCCGACAAGGCTGCCATATATACATAAACAAAAGACACTACACCGCATACGAGTCCAATCCCACATATGAATCTGCACTTCAGGAGTTAAATCGAAATGTGACGGACAAGGCCCCGCCAGTACCCAAAATCACAAAGCACATCTTGAAGGACATATACCAAAAGATAAACTCGACAGAGGGAGCTATCCAAAACCATGAGCAGGATCCTACACTGCCGATCACCAAACAACAGACCTAAACTCGGCAGATAACGCAGCCTTCGGCGAGGTCAAGACGAAGAATGTACCAAGTATGTGAACAATAAATGCGTAATGAAATCATAATGATCTAAACAAAACAGAGACATGTATGATAGCCAACCTACGATATAACACATAAGCGATCATATCAAGTCGTGGACGCAAGCCCTCAAGGTCACTACTCGATATAACTATGGGTCTCACGCCCATAATATCAATCACGCGTGGAATCCTTCCTCACCGCCGATCCATGATGTGATCACACCAATAAGGATACATGAACACCCGGTCCCCACTGTGTCCTAAATACCACGTGGTCCCATGCTCCTAATCCCACCTCGTGAAAAGCATGACCATAGGGTAACACAAACAAATCCGGGGACATATATTATAATCAAAATACAACACATTGTGCCTTACTAACAATGAGAGTAAACAGTAGTATCCTTACAATATAAACTAGGAAGCTTATGATCAAGCAGGAACATCCGCCCGCAATATCATTTAGCAATCCTATCCCTGGGACTATTTCACCCGTGATAGGTCGCGTGGACCCGCGAGGTATTCCTCGTGATAGGTGGACCCGCCGCACGGGACTATTTCACCCGCATAAGCCCTTTCGACCGCATGAGGTATTCTCGCATAGGACTATTTCACCCGCATAAGCCCTTACGGACTCGCGTAGGTATTCTCGCATAGGTGGACCCGCCGCGTGGGACTATTTCACCCGCATAAGCCCTACGGACTCGCGTGAGGTATTCCTCGCATCGTGGGTAGCAAATCCACTAATTATGCAAATGCCACAAACCCGGAACGACCGAACGACCGATATAACAATAGCACACAACCGCTATTTCCAAAGACACATAGGCAAATCCTTAATTACAAGCCAAAGTCCTTACCAAGGCACACTTAGAATAATTCTCTTTAACAAGCCAAAGTACTTATCAAGGCACACTTAGACAAATCCTCAATTTATCAAGCCAAAGTAGTACACTCAAGGAAGTACATAGAACAAATTCTATTTTAGGCAAGCCAAATACAAGCAAGGAATGGATCATTCAAGGAGTAGGACTTACTTTCTTTATTCTAAGGAATCATGCTAGAAGAGGAGATAGTTCACATACCGTTTCGGCTAATATCCACAAGCTAAGCCGAATACGTCGTACGTAGAAGTGTCAACCTATAATGGTCACAACAAGACTATTAACTTCTAGTCTCAACGTAGAATAATACTAAGTATAGGGTCTCTAATTCTACGGAAAATCGGGCAGCACTTCCTTTGTTTCTACTCACTTTGCCACCTTTTTCAAGGTCGAATACAATAACCAACACGCCACATTTAAGGCTCCAAACAACAACCAAACAAAGGGGATTACACGCCTTACAATACGTGTAAAATTC
This sequence comes from Przewalskia tangutica, assembly GCA_029844215.1. Classification (NCBI taxonomy): domain Eukaryota; kingdom Viridiplantae; phylum Streptophyta; class Magnoliopsida; order Solanales; family Solanaceae; genus Przewalskia; species Przewalskia tangutica. The sequence goes on from CM056737.1 coordinate 61,737,330, forward strand.
CGCCCCACAATTCATACGAAATAGTCTAAGGCACACTAGCCAATTCTCGGCCAACTTACATAGCAACACTAAGTCTTTTCCAATCCTTTTCCAATTCCAAGTTCTAAGGTCTAACATGTTATCTAGTCATAAACAACTTCAACAACTACAATTTCCTTCTTTATACAACATGCGACGCTTAGACTAATAATCAACTTGAATTGTAATCTTAACGCTAAACATGCTAGTTTTCGGATTAGGGTTCCAATAGCCAATAAACATATCAAACTTCATATTATATAGCACATGCTTGCTAAAATCCATAGCTACAATAATAAGTAAGCCTTAACTATTAAAACGACAAAATTTATACCTTTCAAAGCCCTTAAAATTTCCAAGATTCGAAGTCGCGCCTTAGCAATTCTTAGCTCCATTCCTTAGGTTCCAATCCGCTCCAAGCACTCCTTAGCGGCCTATGAAGAACCCATCTTCAAGTTCCAACTTCAAAGTCAAGAACTCCCTTAGTTTCCGCCTTGCGATTAACGTAAAAATACGTTTTTTCCGAAATCTTTCTATTGAGGTAACCTTACAATACCCTTGGGGACATTGGGTTAAAGTCTTGTGGCTAATGGAGGAAAATTACAAAATTTTCTTGTGAGGGAGGGCAAAAAGCCGAGAGCTCCCATGTGAAGAACAAGGTGTGTGATTTTTTTTTCTAAGTGTAGAAATGAGCTTGTCTTGCACTAGCTTAGCACTTATAACACTATGGATGGCTTAGATAAAAACACTTGTGAGGCTAAGATGAAAATCACATGGATCAAGCTTATGTGGCAAGTTGACAAGTCAACAATGTCAAGCTTAGCAAGACTTATCTTCCACCATGGTAAATGACCATTTTACCCTTGGAATAATTCGACCAAGACCATGTGGGGGTGCCACGTGTCGCCCTCTCATTCGTCCATAAAAATTCTGTAACTCTCGTGGGCCCCACAAAACATAAAATTCCTCGGGTGGGCCCCACGTGACCAAATCCGTAAAAATAAATTTCCATAATAATAATAAGTTCCATACTCTTCAAATAATGTATTTTGAGAATCCAATTCTCAACAACGAACATTTTTCCTTTCCGACGTCCGGAAGATTTTCCGTCGGAAAAACAATTCTTCCTTTAGTACAAATTTCCAAGTCTTGTGTTCCTTACGTACCTTCACTTACACATGTCCTGAACTTACGGGGTGTAACACAAATAAATATGACAATTTAATAAAATAATTAGAGAATGAAACGAGTGTACCAAACTTCGGGATTCAGACCAATCAAACTCAAGCTCAAGTCTTGCGTCTTGCTACTTTGAATTTGAAAACTAATAATAATAATAACTTGAAAATTGATAATAAAGATGATTAAGAGAGTATGAGAAATTGAGAATAAGAGAATTGAGAGAAATGTTGTGTGATAAAATGAAGAAAATGTAGAGAATTTATAGATTTTTTAAAGGGTAAAAATGTAATTAAAATAAATAAATAAACAAAACAAAAAAAATAAAAAAAAATAAATGGGGCCAACTGGCCGAAATGGCCGCTGCAAGGCCTCTCGCCCCAAATTTCTCATGCCCAACCAGAATAATACCGTTTGGTAAAAAAGTTATTTTTATTTTTTTTTTATTCTGGCCCGGCCCGGAAGCTTAACCCAGTAATGAAACCGTTTTCATTACCGCCTAACCGTCCGCCTTACCGGTTTTTTCATAACCCGCGGGTTGGGGTTGGGGCCAATCCAACCCCAACCCAGATGCCTCACGGCCCGGTCGGTTAAACTACCGGGTCAACCGGTCCGGTTCCGGGTCAACCCGGACCGGTTGACAGGTTTAGTCTCATATGCCTTAATAAGGACTTAGGAACAATTTAGACATGCTTTTAGCATATAATCAATAACATGGATATTCCTTAACCTCTAAGAGTAGAGTAAACTATGGAGCAATACCACAGTTATAGTTCACACGTAGAGCATGCCAAAAGAAGAAAAGATAGTTCACATACCTTATCAGCTATACTCACACGATAAGTAGAATACGTCTCAATGTACTTCAACCTATAACAACAATAATACGTCTGTCAACTTCATGCGTACTAGTATAAGACATATACCCAGTAAGAGTTCTCTTTTCATATAAAAATTTGGGCAGCACTTCCCCTATAAATGCTCCCATCCAGAACTTACAAACAAGGCCAAATACACCAATAACCGAGCACCAATTAAGGGCATAACTAAACAGTTAACCAAGGTGATTCACACACATATTTCTCATGTAAAACAACCCCTTAATCCTTACTAAAACAGTCCACGAAAACAGTCCATATTCCAACAACAATGAGGGTAAAAATATGAAGCCTTTCTACACCCTCGTTCCTTTAGGACATACGTTAGCAATTACCACATCTAAACATGCATAAACAGTGACTAAATTTCCAACATTATAACGTCACAAAACAGCCCCTAAAACAGCACGACAATATCCAATAGTTTTAAGAAGTTCTCGGCCAACAACCCTTTTGTAACTCCTTAAAATCCAATTCATATTTCAACACTTTTATGTAAACTACTTCAACTTTCAACAACAAGATTTCCTTCAATTAATAACATGTAATAGGTGACGATAACAACAACAATAACCAACGAATCCAATATACTAAAAACTGTCCAAAAATCGGCTAGCATGCCAAAACTGTCACATGCACTTCTTATTCTCCATTTCTCTTAACACAAGTTCATCTATTAACTATAACATCATGTAACTTCCAATTACTTCAAGAGGAAGAATAAATCTTATCTTAATCTTAGCCAAAACAGTCCCAAGTTCTTGGCCACCACCACTTCCTTTTGCACCACTTCTTCACGTTACAACAACACACACGTATCCTCTACAAGCTTGTAACCATCTTACTTTCATGTTTCTCTTCCAAAAAGTTCATTTCCAAGCTTAGGGTTTCAAGAAGTTTCTTGGCCAAAACCGTGACCCACTATCTTGTGGTGTTAACTTATCTTAGAACTTAGTTAAGGAGTTTAACCTTGGAAAAATAAATTGATCTTGTTCTTCTTGGCTTAAGGAATTTTCAAAAATTGGAAGGCTAAGGAAGAGAGAAGAGAGGTTTGAAGGATGAAGATATTTTGTGAGTCTAAGTCTTGCAATTCATATCTATATAATGTGTGACATGCAAGACAAGTGGGGGGAGGGACACGTGTCACCCTCTCATTGGTCATAAATTCTCTTCACAAAGATATCTTCCACACTTAGCCAAAATTCTTAAAATTTCGATGCCCCACAAAACTGTAAAATTTTCGGTGGACCCCATATTATCAATGCCAAGACTTCATAATACAATACTAAGTCCATAAATCCATTGGAAAGAATTTAATCTACAAGTTAAAAAATTTCATCGTCACAATTGTCTCGAAAAATTTTCCATACAGAAAATGTAAAAATCCTTTCCTTCAAGCATTCAAATCTTATTTCCGTAATCATGTTCTCACTTAATTGCCCTGAAATTACGGGGTGTAACATGGGGCAGGGGGTAGTGGGGCGGGGGATGATGTGGGGGGCAGAGTTGTGGCGGTGAGCACGGGTATAGGGTACCCAGATACCCGACCGAAACCGACACTAACGGGTAGGGTACAAGTAGATATATTAGAATAACGGGTAGGTTCCGGGTAGTAAGATTATGAACCAATAGATGTTGGGTCCGGTTCCGGTTTCGAAAAATAGAGATCGGACACTCGGACGCAGAACCGATACCCGGACCCTATGAACCCACCCCCATTTAAATTATTTAGTTACTGATATTCTCATTTTGTTTTGGGCTTTAGGGCGTTTAGGTTGATTTCTGCATAATTGAGATTTGAGAGTCCTATTTTTCTAATTAGTTTATGTAAGAGATTAATCAAATTATATCTCGGATCTCCCATCACTTTGATCCCCACTGTGAAGAATTGATGATGAATTAAGAAAGCAGTAAATTCGTGTACATTAGATAAACAGAAGATTGCTTCTCTTCTCAAGCTAATTATATATAAATATGTTATTTCTCTTTTCATATAACGTTTGATTAGTCATAAGTTCTAATTATGGTGCCTAAATATTCTGACTGCTTTGGATGCATATTGTAGGTTGAAATGTGTTTTTCGTTATAGGGTACCCGGGAACCTATCCGGAACCGTAGGGTCCGGGTAATGATTGCTACGGATAGGTTCCGGGTAGTAAATTTAAGAATCGGTCTTTTACAAGGTAGGGTCCGGGTAGTTCAAAAATGTTCCCAGATTTGCCAAATTGAGTGATGCTCAGAATGTTGCCAGTGATGCCACAACATCTCAGGCAACATTTCAGCAAACATCAGATGAGACGCAAATATCAACATCTTCCAGCAGTACCAAATCTGAGAATTCTGCCATGTCTAATTCAAACAATGAGGTATCTGTATTTTCAGAAAAAATCTATTCTAAAGCTAAATATGAAAAATGGGATTGGTAAAAGAATAGAGTAATTAGACATGTGAAAGTGTTAGATATTTCTTCATGTACTAAATATGGCTTGATAGAATTCCTCAAGGATAGGCAGCTTCTCAAAACTGTCACAGACAAAGAACCATATGTTAATCAAGTAATTATGCTGTTTTATGTTAATTTGAATCCTGCTATAGAGGATGTCTCATCAAAGACATTTGGAAAGGTATATCTCTATAACAAGATTTATTAGTTTACACCCTCTATCATTAATCAATGTATAGGGCTTGATGCTGAAGTTAGAGATGAAGATCGAGTGAAAGAAAATAGAGATGAAATGATAGAATACCTTACTGGAGGTATAATGAAAAAGTGGATCCCTAGATGACAAGCTTCAAAACTAACAACCTTATTTTTCACCATCCATAAAATTTGATTTAGAAAAAATGATCTTTTATCAAGTTACAAACTTGGCTGAAAAAAATCAACTTTAATTCTTCCATTTCCCTCTCTAATCTACCAAATCTTAACTACACAAGGCTTTGAGCCTAAAAGAGAGGATATTATATGAAAGACTTCTGAGATTTACACAGTCAACAAAGCAATTTTAAAGAGCAAAGAAAGAGTCATTGATGCTTTAGTTCAAGCCAGAGACCAATTCTTGCTATTGTTTTCTTCGCAAAAAAAGGGAGATGAATCTATGCAGGGGGAGCAGATAGAAGAGGCTGAAGGTGCACATGATGATGTTGTTGCTGCTGAAAAAGTTGTTGATGCTGCTGTGGAAAAAGAAGAAGTTGTTGGAGGAAGGTATTGCTGAAGGGGCTGAGGGCTGAAGTTGAAGCTATTATGCAGAAGTAGAAAGCTGTTGGAAGCTACTGCTGTTTCATAATGAGCAAGGAAGAAACAGGATGATGTGCTGCATTTTGAGCTTTTAATGTTTGGTCTATATTTTTTGGATGATGAACTATTTTTAGACTCGGTAAATGGTTGATGTGAATGTTAGGTTTTGACTATGAATTATTCTTAACAATGGGCTCTTTCTAGTTGAGTTATGTATATTGGATGATATGTGTATACATATGTGTGCTGATATCATTTTCTAATCATATGACTTGGTATACATTGGTATACACATATTTTAGCTTGTATGCCATCACATGTTAAGGGGGAGCATGTCTGTAATCACATGTGTTGGACAACATCTGTGACAATGCACTAAGTCGTTTGTACATGCTGAAAATCTATTTTGTGAAGAAAGGCAAAAAAGGGGAGATTGTTAATGTTGGGTTTGGTGTTGTGACATTTGACCCAACATATCTTCTGAAGTACTGATTTGAATGCATAAAAATGTTGAAATAAATGTCACAACATTCAGATCAACATTCATTAGAACATTTTTTCCGTACTTCACGCTAAGCAGTAATATTTTAATGTGAGGTAAAATGACTTAGACGTGATGAATTGTAGTTGTGTAAAATGTGGGAGAAAGAGTCAAAGCTTGGGGAAGAATTCGAGTAAGGAACAAGTCAAAGTTATTGAGATTTTCACTCCTTAATCATCTACCACAAACTGCCCACCTTTCCATCAACCTTCACAACAAATCGATGAGCTTTTCAAGAAAGACTCTCTACTATAAATAAAGAGGCTACTGCAGTGAGTCGATATCCAGAATCAGAAAGTAAAAACACCAAAAGAGCTCTCAAGAATTTATCTCAGAATTTTGGATCACCAGTGTTGCCTGAGTGTGTTGACACCATTCTGTCCAACATTACAATTGTTGTTTAGATTCTAGATTAGTTTAGTATGAATCGATTGTAATGAGAAGTTGTCTATATCTACTTCGTTAGATTTTTCAGGCAGAAGTCATCTGCGACTTTATCTTTTAATTCCTTTACTTTGTATCTTGTAAATTTGTGAAGAAAGAAATTTGCGTAGTTGTATATATATACAATACAATTGATCATTAACCATCATAAGTTATATTATTATATAACTTGTGAAAATTTAAACCTTCATGTTCTTCATTTTTTCGCTGCATTTTACTCTTAAAGATTTTCTGTTTTATCAAGTGTTGTCACTAATGTCGGACGACATTATCACCGACATTCGAAAACTGTACTTGTCGTCGATTGAATTATGTTCATCTTGTTTTTATTTTTGATCTGTAGCACCCCTTCAATTATCATGATCAAATATGTAACACCCCCCAATAAGCTCTATAGATTAGCAAATTTATTACATGAAAGAAAAACAAAGACATGGATATCTCGCAACGAATTAATACTACAACTGTCACGATTCAAACCGGAGGACCGCGACGGGCACCCGAATCCCACCTATTAGGTTATCAGGTACCACCATTCGTACATTTAACATCTAATCATAATTAATTACGGACTAAGCCGAAAGAAAACTATGTGAAGTCTTTATCTAGAAACCAACTTATATATATACACACTTATAAAAGTCTACTACACACACATGACATCATATACAGGCCTCTAAAGAGTATATGACATCAAAAGATCGGGACAGGACCCCGCAATATCCGTATATACATGCAGAAATATACCATATCAAAATTAGACTGACACTCCGGAACAAGAGAATTGCTCCAAAATTCACTAAGTCAGCAACCTACTAACGTGGATCATCGTCTTGCCTATGTGAACCTGCGGGCATGAAATGCAGCGTCTCTCGGCAAAAGGGACGTCAATACGACTGATGTATTAAGTATGTCATACATGAATAACAGCATAACAGTGATATAACAATAACTGAAACATAAACAGTTGACCAACAGTAAATACCTCTGAGGGTCCTAATACATATGCCTAAATGTTATGCATAATGCAAATACAATATACATATAAATATTGACCACACACGCATCTTCCTTACCATAAGAATCTTTGTGGGCATCATACCATATAATGATTAATGAATGTATGCATGATGCAAATGCGGTATACTAATGGCGACACATGCATTTTCTTACCAGCTACACATGCTTCAATATTAACCACACAGACATTGATTTATTTTGCCCTCTTAAGACTCTTTTGTGATAGACTGTACCAGCTGCAGATGGTGTGCGTATATAACGTCTTTCCCTTTCTCCATATTCCCTACATATATATAATATTTATCATATAGTAGTGTGTATATCACAAGTGATCTAGGATAATATATAAATGTAATGCAAATGAAAATGCATGAATAACAATACAACCTCCTGAGTGAGGTAATATCCTCATACCTTCGGCTAACACTGTGAATATTAACATCTTTCTGTATGCCTCAATAAGGACTTTGGAATATATTTAGGCATACTTTCAACATAGGAATAAATAATATGAGCATTCCCTAACTACTAAGAGTATAATAAATTATGGAGCAACATCACGATTATGTTTTGTTACATGGAACATGACAAAAGAAAGAAATAATTTATCTTAATATATCTCGATACTAACGGAACCAACCCTTTTTAATCCTTTTGCTGGAACGTTGCTTGATACAACATTTGCAAAAAAAATATGTTTCAAAAAACTTTGCTGGCCAATTCTCCTTACCAAATAAAATCAAAATGAAATTGTGGAATTGTAGAATAGAAGTATATCTATATATGAGTTTGATCCTACCAACAAGTTATACTATGAAAATAATAGAAAATAAAAGAAAGACTTTGTAGAAGATAAATATTATTGGCTTTCTCTACGGATGGAGAAAATGGGAAATATCAAAAGAGGAAGAGAATAGGCGTGTGTTTGATCGGATGAAGACAATTGATAAGACATTTATAGGATACTTCAAATGTGTTTTTCAAGACAATTGATAAGACACTTGTTCAAAATTTCCAAAAAAAAGATGCCACTTCGTGACACTTGGTCACTTAGGTGTTACGTAAGGGGTTACACATCAAAATCCCACTAAGCTTGTCTCCCCAACCTAAAACTATCTCACGATTAATCAATTATAAACATAATTAATTTTTAATCCTAACTCACTTAAATTTTACTAACTCATAAAACCTTCATATACTCAATGTCATAATTTGTGTGATATGACACTAGTCCATAATCTTTTTGGAAATATACAACATTTATTACTAATCCACATCGTCACACTTGTTACGTCCAAAATTATTTCGGGGTTTTATCCTTTCGTAGACTAATTTTTTTATTAGCATACGTAGATATAACGTAAATTCTCTGAGGTTCAGGTCTACTTTCACACAACTAGCAATTTTATCGTGATCCAAAAGTACGGGATATTACAACAACAACAACATACTCAGTGAAATCTCACACCGTAGGGTCTGGGGAGGGTAGAGTGTACACATACCTTACCTCCACCTTGGTAGGTAGAGAAACTATTTTCGGAATACCCTCAGCTCAAGACAAAACATAATCACAAGTAAAACAATCAAAATAAAGTACGAGTAAAGCAAAAGTAAAGAATAAAACAAGAGAAACAGTCAGAATTAATAAAATCAGTAATTAAGCAAATACTTTTTTCCCCTTCCCCCTTATCACTAGATGTGCCAAAAGAGTATAGTTTGTTGGGTTTTGATATTGGTGAATGGAAAATGATGGGATGAAAATTAAAGAGGGTAAAATGCTCTTTTGTCCCACATCGAAAAAAAGAGAAGGAAAGAGAGGTGTATATATTACATTACACCTTCTCGAGCTGCTAAAAGGGTTGAGAGGGCAAGGACCCCTCGCGCTGCTTCGCTGCCGCTTCGGCTCGGCCGCCGCTTCGGATTCGATTAGTTGGATTCGGATTCGGATTTGGAAAAAGATCGATTGATAGATAATCTTTTTAGACAAACGTTTCTTTAATTAATTAATTATTTAATTAAAAACAAATCCAAACGGATCGACCTGCGACCCGACCCGTCCGGCTCTCCCTCTCTTTTTCGAATTTCCCTCCAAAATTAGGTGACTATTCTGAATGGTTGCAACCATTCAGAATCAGTACCTCTAACCCTATAAATTCTTGATTATTTCAAGAATTTATTCACTAATTCATATTCTAATCAATTCTGAAATTCTGAAGTTGCTCTTCAACTCGAAAATTTCATTCTGTGATATCTTTAGTTGAGTGGTTCGTTGCTACCGAATTTGGAGTACTACTATTACGTAAGATAATCGTTCTATCACGGGAGGCGATATTAGTTAACCTCGAAATCTTGTGAGGGGAATAATTTCCTTAAGGACACACTTTGAACTAAGTGGGCTCGATTACATTCTGAAATTATTTTTCCAAAACAGATTCTGTTTTCGTTTATTGTTTCATTAATGTTATATGTTTCACTAAGTGATTAACATATTGTTTTGAATCATTATTTAGCCAAGTACAGATTATTATACCAACAATCTTAAGGAAATTATGTTTATTGTATTTTAATCTGTATCCTGGTTTGGAGATTGTATGTAATTTCATATTCTAACTTGAAGATATAAAAACTTCGTTGGAATATTAAAGTCCAGGAAAAAGTGTTTTCCAAAAGGAAAAAAAAAGTGTTTTTTCAGGAAAAAAAAAGTTTTTTTTTTTGTATGTTGTTTGGAGATTAAAATCTTCGGATTTTCTACTCCGGTTGAGATTAAAGTTTTCATAACTTTCTACTCATTTGGATACTTGATTTGAAGATATAAAAACTTCATCAAGTATATAACATACAATCTATTGCACTTCGTTTCTATCAATTTTGATTCGGTTTGAAGAAATAAAATCTTCACCGTTGTGTATTATATTTGTTGCTATCAAAATTGATTCGGTTTGAAGATATAAAATCTTCGCCGTTGTGTAGGATATTTGTTGCGATGATTTGAAGAACATAAAAACTTCATCGTTCTGTTTAAGGAGATTAAAACTTGTGTAGTTTTCTACTCCATATGAATATTAGTATTTTGACTCGAAGATATAAAAACTTCGTTGGAATACTAAAGTTTCATAATTACACAACGATTTGAAGAACATAAAATCTTCGTCGTTCTAAGGAGATTAAAACTTGTGTAGTTTTCTACTCCGTATGAATATTAGTATTCTGACTCGAAGATATAAAAACTTCGTTGGAATACTAAAGTTTCATAATTATACTGCGATTTGAAGAAACAAAATCTTCATCGTTCAAATTAAGATTTGAAGAAATAAAATCTTCATCGTTTAAGTTTCACAATTATACTCCGATTTGAAGAAATAAAATCTTCATCGTTAGAGTCTGTGATTTAATTGCTATTCTGGTTTTATTAAGTAAAACAGTTTGTCGATTTGACAAGAATAAACAAATAATGGCAATGATCCGAATGATGCGTGTGCAATCTTGTCGAGTGCAATTTGGTTGGAAACCCAAAGGAGTGGCTGGATTACGGTGCCACTCGACATGTTTCTTCGCAAAAGAAGCATTTGCAACATATGCTCCATTGGACAGAAGAGGTCTTGTTTATGGGAAATACGCAGCGACAATGTTGAAGGATATGGGAAGATACTTACGAAGATGACTTCCAGGTCTCGACTCTCAACAATGTTACGCACGTTCCAACAATTGAAAGAATTTAGTTTCATTGACTACTCGTCAAAAACGGGTTTAAGTGTGTGTTGGTTAGTGAGAAAATTGTAATAAGTAAGAATGATATGTTCATAGGAAAGGCTACCTCACCGAGGGCCTTTTCAAACTCAATGTAATGGTTGTTGATGATTAATGAAAATCCACTGCCTTACTTATCGAGTCAAATGATTTATGGCATGTTCGTTTAGGACATGCCGATTACAAAACTCATGAAAATTGATCAATTTAGAAGTATTGCTTAAATTCGAGTGTAACAAATCAAAATGTGAAATTTGTGTTGAATCTAAGTTTGTTAAACATCCATATAAGTCTATTGATAGAATTCAAATCCTTTAGACTTAATTCACACGGATATATGTGATATGAAGTCAATACCATCTCGTGGTGGGAAAAAGTATTTTATAACTTTCATTGGCGATTGCACTCGAGCATCATTATGTGTATTTGTTTAATAGTAAGGATGAAACAATTAATGCATTTAAGCAATACAAGAACCAAGTGGAAAATCAATTGAATAAAAAGATCAAAATGATTAGAAGTGATAGGGGTGGAGAGTACGATTCTCCTTTTGCAGAGACATGTTTGGAATATGGAATTATTCATCAAACTCGCCTTTACACACCACAATCAAATGGAATCATGGAAAGGAAAACCGAACATTAAAGGAAATGATGAATGCCTTACTAATTAGTTCCTGCATCGCAAAGCATGGGAAGCTATCCTTACAGCTAATCGAATACTCAACAGAGTACCCCACAGCAAAACACAATCTATTCCATATGATCTATGGAAAAGAAGAAAACCCAACTTGAAATATTTCAAAGTGTGGGGGTGTTTAGCAAAGGTCCAAGTTCCTTTGCCCAAAAGGGTAAAAATCGGACAAAAAACTGTGGATTGTGTTTTTATTGGCTATGCTACAAACAGCAAAGCTTGTCGTTTTTGGTTCACAAATCGGACAATCCCGAAATTCATGTTAATACGGTAATTGAATCAGATAATGTTGAATTCTTTGAAAACATCTATCCGTATAAAACTGAATGTGAGTCGTCAAGTGAAAGATCTAAATGACCGCAGGAAGAACCAAAAGAAAGTATACCAAGCAAAGAGGATCTAAGGCGTAGCAAACGTCAAAAAGACATCTACTTCCTTTGGACCAGACTTTGTAACATTCTTGCTTGAAAATGAGCCTCAAACATTTAAAGCAGCAATGTCATCTTCTGATTCAACATTTTGGAAAGAAGCAGTCAATAGTGAGATTGAATCAATTTTAAACAACCATACATGGGAGTTAGTTGATCTTCCTCCTGGAAATAAACCTTTAGGATCAAAATGGATCTTTAAAAGGAAAATGAAAGCTGATGGTACTATTGACAAATATAAGGCAAGACTTGTGGTAAAAGGTTATAGACAAAAAGAAGGTCTTGATTACTTTGACACATACTCGCCGGTAACAAGAATAACATCTATTCGGGTGTTAGTGGCACTGGCAGCCGTATATGGTCTTGAAATCCATCAAATGGATGTCAAGACAGCTTTCTTAAATGGAGAATTGGAGGAAGAAATTTATATGGAACAACCTGAGGGTTTTGTGGTTCCTGGTAAAGAAAGGAAAGTGTGCAGACTTGTTAAGTCACTTTATGGACTTAAACAAGCACCCAAACAATGGCATGCAAAATTTGACCAAACAATGTTGGCAAATGGATTTAAGATTAATGAGTGTGACAAATGTGTTTACATTAAAAATACTCCAAATCATGAAGTCATTGTTTGTTTGTATGTTGATAATGAGTAAAGATATTGTAGATGTCAATGCTACGAAGCGTATGCTCGCTAGCAAATTTGACATGAAAGACTTAGGGGTTGCTGATTTGATCTTAGGAATTAGGATCCATAAAACTCCACAAGGTCTAGCATTATCACGATACATTATATTGAAAAAGTACTTGACAAGTTCAAGTATTTAAATTTCAATGTTGCAAAGACTCCAATTGATGTAAGTTTTGCACTTCAAAAGAATGAAGGTGAAAGTGACTCACAATTGGACTTTGCACGAGTTTTGGGAAGTCTGATGTACATTATGAATTGTACACGACCAGATATAGCATGTGCTACAAGCAAGCTGAGTCGATTCACGAGTAATCCCAATCAAACTCATTGGATGGCAATGAAACGAGTCTTGGAATATTTACAACACACCCAAAACTATGCTTTGCATTATAATAAATATCCCGCAGTACTTGAGGGATATAGTGATGCAAATTGGATCACCGGATCGTTTGAAGTTAAATCCACGAGTGGATATGTTTTCACTGTTGGCGGAGGAGCAGTGTCTTGAAATCATCAAAGCATACGCATCGCCCGCTCTACAATGGAATCAGAATTTATAGCTTTAGACAAGGTGAAGAAGGTTGAATGGCTCGGAATTTCTTAGAAGATATTCCATTCGCCCAAACCTTTGGCTCCTATATGTATACATTGTGATACCAAACAACAATAGGTAGGGCAGGGAGCGTAATGTATAACGGAAAATCTCGTCACATATGACGGAGACACAATACCGTTAGACAACTCCTCTCTAGTGGCGTTATCACAATTGATAATGTAAAGTCAAGAGATAACGTGGTGGATCCGCTTACAAAAGGCTTATCTAGAGAGGGAGTTGGTAGATCATCAATGGGAATGAGGTTAAGGCCAAGGACAAGTCATCATGGCGGTAACTCTACCTAGCGACCGAGATCCCAAGAGCTAGGTTCAAGGAGATCAAACAAAGTTGGATCGACGGTTCAACATTGTCAAATAACTCAACCCATTCTCGGATGAAGACAATGTTGAAATAAGGATAAGACTTTATGGCTTGTTAATGAGTTAATAAAGCATTAAGGTTTTTAATGGTTATCTAAATCGCGATGTATGACCGGATAATGTGGCTATAGGACCACGTGTTTAGAAATCACCTATGTGAGTGTTAAGTGTAAGCGCTTTAAAGGGAATGGCAATGAGGCCCATTCTACATGCACTCGTAGAGCGGTGTTCATGGTGAAACGAACACAACCGTGAGAACCATAAGCGGTTGAGGTTGATTGTGTGTCTTATGTTGTCTAGGTATACAACAAAGTTCGACGGTTCAAAGATATCAAATCTACCGATTGATCGAGTATATCCGATATAAGTTCACTACGGAAAGTTCAAAGGGAAACCTACTTATCCAGATGTAGTCAATTCTCGCTTGTATATCACACTCGTCCGTACTTTCTTCTATCTTATAACCATTCCCCATTCATGTGGGGGATTGTTGGGTTTTGATATTGGTGAATGGAAAATGATGGGATGAAAATTAAAGAGGGTAAAATGCTCTTTTGTCCCACATCGAAAAAAAAGAGAAGGAAAGAGAGGTGTATATATTACATTACACCTTCCAGCGTCGTCGTCGCTCGCCGCTCGCCGCCGGCTTTGGCTTTGGATTTGGATTTGGATTTGGATTTGGATTTGTCAAAAGATCGATTGATAGATAATCTTTTTGGACAAACGTTTCTTTAATTAATTAATTATTTAATTAAAAACAAATCCAAACGGATCGACCCGCGACCCGACCCGACCCGTCCGGCTCTCCCTCTCTTTTTCGAATTTCCCTCCAAAATTAGGTGACTATTCTGAATGGTTGCAACCATTCAGAATCAGTACCTCTAACCCTATAAATTCTTGATTATTTCAAGAATTTATTTACTAATTCATATTCTAATCAATTCTGAAATTCTGAAATTCTGAAGTTGCTATTCAACTCGAAAATTTCATTCTGTGTGATATACTGCCGTTGAGTGGTTCGTTGCTACCGGAATTTGGAGTACTACTATTCTGGTAAGATAATCGTTCTATCCTGGGAGGCGATATTCCGTTAACCTCGAGTACTGTGAGGGGAATAATTTCCTTAAGGACACACTTTGAACTAAGTGGGCTCGATTACATTCTGAAATTATTTTTCCAAAACAGATTCTGTTTTCGTTTATTGTTTCATTAATGTTATATGTTTCACTAAGTGATTAACATATTGTTTTGAATCATTATTTAGCCAAGTACAGATTATTATCCCAACATAGTTAATTCTGAGCTATATTGATTAATTAAATTTAACACTTGGGCATATCGGGAGGTGGAGGAAGCAATTTCTGTTGGGAGCCTTTTCCATCTTTCACAATGAATGCCATCTCCATTCCCCAACTCACATGACGCTCTAAATGGCAATGCATAAACCACACACCTGTTCCATGAAAGGAAAAAGGAGGAAATAAAAAGCATATTATTAGAGAAATAATTTGAGTTATATATACAGATAACAATTTTTTTAAATATAATTTACTTGATGTAATAAGTCGTTTGCCATGTTTTGCAGATTACAAGAATCCATGTGTGATATAAAAATGTGAGTTTAACTTCGCAAGATAATTACAAGCAATTGTTGGGAAACTTACATTTATGTATCCTTCGGCCTACTAATTTATGAACATGGCTAATAGATATACATTTCCGTTGTATATGTTGTGTATAGCTTATGTGCAGTATATGTATATTCAGTATTTAAAGTATACACTGTAGATGTATATGTTGTGTATAAGTATGTATATTTATATTAAGTGTAAAGTATACACTACCTACACACTGTGTATATATTTTGTAAACTAAATAGACCAAAAGATATTTGACTGTAATTTTCCCTTAATTTTGTATAGTACCCTTTTATAATGTCACAATGTCTTGGAGAATAAATCAAGATTATTCACCCTTCAAACTTTCCTTAACTTCAATTAACTCAACTCAAAACTAAAATGGTCTCATTTCAGATGTGCTATGAGTCAAAACAATCCATATATGCTCATTGTTTTGTCATAATTTTGACCTTTTAGTTTTGATCACTAGATCAACATGCTTAAAGTATAATGCCAATAAAATCTGTAGTACTGTCAAATAGCCCCTACCAGCAGTAGTAAGGGTAACAAACTAGACTTATCTAATCTGTCCAAATTTGACCCGTTTATTACTAACTTAATTCACTTTGATCCACTAATTTAGCCCATTTAAAAATTAGACTAATTTGGTCCAAATATATAGCCTAAATTAGCACATAAAAATCTTGTCAAGATATTTTTTTTGTTTGGTATGTTGTATATAGTCATAATAAAAATTATTTTTATTTGGTAATTAAATAAATTATAAGAGAACAAACAAATAAATTAACATATGATAAGAGTTTAACGAGTTGAGTTATGACCTATTGTTTAGTCCATATTGACCCAACTTATTTCAGTTCAAGTAAACTTTGGGCAAGTCATGATTAACTCATTCATTTTGACACTCCAAATTAAGGAGGGGTACATTTGCACCTTTTTCCTAGTAAAAATAAATGTAGTAAAAGATTATCAAAGCAATTTGATCAACATACCTGGATTATCAGCTTTAAATCTGATGGCAGCCCAACCATTCCTAACAATAGCAATAGTGTTCACAAGAGGAGGATCAACAAGATTATACTTCAAAGGGTCTTTATCCTTGTCAAAATTTCCAAAACCGGATCCAACAACATAAAAACTATATCCATGCAAATGAATTGGATGATCAATTCCACCTAAAAGATTAGTCCCCTGCAAAACAATCTCTACATTTGATCCATATTCAAGAACATGAACCTCCGTTCTCCTACCGGGACGTTGCAATTCCGCAGGAAGATAAGCACCCGTAAAATTAAAATTAAAAGGTGGGAAACTAGGAAATTCATCGGCATAAACCCCTTTAATGTTCTTGTAATAAGCTCCTAATATGTCAATACGAGGGAGAACAAAGCTTATGTTGTTCATACTAGCCATGAATCGGTCCCCGTTAGGTCCATTACACGATTCATTTTCGCAGGGAAAAGTACTTACAGAAAATGTGAACAATAAATTGGCAGTAACATTTAAGGGTACGTCCACGGGGTGTTTTTGATTGGCTAAGCTTTTAAACGTCCTTGTGAAATTAAAGGATG
The DNA here is from genome assembly GCA_029844215.1 of Przewalskia tangutica. NCBI lineage: Eukaryota > Viridiplantae > Streptophyta > Magnoliopsida > Solanales > Solanaceae > Przewalskia > Przewalskia tangutica. The sequence goes on from CM056737.1 coordinate 61,754,390, forward strand.
CGTTCGTATCGTTGTAATTCGGGAGATTATTTGGGAAGATTGGTGGTGATGAGGGTGTGTAGTTTCCTCTATACTGGAGGATGGCGGTGGTGGTGGTGTTATCAAATTTAACCCCGAGGACACTATTATAAGCCTTAGCAGCCATGTAATAGTGATTAGGGTTTTGATTTGCTTCAAGCAAAACATCGATAGTTTGACCTGGAGAAATGGTGATGTAATTAGTTTTGAATGATTTTACGTAGGCGGCGTCGGTTCCTACGACGGTGAGTTGGTGATTTGCGACGGAGAAGAACATAAGATTGTTCATTACGACATTCACCATTCTAAGCATATAAGTCTTGCCTTTCTCCACTATTAGCTTGAATGTGTCTGTTGAAAGAAGAAGTTGATCATCAATATTACTTTTTCAACGAAGAGTTTCTAAGAAATTATTATACAATCACGTCACATAAAAGATAATTATAGTTATCTATCAAGTGAAATTAATACCTTGAAATAAGGCAGACGACATGTTAAATTGTACCAATAGTGTAAATTCCTTTACTTGTCAATTTATATAATTAAGCTCATTCTTTTACCATACTTTTCATTGAAAACTCACAATCTATCTGTCAAGAAAAAGCAATGCACTAACTATTTTGAGTTGTATGAAATACATGAATATATATATCATGACTCTTTTCCATTCTAATTTTGACTTCTTTACAACGCGGTTAGGCTTTGAAAAGTTATAACCTCTTTTTTATTTGGATAAACAAAGCATATTATTTCTTACTAATTTGTGTCATTACAACTAGGGTGCCTGACATTACTGAAAAGTTATACTCCTAATCTTATGTTCCTATAGCCTGCTTCTTTTATAAATATTTTTATAATAAGACTCTTAAGGTAAACATGATATGCTTAGCCAACAGATCATTAAAGGGTTAATATTACTATTATCTTTTAATTTACCATTTTTTGAGCAAGGATATAGATCTCCTGGTTGACCATTTATAAGGAAAGCATCAGATTTATTTCCATCTCCTCCACCTACAAGAAACTCATTCACTATCGCTTGTACATCACTCTTCCACCATTCCCCTGCATTTTAATAATCTTAAGGATTAATTTCAATTGAACAAAGAAAAAAAAGAACTATAGCAAGTTGACTTAAATGACCTGTGAAGAATAAGGGAAAATTACGCCCCATTCCTTTGGGTGATCTAGTTTACAAAATATGACCAAAATAATATGTTTTGTATATTTATACATAATAAATAAATAGATTTAGTATATTTCAGTCATATTGATAAATAAATTTGGTCGAACGGTACATATTGATAATTTTCCCAAAAGAATAATGTACTATATACCTAATATGATGGGTACTTCAGCGGCAGGTTTAGGAAAAGGATACTTAGTTTTATTTGCAGGACGTATAACAAGGGCACCATTCACAGTGGCTCTTGACCAATCACTATGTGCATGCCACCATAATGTTCCTTCCTCGCCTGAAAGCTTAATCTTTTGACTGAAGTTAGTTCCAGGTCGAATTGGGCATTGAGTAATATATTCAGGTCCATCTGACCATGGATACCTAGGTTGTTTCACTCCATGCCTGCAATTTTAAATTCCAAATTAGTACTTCCTCCGTCCTAATTGATGTGATAAAGTTTGACTAAGCATGGAGTTTAAGAAATAAGGGTAAATTTTTTAATCTTGTGGTGTAAAACAAGTCAGAGATATTTATGTGGTTATATATCATTTCGTTAAGCGTAAAAGATAAAGTTTAAAGTTAAGCTATTGCCAAATAATGAAATGCATCATTATTTTTGGACGGATTAAAAAGAAAAATGTATCACATAAATTGAAACATAGGGAGTAGTATACTTTTGGTTTGCATAAAAGTATCAAGGAAAAAGTATTATAATATGTATCTGAAACTGTTGAAGTGTGTGAACATCTTATCTAATACGTTTAAGTATAATAGTCATATACTTTAATGTTAAGAGTCACACATTGGATATATAATGAGAATATGGACTCTTTAAATGGACTTGGACAATCCTCATCCTATAAGTTAGTTTTTGGGGTTGAGTTAGGCCAAGATTCATTCTCTTCATGGTATCAGAGCCTATTCCAATTCTTTGTTCACCGATGTTGGGCCCCAAATTATATTATTCACGCTCCAGTTAACAATGTATGGGAACACTGCAGTTAACAATGTATGCGCGTGCGGGAAGTGTTAAGAGTCACACATCGGATATGAAATGGAAATATGGACTCATTATATGGACTTGGACAATCCTCATCATATAAGATAACTTTTGGGGTTGAGTTAGACCCAAGATCTATTCTTCATTTAACATAGTATCAGAGCATGTATACGAGGTATTGAGTTCAAAGCTCGCCGCAATTAGGAGGGGGGGGGGGGGGAAGCAAAAACATATTCCACATGTTTGACTCATAAAAAAGAATCAGTCCACATATAAAGGGGTGTGTAAAGACATAATTAAGTAAAATGCTCTCTAACATTTAGGTTTTTAGATGAGATAGTCATACAATTCAACATGATGTAAGAGCATGCATAAAGGTTCTGAGTTCTCACCTCATTGTCACCAATTATATATAAAATATTAGAATTTGTCCATTAAGTAAGAATCTCTTATAATTAATTTTATCTTATGTACAGATTCACTTCATATTAGAAATTGATTAGCAAGATATTAGTAATCAATTTCTAATATCATGTGAATCTGTATATAAGGTAAATTAATTATAAGGAATTCTTACTTAATGGATAGATTCTAATATAAAAAGTAATTTTCAATTCGTTATTGAACATGAAAACGAATCAGACTCGCATGTAGAACGTGTTGAAAATATAATTAAATATATAAAAGTGTTCTCTCTAACTGTTTAAAGTTTAAATGAAATAGTCGCACACTTCAACAGAAGTAAACATTAATGGAAGAGGAATGTTTACCAGTGTATTGTTATATTTTGGCTTCCATCGTTTTGGACATTGACAACGAGTGTATCTCCTGTATTGGCATAGAGAACTGGACCTGGGAATTGGCCATTGACGGTCAAAATGTTCTTCGAGCTGCAAAGCTTCGAGTATGGAGCTTCTTTTATCTACATGGATGGTCGAAAATATATTTGGTAGGACATAAAATATTACTTAATTCTTCATGAAACTATGTAATCTTGTTATTGATAATTTGATTAAAGTGTTTCCTATGTTATAGGAAAATAATTTGTACGCCAAATTGGGGAAAATATTACTACTTCATTGAAGGGTGCAAAGTCATTTTTTCCTTTGTAACTATTTTTTATTGTTTTTATCAACAAAAAAAATGAAGTAAAGAGGTACATACGACAAATCGATGATGATGAACAAAAGCATGAATAGGCAAAAGGCCAACTACAAAAAGAAATCCAATAATTTGCTGGATGAAAACCTTCACTTGCAACCTCATTTTTTTTATGCAAATATATAATATGAGATGAAATTGGATAAATGATCTTAATGTATTTATAGAGGTAAAGTTACCAAAAGAGAAAAAGAGGACAATATTGTTATTAGAATCTGTTCATTAAGTAAGAACCCTTTGTAATTAGTTTTACCTTATGTAAGATTCACAGGATATTAGAAATTGATTAGCAAGATATTAGTAATCAATTTTCTGTAATTAAGATTATCAAATGAACAGATTTCTAGTGATTAGAATTAACATAAATTCAGCCATAATCCTGACTTATTCCCTTGTATATAAAGAGACTTACAAGCAAATGAAAGGCGGGGGAAAACATTTCTATCAATTCTATCATGGTATCAGGAGTTTAGATTAATTAGTTTTACCTTTTCTTCAACATAGCCGACATTTACTTCTCTTCAAAAGCCTTATCTCTGCTTTCTTCACTGCCACCATGGCCACCAACCAAATCATCGACCCAAAATTGTCTTCCTCCTCATCCAGCTCTGACAGTGTCTAACATCAACAGTTTTATCAAAGTCACTCTCGATATTGAAAAAGGCCAGTACATAACATGGTCGAAACTCTTCAAAATTCATGCTAGGGCTTACAAAGTCCTTGACCATATTATTCCAAAGTCAAAAGAAACAGAGAAAACCAATTCATCCCCATCCCTAAAAAATACAGATCCTGAACTGTGGTCACGAATTGACGCCATTATTTTACAATGGATTTACAGTACAATATCCGAAGATCTTCTGGACACAATTCTTGAATGAGATTCCACTGCCGAAATTGCATGGAATCAACTAAAGAACATATTCTCCGACAATAATAACTTGAGGGCTCTATACCTCGATTTTTTCCCCCAAAGTATAGATGGAAAAAATTTCAGATGCATCTTCATACTGTCAACATCTAAAATCACCGGCGGATCAATTTATCCGATGTCGGCGCTATCGTGTCTAATGAAAGGTTGATACTTCAACTTGTTTTCGATTTAACTGATGCCTACTCTACTATTGGCTCCCAGATTCATCATGTTGACTCTCTTCCTACATTCTACAAAACCCGTTCTATGCTCGTTTTAGTAGAAACATCAAGGGTGAAAAAGATGGCTAACTCGATCGAAACCTCTGTTTTTTCTCTCACGACGAAAACCAAAGCGGAAATTAGAATGACCCTCAATAAAACAAAAACAACAATCGCAACACCAACAACAATCGATGAGGCATATTGTTACACCCCGTAATCCCAGGACACATATATAAGAACGTACGTAAGAAATCAAGGCGTTAAGATTTGAGACTTGTAGAATCTATCGAAATTTTGGAAATGTCGGAAAACGAAATATTATGACGAGTGGGAGGGTGACACGTGTCACCCCCCTTGGATGGTCTTGGTCGAATGGACCAAGGGCAAAAGGGTCAATTGACCAAGGCAAAGATGATAAGGTCTTGCTAAGCTAAAGCTTGACATTTTTTACTAAGTCAATGAACCACTTGACTAGATTTTTTTTTAAAAATGAAACTCATCCAAGCCACCCAAATGTTGTAATCTAGACCCTCCATTTTGTTATATAATCATCATAAGTAGCAAGACAAGGCTTTAACACTTAGAAAAATTAGAGAACTTAGAAACTTGAAGAGGGAGCTCTCGGGTTTGTTCATTTAAGAACAAGAATTTTTTTTGTTTGGTGTTCATAATTCACAATACTTCAAACCAAGGTTCCTAGAGGTATTGTAAGGTTATCTAAATAGAAAGATCCCGGAAAAGTTTCATTTTTACATTAGTCGCAAAGTGAAACCTAAGTCGTTTTCATAGTTTTGATTGAAAATTGAAGGAAAGTTGTTTATGAACTTCTAAGGGATTCAAATAGCGGATTGGAGTGTCAAGGAAAAGAGCTAAGTTGCTAAGGAGCGACTTCGGATCTTGAAGTTGGATTAAGGCTTGTAAAGGTAACAATCTTGTCCTCTTAGTGTTATAAGATTTCATGTTGATGTAGTTATACATTTTAACAAACATGAGATATATGTTTTGGAGATTTATAAGTGTTATGGATATTGGAAGACTAAATCCGAAAATGACCTTGTTAGCCATTGAAATTGAAATACAATTTGGTCGATAGTTAAAATCGTCGCATGTTATCTAATAGAAGATTGTAGTTGTTATAATCGATTGCGGCTAAATAACATGTTAGACTAAACAATTTGGATTGAAAAAGGAATTGAATAAGACTTTGCATTGTTGTATATTATGGTCGAGAATGGCATTGGTTATTGGACTATTTTAATATCAATTGTAGGGTAGAATTTTACACGTCCTGTTAGGCGTGTAATCCCCTTTTGTTAGCTACATTGTTGAACCTTAAATGTGGCATGTTTGGTTATTTAATTCGGGCCTTGAAAAAGGTGGAAAAGTACGTAGAAACAAAGGAAGTGTTATCCGATTTTCCATAGAATAAGTGACTTTACACTTAGAATATTCTACGTTAGAAAGCTAGAAGTTGATAAGACGTGTTATGGTCATTATAGGTTGACATACTACGTACGGCATATTGGACTTAGCACGTGGATTGAACCGAAGAGGTATGTGGAACTTTTCTTATCTCTTGAGCATGAGTAGCTATAAATGTATAGTACGGTGGACGTACGAGATTTAAATGAATTCAATTTCATTTGGTACCCTTGACTTGTTTAAGAATGTCTAAGTTGGTTGAGTTAGAGAATTAACTCACTTGTGTTAAAGGTTAAAGATGTCTTGGTTTCTAAAGCATAAAGTTAGTATAACAACTTTATGGGAAGTTAAAAGAATGGTTTGTTCTAATAAGGCAAACAAAGATTTCTTGACTTGAAAATGTATAGAACACTTGGTTTGGAAAGTATTGATTACTTGAACTATTCTAAAGTTAAGAAACTTGATTTCTAAAGTTAAGAGACTTGAAGTATTATGAAAGTTAGGAAACTTGATTTGAACGTATATGATACTTGGTTTTAAAAATATAAGTCTCTTGATTTCAAAAAGAATGTAATTGTCTAAAACATAAAGAGTTATAACGGCTTTATGGGAAGTTAGTTATAACGACTTTATGGAAGGTTAATAGAGTGTCTACTTGATTTATAGTCATGAGTTGCCTAGGTTGTGAATGTAGGAAGTTATTTTGTGTAAAAGCCTTGAAATGAATTTCTAAAGGTGTAGTAACTTGTTTTGAAAAGTAGACAAGCCTTGATACTACGGGTGTTAGTATCTTGGGGTTTTATATAAAGAGGGTTCTTTTTAAAGGAACGGAAGTACGTAGTACTTTGGGTAAAATTTCCGGATTTCTAATTACATGTTAGTGCCTTAAGTTAATAAAATGAGAGTGCATAATAATTAAGGCTAATAAGAAGTTAGGGGATGTCTTAACTTGCTTATGATAATTATGATAAGCCGGTGGTGCTTATGTTATGTACGATAAGCCGGTGGTGCTTATGTTATGTATGATAGCCGGTTGTGTTAGTGATGTATTGTTCATTACGGGGTCATTCCCCGGGCTTGTGGCATTTGCATATTCCGTGGATTTTCTCCCCACGATGCGAGGAATACCTCATGCGAGTCCGTAGGGCTCATGCGGGTGAAATAGTCCTATGCGGGGCGGACCAGTCCTATGCGAGGATATTACCTCATGCGGGCCCATACGACCTATGCGGGCGGATACAGTCTATGCGAGGAGATTACCTCATGCGGGTCCATACGGCCTATGCGGGTGAAATAGTCCCAGGAGTAGGATTGCTTAATGATACTACGGGCGGGTGACCCTAATTTGATCATGAGCCTCCTATTTTTATGCAGTAAAATATACTCTTGTTTACTCTCATTGTTAGTAAGACACAATGTACTGTTAATGTGGTTATCATACATGTCCCCAGCTTTATTTTAGACTATTATGATTTCATTCTGATTTCGGGCCACATACTTGGTACTGTTGTGCGACCTCGCCGGAATTTGCGTTAACGCTGCAGTAGAGTTATCTGAGTTGTTGATCCTCACTCTTAGGATCACTGTTCAGCTGTTGAGAAGCTCCATTACTTCGGAGGCTTATCTTTGGTTCAGATCTCTGGTATTGTCGGTTGTTGTACATTCAGGGGTATGGCGGGGCCCTGTCCCGTCACAGTTGTTATGTAAAAATTCTTAGAGGTATGTAGTCATATCTTGTGGATTGGGTTGTAAAGAAAACAAAAGAGGTAACTGCTTTTTGGGTTATGTGTATACTTTTGGAAGGTGACCTTATCGGCTAACCTGTTATTTATTTCTTTTTGAGTTGTATGTATGTTCCGCTACTATTCTCTGATGTATACTGAAGCGGGTACCCAGTAGGGGCACGATGCCCGGTCGGGTCGTGACAAAAGTGATATCAAAGCAGTTAGTCCTCGGAAAGTGTCTACAGACCGTGTCTAGTAGAGTCTTGGTTATCAGTGTGTTATACACCATATCTATAACCAGGAGGCTGCAGGACATTTATGATTGGTTTCCATTCTTCTCACTATGAGATCGTGCGATAGAGCTGTGTTGTTAGGGTCATCTCTCCCTAACGAGTTATGTTGATTGCAGCTACGAGAAAGGCAGCAGTGACCCAGGAAAGATTATGTGGATTGCGTATTCAGGTTGGTAATAATTGTAGTATAGTTGGTATTATGACATACAACTATACGGAGTTATGTATGACAATATGAGGGTCAGACGCGTGTTGCCTAGAATGATTTTGGATTACCGAGAATTGGTAAGGACTCAATAGATACCGGAAAGGTATAAAACAGTTTAATGAATTCTCATCAAAGTTTTACGTGCTAATTTGAGAAATTAGGAGATGATGAGCTGTCTGAGAAGGAAATGAACCCTTAAGAAGTTATGATTAAGGGACTTAAGGGAAGACTATGTTAATAGATTAAGCTACGTAGTATGCTTAAGAGAATTGTACGGATGAGATCCGTATGGAGTAAGTAATGGTTGTTGTGATCAAGACAACACGATTATGGTATTATGAGAAGTTATTGTACCCATTTACGGGGGGACTGATAAGGTAGGCTTGGAGCATGGAAATTGTGAGCCTAAGAATATTGATAACCACCGAGACCTTAGGTATATAAGGCCTTCTCGGGCAATAAGATTTAATTCAGACTAAGGGTAAGAGTTAAGTACGACGGTGGGTCGGGTTGAAGACCTATTGTGGGTCGCCCCATAGCCTAAAATGGAGTGGGATCAGCTGGTAGTAGTTCCGCTACGTGACAGGGTCACGAGGGTGCAAGGCCCAAGTCTAGTTAATTATTTTACGGGTTCGTGGACGCGTTCCACCGGAACCGGGTGGTGAGAGCCGGAAATGGCCTTATATTGTTTAGAATAGTAACTCCAAAGATTGGAGGCTAGAATCAATATAGAGGTTATGAACGTATGCTAGACTAAGTTTGGGAGTACGGAAAGAGTACGACCAGTAAGAAAGAGAGCAACCAAGTGTAGGAGAATAGCGCCTGAATCCATAAGAACCTTTCGAGGTAGCTACACAAGTGAGTGTTTGGGTTGTAGCTGAGCGGGTACATAGGGATTTCCCGGTGATGATATACGATTGGCAGCCTTGATTTTAGTAAGTCTGTGTGACTTGTTCGGTTGAAGTAAATAGATTGATGTTGGAAGTATGAGGTACGTGAATTTGAAAGCTAAGAGACGAAGATAAGAACGTACGATCATTGAAGGATTTTATGTTAAGTGCCCTTGGAGGTACTTGGAGTTGGTTTAGTGTGGCAGTCAGGGCCACGACATTCCGAATGGTTTCAGGAAAAATGCGCGAGGCAGGAATAAGATAAGTGTGAGTACTTCCTGTGGAAAAATAGAAGGCATCGTTGGTAGGTTTTGAAAATCTATACGATTATAAGGTGGCGTTTGATGACTAAGATTATGAAAGGGAGGTAAGTTCTCTCCCCCACGTAAAAGGATAGTTTTACGTATTATGGGGTTATGTGTACCCATATTGTTAGACGAAGGATATGAGACTGGTAAGGTATTCGATTTCGTCATACTATAGGTTACAATTTTAGATAACCGTGGGAAAAGTATTGTGTTGGGGTAATTGAGAACGACATTAGGAAATGGTCGAAGATGTGTCTTAAGGATATAAATGATGGTAATAAGCATAAATGGAAATGTATGACTCAGGAGCGAGGTAGAAATATTTTGGGTTAGTAATTAGTATGATGAAGGGTTATGACCAGAATAATAAAGAGAATGCAACTATGGTTATGTAAGTTGCATGAGATAAGATTACCCCAGACTAGTGTAAATACCATTAGTGGATGATGGGCAGTAAGAACACCTCGAGGAAAGGTGGCAACATCTGTACTGACGAGAAGGATAGTAGGAAAATACGGGGGGGGGGGGGGGGGGTAAGGGACCCCAGGACAACTTGAAATGAAATATAAAGGTAAGACGAGTAGACACTCGAACGATAAGAAAGCTTGGAAAGCCATTGGACTATGTAATACCATGAATTGAGGTTGAACACCTGACTATAAGCTTTATGAGCTGGGAGAGAATAATAGAATTACTAGTTGACGAGATCAAGGAAATCTCCCCCTAAATTGTGATTGGAACTAAGTCTTAGCCATGAGACAAGCAAAGGAATCGAATCTAAGTATAGTGACCAGGTTTGGTTGCAACAGAGAAATGGAAACAGAAATCATAATTGAGATTATGTCCCCGATTATTTCGGGAGTATGAGACAGGCTTCCAAGTTATTGGAAGATAAGCTGACTACGACTACAGTTCTAACCCCTCCTGAGGCCTGAGGGACTAGAGGGTTAGGTTATTATGGTAACACTTTGAGTGTTTGGCTGGGTTATGTGCGGATGCAACACGATAAGGTAACAACCTATATTTCCCGGCAGCTACGGGAGCATGCTAGTGGAGCTCGGATTCGAGAGGTTGCCGAGTCTCCCCTCGTTGAGGAGGTGAAAAGGCGACAGTATAAGGATCCAGTTCTAGGGCGAAATTGAGATACGGCTCTTGATCGGTGTATTTTATATACACCTTTTGAGTCATTTTTAGTTAGTATTTTACTCATTTTGTTTATGTTTAGTATAGTATTAGGGTCGTTTTCCTTTCTTTTGTGTCACAGTGGTCAGAAATGGAGAAATGACAAAAATGAGATGAAATGAGCATAAATGAGATGGAATTGCACACTAAAAGGGCCAAGAAATGAAGCCTAAGAAGTTCCGGGAAGTATAGAAGAAATCAGACGAAGACCGGACGAAAAAAGGACGACGAAGCAAAAATCTGCCAGAAAAACGCCTCAGGCGCCGTGACGCTGAATGTTCAGAAAGATGATTTGACTGCAGGTTTTTCGGCGCCGACTGCAGTGCCACGGCGCCGACGCGGGATTTCTGAGTTTTGGGCCGAATTTGACACGTTTTCAGAGTCCAAAAGGGATAACTTTTCCTACCTACATATTCCTTAACCCTTTACCTGAAGGGATAACTTTTCCTTAACCCTTTACCTAAAGGATTCTATAACTTTTCCTACCTACATAATCCCTAACCCTTTACCAAAAGGATTCTTGGGCTATAAATAGTCTCTACATCATTAGAAGAATTCATCCTACATTCCATCACACACTTGACAAATTCCATTCTCCATCCACCATTCCATTCCATTCCATCATTGTAAATATTCCACAACACAATCCTTGGATGCTAGATGGCTTGGAGACTTGTTCTTGAGTATTTTTCTTTTCTTTCTTTTTTGCTTTGTTTATTTCAGTTCATGTATGGAGATTGTATTAGTTCTTAGCGTGACTATGGCTAGGAGCTAATTACTTTGTTAGGGATTTCCTTGTGATTCTCTTGAAACTCTTATTCATGAATTAATACATTAGTTGATTTCTTCTTCACTTAATTAAGATTTATTCAATAATTGCTTTGATTGCTTGATAATTAATTGATCACTAGTTATCATCACTTATATGAGTTCTAAACGAAATCCGAAATGGGAGATTGTGAATATGCTATAGTTGAATAAACATAGGTTTAAATCGTGGACAAAAGTACCCCGATACTTGTGTAGCTTAATAGGTTATTGCTCTTAATCCTCCTTTGTAGTCAATCTTGTCATTGAAAGATAGAAGGGTTCTCCATTGGAGTTGAGTGTTTATATTACCTTAACAGGAGTATAAAACGGTCTAGTTAACCTGCTATCTTAACGTAGAAGAAGAAGTCAGTCTAATTGTATTAAGGATTGAATAGAGTGGATAATTGATGATCTTGGAAGCCCTAATTCTCCATCATAACTGATTTAAATCAAAGTATTTTTATAATTAGTTTATTTCCTGCATTATTAGTTTAGAATTCCAACTCAATTAACGTTAACCAAATAGAAACTAAAGCATAGATAACCGGTACTTGAAAACCAGTCCCTGAGGACGATATTCGGTCTTACCTAGACTATATTACTTGTCACGATACGTGCACTTGCGTTAAGTGTGTGCATAAATCGCGCATCAGCTCTCTAAGAGGAGAAGAACCTGTTTGGGTAGCACCGGATAGGGTGCTGTGATATGAGGATATATTGCGTGTGCCCGATGCTGCAGGACTTGTCAGCAGGTTTTAAGGTAGGCACGCAGTGCTTCTTGCTCTATTTGTTCGGGGTCGACTAAGATGTATCGTGACCTCAGATGTATGTATTGGTAAGATGGACTGAAGAGGGACGTAGCAGAGTTTGTTGCTTAGTGTCTGAATTAGTAACAGGTCAAGGTGGAGCACCAGAAGCCCAGTGGGCTATTACAGGCGATTGAGATCCCGACTTAGAAATGAGAGGTGATTAATATGGATCTTGTTACAGGTTTGCATCGTACTCAGAGGAAGTGCGACTCCTTATGGGTTATAGTATACGGGCTGACGAAATCAACCCATTTTCTTCCGGTCAGGACCACTTACTCGGCTGAGGATTATGCTAGATTATATAGTAGGGAGATTGTGAGACTGCACATGGTTTCTACATTTATGATGTCAGACAGATGAGCTCAGTTTACGGCTAACTTCTGGAGGTTTTCCAGAAGGTATTAGGGACACAGGTGAGTCTCAGTGTTGCATTTCACCCTCAGACCGACGGACAGGAAGGGCATGATATCAATACACTCGAGGATAGGTTGCGGGCCTGTGTTATTGTTTTCAGGGGTAGTTGAGAGGATCATTTGCCTCTTGTTGAGTTTATGTACTATAATAGCTACCATTCCAGTATTCTGATGGCCCTGTATGAGGCTTTATATGAAAGAAAGTGTAGATCGCCGATTGGTTGGTTCGATGTAGGCGAGGTTCAGTTAATTGGCCCAGACTTGATTCATCGGGCTGCGGATAAGGCGAAGCTTATCTAGGAAAGATTATAATAAAGCTCAGATTCAGCAGAAGCTTTATGCAGATAACCGACGTCGACACTTGGAGTTCAGGTTGACGTTTTAGCATAAGTATTGTTATGTGGCCATGTGTGGCAAGTGTGATTATGTTGGGTATAGTCAAGGGACTATGCCAATATCCGTTTAGATGGAACCTCGAAGGAACATTCGGGGATGAATGTTTCTAAGGAGGGGAGAATGTTACACCTCGTAATCCCAGGACACATATATAAGAACGTACAAAAGAAATCAGGGCGTTAAGATTTGAGACTTGTAGAATCTATCGGAATTTTAGAAATGTCGGAAAATGAAATATTATGACGAGTGGGAGGGTGACACGTGTCACCCCCCCTTGGATGGTCTTGGTCGAATGGACCAAGGGCAAAAAGGTCAATTGACCAAGGCAAAGATGATAAGGTCTTGCTAAGCTAAAGCTTGACATTTTTTACTAAGTCAATGAACCACTTGACTAGATTTTTTTTTAAATGAAACTCATCCAAGCCACCCAAATGTTGTAATCTAGACCCTCCATTTTGTTATATAATCATCCTAAGTAGCAAGATAAGGCTTTAACACTTAGAAAAATTAGAGAACTTAGAAACTTGAAGAGGGAGCTCTCGGGTTTAGTCATTTAAGAACAAGAAGATTTTTCGTTTGGTGTTCATAATTCACAATACTTCAAACCAAGGTTCCTAGAGGTATTGTAAGGTTATCTCAATAGAAATATCCCGGAAAAGTTTCATTTTTACATTAGTCGCAAGGTGAAAACCTAAGTCGTTTTCATAGTTTTGATTGGAAATTGAAGAAAAGTTGTTTATGAACTTCTAAGGGCTTCAAATAGCGGATTGAAGTGTCAAGGAAAGGAGCTAAGTTGCTAAGGAGAGACTTCGGATCTTGAAGTTGGATTAAGGCTTGTAAAGGTAACAATCTTGTCCTCTTAGTGTTATAAGATTTCATGTTGATGTAGTTATACATTTTAACAAACATGAGATATAAGTTTTGGAGATTTATAAGTGTTATGGATATTGAAAGCCTAAATCCGAAAATGACCTTGTTAGCCATTGAAATTGAAATACAATTTGGTCGATAATTAAAATCGTCGCATGTTATCTAATAGAAGATTGTAGTTGTTATAATCGATTGCGGCTAAATAACATGTTAGACTAAACAACTTAGATTGAAAAAGGAATTGGATAAGACTTTGCATTGTTGTATATTATGGTCGAGAATGGCATTGGTTATTGGACTATTTTAATATCAATTGTGGGGCAGAATTTTACACGTCCTGTTAGGCGTGTAATCCCCTTTTGTTAGCTACATTGTTGAGCCTTAAATGTGGCATGTTTGGTTATTGAATTCGGTCCTTGAAAAAGGTGGAAAAGTACGTAGAAACAAAGAAAGTGTTTTCCGATTTTCCATAGAATAAGTGACTTTACACTTAGAATATTCTACGTTAGAAAGCTAGAAGTTGATAAGACGTGTTATGGTCATTATAGGTTGACATACTACGTACGGAATATTGGACTTAGCACGTGGATTGAACCGAAGAGGTATGTGGAACTTTTCTTATCTCTTGAGCATGAGTAGCTATAAATGTATAGTACGGTGGACGTACGAGATTTAAATGAATTCAATTTAATTTGGTACCCTTGACTTGTTTAAGAATGTCTAAGTTGGTTGAGTTAGAGAATTAACTCACTTGTGTTAAAGGTTAAAAATGTCTTGGTTTCTAAAGCATAAAGTTAGTATAACAACTTTATGGGAAGTTAAAAGAATGGTTTGTTCTAATAAGGTAAACAAAGATTTCTTGACTTGAAAATGTATAGAATACTTGGTTTGGAAAGTATTGATTACTTGAACTATTCTAAAGTTAAGAAACTTGATTTCTAAAGTTAAGAGACTTGAAGTATTCTGAAAGTTAGGAAACTTGATTTGAACGTATATGATACTTGGTTTTAAAAGTATAAGTCTCTTGATTTCAAAAAGAATGTAATTGTCTAAAACATAAAGAGTTATAACGGCTTTATGGGAAGTTAGTTATAACGGGTTTATGGAAGGTTAAGAGAGTGTCTACTTGATTTATAGTCATGAGTTGCCTAGGTTGTGAATGTAGGAAGTTACTTAGTGTCAAAGCCTTGAAATGAATTTCTAAAGGTGTAGTAACTTGTTTTGAAAAGTAGACAAGCCTTGATACTACGGGTGTTAGTATCTTGGGATTTTTATATAAAGATGGTTCTTTGTAAAGGAACGAAAGTACGTAGTACTTTGGGTAAAATTCCCGGATTTCTAATTACATGTTAGTGCCTTAAGTTAATAAAATGAGAGTGCATGATAATTCAGGCTAATAAGAAGTTAGAGGATGTCTTAACTTGCTTATGATAATTATGATAAGCCGGTGGTGCTTATGTTATGTACGATAAGCCGGTGGTGCTTATGTTATGTATGATAGTCGGTTGTGCTAGTGATGTATTGTTCATTACGGGGTCATTCCCCGGGCTTGTGGCATTTGCATATTTCGTGGATTTTCTCCCCACGATGCGAGGAATACCTCATGCGAGTCCGTAGGGCTCATGCGGGTGAAATAGTCCTATGCGGGGCGGACCAGTCCTATGCGAGGATATTACCTCATGCGGGCCCATACGACCTATGCGGGCGGATACCCTATGCGGCGAGATTACCTCATGCGGTCCATACGGCTACGCGGTGAAATAGTCCCAGGAGTAGGATTGCTTAATGATACTACGGACGGGTTACCCTAATTTGATCATGAGCCTCCTATTTTTATGCAGTAAAGTATACTCTTGTTTACTCTCATTGTTAGTAAGGCAAAGTGTATTGTTAATGTGGTTATCATACATGTCCCCAACTTTATTTTAGACTATTATGATTTCATTACTGATTTCGGGCCACATACTTGGTACTTGTTATCTTGACCTCCTTCGGGGCTGCGTTAATGCCGCAGAGTTATACAGTTCTTGATCCTCACTCTTAGATCACTGTTCACTCCATTACTCGGAGGCTTATCTTTGGTTGAGATCCTCGTATTGTCGGTTGTACATTCGTGGTATGGCGGGGCCCTGTCCCATCACAGTTGTTATGTAAAAATTCTTAGTGGTCTGTAGTCATATCTTGTGGATTGGGTTGTAAAGAAAAAAAAAGAGGTAACTGCTTTTTGGGTTATGTGTATACTTTTCGAAGGTGGCCTTATCGACTAACCTGTTATTTATTTCTTTTTGAGTTGTATGTATGTTCCGCTACTATTCTCTGATGTATACTGAAGGGTGCCTGTGTAGGCCTCGCGGCCCGGGGTCGGGTCGTGACACAGATGTAGTGGGGACAACAATCGGGAAGGCAAATGGAAAGGGAGAGGAGCCGGTCGAGAGAACCAGACACAAACCCTATAGCAACAGTTCAATCCGCAACAGCCCTTTTCTAATACGAACTGGGCATTTCCATTTAATTGGAATAGGCCATGGCAAAATTGGGCTTCTGTCCCTTGCCTTTATCCTACGAATCAGGCCCAATTTCAAAGGCAATTTCAAGCCCAACTCCCTTCTATATTGGGCCCCAGGCCTCAAGCCCACATAGCAACAACCCAGTCATCCCAGTCCACATATGCACCAACTGATATTCATCAAGCTATGCATATTATGTCAATTGCTTCTCCGGATGATCAGTGGTACATAGACAATGGCGCTACATCACACATGACTTCAAACGGAGGTAATATTACGTCTTATTTAAATAAGAGCAACAATCATAATATTACAGTTGATAGTGGCCATACAATTCCAATTATTGATTGTGAAATGCATTATTTTCCGAACCCCATCCACCCTTAACCTTACAAAATGTTCTACATGGCCCGTAATTAATTAAAAATCTTGTTTTCGTGAGAAAATTAATTGTTGATAATTATGTTTCTGTTGAATTTGATCCTTTCGGATTTTCCGTGAAGGATTTTCAGACGTGGATGCATTTAATGAGGTGTAACGGCATGTGTGATCTCTATCCATAACCACAAGACCATATTTTGGAAATTCCACACACTCAAATTTTGCAGCCTTACGTTTAGGACATCCGGGAGCTCTTGTTTTAAGCTCTCTTCAACGGAACAAGTTTATTGATTATAATAAAATTCGGGATAATTTTTTTGTCATTATTGTTCCCTTGGGAAACAAGTAAAACTACCTTTTTATGACTCATCATCATTAACCTTTTTGCCATTTGATATTGTGCATATCTTTGGTCATCATCTATCCTTAGTTCGGGTGGTCATCGATATTATATTTTATTCCTTGATGACTTTACAAATTTTCTATGGACTTTTTCAATTGCCAATAAATCTCAAGTATATTCCATGTTCATAACGTTTCATAATTATTTCACAACCCAATTTGAACGAAAAATTAAAAGTTTTCAATGTGACAATGGGAGGGAATACAACAATGAGTCTTTTAACAAGTTTTGTGAATCACATGGAATGCGCTTTAGATTCTCTTGTCCTCATACCTTCTCAAAATGGGAAAACCGAAAGGAAAATTCATACTAAAATATCATCCGAACTCTCCTTAATCATGCCTCTCTACCTCCCTCATTTTGGCATCATGCATTTTAAATGACTACATATTTGCATAACATAATTCCCAACAAAAAACTTGCATATAAAACACCCACTATTATTCTCTATAAAAAAGATTCATCCTACTCTCATCTTAGGGTCTTTGGGTGTTTATGCTATCCACTACTTCCCTACACTTCTCAGAATAAATTGCAAGCTAAATCAACACCTTGTGTTTTTTTGGGATATCCTGTAAATCATAGAGGTTACAAATGCTATGATTTATCGAGTCGGAAAATAATTATTTCAAGACATGTAATTTTTTATGAGAATACCTTTCCCTTTTCCAAATTATGAAAAATCCGCAACCTATGAGTTTCTGGATGCATGTCTTAATAATACATCTTTTCTATAACCTACACCCTCACCTCAAAGTTCTACACCTAATCTAGGGGACTCAACATCTACTCCTACACAGGTGGTTCATGAGTCAGTTCAACATCAGGAGACTACAACTCCTATCTCTCCCACTCGAGCCAACTCCACTCAATCAACTCCGGCCCAATCACCAACATGAGCAATAGACAGAACTTCCACATTGTCTCGCCCTAGCCCTTGTTGCAATATTTCTAGATGTTTACGCAAGTGTACGTATCGTGCAAGTAATAAAGATCTGTAAGACCGAGTTTATCGTCCACATAGACTGGTTTATTAAGTATCAGTTATCTATTCTATGGTATCTATTTGGTTGACGTTCTTTAGTTGAGAATTATAACTAAGAATTATGACTAAGTGCAGAAAAATAAACTAAAGATTATAATAATTTGGGTTTATAATAGTTATGAAGGAAATAGGGCTTCCAATCTCCTCAACTATCCACTCTTTCACGTGTTAATGTAATGCTAATGATTCTCCTTCTTATTAAGATAGCAGGTTAACTAATCTGTCATCATATTCCGGTTAGGACATACGAGAGCTCAACCTTATGCAGAAACCTTCTATATTTCTAAGATAGAATTTATCACACAGGAGAATTACGAACAGTAACCTTAATTACTACACAAGTATCGGGGTACTTTTGTCCACGATTTTAACCTATGTCTAGACAATTACAGCATATTCAAATCTCACCTTTCAGACTTTTGATTCGAAATCATATAAGTGATGACAATTAGTAGCTAGTTAATTATCAAATAATCAGAACAATATTGAATAGATCTTGATATGCTGAAGAATAAATCAATAACTAATGCATTAACTATATGAAAGAGATTCAAGAAGATTCGATGGAAATCCTACTAAAGTATTTAGCTCCTAAACATTGTCATGTCAAGAACTAAATTACAGTCCAACATAAACTGAAATAAAGTAATGAAAAGAAAATAACTTGAACAATGAGATGTCTCCAATTGTGTTTTGCCTCCTTTTCTTCTCTCCAAAGTTGTGTTTAGAATATGGTATATGGCCCCCTTAATAAGCAGGGTTTATGGTATATATATTTGAGAAAACCTTGCTTTGGACCATGAAAACCCTGTCCAATTCGGCCCAGGAAACTGAAAATTATCCGTCGGCACCGCAGTTCCTCTGACAGGCACCACGGTGCTAAATGGCTCATGAAATCATTGCTGGCTACCGGAAATATGGCACCGCGGTGCTTCTTCCCTGAACCGCGGTGCCTTCGACGGTGTTTCAACTTCGGACTTTCGGTAATTTTTACGTCGCGACGCTAATTCACTTGACAGTGGTTCTATGGCACAGTGGTGCTACCTTGCCAGGCACCGCGGTGCCTCCTTAATTCTTGTCCGGTTCCGCCTGATTTGTTCTATTATTCGTGGTACTTTTAGGCTTTATTCCTTGGGTTGTGCTTGTGTAATTTGCATCTCAGTTAAGCTCATTTTGTCCTCAAAGGTAGCATTCTCTCCTTTATAACCGCTGTGACACAAAATGAAAGAAAAACAACCTAACACTATACTAATACAAACGAAAAGAGTAAAATACGTAACTAAAAAGGACTAAAAAAAGTGTATAAAATACACTCAACAAACACCCCCCAAACTTACACTTTACTCGCCCTCGAGTAAAGCACTAATAAAGACAAAATAAAATAAAAGACTCAATGAAATGGATCAAGTAGTTATAGCAATGCTTCTTTAAAATCATGGATGAAAGTTGGGATAATATGTTAGAACATACATAGCATGAATATTTAGCAATCTAGAATATCAAGTTAGATATTTCGCAAATTCACTTAGATCATGATCAATGGAAATACAAACACATAACCTACGCATGTCAATTTCATTTCATCTTTCCCAAACGTTATAGACCTGTTTACTTGTTATTCTCCACTAATCGTAGACATACATATTAAAGATCATCAGGACTTTCAAGGGTTGTAATGTAGGCTTAGGCAGGGGTAGGTAAAAGTAGATATTTTGGCTCAATTACGTACCATAAGTATTTTTCATTCAACTCCTTTCCTTCTTTTGGTTTTCTTTTTAGTTTCATACCCACTTTCTTTCTTTTTTTTCTTTTTTCTTTTGAGAAAATGAGATACATTATAAATAACAAGCACCCCAAACTTCAACTTTTGCATATTTTTCCTTGGGGTGCATCAAATTTGCATTCTCTCTTTTATTTCTTTTTCGACACTTCGCATTCCACTAACTTTCAATTTTTACTTTTGGCACAACAGGAAATCATATGGTGTCAAAGAAAGATCTTATTTTAGGCTCAAAGGGGCTAACTAGTGATACATTTTATGTCAGGGTAGGCAATGAATGGTCAGAAGGGCTATCAAAGAAATGCCTGAATCATCTCCCTAAACATGTACATCTTAACTATGTCGCCTCAAATAGCAAGCAAATAGATTTTCTAGATATTTTCAACCTTTCTTTCCATAACTGACACACATAGGCTAAGCACAAATATCCCAAATAATTAGATGTCATGAATTTTTGCATATCTAACTTAAGCACACATATTTTTTTTTAATTCCATTACATTATACCACTTTATCCACTCAATATCTTTAGCAACTACAACGTGCATGATCCATATAAAAAAAATTATGAACTCAAAAACACACAAAACAACACAAAGACAATAAAAAAGACTAAAAAATAGAACAATAAAATAAATAAGACACCCCTCCAAACTTAATCGACACATTGTCCCCAATGTGTGAAAACTAAAAATAAAGGGACAACCATCGACACACAATGTAACGGTCATAATCGAGGTCCGGAGGAAAATTCGAAATTGCACTGATTGGGCCCTCAAGTTTCAGCCGTGATCTTGCATTTAGCGCCACTACTGCACGACACTTGTCCTTTTACAGAATTTTTTATCCTTCTCCGCTCAGAGTCAGTCCTTAGTCCACCTGCCATCACAACATAAGACAAAAACCAAGACTGTGAGACTGTTCAAGACAAAATAAAATAAACTAAAACAAAATTTAAATAACGTAATTAAAACCATTGGGTTGCCTCCCAAGTAGCGCTGTCTTTAACGTCTTTTAGCCGGACGCAGGTTACTTACTAAATCAAGGGGATAGAGTGTCCCCTCCGTATATCTATTTTAGCACCATTCTCTTTCTCCTCATCCTCTTCTTTTCCACAGTTCTGATTTCAGAGGAGTTCAATTCTTTTTCATCAAAAGTTAGTTCAAAAGTCTTACCATCAAGGGCATCAGTACCCTTGGAACTTTTATGAGGAGCCCTTGTATCAACACCACCAACAACAAAGCATCGACTTGAGGTTCAGTGGGATGCTTGAAAACTTTGAACACCATTTCCTCACCTTGAACTCTGAGCTTTAACTCCCCATTTTCAACATCAATGAGAGCTCTCTTCCTGTGGCTAGGAATGGTATCCCAAGGATCATTGGCATATTTTCATATTCCTCTATGTCTAGGATGAGGAAGTCAGCAGAAAAAATGTATTTACCTACTTTTACCAACACATCTTCAATTATTCCTTCTGGATGCACAACTGAGTGATCAACTAGCTGCAAGGTGGCTGCGGTTGGGCTTGCTTCTCCTAACCCAAGTCTTTTGAACACAAATAGGGGCATCAGATTGACACTTGCCCCCAAATCACATAAGGCTTTCTTGCATGTAACACTACTTATGGTGCAAGGTAGGGTGAAATTCCCTGGATCTTTCAACTTAGGGGGAAGCCTCTTCTGCAAGATAGCGCTGCATTCCTCTGTCAGCACTACTGTCTCATAATCTGTCAGCTTCCTCTTCTTAAATAAGATGTCTTTCATGAACTTCACATAAGCTGACATTTGCTCTAAGGCCTCAATGAATGGAAGATTGATATGCAATTTTTTAAAAACCTCTAAAAATTTCGAAAACTGCTTATCCAAAGTCTTCATCTGCAGTCTTTGAGGGTAAGGAATTTTATCTGTCTACTCCCTCATCACTGCGGGGGGAGCCTTCTCTAAAATAGGGCGGTCATAAGTAACCCCCTCTTTCTCTACCTCACATGTCTTCTCCAACTCCTTTCTCTTTTCGACCATTAGTTGAGGTGCACCTTACTCTAACTGCTTCCCACCTCTCAAGCCGATCGCTCGACATTGCTCCTTGGGTTCATCATCAGACATCGGAAAGATTACCTTGCCTCTCATCGGTGTGCGCCAGCTATCCCACTTGTGTTTCCAAATTTCTGATAGAGGACCTGGTCTCTGTCATGAACTGAGTGGTCTCATTCATGAATTGAGTTTGGGAGTTGTTGGATTATGTCTGGTATTTAGCCAAGGTCATCAGTGCTTCTCTTATTTCTCTTATTTTATCTGACTTCTCTTGTGGTGCTGGTGGGCTGAATTGCTGTGAAGATGAGGCCTGAAATTGTGGTTGTTGCCCTTGGTCATTCTTCCACGAAAAATTTGGGTGATTTCTCCACCCCTCCCCTGATTGTATGTGTTGGAGTAAGGGTTGATGTAGGGCCTCTAAAAATTCCCTATTGCCTGAACTTGCTCCATGGGCACATTATTCGGGTCCACTGCTGTGCATATATCAAAAGTATGGGGACCCCCACAGATCTCACAACCCACTGGTGTCTGAACCGCTTTAACTGCCATGGTACTCTGCTGCATCTTTTTTGTCAAAGTGGCTACCTGCGCAGTCAATGCAGTGATAACATCTAGATCATGAATTCCAGCCACTTTCCTGTTGTTCACTGCTCACTCATCGGCCCCCTGATGGTTGTTTGTGGCCATATCCTCTAGAAAATCATGTGCCTCATTGACACTCTTTTTCATGAACGTACCTCCTGCTGCAACATCGATGATGGTACGAGTTGTACCACACATCCCATTGTAAAATATGTGGACTAGCATCCACTTCTCAATCCTATGATGTGGTCACTTTCTCTGCAAGTCTTTGAACCTCTCTTATGCATCATATAATGGTTCTCCCTCCAGGTGATAGAAGTTATTAAGTTCACCTCTGAGCTTCGCTGCCTTAGCTGGGGGGAAGAACTTGACAAGAAACTTCTGGGCTAAGTCTTGCCATGTAGTGATGGAGTTCGCCTGTAATGAGTTCAGCCATCACTTTGCTATATCCCTGAGTGAGAATGGGAAGAGTCTCAACCGAATGACGTCATCAGTAACATCATTGTATTTAAACGTTGCACACAACTCCAGGAAGTTTGCTAGATGCAAGTGAGGATCTTCAGACGGCAATCCCCCAAACTGAACTGAGCTCTGAACCATGTGCAATATGGTTGGTTTGATCTCGAAATTATTGGCTTCAACCGCTGGAAGCCAGATGCAAGTCTGTACTCCTGTAATGGTTGGCATCACATAGTCCCCAAGCTCCTTTCTGCAGGGACTTGTCTTAAAACATGCGGTAACTCAATCATCCCCCAAATTATTATTTCGTTGATCTCCCATTGCTAAGGAATCAATTGCTCTATTTTCTTTCCTGTTATGTCTGCATAGTCTCTCAATCTCAGGGTTCAGAGGGATAAGAATGTCAGCTTCTCTCCTACTTCGCATAAACTAAGTTCTTGAGACTAATCAAAAACAACAAACAGATCACGGCAGACAGCACTAAAGCAAAATAAATAAATAAATTGAAAATAAAAACCAAATTAGAAATAAGAATAGATAAATCGATATTAACAGTACGTCAGTCCCCGACAACGGCGCCAAAAACTTGTTGCGATATTTCTAGATGCTTACGCAAGTGTACGTACGTTCAAGTAATAATGATCTGAAAGACCGAGTTTATCGTCCACAAAGACTGGTTTATTAAGTACCGGTTATCTATTATATGATATCTATTTGGTTGACGTTCTTTAGTTTGAGAATTATAACTAAGAATTATGACTAAGTACAGAAAAATAAATTAAAGATTATAATAATTTGGGTTTATAACAGTTATGAAGGAAATAGGGCTTCCAATCTCCTCAACTATCCACTATTTCACGTGTTAATGCAATGCTAATGATTCTTCTTCTTATTAAGATAGCAGGTTAACTAATTTGTCATCATATTCCGGTTAGGACATACGAGAGCTCAACCTTATGCAGAACCCTTTTATATTTCTATGATATATTTTACCACACACGAGAATTAAGAACAATAACCTTAATTACTACACAAGTATCGGGGTACTTTCGTCCACGATTTTAACCTATGTCTAGACAATTACAACATATTCAAATCTCACCTTTCAGACTTTTGATTCGAAATCATATAAGTGATGACAATTAGTAACTAGTTAATTATCAAGCAATCATAACAATATTGAATAGATCTTAATATGCTGAAGAAGAAATCAATAACTAATGCATTAACTATATGAAAGAGCTTCAAGAAGATTCGATGGAAACCCTACTAAAGTATTTAGCTCATAAATATTGTAATGTCAAGAACTAAATTACAGTCCAACATAAACTGAAATAAAGTAAAGGAAAGAAAATAACTTGAACAATGAGATGTCTCCAATTGTGTCTTGCCTCTTATTCTCCTCTCCAAAGTTGTGTTTAGAATATGGTATATGACCCCCCCCCCCTTAATGAGCAGGGTTTAGGGTATATATATTTGAGAAAAACCTTGCTTTGGACCATGAAAACCCTGTCCAATTCGGCCCAGGAAACTAAAATTACGCGTCGGCACCGCGGTTCCTCTGACAGGCACCGCGGTGCTAAATGGCTCACGAAATCACCGCTGGCTACTGGAAATATAGCACCGCAGTGCCTCTTCCCGGAATCGTGGTGCCTTCGATGGTGTTTCAACTTCAGACTTTCGGCAATTTTTACGCCGCGACGCTAATTCACTTGACCGTGGTTCTATGGCACCGCGGTGCCTCCTTGATTCTTGTCTGGTTCCGCCTGATTTGTTCTATTACTCGTGGCACTTTTTAGGCTTTATTCCTTGGGTTGTGCTTGTGCAATTTGCATCTCAGTTAAGCTCATTTTGTCCTCAAAAGTAGCATTATCTTCTTTATAACCGCTGTGACACAAAATGAAAGAAAAACAACCTAACACTATACTAATACAAACGAAAAGAGTAAAATACGTAACTAAAAAGGACTAAAATGAGTGTATAAAATACACTCAACAAACACCCCCAAACTTACACTTTACTCGCCCTCGAGTAAAGCACTAACAAAGACAAAGTAAAATAAAAGACTCAATGAAATGAATCAAGTAGTTATAGCAATGCTTCTTCAAAATCATGGATGAAAGTTGGGATAATATGTTAGAACATACATAGCATGAATATTTAGTAATCTAGAATTTCAAGTTAGATATTTCGCAAATTCACTTAGATCATGATCAATGGAAATACAAACACCTAACCTATGCATGTCAATTTCATTCCATCTTTTCCAAACACTATAAACATGTTTACTTGCTATTCTCCACTATGCTACAATTGCAGAATTTGCACTCAAATTTCTATTTGTTCGAGTATGTAAATAAATTGCAAATACGATCCAAGTAATAAATGCCCAAGTTTCTTTTGGGTCCCAATTCCAATACGACCCCTACGCTTCATTAGCCCACACCGCTCCCGAAAGGATTCCTATGGTTAAAAAAGTAAATCCTAAACTAATAACCCGATAACTCCAATAATCCAATTGTTGAATCAATTGGGACCTGTAATAATTTTAGAAGAAACCAGTCCATGACTTGACATCGGTAGAATGCTACCTTGGGCAGCAGAATGGCGGGGTTCTTGTCATAATAAATACGTCCTTGAAAATTCCAAAAATAAGGTTGGGGTGGCCCTACGTCGTTGTTCAAAGGCGACCGGGGGCGACGATTCCTTTGCTGACAACCGCGATCTTGCCTCTTATTTCTAAAAGTCAAGAAATCTTGCATTTTATGCATATTACACCGATCGGTCGTATGCCCCCTGTTCAGGTGTAATTTGGCATTTCAGATAAGGGGTATTTCCGATTTTCTCTTATCTATCGGGGTCGCCGGCATAACCATAAAAAAGATCATTAAAAAAGATGGAAAACAAAGAATATCTTTTACATACCCCCCAAGTTTATCAACTTTTAAGGGAAAAAATTCAGACGAAAGGTATAAGATTAGCAAGCAAATGCTCATAGACATACATATTAAAGATCATCAGGACTTTATAGGGTTGTAATGTATGCTTAGACAGAAGTAGGTAAAAGTAGGTATTTTGACTCAATTACGTATCATAAGTATTTTTCATTCAACTTCTTTCATTCTTTTGGTTTTCTTTTTAGTTTCATACCCATTTTCTCTTCTTCTTTCTTTGAGAGAATGAGATACATTATAAATAACAAGCACCCCCAAACTTCAACTTTTGCATATTTTTCCTTGGGGTGCATCAAATTTGTATTCTCTCTTTTATTTCTTTTTCAACACTTCTCATTCCACTAACTTTCAATTATTACTTTTGGCACAACATGGATTCAAAGGGTGTCAAAGAAAGTTCTTATTTTAGGCTCAAAGGGGCTAACTAGTGATACATTTTGTGTCAGGGTAGGCAATGAATTGTCAGAAGGGCTATCAAAGAAATGTCTGAATCATCTCCCTAAACATGTACATCTTAACTATGTCGCCTCAAATAGCAAGCAAATAGATTTTCTAGACATTTCTCAACCTTTATTTCCATAACTGAAACACATAGGCTAAGCACAAATATCCCAAATAATTAGATGTCATGAATTTTTGGCATATCTAACTTAAGCACGCATATTTTTTTTTTAATTCCATTACATTATACCACTTTATCCACTCAATATCTTTAGCAACTACAACGTGCATGATCCATATAAAAAAAATTATGAACTCAAAAGAACACAAAACAACACAAAGACAATCAAAAAACTCAAAAACAGAACAATAAAATAAAATAAGACAACCCTTCAAACTTAATCGACACATTGTCCCCAATGTGTGAAAACTAAAAATAAAGGGACAACTTACTGACACAATACAACGATCATAACGGAGGTCTGGGAGGAAAAATTCTAGAAATTACACAGATTTTGGGACCTCTGAAGTTTCAGCGCTGTGGCCCTGCATTTTGGCGCCACGGCGCTGTGCACGACACTTGTCCTTTTACAGCGTTTTTTATCCTTCTCTGCTCAGGGTCAGTCCTTAGTCCACCTGCCATCACAACATAAGACAAAAACCAAGACCGTGAGACTGTTCAAAACAAAATAAAATAAAATAAAACAAAATTTAAATAACGTAATTAAAACCATTGGGCTGTCTCCCAAGTAGCGCTGTCTTTAACGTCTTTTAGCCGGACGCAGGTTACGTACTAAATCAAGGGGGTAGAGTGTCCCCTCCGCATATATTTTAGCACCATTCTCTTTCTCCTCACATTCTTCTTTTCCACAGTTCTGATTTCAGAGGATTTCAATTCTTTTTCATCAAGAGTTTGTTCAGAAGTCTTACCATCAAGGGAATCAGTACCCTTGGAACTTTCATGAGGAGCTCTTGTATCAACAACACCAACAGCAAAGCATCTAGCATCGACTTGAGGTTCAATGGGTTGCTTGAAAACTTTGAACACCATTTCCTCACCTTGAACTCTGATCTTTAACTCCCCATTTTCAACATCAATGAGGGCTCTTCCTGTGGCTAGGAATGGTCTCCCAAGGATCATTGGCATATTTTCACCTTCCTCTATGTCTAGGATGAGGAAGTTAGCAGAAAAAATGAATTTACCTACTTTTACCAACACATCTTCAATTATTCCTTCTGGATGCACAACTGAGTGATCAGCTAGCTGCAAAGTGACTGTGGTTGGCCTTGCTTCTCCTAACCCAAGTCTTTTGAACACAGAGAGGGGAATCAGATTGACACTTGCCCCCAAATCAGATAAGGATTGCTTGCATGTAACACTTCCTATGGTGCAAGGTAGGGTGAAATTCTCTGGATCTTTCAACTTAGGGGGAAGCTTCTTCTGTAAGATAGCGCTTCATTCCTCTGTCAGCACTACTGTCTCATAATCTGATAGCTTCCTCTTCTTAAACAAGATGTCTTTCATGAACTTCACATAAGCTGACATTTGCTCCAATGCCTCAATGAATGGAAGATTGATATGCAATTTATTAAATACCTCTAAAAATTTTGAAAACTACTTATCCAAAGTCTTCTTCTGCAGTCTTTGAGGGTAAGGAATTTTATCTGTATACTCCATCATCACTGCGGGGGGAGCCTTCTCTAAAATAGGGCGGTCATCAGTAACCCCCTCTTTCTCTACCTCACCTGTCTTCTCCAACTCCTTTCTCTTTTCGACCATTAGTTGAGGTGCACCTTGCTCTAACTGTTTCCCACTTCTCCACCGATACTGACATTGCTCCTGGGTTCATCATCAGACATCGAAAGATTACCTTGCCCTCATCGCTTTCGGTGCGTCAGTTGTCCCACTTGTGTTTCCAAATTTCTGATAGAGGACATGGTCTCTGTCATGAACTGATTGGTCTCCTTAATGAATTGAGTTTGGGAGTTGTTGGATTATGTCTGGGATCTAGCCAAGGTCATCAGTGCTTCTTTTATTTCTCTTATTTCATCTGACTTCTCTTGTGGTACTGGTGGGCTGAATTGTTGTGAAGATGAGGCCTGAAATTATCGTTGTTGCCCTTGGTCATTCTTCCACGAAAAATTTGGGTGATTTCTCCACCCCTCCCCTGATTGTATGTGTTGGAGTAAGGTTTGATGTAGGGCCTCTGAAAATTCCCCACTGCCTGAACTTGCTCCATAGGCACATTATTCGGGTCCACTGTTGTGCATCTATCAAAAGTATGGGGACCCCCACAGATCTCACAACCCACTGGTGTTTGAACCGCTTTAACTGTCATGGTACTCTGATGCATCTGTTTTGTCAAAGTGGCTACCTACGTAGTAAATGCAGTGATAACATCTAGTTCATGAATTCCAGCCACTTTCCTGTTGTTCACTGCTCTCTCATCGGCCCCCTGATGGTTGTTTGTGGCCATATCCTCTAGCAAATCATGTGTCTCATTGACACTTTTTTAATGAATGTACCTCCTGCTGCAGCATCAATGATGGTACGAGTTGTACCACACAACCCATTGTAAAATATGTGGACTAGCATCCACTTCTCAATCCCATGATGTGGGCAATTTCTCTGCAAGTCTTTGAACTTCTTCCATGCATCATATAAAGGTTCTCCCTCCAGCTGATAGAAGTTATTAAGTTCACCTCTAAGCTTCGCTGTCTTAGATGGGGGGAAGAACTTGGCAAGAAACTTCTGGCTAAGTCTTGTCATGTAGTGATGGAGTTCGTCTGTAATGAGTTCAGCCAGCACTTTGCTCTATCCCTGAGTGAGAATGGGAAGAGTCTCAACCGAATGACGTCATCAGTAACATCATTGTATTTAAACGTTGCACACAACTCCAGGAAGTTTGCTAGAAGCAAGTGAAGATCTTCAGACGACAATCCCCCAAACTGAACTGAGCTCTGAACCATGTGCAATATGGTTGGTTTGATCTCGAAATTATTGGCTTCAACCGCTGGAAGCCGGATGCAAGTCTGTACTCCTGTAATGGTTGGAATCACATAGTCCCCCAAGCTCCTTTCTGCAGGGACTTATCTTAAAACATACGGTAACTCATCATCCCACAAATTATTATTTTGCTGATCTACCATTGCTAAGGAATCAGCTGCTCTTTTCTCTTTCCTGTTATGTCTGCACAATCTCTCAATCTCAGGGTTAAGAGGGATAGGAATGTCAGCTCCTCTCCTACTTCGCATAAACTAAGTTCCTGAGACTAATCAAAAACAAAAAACAGATCACGGCAGACAGAACTAAAGCAAAATAAATAAAAAAACTGAAAATAAAAACCAAATTAGAAATAAGAATAGATAAATCGATATTAACAGTACGCCAGTCCCCGGCAACGGCGCCAAAAAATTATTGCGATATTTCTAGATGCTTACGCAAGTGTATGTATCGTTCAAGTAATAATGATCTGTAAGACCGAGTTTATCGTCCACAGAGACTGGTTTATTAAGTATCGGTTATCTATTCTATGATATATATTTGGTTGACGTTCTTTAGTTTGAGAATTATAACTAAGAATTATGACTAAGTGCAGAAAAATAAACTAAAGATTATAATAATTTGGGTTTATAGCTGTTATGAAGGAAATAAGGCTTCCAATCTCCTCAACTATCCACGCTTTCACGTGTTAATGCAATGCTAATGATTCTTCTTCTTATTAAGATAACAGGTTAACTAATCTGTCATCATATTCCGGTTAGGACATACGAGAGCTCAACCTTATACAGAAACCTTCTATATTTCTATGATAGATTTTACCACACATGAGGATTAAGAACAGTAACCTTAATTACTACACAAGTATCGGGGTACTTTCGTCCATGATTTTAACCTATGTCTAGACAATTACAACATATTCAAATCTCACCTTTCAGACTTTTGATTCGAAATCATATAAGTGATGACAATTAGTAACTAGTTAATTATCAAGCAATCATAACAATATTGAATAAATCTTAATATGCTGAAGAAGAAATCAATAACTAATGCATTAACTATATGAAAGAGCTTCAAGAAGATTCGATGGAAACCCTACTAAAGTATTTAGCTCCTAAATATTGTCATGTCAAGAACTAACTTACAGTCCAACATATGAAATAAAGTAAAGGAAATAAAATAACTTGAACAATGAGATGTCTCCAATTGTGTCTTGCCTCATTTTCTCCTCTCCAAAGTTGTGTTTAGAATATGGTATATGGCCCCCCTTAAAGAGTAGGGTTTATGGTATATATATTTGAGAAAAATCTTTCTTTGGACCATGAAAACCCTGTTCAATTCGGCCCAGGAAACTGAAAATTACGCGTCGGCACCACGGTTCCTCTGACAAGCACCGCGGTGCTAAATGGCTCACGAAATCACCGCTGGCTACTGGAAATATGGCACCGCGGTGCCTCTTCCCGGAACCGTGGTGCCTTCGATGGTGTTTCAACTTCGGACTTTCGGTAATTTTTACGCCGCGACGCTAATTCACTTGACCGCGGTTCTATGGCACTGCGGTGTTACCTTGCCAGGCACCGCGGTGCCTCCTTGATTCTTGTCTGGTTCCGCCTAATTTGTTCTATTCTTTGTGGCACTTTTTAGCTTCATTCCTTGGGTTGTGCTTGTGCAATTTGCATCTCAGTTAAGCTCATTTCATCCTCAAATGTAGCATTCTCTCCTTTATAACCGCTGTGACACAAAATGAAAGAAAAACAACCTAACACTATACCAATACAAACGAAAAGAGTAAAATACGTAACTAAAAAGGACTCAAAAGAGTGTATAAAATACACTCAACAGCCCTCTCTAGCACTCACCACACAGTCTGATAGCTACCCAACAAACTACCCAAACCAATACACATATAACTCATCGTCAATCCCCTCAAATGAAAACAAGAGCCCAACACGGAATTTTTAAGCCCCAAAGACTTATCAATCTTCACACCACTACTAAAAATTTCATTTCTCATTTGCCTACAAATCTCATTCATGCATTGAACGATCATAATTGGAAAATGGCCATGAAAGATGTGTATGATGCTATTATTTAAAATAAGACGTGGGACTTGGTGCCACAACCGTCTAATGCTAATATTAATTGATGTTTGTGGATTTTCAGGCACAAGAAAAAATCTGACGGATATTTTTAGGGGTATAAAGCCCGACTTGTAGGTGATGGTGCATGGCAACAAACTGGTGTAGATTGTTGTGAAACATTTAGTCCGGTGATCAAACCGACAACTATTAGAATAGTTATCAGCATTGCATTATCTAAATCTTGGTGTATTACTCAACTTGATGTAAATAATGCCTTTTTTACATGGGCACCTCAATGAAACTATCTACATGTACCAACCTCCAGGATGTCGTGATCCCTAACACCCAAATTATGTGTGTTTGCTCAATAAATATCTATATGGGCTTAAGCAAGCTCCTCATGCTTGGTACCAGTGTTTTGCTGACTATGTAACCACATTGGGTTTCTCTCACAACATTTCAGACCATTCGTTATTCATTTATTATCGGGGCAAAGATATGACATATATCATATTTTATGTGGATGATATCATCCTCGCTACCTCTTCAGATGCTCTTCGACAATCAATTATGTCTAAACTAGGTTCTGAATTTGCTATGAAAGATTTGGGTCCACTAAGTTATTTTTTGGGTATCTTTGTCACCCGAAATTCAGGAGGTTTATTTTTTTCTCAAAACAAATATGCAGAGGAAATTATTGAGCGGACCGACATGCCTTATTGTAAACCTTCTTCTACACGAGTGGACACAAAAGCAAAATTCAGTGCCTCATCAGGTAATCCATATCATGATCCAACTGAGTATTGTAGTCTTGTCGGTGCATTACAATATTTAACTTTTACAAGACCCGATATTTTCTATGCGGTTGAACAAGTACGTCTCTTTATGCACAATCCAAGGACTCAACACATGTCTGCATTAAAGCGTATCATTCGGTATATTCAGGATACACTCGAATTCGACCTTCACGTTTACCCTACTTCTATAATAATGTGATTAACCTACTATTTTAAAATCCACTAATAGTACAAATTTCTTTTATATTATTGGTATATATAAATTAGATTCTTCCTTTATATATCTACGTTTTTTGCTCTCCTTTGATTCCCTCCGTTCAGCCCTCGGTAATTACATTTGTTATAGAAGGAAAAATTGTACGATCTCTAGTTTCATACACTGTTACGCAAAGTACCATATTATACTTCAAATTTAATTCTCTCAAAAGGTTAATAATTAACAATAAACTCCCCACTCATTAATCCATGAAATTTGAAGAATATATATATTAATGTGCGTGTGTGAGGAACGTGGTTAATTATATGGCAATCTATAGCAGTGATGGAGCCAACAAACAAATTCTAATGGTGCAGAGATGTTTTTGTGCAGCCAAAAAAAAATTTTGATCGAAGAAAATTAAAACGCACCGTTTCATCCAAAATGACGTCGTTTTGATCGAAAATTTCCAAAAAACTGATGGTGCAGTTGCACCTGACGTGGCTCCGCCACTGGTCTACAGCTTTGAAAATTCATTGCTGCCCATTGTTTAAATCTGATGTAAATCTCACAAGTCATAGCGCAGGAAAACAATTGCATATAGACTCGTTGAATAATCGTTTGGATTGGCTAAGCCGTTGAAATTCTTTTCTTCTAAATGTTATAGTATTCAAACATTATTTTTTAATCAGATTTAGGGTTGAATCATCTATATAGTCGGTTAAAAGTACTAATCCAGTAAAGCACTTAAATAAATACGTTGTTAGTTGATCTTCTCCCTTTGGTAATTTTGTTTTATTATATTATTTCAACACTTGTATAGGTTGCGGTTCATATAGATATTAAGATTAGTGCTATATAGTTGTTAATAATGGATCACAATCGATAAACGTTAAAAATAAACTAATAAGTTGAGTATGAAATAAGTGAAAGAATAAAACTAGTATGTGACACCAAGATGTAACAACAAATTAAATTGTTTGAAAAGAGTCTTAAATTGGATGGAATGTGTTATAACCTGATATTCAGTACGTACATATTTGACCCAATTAATCTTAACTCAAAATACCAATATTTATGAGCCTATGTTTCTATTTATAACTGATAAATAGAAAGATCCCAACCTATTAACTACAACCATGTAGGCACATGCCTTATTACACAACCGTACAAGTGAGTACTTTTTCTCATGGATCTTCTAAGTTATATACCCCTCCGTCCAGTTTTACTTGTCAATTATATTAAAAATAGTTATCTAATTTTACTTGTCCACTTTAAAAAATCAAGAGATAATTTATCACTTTAAACCTTTTTTACCCTTATCATATATTATTGAGTTGGCAAGTTTAAGAAAATTTTAGTGATTGCACAACTCTTAAAGTATATTTTATTTATTTCAATCATTAGGTTACTTAGCAATAATTATGGGGTGATATAGTAAAATTATCATTCTATTTTTGACTCATTAATAGGTGTGCCAAGTCAAATGCGACAAGTAAAAATGGACGGAAAAAATATATAGTAAATTAATAATTAGAGCTAATGAATGATTAAAATTGTTCTATTTTCTTCTTATAAAAGAAGAAAATATCCCCAAATCGAAGGACTCTCTCTAAGTGTTAGATATCTATAAAGGTGGCTAATGGGCCGGGTCAGCCCGGTCCCGCCCCGAGCTTGAAATAAAAAAAATAAAAAAATAACGGCACCGGGACTCGAACCGGGACGGGACATGATCTCATCCCGCCAGGCTCGATCCCGCCCCTGTCCCGCCTGTCCCCCTCCATTTTGCACAAAATAGTCGTTGCACCAACGATCATTTTATATTTTGACCGTTGTGCAATGATCATTTTTTACTTCCCCCCTACCCCTTATTATTTATTTTTAACCCCTAAGTTATTATATTTACACTTTAACCCAATTTTCCAACTATAAATACTTCATTTTCTCTTCATCTTTCTCACAAATCTTCCTACAGTCTCTCTAATCTCTCAATCGATCTTCTACAAATCACATTGTCTACTAAATATTCAATTTTATTTATTTATTTGGGAGTGAAGTTCGAAACTAGCTTGAGGATCTTCCATCGAGCAAAGTTTCAATTTTCAACCTCTCGATTACACGTCGACGTTTGGTACATTCGTTCTTTCATTAAATTATTATTGTGTCTTTATTTTATTTAGCGCACTTAATTTCATTATTTTTAAGTCTTTAACTATTTATTAGCATAATTAAAATGAAAGGATTTAGATATATTTAAGGGTAAGGGTCAGACTTCTGCTAGTAGGGGTAACAAGGGCAGGGGTACTTCTTCTAGTATTTCTAGTCCTACTCCTAGACAGGATGATTTTATTGATACTGAACATTTTCCTGAAATACCATATGATTTAGACGATCTGATATTTTCTGAAACTGAATAAGACTTTAATTTAGAAGATGATGACACACCCACTAATGTAGATGAAACACCTACTAGTGAACCTCAAACCGGAATGCCTCATATTCACCATAGTATGAGACGTATCCAACAAAACGATCATTAAAATCAGATGCATGGAATTATTTTTGATAGGGACGTACAAAATCAAGTAGCTATATGTAAAATTTGTAAATGTGTTTATAGTTTTAAAACTGGAAAAGGTCATGGTGGGACGGGAGGTTTAATGAGACACATAGCACAGAAACACTCAGCTAGGTATTCCCAATACTTGGCTGAAAAAGATGGTGTGCAAGCGCCCTCTCCATCGGGACAAGATTCACATACTGTCCCGGACCAAGTATATGATCAAATTAACCCTACGACGGGGGGAATTGTAGGCCCTAAATACGATAAACATAGAGATAGGAAAACATTATCAAAATTAGTTGTTGTGGAGGGTTTGCCTTTTTCATTTCCTTCATCTCCTGATTTTATTCATTATATTAGAGATATATATATAATCCTGCTTATAAAGGGTTTCTTAGATCAATTGTTAAGAGAGATGTATTTAAATTTGCACATGAATATCAACAATATTTACGTTAATCATTATATTATTTAATGGCAAAGTCGCTCTCACTTCTGATATAGGCCGTAGTACTAATGACCATGATTATTTAACTGTAACCTGTCATTGGATAGATTTATAAATGGTCTATGCAAAAACATATTTTAGTGTATAGATATATAGATAGTAGGTACACTTGTGATTTTATTTTAGAAAATATTTATTTAGTTTGCGATTATTATGGAAGTATTACATTAGATAATGCATCTTTTAATAATTCTGCTATTACATTTTAAAAATATGATTTAACTTCATCTTTTCCAAATAATTTTCATATAAAATGTGTGTTATACGGAAATTTGGGCGAAAAACTTAGAAAATCTGATTTGTGTTTTAAAAGAGGCCATGGGAGGGTGACAAGTGTCCCCATCCGATTCGAATGCATGCAATATAATTGACAAGGCTTGGTCACTTTTCCATCTTTCATCTTTACTCTCTCTCTCTCTCTCTCTCCAAGGCTCGAGCTCCCTTCTCTCTAAAACCTCAAGAGGTGTTCTAGCCTAAGAAAATCTGAAAAGTTAAAGGCAAGAAGGAAGGTTGTGACTAGCTTAGAAGTGCTATTGTGGTGGTGTTCTTGGAGAAAAGGCTAGCAAGGTGTTGGAATAAGTTTGGCTAAAACTTAAGGTAACATTTCTTCTCTTGTAGTTGGTATTGGGTGTTGCATGTTTAATAGGAAGAACTTGTAGTTGGAAAAATGCACTTAGAGTAGTTGCATGTAAGAAATGGGGTTTGGTTATGAAAGAATTGGTTAGGGGATTTTATGAGCATGTTGTTGCCTAAATACTACATTAGACTTGTTGGGTTAGTTGTTGTAACTTGTGGGGCTGAATTTTACACACCAAAATTTAGGTGTGTAATCCTTAGTGTTGGTTGGTTGTTGAGCCTTAAACATGGCATTTGAGCGTTAAAAATCGACCTTGGAAAAGGTGGCAAAGTATGTAGAAACAAAGGAACGCTCGCCGATTTTCCGTAGGAAATTGGTGACTTTAACTTGGAAAAATTCTGCATTATAAATTAGAGCTTGATAAACGTATTGTGGTCATTTTAGGTTGACATACTACGGTGTAAATTGGACTTAGCTTGTGGATTGACCAAGAGGTATGTGGAGCTTTCCTATCTCTTGAGCATGATTAGTTGTACCTATGTAGTACTGAGACGACAAGATTTGGAAATCTTCGTTTGATATAAGTATTTGATACTTGCTTCGTTAAAAGAAAAGTAGAAAAATCTGGACTTAAGGGAATGTGTTTTACTATTGTTTAACTCTAGTATAACGACTTTATGGAGTTGGTTATATTAGTTTGTGAAAGTTTAATGGAGAAAGGTTTTGATGATTTGAACTTGTGAAAGGAAAATGGTTTTAAGGCATGAAGTGCCTAAGGTTTTACAAGAAATGAAGTCACTTAATTTAGAAGCTTGAGATAGTTTTAAAAGGAAATGTGACTTGTTTTGAAAAGAAATCGTAACTTGATACTATGGTGATTAGTATCTTGGAATTTTTGTATAAAAGAGTTATTTCTTAAAAGGTTAGAGGTACATGATACTTGGGTTAAATCTAATTTTTATTAAAAGACATGATCGTGCCTTAGGTATACTAAAATGAGAGGATGTATTAATACTATTAATAAGTTAGGTGATTCTTAACTTGCTTAAGTTATGATAGTGCTTATGTTGTGATGTGATAGGCGGTAGTGCTTATGTTATGTTTAATAGCGGATGAGCTATGTTATATATATTTATATTGTAAACCGGGTTATTATTTATGCCATGGATTTGCTACCCATGATGCGGCGCTTGTACTACGCGGATGCGGACCATAGGATCCATGCGGGTGAAATAGTCCCACGCGAGTACGCGATGGTACTCATGCGGATCCACAGGATCCGTGCGGGTGAAATAGTCCCGTGCGGGTGAAATAGTCCTATGTGAGGCGGATGACCTCATGCGGGTCCACAGGACCTATGCGGGTGAAATAGTCCCGTGAGTAGGATTGAAATCTACTTCGCGAGGTACCTGCTTTGATCATGAGCCTCCTATTTTTATGCTATAAAATGTATACTTGTTACTCTCATTATTAGTAAGGCACGGCAACATAATTTGGTTTTATCTATAACTTTAATGTATTTTGGACTTATGATATTACTACGATTTTCCGCTTTACATACTAAGCGGTGGTAGATCCTCGCTCCTAGGATCTTGTACTCAGTGTCGAGCTCCATTTCTTGAGGCTCGACTTTTGGTATGGTTCTCCCTGGAGTCGTTGTTATTTTGTACATTGTCATAGTGTTATTCATTCTTAGAGGCTGTAGTCTTGTCGAACTTGGTTCGTTAAGGATGTAATCGGTTTATGTACTTTGGGTTAGCCAGTTTGGGCTAGACTATTCTATATCTTAATGGTTGTTTATCTTGAGTTTACATTCCGCTGGTTTTCTCTGATGTTGGGTCACTAGGGTGCCCGGGTTAAGGCACCGGTCACGGGTCCGGGTTCGGGTCGTGACAATGTGCGTGTCATATTCATAACTTAGTTGTAAAGAATGGTCTATTACTTTTTCAAGATATTCTTGAAAAAATATACAATTTGCTAACACTTTATTTTTTAAAATAATAGAATACAACGAAAAAAAAGATTACAAAAAACTTGTTATGATTGTCAACTACCTTATAGAAAAATTTCCGAGGAAATACCCATTAGGTGTAATTCTTTATATGAACAACTACTTGTTGCTTATGATTATAGAAAATCTATAACTTTATTTTCTAACGCCCATAATTAAAATCTAACTGATATGATTGTAGATAACGATTGGGAAAAAATTAAAGAACTTATTGTATTTCTAAAGAATTTTTTTCAAGCAACAAAAGATTTTTTTGGTATATATTATTCTACTATTTCAACTATGTTGTTTTATATAGCTATAATATTTTTACTGCTTAGAGAATATATGGAAAAACCAGCTTATAAGGCAACTATTAAAAAAATGTTTATGAAAATAAAGAAATATTTTATCATACTTCCCCTATTTATATTATTGGTGATGTATTAAATCTGACTATTAAAATAGACGGTTGTAAATCACTTATTGAAAATATTTATGACTGTATAGAAGTACTACCACCTCCAACTCTCAAAAATTAAATGTCCCACCACCTATTGAACAAACGAAAGAAGAAGTGTTGTCTAGCATAGAAGACGAATGCAAAAAAATATATAGTTATTACCAATAAGAAAGTGATAGCAACCAACCAGTCTCCATACCATCATCTTCTTCTTCAACACAACCTCTAAAAAGACATGTTGTTTCTGCGGCTAGTATTGAAAGCCTCAGAAATAGAATGTGCGGTGATAACACTACTAACCAAATTAGCGAGTTTGATATTTTATTTTGCAGGGTACTTTACCGTACCAAGCAGTTGTCAATGAAGAAGGAAATGAAGACTTGCTGAAATACTGGAGGGGGAATGAGAAGACATTTCCGACACTTTCAATGATGACCCGAGATATTTTGAACATTCAAGAGTCATTAACGGCGTCTGAAAGTGATTTTTCTGCCGGCAAATTTCAAATAGGAGAGCACAGACACTCATTAGCCGGAGACAGCTTGGAGATTGCAGTACTATTCAGAGATTGGATACGAGCGGTGCGGAGAAGGTGGTCAACCGGAGATCAACGAAGAAGAAGACAAAAACTACAATGACATCTTATCTGAAACTGAAAGTATGAGTAGCGACGTGGATCAATTTGACCAACAAATACAAATTCCAATCGAAGAATCACACGACATTGTGAAGAAACTAGAAAAAGTGTTTTCAAATTGGTAATTTATTTAATTGCAATTTTACTATGTCATTTGCAACTTTTGGACAACAACACAAAGTTGTAATTTTGATAATTTTATATGAATTACCAAAAAACATATTTCTATGAAATAATCTAAGAGACACAAAAACAGTCTTGAGATGTTTTTATTACACTATCTTGTTCAATTATTGAGTTGTGCATATATTTAATATATGTTATAATTTTAAAATAAGTGCAAAAAAAAATGACCCCGATCTCGGCCCGCGAGGCCCAGTACCTTTTTTCGATGGGACAGGTACCGAAATGGGACATCGGCCAAGCCCGATAGTCCCAGCCCGCCAGTCCCACCCTGATCCCGCTCCACCCCCATCCCGCCCCACCCTCATCCCGCCTCGGCCCGACCCGTTGGCCACCCATAGATATCTCACAATTGTTTCCCCTGATTAAGGATTTGGCCAAGCCCATATATGAATCACATAGATGCTACTTATTAAAGAAAATTAAAGAAAATCTCTCATTTTTCCCGTTAATATTGTTGCTTTTAAAAATAGATGCTACTTATTAATTTAGTAGTTGAAAGTGTATGATGTAATTAGTGTTGACACCTAATTTTGACCCATCTTTTAGGCATTTCTTGCAATTTTAAGCATTTTAGGACACCGCATTTTATCATCATTTTTGACATTTTGTATATTTTTTACATAACATTCTATGTTGTTTATTCTTGTAAATTGACATCATGTTTTGTTTTTTACCTTTAATTAGGTATTAAACATTTTTTAGCATCTCTTTGAATAATTAATCTTTACTTTTAATCAGACATTAAATATTTGCTAAATATTGTATTTTATTATTATTGCATCAGACATTGACATTTTAATAATTTGTATCTTTAAATAATTTTCCTTTTAAATAATTAATCCATTTTGCATTTTTTGTCAAACCAGTCCAGTCCAGGGCATAATTTGAATCAGTCCGAAACCAAAATGAAGCCCAATACACTTTCATCCAATACCCAACCCAATACCCAATAACCAATACCCAATACCCAATACCTAATACCCAAAGCCCAATACCCCTAAACCCTAAACCTAATCTCACCCTATAAAATCTACCCTACTTCTACCCTATTATTACCCTACTTCACCAATATAACCCTACTACACCGTCCCTTTCTCCACAAGACCTACGCCATTACCCTCACAGCCCTAAAAACCTCCCAACACCCTACTTCTACCCTCCTCACCTTCTATCTCTATTACTATAATTCCTTCACACCCATCATCCTCTCACCTCAACACCATACCTCAACACCCTCTCACCTCACCCTCTCAACCCTACCCTAGCCACACACCATCACACCATTGTTCCTTCACTCGCCGACCACCCCACACATCCCACTAACACACCGCACC
This sequence comes from Przewalskia tangutica, assembly GCA_029844215.1. Taxonomy (NCBI): domain Eukaryota; kingdom Viridiplantae; phylum Streptophyta; class Magnoliopsida; order Solanales; family Solanaceae; genus Przewalskia; species Przewalskia tangutica. Next base: position 61,795,128 of record CM056737.1, read on the forward strand.
TCACTGCTCACCGTCGAATCTCACCACTGTGGTGGCGTCGCTCCGGCGACCTCGTCGTGGAAGCGACGCGTTAACCCCGCGATAACATTGTATCTTTGTTGGCTATCGATTTAACGTTATTTCACGATTCTTGTGTCTAACAGAGTTCTTGGAAATAGCGAACCCGTTTTGTTCTTAGATATATGTTGTTGGTATATTTGGTTGGAGGCTAATTTAATTTCTGTTTTGGTGATTCGCCGGAATTCTAAAACTCCGGCGAGCTCTACTGTCTTCGTGCTTTTTATTGCTTTCTGCGAACCGCTGACATTTTGCCCTTTCGGATTCGTACTATCCGCATTGTTCGGTGATTTTGTTGGCTTTGTGTTATTTGATATTTCAAGATGTTGTTGCTATTGTCCTCGCTTCGATTTTGTCGAACCGATTCGCTGGTTTAGGATTGATTTTCCGTTTTTTTGTATCTGGAGTTTTGCAACTCAGGCACTCCTTTAAAATTGTGTTGCCGTTATTTCTACTACTTTCGGCGATGTTTTAAATTTTCAGCGTGTTCGCTGTGTTGTTGCTACTGTTTCTATTTGTTGTTCGTACTGATTTTGAACAAATTACTACACCGTTGGTTAACTGATTTTGAACATGATACTACACTTTGATTGGCCGATGAAGGAATCTCCGTCTGATTTCCAAGGCCTTCCCTGTACAAAGACGGATTTATTTTGGCTTTATTTATTAATTATTGCTATTACTTTAAAAAATTATTTATTTTATTACTAACACTTTTACTAAGTGTCTATGCAGGTACCCGAAGATCATCTTGTGCAGAAAGCCTAAAAAGGGTTAAAGATGTCCCAGATTCTTATCTCATGTCGCATTTAATTTTAGTTTTACTTTTGTATTGCATTTTATTTTAATTGTAAATTATGTAAAAATGCTTAGAATAGGTAGAATAAAGCTAATATAATTAACCTAGGTTTGAACGGATAACCGGAAGTTAGCGGATCTTAAAGGATGCCTAACCCCTTCCCTTTAGGATAATAAAGAACCCTGATCCAGAATCTCACATAGCTTTCGCAGACCTTTAAATGGAGATCATTTATAGCATTTTTATGCTATTTAATAAGTGTCCTAATTCACTATAATAATTAGGTGGCGACTCCTTAAAATACATTCTAGGAATCAACCATACGTAATACTCCCGTTTTCGACTCCGGTTAAAATGGGGTGTTGAATATCGTGTTCTTGACCATAGCACACCTAGGTTATTATTGCTTGACTTTATTTGCCTTTATTTGTTTTAAATTGCCTTAAAATTGCTTGCTTTAATTTTGTATTCTTAAATGTTTAAATTGCTATTTGCTTTACTGCTTTTCTTAAACTGGCATTTCTCTCATATTTCCTCCACTCTGGAAAATTCACACTGTCACACACAACACACGGGTGTGCTTTGCGCACCTGCAAATTTCTTTCAAACACCCAAATTTAAGAGAGTTGACGTTTTGCGCGGAGAATCCGGTCCAACCGGTGGTCGCGTAGCCTTCTCACTCGAGTAGTCCGCTCGGGAACCTTGCGTCTAGTAAGCCAAATCTTAGAAACTTAGGACAGAGCTATACCATCTTTTTGTTAAGTCATGCATGCATAAACCTTAGGTGGGTTAATCCTTGGTATTAACGCCACAATTAGAAATCCACCAAAACTTGTCGATGGGTTTCGCAACCCAACGACCCATTAGCATACTATGTGTAGCGTGATGATGATAGACGGATTCAAGCCTGGTCATTCCACACCAAAATTGGAAAAAGTGCACCGTCATTTGGTCGCCATTTCCAACAAAACATCACAGTTTAACTGCTTGGACCTATTTATCATAATCTCGCATATTTGGCGTTTAGGACCTCGACATAAGAGGTCCTGCATATTAGGCGCGCACTTTATTTGCATGTTTTTGTTTACTATTGTTGTCGCTAACAATTCTGTACATATTATTTAATGCAATAATTACCCTTTTAACCCCTGTACATGTCATGCTTATAATTCTGGTCATTAGCATTTGCATTTTTGCACTTTTGTTGTCACATTGCAATCAGGACTTCTACTGCGTAAATCGCTCTTGAACAGCACGATTTGGACTTTGTGAAACATCAACCACCAGTCCGGTCGAACCAATTAGGAGAGTCTTTGACTATATCGTCACACCCTCACATTTTACTATTTTTGTGGCTTGCCTACTCTAACTCATTTGTCATATTTTTGCAGGAAGGCCGTCCTCGCAAATAGTCGAGGGCGGACAACAACAACAACAACAAAAAAAAACAAAAAAAAAACAAGAAATCATCCCAAGAATGAGTTGAGTTAGGTTGACGGAAAGATGCCAGCTTATACCAGATTCAACAAAGCATCGCTCTGAGTCTTATATTTTGCATTTTTATACATGTTTGCAAATTCAATTGATATGTCTAATATTGATTACATAATTTTTTATCATGCATTTTACAACATAATTTCCGAACTACGCGTGTCTGATTCTCACCATACGGTGTGATACGTAGGCAACCCATCTAGGGTTCGACACCACCACATAAATAAAAAAGGGAAAAAAGAAAAAAAGGATATACTTGGCTCACCCATTCATTGCATTTATCCGATCACGGACATTCATTATTGCATTTCAATCATTATATCACATTCATGCATTTCATTCATTCTATCGTAACCATTCATTTTTTCATTACATTATTTACTTTGCATTAGTCTTGCAGTGAACAATCATTTGTTTTGCATAGCCTTTACTTTTGCATTTCTTTCATGAATAAATTCTTTTTAAATCATACTTTTATAACATATCTGAACGAACTACGCACACATGATTCTCGTCAAAGATGAGATACGTAGGCAGCCCTATTCGGGTTCGGTAATATTTATTCAAAAAAAAAAAAAAAGAAAAAAAAGAAAGCTCTTTTAAGTATCATTGATTGATTTGGTTGATACCAATACAGTTAGGAGTGTGCATAGGAAAGAGCGAATAACAATCAGTATAAGGGGACTTCGTGGTAAACCATAGATTCTTTTGGTACCTCTCACGCACACCTGTAATGACATTTTTGCATGCTTCTAAGATAAGAATGAAATCAACCTCGTCGTTTCATGTGCATTGTGTGGTGAGTTTTAGAATAAGTTCAATTGCATTGCATTGTGATCTAGAACTTGGCGAAGTTTGTTGAGGCGAAATCTGAGTAACGCTGGGAAATGATCGTAGGCTTTCTTTGACCCGTTTGAGCCTTTTCACCTACCAAATAACATTATCCATAGTACACCGAGCCTAAAACATATTCTTTCGACAACCGTATTACACTTATACGCACTATCCTCTCTCGCCGACCTTCGGCGCTTTAGAAATGCGTTGAAGTTTGCAAAGGCAAAATTGTCAAAGTCCCAAAAGGGAAAAGAAAACACAAATGACGACTTTACAAAGAAGAAATCAAAAGCCTGACATGATAAATAAAAATGAATGAAATGAGAAAATAACTTTGGAAAAGCGGGCTCCAAACGAAAGATTCAAAAGATGTCGATCTGAAAAAGCGGGACAAAAAAGCGGTCAAGCACACAAATATCAAGCACGGACGTAGTCCAACGCTCGAGAGGATTAGTCACTTTTACCCAAATGATATCCATCCCTTTCCCAAGCCTACATTCCTACATGATCTTATCGAGGTTCTCACATTAGTGGATACTTACCTGCGCGGTCAAGCCTATGGTATCACAATTGCATGCATTGAACATCCGAGCGCGAGCGCATTTCTAAACGTCCCAAAATTCAAAATACAGGAATATATGTGAAAAATGAGACTTTCTTTCAGTGAGGGCACTTGAAACATGAGATTACGTGTAGTTCGAAACCTTGGCTGCAAGCAAGTGTGTCGATACTTAGGTGTCTGAGGTACCATTTGAAACTATAGGAATCATCCAGAAGTCAGTCTTGGTTAGACTGTAAGTGAATAACGGAATTCCTAAGCACAATACTAATTGTTGGTATCAACTGAAGTCAGAACGTGATGCTGCCTTCCCACTTTTCAAAAAAAAAAGAAAAAAAAGAAATGCATATATAAACAATCATTCTTTGCGTCATGAACTACGTCTTGACCTGATTCTCTCGACGGGATACGTAGGCGGCCACATTGGCTTCGGTCCACATTGTTTGAAAAACCCATAAAAAATCCTTATTTTTGCATCATGAACTACGTCTTGACCTGATTCTCTCGACGGGATACGTAGGCGGCCACATTGGCTTCGGTCCACATTGTTTGAAAAACCCATAAAAAATCCTTATTTTTGCATCATGAACTACGTCTTGACCTGATTCTCTCGACGGGATACGTAGGCGGCCACATTGGCTTCGGTCCACATTGTTTGAAAAACCCATAAAAAATTCTTATTTTTGCATCACGAACTACGTCTTGACCTGATTCCCTCGACGGAATACGTAGGCGGCCACATTGGCTTCGGTCCACATTGTTTGAAAAAAACCATAAAAATCCTTATTTTTACATCACGAACTACGTCTTGACCTGATTCCCTCAGCGGGATACGTAGGCGGCTACATTGGCTTCGGTCCACATTGTTTGAAAAACCCATAAAAATCCTTATTTTTGCATCACGAACTACGTCTTAACCTGATTCCCTCAGCAGGATACGTAGGCGGCCACATTGGCTTCGGTCTCATTTAAAAAAAAAATTGTACAGTCATTTATTGCATCATGAACTACGTATTGACCCGATTCCCTCGACAGGATACGTAGGCGGCCTAAATCGGCTTCGGTCACACCATTAGAAATCTTCCCATTGGCTCGTGTGCGACGGAATGCGTTGATTATTCTGAAAAGAGATATGAGCAATTTCCGCCAGAGTTAAGTCTTGCGCATAACAAAGGACAATTTTGGGAAATGCACCATGAAGAGATCATAATAAGGATTCCAAAAGCAATCAATCGCGATTTAGCAAGCATTCGCAGATCAAAGAAGTCCGTCGCGACTTCGGATCTTCATATCAAGAAAGGCGGGAGCACAACAAAGGTCACAGTTACAAACGCACAACGTCTATGCAATGACGTTATCTCAACCCGGCGAGTCACAATACGCCCATAAATGACATCATTTCATTGCAAGTTCATGCTTCGCCTATACAACGAACATTTGCATCTGTCCATCCATACAAGGCGTCATTTGCATTTGTCCATAACAACGCCATACAAGGCGTCATTTGCATTTCGTCTATACAACGACGAACATCTGCGTCTCGTCCATACAAGCGACAATGCCCATACTGGCGTCATCTCGCCCATACAAGACAACGCCATACAAGGCGTCATTCGCATCTCGCCCATACAGCAACGCGCCAAGGCGTCATTTGCATTCGTTCATACAAGGCGCCACATCTCTCGCCCATACAAGAAGACAACGCCATACAAGGTGTCATCTGCATTTCGTCCATACAAGCGACAACACGCCATTTGCATTTCGTCTATACAACGAACATCTACAACGCCCATCTGGCGTCATTTGCATTTCGTCTATACAATGACGAACATCTGCATCTCGTCCATACAAGACGACAACGCCCATACAAGGCGTCATTTGCATTTCGTCTATACAACGACGAACATCTGCATCTCGTCCATACAAGACGACAACGCCCATACAAGGCGTCATCTGCATCTCGTCCATACAAGAAGACAACGCCCATACTGGCGCTATTCGATCTCGCCCATCCATACAAGGCGTCATTTGTATTCGTCCATACAACGCCATACAAGGCGTCATCTGCATCTCGTCCATACAAGACGACAACGCCCATACAAGGCGTCATCTGCATTTCGTCCATACAAGATGACAACACGTCATTTGCATTTCGTCTATACAACGACGAACATCTGTATCTCATCCATACAAGACGACAACGCCCATACAAGGCGTCATTTGCATCTCGTCCATACAAGACGACAATGCCCATACAAGACGTCATCTGCATTTCGTCTATACAATGACGAATATCTGCATCTCGTCCATAAAAGACGACAACGCCCCTACAAGGCGTCATTTGCATTTCGTCCATACAAGACGACAACGCCCATACAAGGCGTCATCTGCATCTCGCCAATACAAGACGCAACGCCATACAAGACGTCATCTGCATTTCGTCCATACAAGCGACAACGCCCATCTGGCGTCATCTGCATTTCGCCCATACCGCCATACAAGGCGTCATTTGCATCTCGCCCATACAAGACGACAACGCCCACAAGGCGCCATCTGCGTCGCCTATACAAGGCGGCGTATCATCACATCACTTCATCAACACCTACAAACACCATGTCTTTTGTCAATCATACTGGGACAAATTTGAGTTTTTTATTTTCTAGCATTGCCAAGGTATCTCATAATTCGACAACAGGACAAATTTTAAACACTTTGTCTTTTACGCATCACAAATGACCTAGTGTGGCTTTGCCCATTCTTTGCTTAATCCTTGTTTTAATTCTGACGATGGGACAAAATTGGCCACAAGTCAACGTCTTTGTCCGAAAACTCTTTCATCGTCTCCCACAAAGAGGACAAATTGACACCCAATTTTGACCCATCTTTTAGGCATTTCTTGCAATTTTAAGCATTTTAGGACACCGTTTTATCATCATTTTTGACATTTTGTATATTTTTTACATAACATTCTATGTTGTTTATTCTTGTAAATTGACATCATGTTTTGTTTTTTACCTTTAATTAGGTATTAAACATTTTTTAGCATCTCTTTGAATAATTAACTGACACCCCGTCTTTACTTTTAATCAGACATTAAATATTTGCTAAATATTATATTTTATTATTATTGCATCAGGCATTGACATTTTAATAATTTGTATCTTTAAATAATTTTCCTTTTAAATAATTAATCTATTTTGCATTTTTTGTCAAACCGCATAATCAATCACCCAATCCTCCAGAAATCGAAACCAAAAATGAAGCCCAATACACTTTCATCCAATACCCAAACCCAATACCCAATAACCAATACCCAATACCCAATACCCAAAGCCCAATACCCCTAAACCCTAAACCTAATCTCACCCTATAAAACCTACCCTACTTCTACCCTATTATTACCCTACTTCACCCTTCAGCCCCCACAGAATATAACCCTACTACACCCCCAGCCGTCCCTTTCCTCCACAAGACCTACCCTACCCTGCTTCATTACCCTCAGCCGCAACAGCATCTGCCCTCACCCTTAGCCCTAAAAACCTCCCCAACACCCTACTTCTACCCTCCTAGTCGTCTACCTTTCTATCTCTATTACTATCATTCCCTTCACACCCATCATCCCTCTCAGCCTCAACACCACCACTGCCCAAACTTCTCAACCTCAACACCCCATCTCACCTCACCTTCTCTCCCTCGCCCTGGCTCTCTTTCCCGTCGCTGCCGCCGGCGAACCCCTACCCTAGACACACGCCATCACACCATTGTTCTCGTCACCTCATCGACCTCACCCCCACACATCCCACTAACACTCACTGTCACTGACCCACACCGCACCTCATTGCTCACCGTCGAATCCCACCACTGTGGTGGCGTTGCTCCGGTGACCTCGTCGTGGAAGCGACGCCGCGTATTAACCCGGCGATAACATTTGTATCTCTTTGTTGGCTATCGATTTAACGTTATTTCCTGATTCTTGTGTCTTAACAGAGTTCTTGGAAATTCTAGCGAACCCGTTTTGTTCTTAGATATATGTTGTTGGTATATTTGGTTGGAGGCTAATTTAATTTCTGTTTTGGTGATTCGCCGGAATTCTAAAACTCCGGCGAGCTCTACTGTCTTCGTGCTTTTTATTGCTTCGACATTTTGCCCTTATCTGGCATTGTTCCAGCGATTTTGTTGGCTTTGTGTTATTTTCTGACTGATATTTCTGACGATGTTGTTGGCTATTGTCCCTGTTCGTTTCTGATTTTGTCGAACTGATTCTCGCTTGTTTAGGATTGATTTTCTGGTTTTTTTTTGTATCCTACTGGAGTTTTGCAACTCCGATGGCCCTTTTAAAATTTATTTCTACTACTTTCGGCGATGTTTTAAATTTTCAGCGTGTTCGCTGTGTTGTTGCTACTGTTTCTATTTGTAGTTCGTACTGATTTTGAACAAATTACTACACCGTTGGTTAACTGATTTTGAACATGATACTACACTTTGATTGGCCGATGAAGGAATCTCCGTCTGATTTCCAAGGCCTTCCCTATACAAAGACGTATTTATTTTGGCTTTATTTATTAATTATTGCTATTACTTTAAAAAATTATTTATTTTATTACTAACACTTTTACTAAGTATCTAAGTGCGGTGCTCAAGATCATCTTGTGCAGAAAGCCTAAAAAGGGTTAAAGATGTCCCGGATTCTTATCTCATGTCGCATTTAATTTTAGTTTTACTTTTGTATTAAATTTTATTTTAATTGTAAATTATGTAAAAATGCTTAGAATAGGTAGAATAAAGCCAATATAATTAACCTAGGTTTGAACGGATAACCGCAAGTTAGCGGATCTTAAAGGATGCATAACCCCTTCCCTTTAGGATAATAAAGAACCCTGATCCAGAATCTCACATAGCTTTCGCAGACCTTTAAATGGAGATCATTTATAGCATTTTTATGCTATTTAATAAGTGTCCTAATTCACTATAATAATTAGGTGGCGACTCCTTAAAATACATTCTAGGAATCAACCATACGTAATACTCCCGTTTTCGACTCCGGTTAAAATGGGGTGTTACAATTAGTATAAGGGCACATTAGTAAATAGCCTTAGGGGCATTGTGGTAATTAGTCTATGGAGTTAGTTAGAGTTAGTTATCTCTGTATAAAGCAACATCAATGTGTAATCATTTCAGTTAGTGGAATAAAAATATATCTTTTTCATTTCTTAATTCTCTTTGCAGATTGAGCTTACACAGCTAAATTTCTCATGGTATCAGAGCAGGCAAAAGGTCTTGGGATCGAATCTTGCCGCCATTCATTATCAAAAATAATTTTCCTTTGCTTGGACCATAATAAAAATCAGGTCAACACGTGAAGGGGTTATGATATATCCCACATTGTATATGAGTATTTTCATCTTAATTGAGTCATTTGTCTCACATTGGTTTTTTAGTAAGAGTCATTTGTCCCACATTGATTTTTGAGTATGAGTTTGAACTTCCTTGTGGCTATAAAAGAATTAATGTGTTTGACATATTGGTCAAACTCTTGGGCTCCCATTCATTATTGAGCGATACCAATAGTAACTTCAATAGTTCAAAACTTTCTCTTATATATATATAAGAAATAAATAAATAAATATTAAGAGGAAACAAAAATTATATTTTATAACAGAACTATTTCGTGAACGAAGTATCCCTTCGTGAAAGTGTTGCAACGTTTTGGGGTAACAATTGAGTATCCATAAATACTCAGTGCTTTGCAGAAATGGAATATAACAGAAAAGTTCGAGATTTCCTTCTCTGTGATGTATTCTTTCTTCTATCTTTCAAAGTCTATATTGTGTACTTGCGATTTCTGCTTCCGAAATTCATTAGAGTGTAACTTTTGAATTTTTTAGAGTTATAGGTTTTGTATCCTGGAAGGTTAATTCATTAGTGAACATTTTACACCTGAGAGGGAGGAATTAATACCTTTAAAGATAACATCATTTTCGGTGTGCCTAACCTATCTTTAAATCCATTACCTTATTATACAACAATTTTAAAGGTATTAAATTTCTGCAATGGAGTCGGTATTGGTTAAGGCGCAGTTGAACGATGGAGACAAATTGATAAGGTTGAACGGGATCAACTATAAGTGTTGGAGTTTAAAGATGGAGTACATTTTGACAATTGCAAAGGTATTCTATGTTCTGTTTGAAGGCTATCTGGAGGAAGTCACTGATCGGGATGCAACAGATGCACAAAAGACTGAGGCAACAGAGGTGAAGAAATGAAAAATAATGATTTTGTTTGAACAACACATTGTTCAACATTTTTCACATCCACAAAACTGTTGTAGAATTCTGGAATGCTATAAAATGAAGGTATGCCAATAAAGATGTTGAGAATAAGTCTTTTTTGGTTAACAAGTATGTTGAGTACAAGATGGTGGATTTTCGACCGGTCATTGATCAGATTAACGAGTTAAATGATATAGTAACAGAATATGTTGATGCTGGTGAACTCATTTCTGACTTTTCAAGTTTCAACCATCATTGATAAACTTTCGCTTTCATGGAAATATTACCAAAAGAAATTGAAACATAAGAAGAATCCTATCCCTTTGGATGAACTTCTTCATGATATTCAAATTGAGACCGAAAGCCTTAAAAGAGATGGTTCAATTTCTTTGAATAATGATGGTGTGAATCATGTTTATGATAAAAACTTTCATGGAACTTCTAAGAGAAACTAAGGAACGCCCAAGAAGAGGAAATTCTTTAAGAAAAATGGGAATGAGGATAACAACAACAAACAAAAAAAAGGAAGTTGTTATGTTTGTGGCAAACCCGACCACTATGCTAGAGAATGTCGCCACCATAAGGGGAAAGATAAGAAAAAAGAACAAACTAATGTGATTGATGACAAAGACTTTGTCGATGTCATGTCTGAAGTGTGTCTTGTCAACAATGGCACTACTGATTGGTGGGTGGACTCGGGTGCTACCTGTCATGTTACCCCAAACAAGAATTTTGTTGAAGACATATGAAATGGTGAAAGAGGCCAAGGTGATCTACATGGGAAATGCGTCATCAAGCGAAGTTCTTGGCCTAGGCACTATTATTCTTACCCTCACTTCGGAAAATACTTTGACTTTGAGAAATATGTATATATTCCCTCTATAAGAAAGAATCTTGTATCGGTCCATAAATTGGACGAAAATGGTTTCAAAATAGCATTTGGTTCCCAAAATATGACTATCACTAGCAATGAGAAGTTTGTAGAAAAAGGCTACATGAAAGACAATATGTACTTGTTGAATGTTGACTATAATAAGATTGCATCTTCTGCTTACTTTTCTGATGTTTTACTTAATGTTGATGATCATGTTAATTGACATATAGACTAAGACATGTTGGTATAAATGCTATGAATCACATGATTTCAAATGATTTTATTCCTAAGTCTTCTAAAACTTTTACCACAAAAACTTGTGAATATTGCTCTCAATCCAAATTGACTAAATATTCTTTCAAAAGTGTTGTTAGAATAAATGGTTTACTTGAACTTATTCATACGGATATTTGTGATAATAAAGAGCATGTTACTAAAGGTGGTAAAAGATATTTCATAACTTTTAATGATGATTATTCAAAGTTCTCCTATGTGTATTTGCTTAAACTCAAAGATGATGTCTTTAATAAGTTTAAAATATTCAAGGAGGAAGTTGAAAATAAAACCAATATAAGGATCAAATATTTGAGATCGGACATGGGTGGTGAATATCTATCTAACGAGTTTATATCATTTTGTTTACAAAATGGAATTGTTAGAGAATTTTCAGCACCTAATACTCCACCACAAAATAGAGTGGCCGAAAGGAAAAATACATCCTTAATGGAAATGGTTAGTGCAATGCTAATACATTTAAAATTATCAATGAGTTATGGGGGAGAGACACTTTGAGTTCTTGTTACATTACTAACAGGATTGTAAACAAGAAACATATGACAATTCCATTTGAGTTATTTATTGGGTGTAAGCCTAGTATTAAACATCTAAGGGTATGTGGTTGTATTGCATATGTTTTGGACGCAATTTTGAAAATTCCAAAATTTAGTAGTAGGGCAGTTAAATCTATTTTTATTGGTTATTCTGCTATGAGTAAAGCATACAGATTTCTTAGGCTTCATGATAATAGTGTATTTGAGGCTGCACGTGCTATATTTTATGAGCACTTGAATATTCGTGATGCTGATAAAATATAAATAAATTATGATTTATTTGGTGAACTTGATATTAATGAGCATGCAATCGAAAATAAAATTGTGAATGATGATTTAGAAGAAAAGGAGAATGATGAAATAATCAAATTAAGGAGAAGTAAGAGACATAGAATTGAAAAGAATTTTGGTCATGATATGTTGACTTACATGTTAGAAGAGGATCCAAAAACTTTTCAAGAAGCTATGTCACAATCATATTCTGATATGTGGAAAAGAGCCATGGATGATGAAATCAAGTCTATACTTGAAAACCAAACTTGGACTCTTGTTGATTTACCTCCTATGACTAAGCCTATTGGTTGCAAGTGGGTTCTGAAAAATCACTCGAAATTGATGATACTATTGATAAGTACCATGCCAGATTGGTAGCCAAAGGTTATAGTCAAAATGAGAAGATTGATTATTTTGAGACATTCTCCTCCGTTTCTAAATTCAAATCAATCAAAATCATGTTTGTTATTGCATCTATGTATGGATTGGAGGTTCATCAAATGGATGTTAAAAATGTGTTCTTAAATGAAGACTTGGATGAGGAAATTTATTTGCATCAACCTGAATGTTATGTTATTAAAGGTGAAGAACATAAAGTATGCAAATTAGATAAGTCTCTGTATGAGTTTAAACAAGCACCACGTCAATGGTACAAAAAGTTTAAGCAAGAAACTAAAGGGTCGGATTTAAGAGTAGCAAAGTAGAAAGTTGTGTTTTACTAAGGTTACTCTTAAGTATAAAGTAGTGGTGACTTTATATGTTGATAACTTGCTTATCTTTGGTTCTGACATAAAATGTGTGAATGAGACCAAAGAGTTTTTAAAGTAAGCTTTTGACACAAAAGATTTAGGTCCTGTCGATGTCATATTGGGAGTCAAAGTGCTCAAAAGAGGTGGAACTTACATTCTAACACATCTCATTACATTGAGAAAGTGGTAAAGAAGTTTAATTACTTTGATTGCAATGATAGTACAAGTCCTATCAATCCAATCGTAAAATTAGTTCCAAATGAAGGAGAAACTATAAATCAAGAAGAATATACCAAAATCATCGATAGTATTATGTATGTGGTGAATCACGCAAGACCTGATCTTGTGTGTTCTACATATGGAGTAGATTTACTAGCAATCCGAGAGAAGGTTTAGTGCGCTGGTGCTTAACTGGATCACCAAAAAGGTAGATGACACATATATTATCACAATACACCAATGTAGCTTTCTCAATAGGACAATGAGGCTCTAAAGTAGATTTTGTAACCAACATGACTCAGAAACCACATTGGCTACCCCTCGATACTCGGCCTCTGCACTTGAACGTGAAAGCATAAATTAACGCTTGGCAGACCATGAGACCAAGTTATTACCCAAAAACATACAATAGTCAGACGTAGACCATCTGGTGTCAGAACAACCACCCCAACCAACATATGTATAGGAGACTAGTGTAGACGTCGAGATAATATCATCAATATATAACAATAAATAAGTCATGGAAGAACCCCGACGATATATGAACAATGAATTATCAGACCTGCTGTGAGAAAAACTCATAGTCGAAACAAAATCAGCAAATCTCTAATACCAAGCCCGTGGAGACTGTTTAAGTCCATATAAGGACTTCTTCAATAGAAATACATGATTAGGATATCTAGTATCTCTGAACTCCAACGCCTGATGCATATACACTGTCTCCTGAAGATCACCATGTAAAAAAGCATTATTCATATCTAGCTGATGAATGGGCCATGATTTTGAAAGAGTCAAGCTGAGCACAGTGTGAATGGTAGCCGGCTTGAACATCAGGCTAAATGTCTCACCACAATCCACACCAATCTGTTGAGTCTTACCATCACTTACAAGTATAGCCTTATGCCTTGCAAATGAATCATCAGAATTTTCCTTATGAATAAAAATCCACATAGGCCGAATAATATTAACACCCGATGGACATGGTACCAACTCCCACGTCTTATTATCAATAAGAGCATTATATTCCTCAATCATGACAATTTTCCAATTAGGGCCATGTAAGGCAGACACAGGATTACGGGGTAATGGCGATTTCAGAACATTAGAATTTAAATTGAAATGTCTTTTTGGTTTAAAAATACCCCGTTGACTGGACCCAGACTCTGGACTGGATTGGGTGAATTTTGGGAATTTTCGGGAATTTCTGGAATTACCGTCGATGGCGGCGCGGCGCGAGAGGTGCAGGGCCGCGGCGCTAATGACGTATTTTTGGGCAAATCTGAAAAATGATGTAGAATAGAGGGGGAGATATATTCATCCAAAAACCCATAAGAACTAGGCACGAGTTTTTCTACTTTAGAAAAGGGAAATTGAGATTCATCAAAGAGAACATGACGACTAATGATGATTCGTTTAGATGACAAATCAAAGCATTTATAACCATGGTGATTTGACAGAAAACCCAAAAACACACAAAGAGTAGAACATGCCTGAAGTTTGTTGATTGTAGTGGATGGAACAGTGGATAACATAAGCATCCGAAGACCCTAAGATGAGAATATGACGGAGACTTATTATATAAGACTTTGAGAGGGGATGAATATGTCAAACCTTTAGAAGGAAGAATATTGAGTAGATCGGTAGCCATTTGTAGCACATGATGCCAAAATAATGGAGGAACGGAAGAATGAATCAATAATGTGCGGATAATATTATTAATGGTACGAATTTTTCCCTGAGCTTTCTCATTTTGTGAAGATGTATGAGGACAAGAAAAATGAAAATTTATTCCATTTAGAGCACAAAACTCCCTAAATTCCTCATTGTCATACTCTTTGTCATTATTACATCGAATGTTTTTTATTTCCCGTTCAAAGTGTGTTCTTATGAAAGCTCTAAATTTTATAAAAATGGAAAAAACTTGAGATTTTTTCGCAATTGGAAACGTCCATAAATATTTAGAATAGTCATATAAAAATAAAACATAATAACAATGACACATAGAACTGAGAACCGGAGATGTCAACAAATCACTATGAATAATATCAAATGACATTGAAGTAGTAGAATTCGACGCTACAAATGGTAGCTTAATAATTTTTCCCAAAGCACGGGATTGACAAAGTGGAGTACTACGTGTACCCTTACAAGAAATAAACTTATGTCTATTTAAAAAAGATAAAAAATAGACGACCCTAGGTGATCTAGACGAGCATGCTACAAGGAATGAGCAATAGCTGCAAAAGTGGATGACATAGCTTGACGCGAGATGCTGAGACTTGAAGTGATTGGATAAAGATCACCCCTACTGTTACACCTCATGAGATGACTCCCCATTTTGAAATCCTTCACAGAAAACCCAAACGAATCAAAATTAATAGAAACTCAATTATCAATGGTGAATCTACGGACAGACACCAAATTCTTAATCAATTTTGGGGCATGAATAGTATGTTTCAGGACAAGGGGTGGATGAGGAGGGGACAAAGTTTTATGACCATAACCCTTAATTGGAATAAAATTTCCATTACTAACAGTTATACCACGATTAGTGCTCAAATTGGAATAAGACGAGAGAATATCTTGATCGGATGTCATGTGGGTAGTGGTGCTGGTGTCCATGTACCAATTTGGGTCCGGTTGAGTCAAGCCAAACGTATGCATCGCTGCTTCAATATCGGTCTGGGTGGGCCTGATGGGGGCGAGGCCCAAGTATACTGGACTGTTGAGCTGCCCATAAGCTGGTCTGAACTGGGAAGAAGCTGGGTCGCGACTGAGGCGCCGTGGCGCTGTAAGGCTGAGGTGACGTGGAGCTGTAAGGCTGAGCCGCAACGCTGTAAGGATGTGTCGTGGCGCTGTAAGGCTATGTCGTGGCGCTGTAAGGCACTGGGACCCACTGCCACTATCCAGGGGGTCCCTGTGTGCTCCAGGACTGCTACTGTTGTTGACGGTTGCCTCCGTTGTTGCCGCCACGATTCTTGTCATTATTCTTCTGATTCTGGCCCTTCTTACCACCCCTGTTGTTGTGATTTTGAGTCATGTTGGCTGGATTGGAAGGAGTAAAATTGGAAGCAGTCATCATGACGACAGGGCTGGCCCTAATCGCCACTTTCTTAGCTAATCCGACTTCCTCCAAAGTAAGCATAGAACGGGCCTGATAAAACCCTGGTAGGGGGTTACTCTGACGAATCATCGAAGTAACACCGTTATAGGCCTCTGACAGGCCTACAACCATCTGAAGGACTAGACGACTTTGAGAAATCGGAGAACCCACGTTGCTGAGTTGGTCTGCCAAGTCCTTGAGGCATTTGCAATAAGAAGAAACGTTGGGAAAACTCACCATAGCTACCTGGGAGAATTCCTGCTCAAGGATAACAATTCGAGAATGACTGTTATCTTGGAATATGTCGCGCAATCGATCCCACGCCGCCATAGCTGTGGAATTTGGTTCCATAACTGTCTATAAAAGGTCCAAGGAGATAGTGGCATAAATCCACTGAAGAACCTTGACATCAAACATGACCCATAATTCTGGATCTGCTTCTTTAGTGGGCACAATCGTCGTAGAAGTAGACGTCATATCACCCCCCTTTGGAGGAGTTGAAGGAATGATATGGTGGAGGACTTTATGTGTCTGTTGATTGTATTTTATACACTCTTTTGAGTTCTATTTAATTAGTATTTTACTCTTTTATTTTGCGTTTAGTATAGTGTTATGTGTGTTTTTCTTTCGTTTGTGTTACAACGGTCATACAGGAGAAAATACTACTTTTGAGGATGAAATTGCACAAGAAAAGTCTAAGAAATGAAGCCTAAGAAGTCCCGGGAAACATAGAAGAAATCAGACGAAGTCCGGACGAAAAAATGACGCAATTTTAGAAAAAGACGTCGCAGGCGCCGCGGCTCCAGCCAGCAGCGCCGCGATGCCCAAAGTACTGCGCTCTCTGATTTTGCCTCAGGTTTTCCGGCACTGCGGCGCCAGCCAGTAGGGCCGCACCGCCGAGGCGGAAAATCTGATTTTCTCGGCCGAATTTGACACGGTTTTTAGGGTCTGAAATGCAATTTTTCTTAGCTATAAAATCTCTAAACTCTGACCATAGTTGGGGGATCTCATATCATACTTTGGAGAGGAGAAAAGGAGGCCACAACTTCACAATTGGAGACTCTTGTTCAAGTTCTTTTCTTTTCCTTTATTTTAATTTCAGTTTATGTTGGATTTTGTACTAGTTCTTAGCATGACAATTTCTAGGAGTTAATCTATTTATTAGGGTTTTCCATCGAATCTTCTTGAAGGTCTTTCATATAGTTAATGCATAGTTATTGAGTTCTTCGTCAGCATACTAAGATCTATTCAATATTGTTTTGATTGCTTGATAATTAATTGATCACTAATTATCATAACTTATATGATTTCGAATCGAGATCCAAGAGGGGAGATTTGAATATGTTGTAGTTGTTTAGACATAGGTTAAAATTGTTACACCCCGTATTTTCAGGACATGTTTTAAGAACGTACGTAAGAACTCATAAGTGTCAAGATTTGAGACTTGTAAAATTTTATCGGAATTGTGATATTGTCGGAAAACGTAATATTGTGACGAATGGGATGGCGACACTTGTCCCCCCCCCCCTTATTGATGCCTTGGACGAAAATGTCATGGCCAAAATGGTCATTGACCATAGCCTTAGGATGACTAAGTCTTCCAATTAATTAGCTTGACAAAATTGACCAAAGTCAAAGGTCCCACAAGTCTTGATATTTAATTAGAGATCATCCAAACCACCCAATTGTTTGCATCTTGACCCTCCAAGGTTCTATTTAACACTACTAGTAGCAAGACCAAGTTTGACACTTAGAAAAATTTCCAAGAATTTCAAGAATCCTTTGGGGTGCTCTCGGGTTAGGCTAGCTTCCCACAAGAAAATTTTTGTTTGTTATCCAATAATCTTCCCACTTTAAACCAGGTCCCTATGTGTATTGTAGGCGTATCTCAATAGAAAAATCTCGGAAAAGATAGTTTTCGGGTTAGTCGCAAAGTGAAAACCTAGTGGCTTTCTAGGTTTTGGATTGGAGGTTTGAAGGAAAGTTGTTGGTGTGGTTCTAAGGGTCTCGAGGCGGATTGATGTGTCTTGATGAGGCTCTAGGTTGCGCAGGAGCAACTTCGGGTTTGAAGATTGGATTACAACTCGTTGAGGTATAATCGTGTTCTTTGAAAGTGTTACAAAATTATTTATATTGTTGTTGTTAGCTTTACATGTTGCTAGCATGAAGTTGTTAAGTTGAAGTTTATAAGTATTATGGATTACTTGTAGCTTAAGTTGAAATGAAAGTAAGTCATGTTAAGTTGGAATACAATTTGATCGTTATTAGAATCGTCGCATGTAATTGACTTGAAGATTATAGTAGTTATAATTGGTTGCGACTAGATATCATGTTATGCTACCAAGTTGGATTGAAATGGAAATTGGATAAGAATTAGTATTGTTGAACTCAAGGTGGCCGAATTTGGACATGTAGTTTGTATTAGTTTGTTATTTATTTGTATTGAACTACCTACATTTTGTGGTGAGCCAATTGGGTGTATAGTTAACTATTTGTATTGGATGCCTTCTATATTGTTGTGAGCCAATTGGGGCTGTTTGGCTATTGTATTCGGCCTTGAAAAGGTGGCAAAATGAGTAGAAACAAAGGAGGTCTTGTCCGATTTTCGTAGAATTTAGCGACTTAGCACCTAAAATATTCTACGTATGAAGTAAGAGGTTAATGGACGTATGGTGACCATTATAGGTTGATGTACCAAGTATAGCGTATCCTACTTGAAGAATGGAATAGCTCAAGGTTGAAGTACTTTGGAGCATTTTGCTACTTGTCGACAATCGTCGCGAGGTATGTGAACCTCTACTTTCTTTGGCATGATCCTACGTATGAAATATCCATGTGATAGTATTTCAAGATTCCTTCTACTCTTAGAAGTTAAGAAGTATTTACATTGTTGAATCTAAGTTAAGAGTATGTTTAAATTGTCCTAAGTCCTTACTAGGTCTTATGGGAGGCGTTAGTAAGAATGGTTAGGAAATTATGAGATTTGATTTAAAGGCTATGTGTCTTGATTTGTTTAAAGTAAGTATGTAAGTTGATTTTTATGTTTGAAAATGACTTGAATTTATGTGTAAAAGGGATTGGTTTTAAAAGTGTAGATGACATGATTTTACAAGTATAAGTAAATTGAAATTAAATAATTTATGTTATGAAGTTTTATGAATTTTAACTTTTATTTTCTTTAAAGGATTATGAAACTTTATTTTTCAAGTTTTGGGAATTTATTTCTAATGTTTAAGCGACATGATTTGTAAGAGTGTATGCTACGAGTGTTAAGGCTATAAGCCTTGATTTTATAAGTGGAAATGACTTAATTTTAC
This sequence comes from Przewalskia tangutica, assembly GCA_029844215.1. Taxonomy (NCBI): domain Eukaryota; kingdom Viridiplantae; phylum Streptophyta; class Magnoliopsida; order Solanales; family Solanaceae; genus Przewalskia; species Przewalskia tangutica. The sequence goes on from CM056737.1 coordinate 61,814,505, forward strand.
AAAGTATGGCTTAATTTATTTCAAAAGTTAAGAAGGCTTCCAAGAGTATGTGACTTGAGCTTTAAAAGAAAGGAGTTCTATGATTCTTTTTAAGTTTGTATGTACGTAGTATTTTGGATCTAGTTTTTCCTAATGTTGTAAGAATAAAAAGTGCCTTAAGTTCTCTAAGGTGAAAGGTTGTTATAATAGCTTTATGGGAAGTTATTATGACTTAAGAAAAGTGAAGAGATGGTTTGAAAATGTTATGTAAGGAAAATCACAGGAGCCTACAAATAGGCGGATTACGTTATGAAATACAGGAGCCTACAAATAGGCGGATTACGTTATGAGATACACGAGCCTACACATAGGCGGATTACGCCATATTACCAGAGCCTTGCATGGCGGGTTACGTCATCTTACACCGAGCCCTGGCGGGCGGATTATGTTATATGATTCCCGATGCAAGGCCCGGGCGGGCGGATTATGTTATATGATTCCACAATGCACCGAGCCCGCGGCGGGCGGATTATGTTATATGATTCCACGATGCAGGCCCGGGCGGGCGGATTATGTTATATGATTCCACGATCTGCGAGCCGCGGCGGGCGGATTATGTCACATGATTCATGATACCGTGTCCCCAAATGGGTGGATTATGTTATGTAAGATATGTAAGTTATGTGAAAAAGGTGGATTAAACTCTTAAGTAAGTATGTAAGAATATGTTGTTAAATCTTATCGAAAGAAGGCAGGCAGTTAATATATGATTGGTTTGGAGTTAAAAGGACATTCTTTTATACAGATATGTTTTAGTTATTGCATTTTATTTACATTCTATACTCGGTACCTTTTATGCGACCCCTTGAGCTGCGTCCATGCCGCGAGTTTAGGTACCAGGTTGGTGATCCGCTCTTAGGATCTTGGTTCGATCTTTGAGAGAAAGCTCATTTGCTCGGAGGTTTAGCTCTTGATGCGGTTTTCCACGAGGTAGTAGATTCATGTATATTCAGGGTATGGCGGGGCCTGTCCATACGATTGTAATTCTTAAGTGCGTAGTCACATATTGTGGAGTGCATTTTGTAAAGAAAGGAGGCAAGCTAGCCGTTTATGTATGACGTCCGGGAAGGTAGCCACATCGGTGACTGTTGTTTTACTTCCGTTGTTTTATTTATAAGTTTCATGTATGTTCGCTGATTATCTCGATATTTACGTAAGGGTTCCCGTAGGGCACCGATCGCGATCGGTCGGTGGTCGTGACAAAAGTGGTATCGAGCGATTAGTCCTCGGAAAGTGTCTGAGGCGTGTCTAGTAGAGTCTTGATTATCGGTGTGTTGTGCGCACATCTATAATCGTGGAGGCTGCGGGACATTTAGGATTAGTTTTCATTCTTCTCACTCACGAGATCGTGCGATAGAGCGTGTTGTTAAGTCGTCTCTCCCTAACGAGTTATGTTGATTGCATTCTGAGAAAGCGATGACCGGGAATGACTATGTGGATTGCGTATCGGGTTGGTAATGATTATAGTATAGTTGGTATTGTGACATACATCTATACGGAGTTATGTATGAGGGTCAGACGCGTGTTGCTTAGAATGATTTTAGATTACCAGGAATTGGTAAAGACTAACTAGATACTGGGAAGGTATGGAATAGTTAATGAATTTTCGCCAAGGTTTTGTGTTTTATTTTGAGGTAATTGGGAAAGGATGAGGTATGCGATAGGGTAGTGAACCCAGAAGCCATATTAAGGAACCTAACAGAATGTCATGTTAATAGATTAAGCTGTGTAGTAAGCTTAAGAGAATTATACGGATGAGGTCTGGATAGAGTAAGCAATGGTTATTGTGATCGAGACAACAGGGTTTTGGTATTATGAGAAGTTTTGTGCAGTTCTTGGGGGTGGTAAGGTGGGCGTGGGCATGGAAATTGCGAGCCTAAGAATATTGATTCTCGCCGAGACCTTAGGTATATAAGGTTTTCTCTGGCAATAAGATTTTAAGTCGGACGAGGATAAGAGTTAAGTGCGGCGAGTGGTTGAGGACTGTTACGGGTCTCCCGGCTGTAATGGAGTGGGATCAGTTGGTAGTAGTTCCGCTACGTGACAGGGTCACGAGGGCGCAAGGCCCAAGTTTAGTTAATTGTTTTACGGGTTCGTGGACGCGTTCCACCGGAACCAGGTCATGAAAGCCGGAAATGGCCTTATGTTGTTTTATAGAGTGACTCCAAAGGTTTGAGGCCAGAGTCGGTATGGAAGTTATGTATGTATGTTAGAAGGAGTTGGAAGTACGAAAAGATAATCTCTTTTGGGCTTATGATGGACAGATATGCGTGTGCAAGGTATTAGGGTCATGTGTGGCATTGTTGGTATGTCGGGGTGGTGAAAGGAAACTATGTCGCTAATTATAAGTTTGACTCCGAAAGAACATTCGAGGACGAATGTTTCTAAGGGGAAGAATGTTACACCGTATTTTCGGACATGTTTTAGAGCGTCGTAAGAACTCATAAGTGTCAAGATTTGAGACTTGTAAAATTTTATCGAATTGTGAAATTGTCGGAAAACGTAATATTGTGACGAATGGGAGGGCGACACTTGTCAGCCCCCCCCCGTAGTGTGGCCTTGGGCGTAAATGTCATGGGCAAAATGGTCATTGACCATAGCCTTAGGATGACTAAGTCTTCCAATTAATTAGCTTGACAAAATTGACCAAAGTCAAAGGTCCCACAAGTCTTGATATTTAATTAGAGATCATCCAAACCACCCAATTGTTTGCATCTTGACCCTCCAAGGTTCTATTTAACACTACTAGTAGCAAGACCAAGTTTGACACTTAGAAAAATTTCCAAGAATTTCAAGAATCCTTTGGGGTGCTCTCGGGTTAGGCTAGCTTCCCAAGAAAATTTTTGTTTGTTATCCAATAATCTTCCCACTTTAAACCGGGGTCCCTATGTGTATTGTAGGCATATCTCAATAGAAAAATCTCGGAAAAGATAGTTTTGGGTTAGTCGCAAAGTGAAAACCTAGTGGCTTTCTAGGTTTTGGATTGGAGGTTTGAAGGAAAGTTGTTGGTGTGGTTCTAAGGGTCTCGAGGCGGATTGATGTGTCTTGATGAGGCTACAGGTTGCTAAGGAGCAACCGGTTTTGAAGATTGGATTACAACTCGTTGAGGTATAATCTTGTTCTTTGAAAGTGTTACAAAATTATTTATATTGTTGTTGTTAGCTTTACATGTTGCTAGCATGAAGTTGTTAAGTTGAAGTTTATAAGTATTATGGATTACTTGTAGCTTAAGTTGAAATGAAAGTAAGTCATGTTAAGTTGGAATACAATTTGATCGTTATTAGAATCGTCGCATGTAATTGACTTGAAGATTATAGTAGTTATAATTGGTTGCGACTAGATATCATGTTATGCTACCAAGTTGGATTGAAATGGAAATTGGATAAGAATTAGTATTGTTGAACTCAAGGTGGCCGAATTTGGACATGTAGTTTGTATTAGTTTGTTATTTATTTGTATTGAACTACCTACATTTTGTGGTGAGCCAATTGGAGTGTATAGTTAACTATTTGTATTGGATTGCCTTCTATATTGTTGTGAGCCAATTGGGGTTGTTTGGCTATTGTATTCGGCCTTGAAAAGGTGGCAAAATGAGTAGAAACAAAGGAGGTGCTGTCCGATTTTCCGTAGAATTTAGCGACTTAGCACCTAAAATATTCTACGTATGAAGTAAGAGGTTAATGGACGTATGGTGACCATTATAGGTTGATGTACTAAGTATAGCGTATCCTACTTGAAGAATGGAATAGCTCAAGGTTGAAGTACTTTGGAGCATTTTGCTCCTTGTCGACAATCGTCGCGGTATGTGAACCTCTACTTTCTTTGGCATGATCCTACGTATGAAATATCCATGTGATAGTATTTCAAGATTCCTTCTACTCTTAGAAGTTAAGAAGTATTTACATTGTTGAATCTAAGTTAAGAGTATGTTTAAATTGTCCTAAGTCCTTACTAGGTCTTATGGGAGACGTTAGTAAGAATGGTTAGGAAATTATGAGATTTGATTTAAAGGCTATGTGTCTTGATTTGTTTAAAGTAAGTATGTAAGTTGATTTTTATGTTTGAAAATGACTTGAATTTATGTGTAAAAGGGATTGGTTTTAAAAGTGTAGATGACATGATTTTACAAGTATAAGTAAATGGACATTAAAGAATGTATGTTATGAAGTTTTAAGACTATGAACTTTGATTTTCTTTAAAGGATTATGAAACTTTATTTTTCAAGTTATGGGACTTGATTTCTAAAGTATAAGCGACATGATTTGAAAGAGTGTATGCTACGAGTGTTAAGGCTATAAGCCTTGATTTTATAAGTGGAAATGACTTAATTTTACAAAGTATGGCTTAATTTATTTCAAAAGTTAAGAAAGCTTCCAAAAGAGTATGTGACTTGAGCTTTAAAAGAAAGGAGTTCTATGATTCTTTTAAGTTTGTATGTACGTAGTATTTTGGATCTAGTTTTTCCTAATGTTGTAAGAATAAAAAGTGCCTTAAGTTCTCTAAGGTGAAAGTTTGTTATAATAGCTTTATGGGAAGTTATTATGACGACTTAAGAAGAAGTGAAGAGATGGTTTGAAAATGTTATGTAAGGAAAATCACACCGGAGCCTACAAATAGGCGGATTACGTTATGAAATACAGGAGCCTACAAATAGGCGGATTACGTTATGAGATACAGAGCCTACACAGGCGGATTCGCCATATTACCCGAGCCTTCAAGTAGTTACGCTTACACCGAGGCCCAGCGGTGGGCGGATTATGTTATATGATTCCACAAGACACGAGCCCCACAGCGGGGCGATTATGTTATATGATTCCACAAGCACCGAGCCACAAAGGGCGGATTATGTTATATGATTCCACAAGATACCGAGCCCCACGGCGGGCGGATTATGTTATATGATTCCACAAGATGCAGGCCCAGCGGGCGGATTATGTCACATGATTCATGAAGACAGTGTCCATAAATGGGTGGATTATGTTATGTAAGATATGTAAGTTATGTGAAAAAGGTGGATTAAACTCTTAAGTAAGTATGTAAGAATATGTTGTTAAATCTTATCGAAAGAAGGAACGGAGCAGTTAATATATGATTGGTTTGAGAGTTAAAAGGACATTCTTTTATCTGAGATATGTTTTGGTTGTGCATTTTATTTACATTTCTATACTCGGTACCTTTTATCGACCCGCCGAGTGCGTCCATGCCCGCGAGTTTAGGTACCAGGTTGGTGATCCTTGCTCTTAGGATCTTGGTTGATCTTTGAGAAAGCTCTTTGCTCGGAGGTTTAGCTCTTGATGCAGTTTTCCACGAGGTAGTAGATTCATGTATATTCAGGTATGGCGGGGCCACTGTCCGCTACGATTGTAATTCTTAAGTGCGTAGTCACATATTGTGGGTGTTTGTAAAGAAAAGGCAGCCGCCGTTTAGGTATGTCGTCGGGAAGGTAGCCTATCGGTGACTGTTGTTTTACTTCCGTTGTTTTATTTATAAGTTTCATGTATGTTCGCTGATTATCTACGATATTTACATGAGGTTCCGGGTAGGGCACGATCGCGGTCCTGGTCGGGTCGTGACAAAAGTGGTATCGAAGCGATTAGTCCTCGGAAAGTGTCTACTGACGTGTCTAGTAAGTCTTGATTATCGGTGTGTTGTGCACCACATCTATAATCGAGGAGGCTGCGAGACATTTAGGATTGGTTTTCATTCTTCTCACTCGAGATCGTGCGATAGAGGCGTGTTGTTAGGTCGTCTCTCCTAACGAGTTATGTTGATTGCATTCTGAGAAAGGCAGATGACCAGGAATGACTATGTGGATTGCGTATCCAGGTTGGTAATGATTATAGTATAGGTGGTATTGTGACATACATCTATACGGAGTTATGTATGAGGGTCAGACGCGTGTTGCTTAGAATGATTTTATATTACCAGGAATTGGTAAAGACTAACTAGATCTGGGAAGGTATGGAATAGTTAATGAATTTCGCGAGTTTTGTGTTTTATTTTGAGGTAATTGGGAAAGGATGAAATATGCGATAGGGTAGTGAACCCAGAAGCCATATTAAGGAACCTAACGGAATGTCATTTTAATAGATTAAGCTGTGTAGTAAGCTTAAGAGAATTATACGGATGAGGTCTGGATAGAGTAAGCAATGGTTATTGTGATCGAGACAACAGGGTTTTGGTATTATGAGAAGTTTTTGTACCGGTTACTGGGGGGACTGGTAAGGTGGGCGTGGAGCATGGAAATTGCGAGCCTAAGAATATTGATTACTGCCGAGACCTTAGGTATATAAGGTTTTCTCTGGCAATAAGATTTTAAGTCGGACGAGGATAAGAGTTAAGTGCGGCCGAGTGGTTGAGGACACATTACGGGTCTCCCATGGCTGTAATGGAGTGGGATCAGTTGGTAGTAGTTCCGCTACGTGACGAGTCACGGCGCAAGGCCCAAGTTTAGTTAATTGTTTCTGGTTCGTGGGCGCGTTCCACGGAACCAGTCATGGCGGAAATGGCCTTATGTTGTTTTATAGAGTGACTCAAAGGTTTGAGGCAGTCGGTATGGAAGTTATGTATGTATGTTAGAAGGAGTTGGAAATGCGAAAAGATAATCTCTTTTGGGCTTATGATGGGCGGATATGCGTGTGCAGGTATTAGGGTCATGTGTGGCATTGTTGGTATGTCGGGGTGGTGAAAGGAAACTATGTCGCTAATTATAAGTTTGACTCCGAAAGAACATTCGAGGACGAATGTTTCTAAGGGGGGAAGAATGTTACACCCCGTATTTTGGGACATGTTTTAGAACGTGCGTAAGAACTCATAAGTGTCAAGATTTGAGACTTGTAAAATTTTATCGAATTGTGATATTGTCGGAAGCGTAATATTGTGGCGAATGGGATGGCGACACTTGTCACCCCCTTATTGATGCCTTGGGCGAAAATGTCATGGCCAAAATGGTCATTGACCATAGCCTTAGGATGACTAAGTCTTCCAATTAATTAGCGACAAAATTGACCAAAGTCAAAGGTCCCACAAGTCTTGATATTTAATTAGAGATCATCCAAACCACCCAATTGTTTGCATCTTGACCTCCAAGGTTCTATTTAACACTACTAGTAGCAAGACCAAGTTTGACACTTAGAAAAATTTCCAAGAATTTCAAGAATCCTTTGGGGTGCTCTCGGGTTAGGCTAGCTTCCCACAAGAAAATTTTTGTTTGTTATCCAATAATCTTCCCACTTTAAACCGGGGTCCTATGTGTATTGTAGGCATATCTCAATAGAAAAATCTCGGAAAAGATAGTTTTGGGTTAGTCGCAAAGTGAAAACCTAGTGGCTTTCTAGGTTTTGGATTGGAGGTTTGAAGGAAAGTTGTTGGTGTGGTTCTAAGGGTCTCGAGGAGCGGATTGATGTGTCTTGATGAGGCTACAGGTTGCTAAGGAGCAACCGGTTTTGAAGATTGGATTACAACTCGTTGAGGTATAATCTTGTTCTTTGAAAGTGTTACAAAATTATTTATATTGTTGTTGTTAGCTTTACATGTTGCTAGCATGAAGTTGTTAAGTTGAAGTTTATAAGTATTATGGATTACTTGTAGCTTAAGTTGAAATGAAAGTAAGTCGTTAAGTTGGAATACAATTTGATCGTTATTAGAATCGCCGCATGTAATTGACTTGAAGATTATAGTAGTTATAATTGGTTGCGACTAGATATCATGTTATGCTACCAAGTTGGATTGAAATGGAAATTGGATAAGAATTAGTATTGTTGAACTCAAGGTGGCCGAATTTGGACATGTAGTTTGTATTAGTTTGTTATTTATTTGTATTGAACTACCTTACATTTTGTGGTGAGCCAATTGAAATTGTATAGTTAACTATTTGTATTGGATGCCTTCTATATTGTTGTGAGCCAATTGGGGCTGTTTGGCTATTGTATTCGACCTTGCAAAAGGTGGCAAAATGAGTAGAAACAAAGGAGGTCTTGTCCGATTTTCCGTAGAATTTAGCGACTTAGCACCTAAAATATTCTACGATGAAGTAAGAGGTTAATGGACGTATGGTGACCATTATAGGTTGATGTACTAAGTATAGCGTATCCTACTTGAAGAATGGAATAGCTCAAGGTTGAAGTACTTTGGAGCATTTTGCTACTTGTCGACAATCGTCGCGGTATGTGAACCTCTACTTTCTTTGGCATGATCCTACGTATGAAATATCCATGTGATAGTATTTCAAGATTCCTTCTACTCTTAGAAGTTAAGAAGTATTTACATTGTTGAATCTAAGTTAAGAGTATGTTTAAATTGTCCTAAGTCCTTACTAGGTCTTATGGGAGACGTTAGTAAGAATGGTAGGAAATTATGAGATTTGATTTAAAGGCTATGTGTCTTGATTTGTTTAAAGTAAGTATGTAAGTTGATTTTTATGTTTGAAAATGACTTGAATTTATGTGTAAAAAGGGGATTGGTTTTAAAAGTGTAGATGACATGATTTTACAAGTATAAGTAAATGGACATTAAAGAATGTATGTTATGAAGTTTTAAGACTATGAACTTTGATTTTCTTTAAAGGATTATGAAACTTTATTTTTCAAGTTATGGGACTTGATTTCTAAAGTATAAGCGACATGATTTGAAAGAGTGTATGCTACGAGGTGTTAAGGCTATAAGCCTTGATTTTATAAGTGGAAATGACTTAATTTTACAAAGTATGGCTTAATTTATTTCAAAAGTTAAGAAGGCTTCCAAAAGAGTATGTGACTTGAGCTTTAAAAGAAAGGAGTTCTATGATTCTTTTAAGTTTGTATGTACGTAGTATTTTGGATCTAGTTTTTCCTAATGTTGTAAGAATAAAAAGTGTCTTAAGTTCTCTAAGGTGAAAGGTTGTTATAATAGCTTTATGGGAAGTTATTATGACGACTTAAGAAGAAGTGAAGAGATGGTTTGAAAATGTTATGTAAGGAAAATCACACCGAGCCTACAAATAGGCGGATTACGTTATGAAATACACCGAGCCTACAAATAGGCGGATTACGTTATGAGATACACCGAGCCTACACATAGGCGGACACGCCATATTACCCCGAGCGCCACATAGGCGGGTTACGTCATCTTACAAGGCCCACAGCGGGCGGATTATGTTATATGATTCCACAAGACACCGAGCCCCAAAGCGGGCGGATTATGTTATATGATTCCACGCGATGCAAGGCATGGCGGGCGGATTATGTTATATGATTCCACAAGATACCGAGCCCCAAATGGCGGGCGGATTATGTCACATGATTCATGACACCGTGTCCGCAAATGGGCGGATTATGTTATGTAAGATATGTAAGTTATGTGAAAAAGGCTGGATTAAACTCTTAAGTAAGTATGTAAGAATATGTTGTTAAATCTTATCGAAAGAAGAGCAGGCAGTTAATATATGATTGGTTTGAGTTAAAGGACATTCTTTTATCTGAGATATGTTTTAGTTATTGCATTTTATTTACATTCTATACTCGGTACCTTTTATCGACCCCGGGAGTTGCGTCCATGCCGCGAGTTTTAGGTACCAGGTTGGTGATCCTTGCTCTTAGGATCTTGGTTCGATCTTTGAGAAAGCTCTATTTGCTCGGAGGTTTAGCTCTTGATGCAGTTTTCCACGAGGTATTAGATTCATGTATATTCAGGGTATGGCGGGGCCTGTCCATACGATTGTAATTCTTAAGTGCAGTAGTCACATATTGTGGAGTGCATTTGTAAAGAAAGGCAAGCGCCGTTTATGTATGACGTCGGGAAGGTAGCCTATCGGTGACTGTTGTTTTACATCCGTTGTTTTATATAAAAGTTTCATGTATGTTCCTGATTATCTCACGATATTTACTGTAAGGGTGCCTGGTAGGGCACGATCGCGATCGAGGGTCGGTCGTGACAAAAATCATGGACGAAAGTACCCCAATACTTGTGTAGTATTCAAAGTTATTGTTCTTAATCCTCATGTGTGGTAAAATGTATCATAGAAATATAGAAGGTTTCTGCACAAGGTTGAGCTTTTATATATCCTAACTGGGATATAGAATATATTAGTTAACCTGCTATCTTAATAAGAATAAGAATCATTAGCATTGCATTGACACGTGAAAAAGTGGATAGTTGAGGAAAGTGGAAGCCCTATTTCCATCATAACTGCTTTAAACCCAAAGTATTATCATCTTTAGTTTATTTTCTGCACTTGTTTAGTTTTAAATCTTAGTTATAATTCTCCAACTAAAGAACGTTAACCAAATAGATACCATAGATTAGATAATCAGTACTTGACAAATCAATCTCTGTGGACGATAACTCGGTCTTACAGATCTTTATTACTTGAACGATACGTACACTTGCGTAAGCATCTAGAAATATCGCAACAGTGTCATATCATGTGTTACACCTCGTGGTTTTAAGACGATAATTAAGAACGCTATTAAGAATAAAGGTTCGAATTTTGGAAATTAAGTATATTCTTACATGCTAATACGGAATAATTTTGGTAATGACGAATGTGACGCCGGAAATTTCTTTAATGATAGTCATATATTTCCGTTAGGGATTAGGACCATGTTATATAGGTTACGACAAAGAGGATACGAGGTGGTATGAGACTTTCAAGATTTGAAAGAAGTGGGGCATACGATTAATTAAGGATAAGAAGGGGACTAAATTGCAATAAAAGAAAGAAAATTTTCAGATTTTGAAAATCACCTAAAACAAAGGAAACTCTTCTTCTTCCTTCACACTTCAACACCATTTCTTCTCTTCACCATAGCCAAAAATATCCTCTCCCTCTTAGACAAATTAAAGACAACAATTTTCTTTTCCTAGATTATAATCACACTATAAATTTCTACACACAAAAAAATCACCACAAAACAGTGAGAAATACTCACTGCTTGGCCGAATTTTAGGGCCTAAAAATTCAAGATTTTGGACAAGATTTAGGGAAGAAAACATAAGGAATGATGGAGTAACATTATTGGATTATTGCATGTCGATTTGGAATTGAAGAAGTGTGAAATTGAAGCCAAAATTGGAGCAAAAAACAGTGGCAAAATCGGGACTGCTGGACAGATTTTTAGTCAACTTTGAAAGGGTATATCTCCTAGTATATTAGGAGTTTTTGGGTGTTTCAAAAGCCTAAAATGAATTTCGTCGAGTCTAGTTTCCAACGCAACAAACCGCTCGTCGATAGGACATGGGAGTAGAGAATTATGGATGTTACAACTTCAGCTGACAAAGCAGTGGCTAAAAATCGGGACTGTTTTGGAGATTAAATTAAGGTATGAAAATTCTTCTTGCTATGCTATAATTGAAGTTGCATATTGTTGGAGTTGAAGTATTGTGTTATGGTTGCTAATTGCATGCTACAAATTGGAAGGAAACATTGAGATTTAGGTTGTAAATTGTTTATATAAGAATGTTGAAATATGAAATTGAATTTTAAAGAGTTATGGAATTATGTTGTTGGACCAATTTGAAGACTACTTTATGTACATCGGATTGGAGTGTTGTGATGAAATTCCTATCACTCATTGCATATTGCGAATTGAGACGTAGCCTTGATAATTAAGAGATAATTACTTTTATGAAGGAATTACAAGAGGAATAGGAATTTTAAGAATTAAAAGGAGAAGTTTTGGAATTACAACATGTTGATATGACCGAAAAGTTGATGGAAATTATTGAACATTATGGTAATGTATTACGGGCTGAATTAGTGTTTAAATATAAGTGTCACGACCCGACCCCGGGGCCGCAACTGGTGCCCTACCGGGGCATCCTGACATGTATACATCAGAGAATAGAAGCGGAACATACATAACACATAACCTGTATAAAGTAAACATCACTGGCCAGCCGATAAGGCTGCCTTCCATAAAAATATACTTAATCAAAAGTACAACTTATTCTTACAGCTCAAAACACAGACGTGACCACAGACCTCTAAGAATAACAACTGTGGCGGGACAGGGCCCCGCCATACCCCTGAATGTACACAATACCTATAGCATCAGGGAAGAACCGTACCAACAAAATAAGCTTTCTGAGGAATGGAGCTTCTGACACCGGAACAGTGATCCTAAGAATGAGGATCCACCACCTGCTTACCTCTACCTGCGGCATGAGCAGCCCCGAGAAGGGTCGGTACACAATATGTACTAAGTATGCGGCGGAAAAATCGAAAATACCTCAGTATAAAATAATCAAGACATGTATAAAAATCGGTTTACGAACACATGTCTTACCAATAATGAGAATATCAACATATACCATACTGCATAAAATAGGAAGCTCATGGTCAAAGCAAGGTCATCCGCCCCGCAGTATCATCAAGCACTCCTACTCCTGAGACTATTTCACCCGCATGGGTCCTGTGGACCCGCATGAGGTATTCCTCGCATAGTGTACCACCCGCACGTGGGACTATTTCACCCGCATAAGCCCTACGGACTCGCGTGAGGTATTCCTCGCATCGTGGGTAGCAAATCCACGGAATAGGTGGTATAACGCCTTGGGATTTACCCTCATTTATACTCTTACCACAGGCGGGTGGTATAACGTCTTGGGATTTACCCCTCATTTATACTCTTACCCTGGAGAAGGTGGTATAACGTCTCGGGGATTTACCCCTCATTTATACTCTTACCCTGGAGAAGGTGGTATAACGTCTTGGGGATTTACCCCTCATTTATACTCTTACCCTGGAGAAGGTGGTATAACGTCTTGGGAATTTACCCCTAATTTATACTCTTACCCTAGCTCAACCGACCATCATACATAACATAAATAAGGTAACATATCTTAGTAAAAGGAAATCCGGGAATTTAACCCAAAGTACTACATACTTCCATTCTTTTGAAAATGACTCTTTTTCACATAAAACCTTTGGCCAATTGATGCCTTAAAATCAATTTGTCTTTCACAATCTCAAATCATTTATCCGAACTCATTTTACTTAACGTAAATCTTTCTTTGTTAACCTTTCATAAAGCTAATATAATCAACTTCCCATAAAGTTATTATATTAACGTTATACCTTAGTCAAATACATTTTTCCTAAAACCCAAGGGACTTACACTTTTAAAAAGGAAAACAAGAATCGTATACTTGAACACATCAAGTCCCTTAACTTTGAAAACTCAAGACATCCTTAAAACAAGTAAGGGATATCAAACCTTGTACGTCTATCGTACTACATAGGTAAAACCATTCATGCTCAAGAGATAGGAAAGTTCCACATACCTCTTCGGTCAATCCACTTGCTAAGTCCAAAATACCGCACGTAGTATGTCAACCTATAATGACCATAATACGTCTATTAACCTCTAGTTCAATGTAGAATAATCCAAGTTCAAGTCACTAAATCCTATGGAAAATTGGGCAGTATTTCCTTTGTTTCTACATACTTTGCCACCTTTTTCAAGGCCGAATTCAACATCCAAACGCCACATTTAAGGCCCAACAGTCCAAACATTTCAAAGGGGATTACACAACCGAACTTGGGCGTGTAAAATTCTGCCCCATAAGGTACAACAATTAACTTAACAAGTTTAAGGTAGTTTTTAGGCTACAACATGCTCACATAACCCTTTTAACCAATCCTATCATATCCAAACCATATTTCTTACATTTAATGAATCTAAGAGCATTATTTACTACTACAAGTTCATTCTTCTTCACATGCAACATCAATAACTAGCTACAAGAGAAGAATTGTTACCTTAGAGTTTTAGCCAAAATTATTCCAACAATTTTGCTAGCCTCTTTTCCAAGAACACCACCACAACAACCCTTACAAGCTATCCACAAGTTTCCTTCTTGTCCTAACTTTTCAGATTTTCCTTAAGCTTTGAATTTCTCTTGGAATTCTAGAGAGAAGTGAGAGCTCTAGCTTTAGAGAGAGAGAAAGACTTTGAAAGATGACCAAGTCTTCAAGACTTGGTCAATATAAAGGACATGCAAAAATCAGATTGGGGGGGACACTTGTCACCCTCCCATGGCCTTTTTAAAAGAAGAAATCTGATTTTCCTCAGTTTTTCCGCCAGAATTTCCACCTCGGCGTCGCGGCCCTGCAGCCGGCGCCGCGGCGCTGAAACTTCCGCCACCTCAAAGAACTTCCGGCGCCGCGCCACGCTTCCGCGCGCTGCAACTTCAGCGACTCCTCGAGAATATCCGCCGCGGCCCGCTCTCGCTCAAACACATTTCTGTCCGACTGTGCACTGAACTTGTAACTCCCATAACTTTCTACTCCGATGTCCTATCGATGAACGGTCGATTGCGTTGGAAACTCGACTCAACGAACTACGCACTAGGCCTTTGAAACACTTAGGAACTCTCAATGTAGCGGGTCATAACACGCCTCAAAGTTGACTAAAACCCGTCCGAAATAATCCGTCAACCTATCTTTCGAAAATTTTAAGTCTTAACCCCTTTCGTACGCTCTCACACGTATGGCCAGAACTACGGGGTATAACAATAAGTTACAAATATGCATATGTATTGAAGTAGTTACCTATACATGTCTTGAAAGGATTAAAGTGTAGAAAAGTGTTAATTTTATATTCTTGAATTGACAATGTTGTTAGAAGATTGGATTGCTCCCATGAATAATTATAACGTAACTAAATGATTGACTACTATGAGAAATAAATGTAGTCGTTGCCTTGGTTATTGAAGTTGTTAAATGGAATACTTACAAAGCGAAGGTATGTGCACTAACGACGTAAATGGAATGTTGAGATAATTTTGACTACATATTGAAATGATAGTGATTATTGGTTCGATTTGGATTGTTGGTTGGATTTGAATTGTTGGTGGATTTGAATTATTGGTAAATTGTGGATACGCACATAAACAGAGGAAATCTTGCCCAAATTATTATAGAAATAAGCTAACCAATATTCATATAACATAAATAATAAATCATATAATTTACGAGCGTATTAATCATTATTATAGGTTTAAGAACTAGACGATACATACATTAATATTGAGTTGAGTAGTTCGCCTAAGAGGTATGTGAGACTATCCTTCTTTATTTTGGCATGACTTTGTGAAAGAACTCTCATTTGACATGATTTTAATAAAAGTACGGCGGACGTACATGATTTTCTACAAAGTTAGTTTTAAAGGAAAATTGTTATGACAAGTGCCTATGATTTTCAGTAAAGAGCTTATTATGATGATATTATCGAAAGTCAAAGATGATTTCTAATTGCATATAGTTGCTCATGATACCTACTCGTGCCAAGTCTTATTACACATTCACCGAGTCTCTCATGTAGGCCGACACTATATTGTATGTTCCGGGTTCGAGTCCCGGCTATTATTATGATATTACTTGGGTTCGAGTCCCAAGCGGGTTCAACTCCCGGATTATTATTATTCCATGGATTAGCTCTCCATGATGCGGGTTCGAGTCCCATGACATTATATTATTCCATATACACTTACGTGGGTTCGAGTCCCACGATATATATACTTACTTGGGTTCGAGTCCCATGATATATACATACTTACTTGGGTTCGAGTCCCATGATATATATATGTACCTAGATGGTTCGAGTCCAGGTCTTTGTTATATCATGAGGATAGGAGTTCATGATTTTGGCATGACTTGCATATTTTGGAAAGGTAAGAACTGATTTTCATTACTCTCATTTGATAAGGCACAGTTATACTGTTATGTTGATTTCATACTTGCCCCCTGTTATACATTGAACTGTTATGATTTCAATTACAGTATTTTTCAGTTTTACATACTTGGTACATTTATCATCGACCCCTTTTTCGAAAGCTGCGTTCATGCCCGCAGTACACGTGTTGAATAGGTGACCCTTCCGATCTAGGATTTGACAACGATTGGGAGCTCCTTTGTTCCGGAGCCAGCTATTTTGGTACAGACCTTTATCTTTCAGACTTATGCATATTTTGGGCACGACGTGGTCATGTCCCGTCATATGTCAGTATTACACTCTTAGAGTGCGTGAAGCGATTGTGGGTTGGACGTTTGTACCTTGTTTTGGGTTTTGATGTTATTATCTCGTGGCAGCCTTGCCGGCTTGCTTATTTTGATTATGCCTTTGTGCACATGATGTTGGTTGGTGGCAGCCTAGTCGGCTAGCCTATTATGACTGTTGTTTTGTTGTTGTTTTGGCAGCCTTGTCGGCTAGCCCATTTTAGGGAAATGTTGTAAAAGCAGCGTTGTGCTGCCGAAATTTCTATAGATCTATGTATTAGATGGATTAAGAGTGACAGGTCAGTAATGACGTCCAATTAGGACGTTAGTCGCGGCCCGTCGGGTTGGGTCGCGATAAAGTGGTATCAGAGCAGTTAGTCCTCGGAATGTCTACAGACCGTGTCTAGTAGAGTCTTGTGTATGGGTATGTTGTGCACCATACTTATACGCAGGAGGCTGCCGAACATTTAGGATTAGTTTCTACTCTTTCATCTCATAGATCGTGCAATAGAGCCATGTCAATAGGATAATCGGCCTCTTCCTAATAATTATTGTGGCTGTAGTTATGTTCCAAAAGACAACGACATTGGCTCGGAAGGGGAAAATCAGAGTAAGTCGGACTTGACCTTGTGTGTCAAACCATAAGGGAAGTGGAAGAATTTGAATAAAAGTATGATGACCAGGTTTGGAGATACTAGGTCAACGTCAGGTAATGTAACTCTTCAGAATCTTTTACGTACCAAATAAGAAAATAAGTTAACAATTCATCACTTAAGGGATGATATCATTAGGGATTAGAACCAGGAGCAATGTCCGAGATTACGTATGTATACTAGAATGTGTTGGAATTATGGAAAGTACGACAAGTAAGAAATGAGTGAAAGAGTGTTAAAAGAAATGAAGTTGTTTATAATTACGAGTAGTGAAGAGATCCCTTTCAGACCATGAATGAAGTATCGACTTGTGAAATAAATTGCAGTAGTCTCTACGTTATCTGCTCTATAGTTACAGAGATTGAACTTTTCCTTCCAAAGATAGAAAATGAAGCTTACCTATTCTTTTCTCCTTCATACCTCTAATTAAATTTGGAGCGCTAATTGTTAGAATGGATCGCTTTAGTGTATACCATGTTGTTGGACTATGTGAAGGTAGGAAACTGCAAAAAAATATTGTTTCCATGTAAGAATGAGAAGGGGCTATTACTTCTGGAATAATAAGATTGATATATATGAATGAAAGCATTTTTCTTACTTTGGATCGAATGTTGGGAAGTATTGAACATAGGGATTAATTGAGTTTCTTTCGCAAATGACTTAGAACTTGGGAATGATGAGCATCCTATTAGTGTATAGTTGTGTCAAGCATTTTAAATATTGTAACCTCTGGAGTTCATATTTTCAGTTAAGAAGTTATTTAAAGGATTGGTAACCAAGGTATGTATTCATGCACAGTTTCAATGCATTGGTTCACGCAGAATGCTAAAATGGTGTTATTTGGTCTCTTGGAAGCCTCATCTCGATGAGGTAGATATTAAAAGTTGTACAAAATAATTGATATACTGCGGGGTAACACATAGGGGTACAAAGAGAAGTTTTCATGTGACTCGTGTAGGCGTTTAATGACGTGGCTCTTAAAAAGGCGTGGATAGATATTGTAAGGTTACATGGCCGATCTGAGGACCATAGGCAATAATGAGTGAATTCAACCGCATTAAAATGGAATAGAAGAGTGAAGTGTCATGTCGCTAAGACGAGATAAGGGTTTTAAGCGAAGTAGTGATTATGGTGAAATGAGTGGCATGCAAGGTGTATAGCAGCACTTACTAATCAAGAATGAGTTGATAACCTACATGTTTCTAAGGTGTTTTCAAGAAACCAGGTCTATATGAACATTCTCTTGGGTTAATTGGATGAGAAGTAGGCATAAAGACTTAGTATAAGTTCAGACACTTTAATAGGTGAAGGTTGAATCCTGAATTTCTCTGCACTATAATAGAAGGATGGAAAACAGATAAGAGAGGTACAAAGATATAGATGAATTCAATGAAGTGATAATAGATATTCAGTGTGATGTAGCCAAAGTGACAAATGTTGATGCAGCCAAAGACACCACTGAGTTAGTAAGTCCAACGAGAGGATAAAACAAATGCCACTTGAGGAGACAAGTGGTAATAATGCAATAAGGAGGAACAAAGAGATACTGGGGAAGAATATGGAAATAAATAGAATAAGGAAGACGACGATGGTAAGGTGGTAGAAGTAAAACAACTCATTAAGGACCCACAATTGATAGAAGAATCAAAAGTAACTCTTACTACTAAAGAATAGGTTGAATGAGCTTTTGTAGCAGTAAAAGTTAATGAGGAGCAAAATGTTGACAAGAGTCAGGAGGTGTGTACCAATGGTAACAACTCTAATAATAGTAACGCAGTGATATTAAATGAAGATGGGACAATGATGTCCAATGTGGAGCAGAACAGGGCAGTGGAAGCGGATATGTCTATCCTAAATATATTGATCAACAGAGAAACTTAATCAGAGATAATATGAGGGATGATTAACATGACAAACTTAAGGACTCACTGGTGAAGAAGTTACATGAACTAGGTAGATATACTATGGTATATGCAAAGAGTGATACATTGGGAAGGTTGTCTCTGGGATAGTTTATACTATATTGTCGACGATAGGAGGGATCATTGGCTAGTTAGTGGGGATTTCAATGTTATTATAAATGGAAGGGAGACAATAGGCGATCTTCATATATATCCTGCAGAGCGTGAGGATTTTTGCATTTTGTACTAATTCATGTGAAATGTTTGAAATTGAATTTAAAGGGAGTCTTTTTAAGTAGTGGAATAAAGGAGTCGATAATGATTGTACTTTTAAGAGGTTCGATAGAATGTTGGCAAACATTTATTTTTGCTGAATTTGGACAAATGGAAGTGGAACATGTAATAAGAACAAGTTTAGACCATGCCCCTTAGTTGTTAACTTATGGTGATCAATCTATGCATGTGAGTAAACCATTTAGATTCCTCAAGTTTTGGACGGAATATGAAGCGTTCTTTTAGGCGCTAAATCAAAATTTGCACACTGTTGTTGATTAAGATGATTTCGTTTCTTGTATACCGAAACTGAAGAATGTCAAAACTGCTCTATTATTATGGAGTAAGGAAACTTTTGGAGATATTTTTAAGAAACTAAGTTTTAGGGAGGATATTGTTAGATTTAAAGAGGAGTTGTTTGAAGAATTTCCAACTGAAGCAAATAGAATGATTTTACAAAGAGTTAAGGCGGACTTTGAAGGAGTGTGAAGAAGTTTCTGGCAATTCGATAAACGGAGAGTTCTGTTTATATGCATGCTAAGACTCTTAGTAACTTGATTCAGCAAGAAAAGGTATTACTGATTTCACAAGGGGAACATTTTCATTCATGTATTTAGGATATCCAGTATTTCATGTTAGCAAAAGGAAGATAGACTATGCTGAACTAATTAAAAAGATTAAAGACAAGTTACAGGCTTGGGAAGAAAAATTGTTGTCACCATGAGGTAAAACAGTGTTGATTACTAGTGTGTCACAAGTGTGTCTATACACATATTGTCTGCTATAAGACTTGCAAAATGTGTGATCAAATATATACATACAAATAGTTGTAATTTTCTTCTGGTGTATAGTAAGGATGATGTTAAGGCTAAGCATTAGTTTACATGGTTAAAAATGTACTTTCCTAAGGATGATAGTGGATTGGGGTTCAAACCTCATTTTGGATATATTAAAGGCATTGTGTAAAAAGCTATGATGGAAATCTAGGACCACCAACTCTCTATGGGTTAACTTTCTAGGAAACATGTACTCTAAGAAGCATTACCCTCAATATGTGCAACGGAAAGGTGGTTCTCAGGCCTTGAAATGATTGTAGAGGTAAACAATAACATTGAACAAGAAATATGATGGGAAACAAAGAGTGGGACCGCTAACATTTGATTTGATAATCGGACCAGATTGAAAACATTACACCATGTACTACTATCATAGTTTATTAGTGATGAAAGGGTGGAAGATGTCAAGAACTACTACGTGGGGGTTGATGAGATTTTTCAAAGCTAGGACAGTATCTATCCAATGACATTGTCTCACATGTCACTACATACTTGATATATACATAATCCTTGGTGGATAATGACAAGTTCTAGTAAATTTGTTGTGTCAAGTGCATGAGATTTGTTAAGATAAAAATTATATCCTTTTGATGTATATAAGTAAATGTGGGTAAAAAAAAAAAGTGTGTGTCATTCAAGATATATTTCTTCTTATGGACGGTAGGGAAATTTAAAATTCCAGTGGATGAAGTGTTGCAAAATATTGGAATTAATATAGTATCAAGATGCTGCTGAGGTAATGTTTTTCATCAAGAAATGATAGATCACTTGTTTCTTACGAGGGAGTTTGTCAATCTATATGGAGCTATTTTAACAATGCAGCAGGTATACACATGAAGTGTCATCATGTTAAGCATGCAGTGCAGATATGGTGGAACACTACATGCCATTACAAATTGAAGCAGGTGAATAAGGTACTATCAGCTATAATATTGTAGCAAATTTGAAAATGAAGGAATATAGTACTGCATGGAGGCTCTTTAACTTTATTTAAGGTATTACATGAGATTCAATTGAATATTCACAGGTAATTTGGTTCCTTACTTAACTATTTTGAATTGCTGATGTGTGTCATATTGTGGCCCTGTGAGACATCTGTTGGTTTGCTGGATATAGGTGGATAGACATAGTTATAGAGGAGACTCTGCCAAAAATTTCTAGCATAAGACTTGTTATGAACATTCGAGGACGAATGTTTCTAAGGGGGGAAGGATGTTACACCTCGTGGTTTTAAGACGATAATTAAGAACGCCATTAAGAATAAAGGTTCGAATTTTGGAAATTAAGTATATTCTTACATGCTAATACGGAATAATTTTAGTAATGACGAATGTGACGCCGGAAATTTCTTTAATGATAGTCATATATTTCCGTTAGGGATTAGGACCATGTTATATAGGTTACGACAAAGAGGATACGAGGTGGTATGAGACTTTCAAGATTTGAAAGAAGTGGGGCATACGATTAATTAAGGATAAGAAGGTGACTAAATTGCAATAAAAGAAATAAAATTTTCAGATTTTGAAAATCACCTAAAACAAAGGAAACCCTTCTTCTTCCTTCACACTTCAACACCATTTCTTCTCTTCACCATAGCCAAAAATCTCCTCTCCCTCTTAGACAAATTAAAGACAACAATTTCCTTTTCCTAGATTATAATCACTCTATAAATTTCTACACAAAAAAAATCACCACAAAACAGTGAGAAATACTCACTGCTTGGCCGAATTTTAGGGCCTAAAAATTCAAGATTTTGGACAAGATTTAGGGAATAAAACATAAGGAATGATGGAGTAACATTATTGGATTGTTGCATGACAATTTGGAATTGAAGAAGTGTGAAATTGAAGCCAAAATTGGAGCAAAAAACAGTGGCAAAATCGGGACTGCTGGGCATATTTTTAGTCAACTTTGAAAGGGTATATCTCCTAGTATATTAGATGTTTTTGGGTTTTTCAAAAGCCTACAATTAATTTCGTCGAGTCTAGTTTCCAACGCAACAAACCGCTCGTCGATAGGACACCGGAGTAGAGAGTTATGGATGTTACAAGTTCAGCTGACAAAGCAGTGGCTAAAAATCGGGATTGTTTTGGAGATTAAATTAAGGTATGAAAATTCTTCTTGCTATGCTATAATTGAAGTTGCATATTGTTGGAGTTGAAGTATTGTGTTATGGTTGCTAATTGCATGCTACAAATTGGAAGGAAACATTGAGATTTAGGTTGTAAATTGTTTATATAAGAATGTTGAAATATGAAATTGAATTTTAAAGAGTTATGGAATTATGTTGTTGGACCAATTTGAAGACTACTTTATGTACATCAGATTGGAGTGTTGTGATGAAATTCCTATCACTCATTGCATATTGCGAATTGAGACGTAGCCTTGGTAATTAAGAGATAATTACTTTTATGAAGGAATTACAAGAGGAATGGGAATTTTAAGAATTAAAAGGAGAAGTTTTGGAATTACAACATGTTGATATGACCGAAAAGTTGATGGGAATTATTGAACATTATGGTAATGTATTACGGGCTGAATTAGTGTTTAAATATAAGTTACAAATATGCATATGTATTGAAGTAGTTACCTATACATGCCTTGAAAGGATTAAAGTGTAGAAAAGTGTTAATTTTATATTCTTGAATTGACAATGTTGTTAGAAGATTGGATTGCTCCCATGAATAATTCTAACGTAACTAAATGATTGACTACTATGAGAAATAAATGTAGTAGTTGCCTTGGTTATTGAAGTTGTTAAATGGAATACTTACAAAGCGAAGGTATGTGCACTAACAACGTAAATGGAATGTTGAGATAATTTTGAC
Organism: Przewalskia tangutica; assembly: GCA_029844215.1. Classification (NCBI taxonomy): domain Eukaryota; kingdom Viridiplantae; phylum Streptophyta; class Magnoliopsida; order Solanales; family Solanaceae; genus Przewalskia; species Przewalskia tangutica. The sequence goes on from CM056737.1 coordinate 61,837,011, forward strand.
TACATATTGAAATGATAGTGATTATTGGTTCGATTTGGATTGTTGGTTGGATTTGAATTGTTGGTGGATTTGAATTATTGGTAAATTGTGGATACGCACATAAACAGAGGAAATGCTGCCCAAATTTTTATAGAAATAAGGGAACCATTATTCATATAACTTACATTATAAATCATAGAATTAACGAGCGTATTATTCCTTATTATAGGTTGAAGTACTAGACGAGACATACATTAATATTGAGTTGAGTAGTTCGCCTAAGAGGTATGTGAGACTATCCTTCTTTATTTTGGCATGACTTTGTGAAAGAACTCTCATTTGACATGATTTTAATAAAAGTACGGCGGACGTACATGATTTTCTACAAAGTTAGTTTTAAAGAAAAATTGTTATGACAAGTGCCTATGATTTTCAGTAAAGAGCTTATTATGATGATATTATCGAAAGTCAAAGATGATTTCTAATTGCATATAGTTGTTCATGATACCTACTCGTGCCAAGTCTTATTACACATTCACCGAGTCTCTCACATAGAGGGCCGGCACTATATTGTATGTTCCGGGTTCGAGTCCCGGTTATTATTATGATATTACTTGGGTTCGAGTCCCAAGCGGGTTCAACTCCCGGATTATTATTATTCCATGGATTAGCTCTCCATGATGCGGGTTCGAGTTCCATGACATTATATTATTTCATATACACTTACGTGGGTTCGAGTCCCACGATATATATACTTACTTGGGTTCGAGTCCCATGATATATACATACTTACTTGGGTTCGAGTCCCGTGATATATATGTACCTAGACGGGTTCGAGTCCCGTGCTATTATATCCTGAGGATAGGAGTTCATGATTTTGGCAAGACTTGCATATTTTGGAAAGGTAAGGCGATTTTCATTACTCTCATTTGATAAGGCACAATTATCTTTATTATGTTGATTTCATACTTGCCCCCTGTTATACGTTGAACTGTTATGATTTCAATTACAGTATTTTTTAGTTTCACATACTTGGTACATCTATCGTACTGAGCCCCTTTTTCTCGGGGGGCTGCGTTCATGCCCGCAGGTACATGTGTTCAGATAGGTGACCCTCCAGTCTAGGATTTTTGTACAACAGTTGGAGAGCTCCTTTGTTAGGAGCCTATTTTTGCAGACCTTTATCTTTCAGACTTATGCATATTTTGGGCACGACGGGTCTGTTCCTCATATGTCAAGATTACACTCTTAGAGGTGCAGAGAAGCGATTGTGGGTTGACGTTTGTACCTTGTTTGGGTTTTGATGTTATTATCTCGTGCGCGGCCTTGCCGCTTTATTTTGATTATGCCTTTGCACGTGATGTTGGTTGGTGGCAGCCTAGTCGGCTAGCCTATTATGACTGCTGTTTTGTTGTTGTTTTGGTAGCCTTGTCGGCTAGCCCATTTTAGGGAAATGTTGTAAAAGCAGCGTTGTGCTGCCGAAATTTCTATAGATCTATGTATTAGATGGATTAAGAGTGACAGGTCAGTAATGACGTCCAATTAGGACGTTAGTCGCGGCCCGTCGGGTTGGGTCGCGACATCATGAATCTTAAATAATTCCGCCCACATCTCATATTTAACGTTTTCTAGGTCAAGAACGATAGGAAGAACGCTCTTGATATTAGAAACTGTGAGGGCATGTGAAAAATGTTCTTATCAGCCATAGGGAATAGAACAACATGATTCAGAGAAGGGAACTTGTGAGAAAGGTTTTTGGAAGAGAAGATACTCAGTTTTTGTGAAAGAGGAAGAACACAAAAAATTCAGAATATAGAGCAAAATTTCGAGAAAAAGAAGAAGAAATTTTGAGGAGCTGAAGCAGGGTAAAGAGAACGTATGCTCTTGATACCATGAAAGAAATAATCCCTTGATTATTCTTATTAATGAAAGACATATATATAAGTTACAAGGAAGATCCTCTTCCTATTCTACCTAGGAATCCCTATTCTATAAGAATACTAACTTTACAAGTATGGTAATATTATACTCCTAATTAAAATACAAACCTAAGTCTAATATTTACCAAATATACAAAGGAAAGGGAAGGGCCCCACGCGGCTGGGCCACTGTATTGTCTATACTTTAACATAACTAAAATGAGTACTAAGATACTTGAAGTCAACACGGAATTATGGTCTGCATTATAAATGCAATGCAACTACACTTGAGTGTTTTAGTGATGTAAATTGGGCATCAGATGCCAGTGATTCTAAGTCAACTAGTGGGTGGTTATTTACCGTTGGAGGTGCCATAGTTTTTCTTGGGCTTCGAAAAAGAAAAGTTGTGTTGCTTTATCTTCAATGAAATATGTATACATAGCCATGTCAATGGCTGCCAAAGAGCTTCTGTGGGTTAGAATATTCCTAAGAACTATTTCTTTTATAGAACCGAAGAAGGGTCTTATAACTTTGTATTGTGATAATCAAGCTGCGATTTATAATGCAAAGAATGGGAGAATATATTATCATAGTAAACATATTTCTATGAGATTTAATCATGTTCGAAGTATGGCTAATAATGGAAAGATAACACTTGAATATCTTCCAACAAATCAAATGCTAGCAGATCCGTTAACAAAACCGTTATCAGGAGATAAGATCAAAAACGTCATGCGAGATATGGGGCTATTACCGATATAAATGATGTCTTGATTGAGATGTATCCAAGTTTTCATCTTGCCAACGTCTAATATTGAATTGCCCTTTTAACTCTTATAATAAGATGCCAAATAAACACTTGAAAATCTTCCAACAAATCAAATGCTAACAGATCCGTTAACAAAACCGTTATCAGGAGATAAGATCAAAAACGTCATGCGAGATATGGGGCTATTACCGATATAAACGATGTCTTGATTGAAACCTTCTCTATTATAAGGTACAAGTTATATATTTGGCATCTTATTATAAGAGTTAAAAGGGCAATTCAATATTAGACGTTGGCAAGATGAAAACTTGGATACATCTCAAAGTGATAGTGGGGGTGATATTATTTCAAAAGCTCTATATCTAACCTATGCACTTTTTACGGTATAAGTTGGATTATAAGTCCTTAACAGACTTATAGCTTTGTAGGATGTGTTGTGGGCATTCTTTATAAGTTTACATATAAAGTATATAAGTGAGAGGTCGTTTTTTAGGGATCATTCAGTAAGATCCTAGAGTACTTGTGAATCCATGATTCAGCATAAGGCTCATATTCAACGATGCTGCCAAGATTAAAAAGGAGCAAGAAAGCATACGCGATGAGAATGTGATTCCATAGTGTTTCATATTCAACCATAAGTTAAAGGTCTAGTCCATTTCATGGCTATTCGTTGTGTAACACAAGTTATATATATATATTCATTATGCATGTAAATAAGTAGGGAATTGTTATATATCCCACAATGGATATGAATATTTCCATCATAATTGAGTCATTTGTCCCACAATGGTTTTTGAGTAAGAGTCATTTGTCCCACATTGATTTTTGAGTAGGAGTTTGAACTTCCTTGTGGCTATAAATACTCAGTGCTTTGCAGAAATGGAATATAACAAAAAAGTTCGAGATTCCCTTCTCTGCGATTTATTCTTTCTTCTATCTTTCAAAGTCTATATTGTATTCTTGCGATTTATGCTTCCGAAATTCGTTAGAGTGTAACTTTCGAAATTTTTAGAGTTATAGGTTTTGTATCCTGGAAGGTAAATTCTTTAGTGAACTTTTTACACCTGGGAGGGAAGAATTAACACCTTTAAAGATAACATTGTTTTTCAGTATGTCTAACCTATCTTTAAATTCATCACCCTATTATACAATATGAGTATGTTGATAATATAATCAAATATTAAAAAATATGTTCTATTTAACAGCTTAAGCTTTTAGATGGAATAACTATACTTCAACACTAATATAGCCACGTACGAGGTACCTAATTGCCAAATGCGGAAAAGTCAATGTAAATTATTAATCGGGTAGTAGTAGTACCGTGCAAGGTAAAAATATTAGGAAGTCGGCAATCGCCATTGTTTGAAGAAACACAAATCACAACTTCTTGAGAACTTTCGAAAAGTCGGCAAATTAAAGCTCTAATCCTCTGTTGGAAAATAAAAATACAAACAATATGTGAAACATATATGATCCCTTCATGCTTAATTAGATGTCTAGAGTTCGAGTTTTAGAAAAATAAAAAATCCTGATAGATAGCAATATCTCATTTAATGGGTCTTACTCCGAATCTAAATCAATCGAAATCCCATACAGATGAATACCATGTAGGAATCCAAAAAATAAATCTCTTTCACGTATAATAGATAGGATGGTTAATGTTTCCACCACATTATCCATCCACCCTACCCCTCCCCTACATCAACCCCCATCCAAATTGAACCACCTTCACATCTCTGCCCCTTACCTTGCCTACTCCTCTACCCCTACCTCCATACCACCCCTACCCACCTAACCCGCACCTACCCCATTTACCCCCACCTCCCACCCTACCCCCACCCACAATTTCACTACCCATATTCTCAAATTTATATTTCAGATTTTTTTACTTTTATAAATAATTTATAAAAAATATGATTTTTTTACCTCCCCTTCCTACCCACACCTACTCAGCCACCCCCACTCATTTCCCTACCCAATCCTCAAATTTCTATTTCATATTTATTTTACTTTTATAAAAAATATGAAATTTTAATTTACCACGCCCCTCCCTACCGCCCTAACCCCCATATACTCCCCTCCACCCCACCCCATCCTCAAATTTCTATTTCATATTTTTTGTTATTTTTATAAAAAATAATTATTAAAAATATGAAATTTTTTCGTACCTCCCCTACACCCCCACCCCATCCCATGCCCTACCGTCATCCTCAAATTTCTATTCCATATTCTTTTTACTTTTATAAAAAAAATTATAAAAATTATTTTAAAAAATCTTACCTCCTCCCCCCACCCCTTCCACATGCCCTTCCCACATCCTTAAATTTCTATTTCATATTTTTTTACTTTTATAAAAAAAAAATGTGAAATTTATTCTTACCCCCGAACTCATTGCCTCACACCACCTCCGAAGTTTTTATTTTATATATTTATTTTACTTATATATAAAAATTTATTAAAAATGAGAAATTTTTCGTACCCCGTCACCAACCCCCTGCCCTTCCACCCCACCTCAAAATTTCTATTTTATATATTTATTTTACTTTTATAATTTTTTTATAAGAAATGAGAAAAAATTGCTTACCCCATTCCCAACCCCCACCCGAAGTTTTTACTTTATATATTTATTTTACTTATACAATTTTTTTATAAAAAATGAGAAACTTTTCTTACCTCACTTCTAGTAGGGGTGAGCGGGTCCGGGAAAGAATTTCTTCTGTGATGTTTCATGAGGGACTTCCTCATCTTCTTGAGACACATTTTGTGGTGCAGTATTAGTTGGTTCTTCTTCCCTCTCTTCAGTTGAGAGTACAAAGTCTGTGTTGTCACTGTCACTACTCGAGTAAGTAGGTACAGATGTATCAACGTTGGGCCTTTTGTTGTTGGGCTCTTCACAAATTGTTCTCTCAAATATTCTACTCGATCGATGAGTATGAAAAGTGAGGATCTTAGTATTTTACCCAACGCCGAGAAATCAGATGTTTCATCAACATCTATTGGATTATTGTCATCACATGGGTAGCTAATGTCTAAAGGTTCATCTAAACCTTTAAGCACTATAGCTCTGGATAAGTCCTCTGTGGATGGTGAAGAAGATGATCGACGGGGTTGTTGTGGTTCAGAATATTCAGACGATTCAAAGTTCATAGGAGTGTTGGTAGGAGTGTTGGTAGGAGTGTTGGCTGACATATGTGTTGACATTAGAGAGGTTTCCATATGTGAGTATTTTGGAGAAGGTTTTGGGGATTTAAGGTTTGAGATTGAGAATGGAGTTTGAAATGGTGATGATTCCATCGGGTAGAAAGGGTTATACCCGAGGTATGAATTTTCCCCCTTTTTTATTTATTTAGGGGAAAATGGAAATGATAAAAAAATGAGAGGAATATTTATATACATGACAAACCTTTCTAAGCAATACAAATTTCTTAGTTTTTTGTGTTTCAGATTTATTTAATAACTTACACCTAAAATTTTGGGATGAAAAGATAAACATCAAATAGGAATTCTATTTAATCATATCATTTTAAAGTTTGAAATTCCTTTTAAAACAAGGCATAAACATAGGGAGAAAATCTAATTTTTCTGAAATCAGTTAAGAACAACATCCTAACAAATATCACTTTCCGAGAATGTCATCAGCAATGTTGACAACATTTTGGACAACACAAGTATTACGATCCCACAATAACTTTCTATTTTTGACAACAAATCAAGACATATTTTTAAAGTATTTTATGACTTTTGACCACTGGACCAATGTGACATTTTTCCATCGTGTCCTCAATCATATAAAAAAAATTGTCAAAAAATGAAAAATACATGTTAAGGTATTTTCAATGTCATTTGAAGCATTCGATACTCCTATAGAATAGGAACTGTATCTTTTCAAGGCTTTTTCCATTTTTTACAATTGTCACATAATCATTGTGAATGCTTTGCCTTATTTTGATACTCCATTTTTATGATAAGAAAATCATTGCAGAGAACGGCATCACATTAAGAACATATTCTTGTTGAAGAATCATACTTGTGTAACCAAAAGTTAATGCACAATATTGCAACAATAAACAGTCAGTGATATACCATAGGTAAATATCACCCGAAATGTTAGATAACATTTTAGCCGACATTCACCAAAATTGCCTTTTCAGAGATTATAGAGACCAAGAGATTTCTTCAAGCTAGAAAATCTCTCATGGTCCAAAGCCTTCGTAAAAATATCAGTTAGTTGATGAAGAGTGTCAACATGTTCAATTTTAACTAGATATTTTTAACTAAATCTCTTAAAAGTGATGTATAATATCAATATATTTTATACATGAGTGTTGAACTGGATTTTTTGAAATATTTATAGCACTCAAATTATCACAATACAAAATTAAAACGTTGGTAGTAAAATTGTAGTCGGCTAACATGTGCCTTAGCCATATTAATTGAGAGCAACAACTTCCGGCTACTACATATTCAGATTCAGCAGTAGAAAGTGAGACACGTTTTTGTTTACGACTATACCATGAAATAAGGTTATTGCCAAGATTAAAACATCTCTACTTGTACTCTTCCTATCATCCACATCTCCAGCCTAATCTGAGTCACTAAATCCTATTAAGTTAGGATTAATGTCTTTAGAATACCAAATTCTCAACTCACATGTGTCGGCTACACATCGAATGATACGTTTTAAGGCATTTAAATGAGATATTTTGGGACAAGCTTGAAAACGTGCACATACGCAAACACTAAACATAATATCAGGACGACTAGCAGTAAGATAGAGAAGGATACCTATCATAGATCGATATAATGTTGGGTCAATATTTTCACCAACATTATCCTTACATATCTTTTGCGACGATCTCATTGGCATTTTCATATGTTTAGCATTTTTCAACCCAAATCTCTTAACTAGATTCTTGGCATACTTACTTTGGGAGATGAAAATTTCATCTTCACTTTGCTTAATCTGCAAGCCTAAGAAAAAAGTTAGTTCTCCAATCATGCTCATTTCAAATGTTGATGATATAACTATTTTTAAATTCTTTTCCATGGTCGGATCTAATCCAAAAAATAGGAGAATAGAACAAATTCCTAATTCTAGAGTGCAAAATTTTAAAATATCAAAAGTTTGTGATTTTTCTTTAAAAAATATATATCCATGAATATCTAAAAAAATCATCTACAATCACATAGGAATACCTCATGCCTCCTAGAATGTCTACTTCAATTGAACCCATTAGATCCATATGTAATAATTAAAAACAGTGAGACGTACCTGAATGTTGTCCATTGTGTTGAACAACATTATGGAAAACACATGTTTGCTTACCTTTCATACAATCTTCACATATTGTTTTACCGTTAGGGATCAGTTTGGGTTTGCCTTTGACCACTTCATATGATATTAATTTTTTTAAATTGCGGTAGTTGACATGCCACAGTGTTGAGTCATCAATATTAGCATTATTGCACGTTTCTTGTCTTCCAACAAGATAGCAATTATCACTAGTTCCTGTACATGTCATGACACATTTATTAGCATTATTCGTAACTATACAAGTACTCTTATTGAATTTGTTACACCCCGTAGTTCCAAGACATATAAGTGAGAACATGGTTATGGAATTAAGATTTGAATGTTGGAAGGAAAGTATACTTACATTTTCTTATATGAAATATTTTGGAAAAAATGTGACGACGAAAAATTTATTAACTCGGAGTTGAATTCCCTAATATGGATTTATGAACTTAGTATTGTATTATGAAGTCTTGGGATTAAGAATATGAGTTAATTGAAAATTTCACAATTTTGGGGGAGGGGGGTTCCATCGAAAATACTATGATTTTGGCTAAGTGTTGGATTATGTTATGTGAAGAGAATTATGGGCGAATAAGAGGGTGACATGTGTCCCTCCCCACTTGTGTAACAAAGCTCTAATTATATATATATATATATATATATATATATATATATATATATATATATATATATATATATGTGTGTGTGTGTGTGTGTGTGTGTGTGTGTGTGTGTGTATGGCAAGATTGGCCAAGTGTGGAATTAATATTTTGTGATGAGATTATAGTGTGGAAGATATTTTCATACAAGAGGGTCCCCCATCTACTTGGCTTGTGCACCTTATAGATACAAGTCTTGCAAGACCATTCTTGCCTTAGCTCACCTAATATCTTTCTCCTTAACCTCTCTTCTCCCTTTCCTTAGCCTACAAGCCACGAAATTCCATAGAAAAGTGAAGAACAAGTGTAAGTTATTTTCCAAGATTAAGCTCCATAATCAAGTTCTAAGCCAAGTTAACTCTACAAGATATCCAAAACTGTTTTTGGGCCAAGAATGGGGTTGAAAACCCTATGCTTGTTATGAACTTTTTGGAAGTAAAACAAGAAGGAAAGTTGGTTATAAGCTTGTAGAGGATGCATGAATGTGATTGGAACTTGAAGAAGTGGAGTTAAGACAAAACTGTGGACCAATATTGTGTGGAATGTTTTGGACGTTTTTGGGCAACATATAAGGTAAGATTTCATCTTTCTCTTGAAGTAATTGGATATTACATGTTGATATAGTTATGGTATGAACTTGTGTTAAGAAAAATGGAAAATAAGAAGTGCATGTGATAGATGTTGTTGTGGCCGATTATGGGCAGTTTTTGTGACATTGGATTCGTTGGTTATTGTTGTTGTTATCTTCACCTATTACATGATAAAATGAAGTAATATTGTTGTTGATAAGTTGATATGACTTATATAAAATTGTTGAAATGTGAATTGAATTATAAGGAATTATGGAAAGGGCTTTGGGTTGTTGTTGTTGGTCGGGAAGCCCATAAAATAGTGGGGTATTGTGGTGTCGTTTTAGGGACTGTTTTGTGGTGTTATAAAGCTGGAAATTCAGCCACCAATATGCATGTTTAAATGTAGTAATTGCCAATGAAAGTCCTAAGGGAATAAGGGTGTAGAAGGGTGTAGAAAGGCTTCACTTTTTACCCTCATTATTGTTGGATTGTGGACTGTTTTTAGTGGACTGTTTTATTGAGATTATGGGGCTGTTTTTACGTGAGAAATAGGTGTGTGAATCACCTTGGTTAACTGTTGGTTGTGCCCTTAATTGGTGTCTTGGTTATTGATGAAATTGGCCTTCTTGAAAGGTGGAAAAGTACGTATAAATAGGGGAAGTGCTGCTCAGGTATTTTTAAGAAAAGAGATTCATTATGTGGTATAAGTGTATACTAGTATCATGAAGTTGATAGACGTGTTGTTGTCATTATAGGTTGAAGTACCTATTTGGGACGTATTCTACTTCTCGTGTTGGTTAGTCGTCAATAAGGTATGTGAACATCTTCCTTCTTTTTTTTGGCATGTTCTACATATGAAATATACATGTGGTATTGTTTCATGATTCATTCTACTCTTAGAAGTTAAGGGGTATTCATGTTATTGATTCTATGCTAAAGGCATGTCTAAATTATTCCTAAGTCCTTACCAAGTCTTATGTGAGATATTGGTAAGAGTTTTTAGTAAGCATTGGAGTCGAGTTGATCTTGCTAAGTTATAGTACTAATGAGAAAAGGTATCGAACAAGCCACTGCAGCGTTAAATGAAAAAGATATCGACAATCAATTATATTGAAATGAGTAGAATTTCCATCTGCATAGAAACTAAGATATAACCAATTCGTTTTACATTTTCTAGGTTCACAACTGATTAGATAAGATCATTATTAATATATAACCTTCTAACGGCTCATAAAATGAATTAATTTGGCAATTCGGATCGGTTATCACTATGCAAATGTGTCCATAATGTTAGCCAGAGGAGCGCGACGAATTTAGATTATCGAGTTGGTACAGACGACAAGTGTTAGTATGTGACTCTTCCTTTCTTCTTTGAGCATGAACTTTATAAAATGAGTGTACGGTGGACGTACGTGTTTTAAATGAATCTAGGTTTCATGTGGTACATGAGGTGGAAGTTACTTGATTTTAAAAGTATAAGTCACTTGGTTGTAAAAGTGTAAGTGTCTTGACTTTCCAAATGGTTATTTTAAAAAAGAAGGCATGGTATTGCCTTGATATTTCTAAAAAGGAAGGCATAGTATTGTCTTGGTTATTTTAAAAAAGGAAGGCATGGTATTGCCTTGGTATTTCTAAAAAGGAAGGCATGGTATTGTCTTGGTTTTTTTATAAAAAGGAAGGCATGATATTACCTTGGTATTTCTAAAAAGGAAGACATGGTATTGTCTTGGGTTTTTTCTAAAAAGGAAGGCATAGTATTGTCTTGGTTTTTCTAAAAAGGAAGGCATGGTAGTGCCTTGGGTTTTCTAAAATGATAGTTATTCTAATGATAGTCAAATATGATTTAACTTGCATATGGTTGCTCATGATAGTTATTCGGGACAAGAGTGGTATCAGAGCAGTTAGTCCTCGGAATGTCTACAGATCGTGTGCAGTAGAGTCTTGATTATCGGTGTGTTGTGCACCATACCTATAAACAGGAGGCTACAGTACCTTTACGATTGATTTCTATTCTTCTTACTCTAAGATCGTGCGATATAGTTGTGTTGTTAGGGTAGTCTCTCCATAACGTATTATTGTGATTGCAGCTATGAGAAAGCGGCAGCGGCCCAGAAAGGAATATTTGGACTTGGTATACAGGTTGGTAAAATTGTTGTATACTTGGTATGATGATGATGTACATCTACGGACATATTTATTAGGGTCATATGTATGTTATCTGAAATGATTATAGGTTATCATGAGTTGGTTAAGCTTTGATAATGTCTTAGAAGGTATGAAACATTTTAATGAATCCTCATCAAGGTTATATATGTGCTAATTTGGAATAATTGGGAGGTAATGAGCTGTCTGAGAGGGTGATGAACCCTTAAGAGATCATGTTTAATTGACTTAATGGCATACCATGTTGTTAGATTAAGCTGTGTTGTATGCTTAAGTGGGATGTACGAATAATATTTGTATGGAGTAAATAGGGTTGTTGTGGTTAAGACAACATGGTTTGGAGATTATGAAAAGCTACCTTACCCGTATACGAGGAGAGATAATGTAAGCTTGGTCATGGAATAATTGAGAATCCTAGAATATTGGAATAATCGTTGAGACCTTAGATAGACAAGGCCTTCAAGAGTAAAGTATTTTATGTGTGATCGTGGTTAAAATACATGGTATATGTGAAGTATATTAGAGGTGATGATTCATTGGTTTGAGTATAAACCACTTGTGATTGTTGTTGATGATTGTTGAGACGATTGGGAATTTGTATAGCTTGAGACCTTGGATGAACATTCGAGGACGAATGTTTTTTAAGGGGGAAGAATGTTACACCCCGTAGTTCCAGGGCATATAAGTGAGAACATGGTTATGGAATTAAAATTTGAATGTTGGAAGGAAAGTATACTTACATTTTCTTATATGGAAAATTTTGGGAAAACATGTGACGACGAAAAATTTATTAACTCGGAGTTGGATTCCCTAATATGAATTTATGGACTTAGTATTGTATTATGAAGTCATGGGATTAAGAATATGAGCTAATTAAAAATTTCACAATTTGGGGGGGGGGGGGGGGTCCATTTAAAATACAATAATTTTGGCTAAGTGTTGGATTATATTATGTGAAGAGAATTATGAGCGAATAAGAGGGTGACATTTGTCTCTCCCCACTTGTGTAACAAAGCTCTAATTATATATATATGGCAAGATTGGCCAAGTGTGGAATTAATATTTTGTGATGAGATTATAGTGTGAAAGATATTTTCATACAAGTGGACAAGAGGGTCCCCCATCCACTTGGCTTGTGCACCTTATAGATACAAGTTTTGCAAGACCATTCTTGCCTTAGCTCACATAATATCTTTCTCCTTAACCTTTGTTCTACCTTTCCTTAGCCTACAAGCCACAAAATTTCATAGAAAAATGAAGAACAAGTGTAAGTTATTTTTCAAGATTAAGCTCCCTAATCAAGTTCTAAGCCAAGTTAACTCTCTAAGATATCCAAAACTGTTTTTGGGCCAAGAATGGGGTTGAAAACCCTAAGCTTGTTATGAACTTTTTGGAAGTAAAACAAGAAGGGAAGTTGGTTATAAGCTTGTAGAGGATGCATGAGTGTGATTGGAACTTGAAGAAGTGGAGTTAAGACAAAACTGTGGACCAATATTGTGTGGACCGTTTTGGACATTTTTGGACAACATATAAGGTAAGATTTCATCTTTCGCTTGAAGTGATTGGATATTACATGTTGATATAGTTATGGGATGAACTTGTGTTAAGAAAAATGGAAAATAAGAAGTGCATGTGATAGATGTTGTTGTGGCCGATTATGGGCAGTTTTTGTGACATTGGATTCGTTGGTTATTGTTGTTGTTATCTTCACCTATTGCATGATAAAATGAAGTAATATTGTTGTTTATAAGTTGATATTACTTACATAAAAGTGTTGAAATGTGAATTGAATTATAAGGAATTATGGAAAGGGCTTTGGGTTGTTGTTGTTGTTATTGGCCGAGAAGCCCATAAAATAGTGGGGTATTGTGGTGTCGTTTTAGGGACTGTTTTGTGGTGTTATAAAGCAGGAAATTTAACCACCAATATGCATGTTTAAATGTAGTAATTTCCAATGAAAGTCCTAAGGGAATAAGGGTGTAGAAAGGCTTCACTTTTACCCTCGTTGTTGTTGGATTGTGGATTGTTTTATTGAGATTATGGGGCTGTTTTTACGTGAGAAATAGGTGTGTGAATCACCTTAGTTAACTGTTGGTTGTGCCCTTAATTGGTGCCTTGGTTATTGATGAAATTGGTCTTCTTGAAAGGTGGAAAAGTACGTATAAATAGGGGAAGTGCTGCCCAAATTTTTATAAGAAAGGAGATTCATTATGTGGTATAAGTGTATACTAGTATCATGAAGTTGATAGACGTGTTGTTGTCATTATAGGTTGAAGTACCTATTTGGGACGTATTCTACTTATCATGTTGGTTAGTCATCAATAAGGTATGTGAACCTCTTTCTTCTTTCTTTGGCATGTTCTACGTATGAAATATACATGTGGTATTGTTTCATGATTCATTCTACTCTTAGAAGTTAAGGGGTATTCATGTTATTGATTCTATGTTAATGACATGTCTAAATTATTCCTAAGTCCTTACCAAGTCTTATGGGAGATATTGGTAAGAGTTTTTAGTAAGCATTGGAGTCGAGTTGATCTTGATAAGTTACAGTACTAATGAGAAAAGGTATCGAACAAGCCACTGCAGCGTTAAATGAAAAAGATATCGACAATCAATTATATTGAAATGAGTAGAATTTCCATCTGCATAGAAACTAAGATATAACCAATTCGTTTTACATTTTCTAGGTTCACAACTGATTAGATAAGATCATTATTAATATATAACCTTCTAACGGCTCATAAAATGAATTAATTTGGCAATTCAGATCGGTTATTACTATGCAAATGTGTCCATAATGTTAGCCAGAGGAGCGCGACGAATTTAGATTATCGAGTTGGTACAGATGACAAGTGTTAGTATGTGACTCTTCCTTTCTTCTTTGAGCATGAACTTTATAAAATGAGTGTACGGTGGACGTACGCGTTTTAAATGAATCTAGGTTTCATGTAGTACATGAGGTGAAAGTTACTTGATTTTAAAAGTATACTTGACTTGATTTTAAAAGTTTAAGTCACTTGGTTGTAAAAGTGTAAGTGTCTTGACTTTCCAAATGGTTATTTTAAAAAGGAAGGCATGGTATTGCCTTGATATTTCTAAAAAGGAAGGCATGGTATTGTCTTGGTTTTTCTAAAAAGCAAGGCATGGTATTGCCTTATTATTTCTAAAAAGGAAGACATGGTATTGTCTTGGTTATTTTTAAAAGGAAGGCATGATATTACCTTGGTATTTCTAAAAAGGAAGGCATGGTATTGTCTTGGTTTTTTTCTAAAAAGGAAGGCATAGTATTGTCTTGGTTTTTCTAAAAAGGAAGGCATAGTAGTGCCTTAGGTTTTTTAAAATCATAGTTATTCTAATGAGGGTCAAATATGATTTAACTTTCATATGGTTGCTCATGATAGCTATTCGTGCAAGTGTTTTTATCTCCACATCACCGCGTCCCTCACTAGAGGGCCGGTAATATATATATATATAGGATTTAATTGACAAGCTTACGGGATGGTGGAATTCCCGGGATATTACATTGTGAGGCGGGTTCAATCCCCGGGATATTATATTATTCCATGGACAGGATCCATGATGCGAGTATAACTACTCATGCGGTCGATTATATTATTCCATGGACAAGATCCAGGATGCGAGTATAACTACTCATGCGGTCGATTATATTATTCCATGGACAGGATCCTTGATGCGTGTATAACTACTCAAGGTCGATTATATTATTCCATGGACATGATCCATGATGCGAGTATAAATACTCATGCGGTCGATTATATTTTCATCCCTCACTAAAGGGCCGGAATCCATTATATGAAAATAGATACGATGACTCTCATTTTTATGCGGTATAGTGGTACAGTGATACAAGGTACAGTTGGCTCTTATCTTATATGGCACGGTAGGATCTGGTATTTGATTTTCATACTTGCCCATGTCATTCTTTTGTACAGTTATGATTTTGTTTATTGTACTTCATGTTTGCATAATTGGTACCTTGTTGTACTGACCCTCTTCGGGGGGCTGCGTTCATGCCCGCATGTATAGGTACACAGTTTGGTGATCCTCGAGCTTAGGATCCTTGTTCAGCGTTTTGGGATAGCTCCACTGTTCCGGAGCTTATCATTTGATACAGGTCTTCCATTATGACTTATATATATTCAGGGGTACGGCGCGACCTTGTCCCGTCATAGTTTGTTGTCCAAAATCTTAGAGGTCTGTATTCATATGTGGGCTGGACTTGCGTGAGTTGTATATATATTGTTGGCCAGTTGTACTACTGTGTTGTCGGGATGTTCCCGTTTATATATAGCGGCAGCCTTATCGGCTCACCTATTTTTATAACATGAGTTTTCTTAGAGCTTCCGCTGATTTTATGTGATGTATGGGTAGAAGGGTGCTCAGGTAGGGCACCAGTCGCGGGCCCGGGGTTTGGTTCTTTACAGATTTTTTCCTCAAGATCATCATCATATAGTTGGCCGATGCTAAGCAAAGTAGCCATTAGGCCCTCAACGTGTAATACATTTCTTAAGGCTAGAATATCAGGGACATTAAGGATCCATTTTTCAATTATCTTGTTTTTACTGTCACCTCAAAAAGTCATGTTTCCTTCATTGAATGACTCATAATTCTTCAAAAAAAACTTTTGTACCTATCATGTGGCGAGAACATTCACTATAGAAGTACCAAGAACCTGAAATGTTAGTTCTTAATGCAGTTATACAGACATTACAAGTTATATCCTTTTTTGGAATCCGAACTCTCTTAAAATATTTTTCACCTTTTGGCTCAGAAATGTTGTTTTGGCTGTTATCGGGAATGTTGGACAACAATTTTGGAAATATTTTGCTCTCAGAATTTTGAAAGCATATGGTTTTAAGAGAGTTTTTGTACCCAATACCTGCATGTGTAGGTTTATTGAAGTTGAGTATCTCATTCAGTTTTGAAGTCCCCATGTTGAGCTTATGAAAAGTAGCTTAAGCTAATCCAATTTTACACTGATCTTACCAAATTCAATGTCCTTTTGGTAAGTGCATCCTCTAATCGGGTTATTGTGTCTTTTAAATCTATATTCTCATGAGTTAAAGATTTTTCCTTTGTGTTAAGTTACTTGGATTCTATGATCAAAGCTTTACAAAGATTTTGTAATTCTTTAATCGTATCATTTTTTAAATCAACTTGATCTACACAATCAGTCTCACTAATAGAAATAAGACCACTAAAGCAATTAACATCAGAATAGTTAAAAAAATTGTACCTCTCGGATGTCGTTAGGGATGCAGATGTCGTTGCTGATGTTGACTCAAATGTTATGACATTTGAGACAACATTGTCATTGACATCTTCATTGTCTGATAGAGACTATTTAAAAACAGTAGCCAACATTGCTTGTGATTCAAATTCTTGATCTCCTTCCTCTTCTCCTTCGTCGTTACTAAGAGAAAATCATTTACTCTTACCAAATTTTATAAGAGTATTTGCACATTCATTAGTATAACGACCCCACTCCGAGCATACATGACCGTCACCAACTTCTTCAAGATTCTCATCCTCTTCTTCGATTTGACTTTCTGAGGATTGAACTTGAAGTGCAACATTCTTGCTCCTATATAATTCCCTTTGATTCTCAATGTCCATCTCATAGGTTTTGAGAATGCTCATTAAGGTATGAATGTCTATTGTAGCAAGATTGTGAGCTTCTTCAATCGCCCAAATCTTTATATTGAACTTTTCAGGAAGAGAACGGAGAGCCTTTTCCACAAGTTGAGTGTTGGTTAAATGAGCACCAAACATTTGACATTCATTTGAGATGTCAATCAACTTTTCAAAATAGGATTTAATGTCTTCCGTTTCTTCCATCCTTAAACGTTCATATCTGCTCATGAGCATACATAGCTTCGTCCGACGAACACTTGAGCTACCTTCACAATGAGTTTGTAAGGTATCCCACGCGTCCTTAGCCGTAGAGCAATTTTGTATGAGTTTAAACATATAAAGATCAACTCATCCAAAGATTGCATTTAAGGCTTTCTTGTTAAAGCTTGCATTATTGGTTTCTTCAGCAATCCATTCGGATTAAGGTTTAACAAGAATATCACATTCCTAATCTGGTGGCAACATTGGAACAACATACTCATTGGTTATAGATCTCTATGCCCTAACATAAATTGATTTGATATGAGAACGTAGCCGTATCTTCCAATATGCATAGTTTGAACTATCTAAAATGGAAAGTCTACCAATTGTTAGATTTGTCGGATCCATAACTTGAAATAACAAGACCAAACACTTATTGTGTTAAGTATTAGCTCTGATACCACTTGAAGGGGTGCTACAGATCAAAAATAAAAATAAGATGAACAAAATTCAATCGACTACAAGTACAGTTTCCGAATGTCGATTACAATGTCGTTCGACACCAGTGACAACACTTGATAAAACAGAAAACCTTTAAGAGTAAAATGCAGCGGAAAAATGAAGAACACAAAGATTTAAATTTCACAAGTTATATAATTATATAACTTATGATGGTCAATGACCAATTATATTGTATATATTATATACAATTACGCAAATTTCTTTCTTTACAAAATACAACGTAAAGAAATTAAAAGATGAAGTCGCAGATGACTTCTGCCTGAAAAATCTAACTAAGTAGACATAGACAACCTATCATTACAATCACCTCATACTAAACTAATCTAGAATCTAAACAACAATTGTAATATTGAATAGAATGTTATCAACACACTCAGACAACACTTGTGATTCAGATTTCTGAGATGACTCTCCGAGAGCTCTCTTGGTGTTTAAAATTTCTTATTTTGGATATCGATTCACTGCAGTTGCCTCTCTATTTATAGTAGAGAGTCTTCCTTGAAAAGCTCATCGATATGTTGTGAAGATTGAGGGAAATGTGGGCAGCTTGTGGTAGATGATTAAGGAGTGAAAATCTCAACAACTTTGACTTGTTCCTTACTCGACTTCTTCCTCAAGCTTTGACTCTTTCTTCCACATTTTATACAGCTACAATTCACCACGCCTAAGTCATTTTACCTCACAATAAAATATTACTGTTTAGCGTGAAATACGGTAAAACTGTTCTAATGAATGTTGGTCTGAATGTTGTGCTATTTGTTTCAATATTTTTATGCATTCAAATCAGTACTTCATAAGATATGTTGGGTCAAATGTCACAACACCAAACTCAACATTAACAATAATAATGTAAATCTGGTTTTATGTTAGTATATATCTAATTTGACTCTCTCATTTCCTTCATTTACTTACATGTTCTTTCATCACTTTTCCTTTTCTCATTTAAGATTATACCAATGATTATGAATATTATTTTTATTTTTCCTTGTTAGTTTGTTTGATTTAGAGAGGAAAGAATTAAAAATAGTCGTAATAATGAGGTTATAGGGGAAAAAATCAGTTATACTAGTTGTGGGATCAAATGTTGTTTAACAGGGAGTACGGTATGACACGGTCTTGAAGGTAGGGTGTGGGTGGAGGGGGAGTGAGGGGTACGTGTGAGTGTTAGTATCTGTGTTCTGAAACAGTAAATCAAAAAATGGTTTCGGTTTATTAATCAAAATCAGAAAAAATACTCAAACATAAATGTAAAAGTAGTAGAAAATGATTTTGAGCCCATAAGTTGCTTGTGTGTTCTTAAGGAATTATAACCCCCTCGGCCCTCACTGTTATTAAGGATTTGGGTTACTTCCTCCCATGATAGAACGGAAGAACATTTATGTAGTAGCGGCAATGCAAATTACATAACTCCGACGAACTCAAGGAGCAGAGCAAATCACACGACACTTACAATTTTATTTGAAAATGATGCACTATAGAGAAGAATTACATAATGTTTGATTTCAGATGTACAGAAGTTTCTGTGTTGTGTAAAAATTGCGGCGAAGCCTCTGAAATTTATAACCAATATTTTGAGCAAAAATACATGTTCAGAACATGTATGGTATTTGTTCGGGAAAGACTTGCCTTTTCCAAAAAAAAAGAAAAAGAAATGGCCGTTGGGAATATTTCGCAAAATTTAAATTAAATTTTGTACGGAAATAATATTAGATAATATCATAAATGGAAATTAAATAATTAAATTAAAAAATAAATTTGATCCAAAAATATTATCAATCAAATCTGAAGCCGAGCCGAGTGACGACGACGGCGCGAGGGGAGACTCTCTTCTCAACTCTTTATGAGCTAGAGTATGTGCTTTCATATATAAAACACAACTCTCCCTTCCACCACCAATGTGGTACAAAGTTCTCTTCCAAAAAGAACTTTGCTTAAATTTTCAATTTTCCTCCATTTCTCATTCACACTACCGTATTTTTAAAGTCTAAGCTTAAAAGTTCAGTAATCCCTCACATGAATGGGGAATGACTATAATGAAAATATGCATAAAAAAATTGTGTGATTCGCAAATAAGAATTAACCGCATCTGGATAAGTAGGTTTCCCTTTGAACTTCTCATAGTGAACATGTATCAGATATACTCGGTTAATCGTTATATTTGATATCTTTGAACCGTCAAGCTTTGGTTTACACCTAGACAACATATGTCACACAATTAAACCTTAACCGTCTTTGGTTCTCATTGTTGTATTTGTTTCAGTCATGAACACTGCCTGATTTCATAAGTGTGTAGAGAATTGGCCTTACAGAACTCTTCTTGAAGTGGCTTCCACTTCACACTTACATGGGTGATTCCTAATTATGTCATCCTACAGATACACTATTTGATAAACTCATATCAAACTTAGAAACCATTAAAAATCTTTAATGTTTTATCCTTATTACTAAATATTATCTTCATCACGAGAATGGACCAAAGTTGTTGTTTGACAATGTTTATCCGTTAATCATAACTTTGTTTGATCTCTTTGAACCTAGATCTTTGACTCTCCAGTCTTCTAGGTAGATTTAACGTTGTGATGATTTGTCCTCGGTCATAGACACATTCCTTTTGATGATGTCTCAACTGCCTCTCTAACTAGGCCTTTTGTAAGTGGATTCGGCACATTATTCTTTGATTTGACATAGTCAATTGTAATAATTCCACTAGAGAGTAGTTGTCTAGCGGTATTATGTCTTCGTCGTATGTGACGAGATTTTTTGTTATACATAACAGTCCTAGCCCTTTCTATTGTCGGTTAACCATCACAATGTATGCATATAGATGCCAAAGATTCCAAAATAGAATGTCTTCTAAGAAATTCCGGAGCCATTCAACTTCTTCACCAGCATTGTCCAAAGCTATGAATTGGTAGAGCGGGTGATGCACGTCTACTTAGACGACTGCTCCTCCACAAATGGTAAAAATATAGCCACTAGTGAATTTAGTTTCCGTTGAACCGATTATCCAATTTGCATCACTATATTCCTTAATTACCGTGGGATACATGTTACAGTGCAAAGCATAATTTTGGGTATATTTTAAATACCCCAAAATTCGTTTCATTGTCATCCAATGAGTTTGATCAGGATTACTTATGTATTCATTCAGTTTACTTATAGCACAAGTTATATCATGTCGTGTTCAATTCATTATGTACATCAAACTTTCCAACACTCTAGCATAATCCAATTAAGACTTTATTTGACATTTACTCTTTACAAAGGAATGGTTCAAATCAATTGGAGTCCTTGCGATTTGAAATTCAAATATTTGAATTTTTCAAGTACCATTTTGATATAATGAGACTGAGATAATGCTAAATCTAAGGAGTCCTTTCAATTTTAATTCCTAGAATTAAATCAGCAACTCCTAAGTCTTTCATATTAAATTTGCTAGAAAACATGTGCTTAGTAGCATTTATGTCAGCAATGTCTTTACTCATTATCAACATATCATCTACATATAAGCAAGCAATGACTAAATGATTCGAAGTGTTCTTAATATAAACATATTTATCACACTAGTTAATCAAAATCTGTTTGCCAGCATTGTTTGATCAAATTTCGAATGTCATTGTTTGAGTGATTGATTTAATCTATAAAGTGACTTAAGAAGTCGGCACACCTTTTTTTATTTTCCTGAGACTACAAACTCTTAGAGTTGTTCCATATAGATTTCTTCCTCCAAATCTCTATTTAAGAACATCGTTTTAACATTCATTTGATGGATTTGAAGATCATACACGACGGTTAACGCTATCAGCATCAGAATGAATGTAATTCTCGTTACCGACAAGTATGTATCAAAATAATTAATACCTTCTTATTATCTAAATCCTTTAACAACTAGTCTTGCCTTATATTTGTCAATTGTGTCATCATCCTTCATTTTCCTTTTGAAATTTTATTTGGAACCTAAGGGTTTGTTTCCTAGAGGAAGATCAACCAATTCTCAAGTATGGTTGTTTAATATGAATTTCATTTCACTATTGATTGTCTCTTTCAATATTATGCTTCTGAGAAAGACATGGATTCTTTAAAAGTTCGAGGCTTATTTTCCAACAAAAATGTTAAAAAAATTGGTCTAAAGGATGTAGATGTCCTAGACGTCTCACATTCATTTTTATATGGATGTATATTTTCAAAAAATTCAGTGTTGTCTGATTCAATTACCATATTCACATGAATCTCGAGATTTTTTTATTTATGAACCAAAAATCGATATGATTTACTATTCGTTACATATTCAATAAAAATACAATCAACGGGTTTTTGTCCTATTTTTATCCTTTTGGGTTTAGAAACTTGTACTTTGTCAAACACTCCCCACACTATGAAATATTTCATGTTATGATTTCTTCCTTTCCACTTTTCGTATGGGATGGATTATGTTTTACTATGGGGAAGTCGGTTAAGTATTCTATTAGCAGTAAGAATAGCTTTCTCCCACAAGTTCTGGGGTAAATCAGAACTTATCAATAAGACATTCATCATTTCCTTTAAGGTTCTATTTTTTCTTTTTCCGTTGGATTGAGGCGAGTAAAGAGCATTTGTTTGATGAATAATGTCATATTCCAAACAAATTTCTTCAAAAAGAAATTCATATTCGACATTCCTATCACTTCTGATCATTTTAATCTTTTTATGTAGTTGCGTCTCAACTTCATTTTTGTATTGTTTGAATCCATTAATTGCTTCATTTTTACTATTATGTAAATAAATATAGCAATATTTTGTGATGTCGTCAATAAAAGTTCTCCACTTACATTATGAGAGCATAGCACATAAGTTCTCCACTTTCTCGCTCATTTCAATTATATTGGCTTGACGTTTTTTATTTTCTTTCTTTGGAGCCCTGCATTCCGTTGTCTTGTGTTTATTTTTTTCACAATTGTGGCAACTGTCTTTGAATTTCTTCTTAAGCGGAAAACTTTTAGGTCCAGACGACCTCTTTCTCTTTTTGTCATTCTTTGGTGCCTCTTCAACTTGCTTGCGAACAACAAAAGCCAATCACCAGAAAGATATGAAGAATAACGGATTGGGCTCCACAATTAGTCAATGAGAATGAAATTCATCCGAGAAAAGATTAACCAATTAACCATGTAAACACCAATCAATGGGAACCTCACTAACAATAGAAGTTTTAGAAGTCGGCAAAGTGGATGGAATTAGTTTTCTCACCCAAATATTGATAAAACTGTGAAAAGACTGATACAAAGGAGCTTAAACAGATAGAGCAGTCCAACAGCCAAGGGATAGAAGTGTTTCTGGGTGAAGGAAGGCTGGAATGGCAAACATGCATCTATTATATTGAATTTATCCGATAGGCCCCATTTTGGGAACGTAAAGTGCCAAAGTCATTTAATAGGTAAGTCGCCAATTCCTGGATTATATAATGTAATTTATCTGCTGGGTTACAGGCCGATATTTAATCAAAGGTTTCTAATCTACCCTTGTGTCATTCATGTTGAAGCATATACTCGGGAATGGGTGCAAAGCGGACTCCCTATTCATTAGATAGAGACGATCACCAAGATCTCGCGATCCGCTGCCAAATTCCAATTCCAAGAGCTCGGATCGGATCGGTATTGAGCTCTCTTATGAGCATTCTCAATATTACGTCTTGAAGAGGACTCGAACTTAACAGATAGATCAGCTTTAACTAGAGTAAATTTCACTATTTGTAACACGTACAGTTGGCATATACTAACAATTCTCAACCTTCAGGTTTTGCAAGAACACTGCACGAACAGAAGACAAGAATTGTTATGAGCAGAGAAACGAGGTCCTTTCATTAGTCAGACATACTTATCATCTAAATAAAGTGTTGTGATAACACATTGGTGAAACATCAATCCACAAACTTAAAATTCATAATTGTACCATATCTCTTCTAAGACGTGCCAAGATCTGTATCTTGGTTGAAGGGATCATGGAAAGATAGGGAGCTCAACTTTGCTGATTGAGAAAAAGCTCACACGCCCATGCTCAACAAGACAGAATTTCAATGGAATACCATGAGAACGTCTCTCAAGATCTTCAATCTCTTCTTTGTTAGGTGGATACTCACTGCACAAAAAAAATACATCACTCATAAAATAAAGCTACTTTGACAGTTAATGTGGATCAACAAACTCAGACAAAATACTAGAGGGAATTAGATTAGGCCATGACTCATGAGTGAGGGATAAAGTGGAAAATATTAAAGCACCCCAGTTATTTTCAATTCACTATAATCAGCTAAATAAAACCAGGAGGCAAAGATTCAGCAAATTTTAGTAGGCATTAGGCACCTTTAATATAGTGAACGTGTTAACAAGGTACCTTACCCAGCAAGACAAAGTACAAAACAGGGATCACCAGGAGCAGACTTTCTGAATCTGCTGTTAGGAGGGTAAACGTCAAACGCCAAACTCAATCCACCAATTTGCATATTACTAAACATTTCAGAGATGAAAATATTGTTTCTTGATTCTTCATCTCCCCTTTGAGCAGTCTCCGGCTGGTCTTGGTTAGTAACACAATTTACTTTTGACCTTCTCACTGACCAAGGAATACCATGACGTCCGACTATATAACCAAGGGATTTCAAGTGCTTATATGCTTCATAATATTCCAAGGAACATCCACTTTTTCCTTCTGCAACCTTGTTGTATACGTGTTCCAGAGAAAGGGGCACGTCATCTTTACTTAAGAGATGTAGAGCCCCAATTTCGGCAAGATATCTACATGACAAAACCAGTATCATTCTTTAAACATTGAAAATTGCAGAAGATAAATCTCAAATGAAACATAATTTTTTTCATGTCAATTCCTAATATTAATAAACTTTCAAATGAAACGAACTCACCTTTAAATACTTATTATCTATCTGTTCATATAATTTATCCATTTGATTCTACTCTCTTTCTCCATCCAGACTACTTTTACTAACATGTTGAAGCAGCAGACAAGTGTGCAACTAAAGTATACAATCATAACTCAGAGAGAGAACGAAAATATCACTAGGAGTACCAGTCTACCAAAATCAGCTCCCAGAACCATTGATGACAAAAGGATCAACAGAAAAGTATGCCAATTTATTAACTGAACTATACTATGTTCATCTTTTGCAACCAGAAAAAAAAAAAAAAAAGAGAAATAATACCTCTTTCAAGTTTTGTTAAGATACTAAAGAAAAGTTTTTCATTTATCTCGGCCAAACAGATCTAAAATTTGTTCTGACCAAATATGCTGAAATCACCCCAGTTCTTATTTTCTCATGGCTTATTCTCAAATTATGCATGTACTCAAAGTCAGTAATATTTAACTCTTCAACTACGTGAGATAAAAAAAAAAGAAACTTTTCATCACCTACAAAATCTCTTCAATGAAGCAATATATCTTGCCATTACGAACTATCCCAGTAGTTGACCACAATCCACCCTTCCTCTCCACGACCTCAGCCATTCCTAATGGATCAAGCCATCGTGATCTTGAAATATCTTTCCTGAAGAAAAACATGCCTGCCTATTCACATTCCTATATGTTTTGCAAAATTATTTTTAATAATTTATCTATATCATGAGATGAAACCTGAACTGCAACTTGGGTACATCACTGGATGCATATGCACAACAATGGTCATCATCGTCAGGATCCTCCCCATAGCCTTCAGAATCACTAGTTCCTTCTGAAAAACTTGCCCACTTATCAGCTTCCATAGCTGGAACGAATAGCAGATTACCATAAAAGTTAAATACTTAGCAAAGATTACAGCCTGATAGCAAGTAGAGACAATAATACTTGATAATTAAAGGAGAAGGTAATTGTAAGTTCAATTCATTACAATGTGAAAACTCCACTGATCTCATGAATTACCAAGTAAAAATTATACTGAAAAACTGCGGCGCATTTGTAGATTGAGCATTTTCTCTAAGCAATTAAAAGTCATTTACTTTAGCAATAGGTTGTGAAATTCAAAATGAATTGTTAGAATAGAAATAGGATTTGTATATAGTATCCTACATGGAAAATGATTGAGATATAATATCTATAAATAGGGCTCAATGTAATAATGTGGATACACAATTCAATAATATATTTTTCTCCCAAACTGTACTACTGTTTGCATCAGCGGCGTCTTCCCTTCAGAGTTTACAAAAACAAACGTCATCATCAGACTCGAAAGGCTCCCGCGACCAAACCCCAACCAGCGCCGCCGAGAACCGACGATCCACGCCCCTCCATGTGCCGATCAGAAGGTCATCGGTTCCGGCGAGATCTGCCCACGCGCCGGCGCGTGAGGCCTCTTTCCGACGAGTTTTTTGGGCGATTCTTTTTCTGATAGATTCGCCCAGTCCTTGTGAGCCTATCCATATATTTTCTTTGGATTCCAATCACCGAAACTATTTTCCGGCGCCGACATCCCCTTTTCCGGCACCGACAATCCCTTTTCCGGCGATGTTGAATTTTTCCCAGATTTCAGATATGGTTTTCCGGCTTGTCCCTCTAATTTCAACATTTAGGATACTTTGAAATCAAATTTTCCAATGTCTTTCGGGTATGATATTTTTGGTTCCAAAAACACTGGAATTGGAACTTCAAGCCATATGATTACTTCCGAACCATTAATGGGGAGTTCAAACTATTTAGCTTGGGCTTCCTCGGTTGAGTTGTGGTGCAAGGGTCAAGATGTTCAAGATCACCTAACGCAAAAGACTATTGTGATTAATGAAAGGGCTAAGAGTTATCATGAGTTAACTCCGGCTTATCTACTAAAGGCTGTAACTTTGAACTCAACTCTAAAGGAAGTGACTTCAAGGTTAGAACATCAGAGCAGAGGCGGGCATAAAAGCATAGGCTAGTGAGACAGAAAAAGACCAAAGCACAATGGGAGAAGGTTGACACTCAATTATGTAGTCTCATGTGGCGATCTATTGATCACAAGTTGATGCCTTTGTTTCGTTGCTTCCAGACATGTTATTCAGTTTGGGAAAAGGCTCACACTTTATACACTAATGACATCTCGATTTTATGATGTGATATCTTGGATGACCAACCTAAAAAACATGAATCAGATATGTCTACTTACTTGGGACACGTACAGGCAGTCATGGAGGAATTTGAGAAGTTGATGTCAATCACTACGAACGTTGAAAAACAACAAGAGCAAAGACAGATATTGTTTCAAGTTCTTACACTTACTGGACTTCCTACTGACCTTGATTAGGTGTGTGATCAGATTTTGGCTAGTCCTATTCCTACAATTAATGAACTATTTTTTCGTTTGCTTCGTCTTGTTGTGCTTCCTAATCACACAGTGGTTCCATCACCAATTATTGACTCCTCTGTTTTCGCATCTCAAATCATAGAGAATCGAACATCTCAATCTATGGATAATCGACGAGGAAGAAGTCGTTTTGAAAAATCTCGACTAAGTGTATTTATTGTCATAAATTTGGACACACTCGCGAGGTATGTCGTGCTTTACATGGTTCACTACCCAATGATGTTCAGTGTAGTCATTGTCATAAGTTTGGACACCCTCGTGACATATGTCGTGCTCTGCATGGTCAACCACCCAACAATGCATGTTGCTCAGACTGACACTACAGGAAATTCGAGGCTTTATTTGAAGGAAAATATAATAGAGTACCTTCAGTATTGAGCAAGTAAGCAGACATCTCCACAACTAGCCACGGATTCTCAACTTAATACTTATGTTGCTGGTAATTCTTTCGCTTGTGTTTCACAGTCCAGTATCCCTCCATCATGGGTCGTTGACTCAGGTGCTTTTGATCATATTTCTGGTAACAAATCACTTTTGTCAAATACTATCTATTCACAGTCCCTTCCTCCGGTTACTTTAGCCTATGTAGCACGGACACGCGGAAACGGCAATTTTGAAAAATAGGGGACACGACACTACAGGACATCATTTGTAAAATAAATTAATTTTTTTATATATATATAATATATAAAATACTAAAATTAATATTATTAAA
This sequence comes from Przewalskia tangutica, assembly GCA_029844215.1. Taxonomy (NCBI): domain Eukaryota; kingdom Viridiplantae; phylum Streptophyta; class Magnoliopsida; order Solanales; family Solanaceae; genus Przewalskia; species Przewalskia tangutica. The sequence continues at coordinate 61,864,777 of CM056737.1, forward strand.
GCTTAACATTCATAAATAAATTATAAATTTAATTCAAATTTGTTATATACCAAATAACCAAATAACCAAAATACCAAATTAAATATGTACCAAATTAAAAAGAAACATTCATAACAAATTGACAATCAATCAAATATTCAATACATAATTCATAAGACCATAGTCCATAAACTAATACATAAGTATGTCCCAAGACCCAAATTCAAATAAATATAAATTTACTTAAAATAAATCAAATAAAATTAAAGCTAAACTTTTTCTAAAAAAATAAAAAAATGTCCCTGCCGTGTCCGATTTTTTTTTTTGTTGGGCCCACTCGGAAACGTCCCGGACACGTGTCCGAGGCGTTTCGTGTCCGATGAGGTGTCCGACACGGACACCTCACCCTAAATGAGGTGTCTGTGCTTCATAGACTTTAGCCAATGGGATCCAAACAAAACCAAAAGGGGTTGGACAAGTTAATCCTCTATCTTCTGTCACTCTAAACTCTGTTCTTTATATCTCTGGTTGTCCTTTTAATCTTGCATATGTCAGTCATTTGACACATGCCCTAAATTGTGTCATAATATTTCTTGATGATACTTTTGTTATGCAGGACTGCAGTACGGGACAGGTGATTGGTGCAGGATATTCATCACAATGTCTCTACTATCTTACCTCTCCTAATTCCTCCACAACATGCTTCCAGACTTGATCCATAAATGATTGGGACATTCGAATATGTTCAAACTACAGAAGATGGTGTATGGTTTATCTAGTCTATCCAAATTAGATTGTGAGTCGTGTCAACTTGAAAAACACACTCGCACTACCTTTCCACGTAGTCCTGAGAGTCTTGCAGAGTCTATTTTTTAAATAGTTCATTCTGATATTTGAGGTCCTAGTAGAGTCGGTTCACCTTTAAAATTTCGTTATTTTGTTAGTTTCATTGATGATTTTTCCAGATGTACTTGGCTATTCTTAATGAAAGATCGTTCTGAGTTATTCTCTATATTCAAGAGTTTTTGTGCTGAAATACAAAATTAATTTGGTGTTTCTATTCGTACTTTTCGTAGTGATAATGCCTTAGAATACAAATCCTCCCAGTTTCAGCAATTTATGACTCACCAAGGAATTGTTCATCAAACATCTTGTCCCTACACCCCTCAGAATGAGGTAGCAGAAAGGAAGAATAGTCATCTCATTGAGACGGCTCGCACTCTTCTCATTGAATCCCATGTTCCGCTGTGTTTTTGGGGCGATGCAATTCTCACGAAAAGCCATTTAATTAATTGAATGCCCTCATCTTCTATTCAGAATCAGGTTTCATACTCCACAGTTATCTTTGTACTCTCTTCCTCCTCGTGTTTTTGGGAGCACATGTTTTATGCATAACCTAGCTCCAGGGATAGATAAATTAGCTCATCACTCTCATAAATGTGTCTTTTTTTGTTATTCTCGGGTTCAAAAAGGGTACCATTGCTTCTCACCTGATCTCTATCAATATATTATGTCTACCGATGTCACATTTTTTGAGTCTCAACCTACTTTAGGTCTCCTTATGATCATTCCAATATCTCTGAGGTCTTACTTATACCTCAAGTTTTATATACATCAACCTTTGAGGAATCTACAGTTACTTCTACATCTCCAGTCACAGTGCCACCACTTCTGACTTATCATCGTCGACGCGTCCACCATCAGACCCAACATACGTCCAGATGATTCATGTCATGCGTCAAGACCCTGCACTTATTGCAGACTTGTCTTAACCTGATCAGCCGATTGCACTTCGAAAAGGTAAAAGATTCACTCGTAATACTAACCCACATTATATCCTTTTAAGCTATCATCGTCTATCATCATCTCATTATGTCTTTGTATCATTATTTTCGTCTGTCCCCATTCCTAAGTCTACATGTGAAACCCTTTCTAATCCTGGATGGCCACAGGCTATGATTAACGGACTATGAAGCACGGACACCTCATTTAGGGTGAGGTGTCCGTGTCGGACACCTCATCGGACACGAAACGCCTCGGACACGTGTACGGGATGTTTCAGAGTGGGCCGAGCAAAAAAAAACAATCGGACACGGCAGGGACACGCGGGGGACACGGCAGGGACACGGGACTTAAAAACCCTAAATTGAATTCGCGAATTTCAGTTTCAGAAATCAAAAGTTGCGACCTACGAATCGCGAATTTCAGAAATCAAAACATACCACAATCAGGAAATTTGTTGTTCTCCGAAATTGGAAGAGAGGAGAAGAGGCGATCATGTGGCACTGCGCAAATTCTGGATTTTCTTTAGAGGCGTCCGCGCTGCGCTCCGCATTCTTTGGATTTTCTTTTTGGTTTTAGGTTTTGTTTTGTTGGAAATCTTGATGGGCTAGAAATTATTTGGGCTTGGGGATGCTCGAGTCCGACGAATTAAAAGGGGAAGGTGGGCCTTGCGGGTTTTGGGCTAGGGAATTAAATGGTTTGGGTAGAGTTTTAGGTGATTAATAAATGGTATTTTGGTTATTTGGTATATAACAAATTTGAATTAAATTTATAATTTATTTATGAATGTGAAACTTTAATAATATTAATTTTAGTATTTTATATTTTATATATTATATATTATATATTATATATATAAAAAAAAATTAATTTATTTTTACAGTCGTGTCCCTGCCGTGTCGTGTCCCCTATTTTTCAAAATTGTCGTTTCCGCGTGTCCGTGCTACATAGTTAACGGATGTCTGTTTTACACACGGGTGGTACTTGGGAGCTTGTTCCTCTTCCTTTAGGTAAATCTACTATTGATTGTCGTTGGGTTTATACAGTCAAAGTTGGTCTGGACGGCCAAGTTGATCGGCTTAAGGCTCACCTTGTTGCGAAGAGGTATACACAGATATTTGGGCTTGATTACAGTAATACTTCTTTCTCGTGGCTAAAATAGCATATGTTCGTCTTTTTCTATCAATGGTGTCACTGACCTCTTTATCAGTTGGACATTAAGAATGTTTTTTTCCATGGTGATCTTGAGGAGGAACTTTATAAGGACCGGTTTTATTGCTCAAGAGGGAGTCTAATCTGGTGTGTCGATTGCCTCGATTACTTTATAGGCTGAAATAGTCTCCTCAAGCCTAGTTTGGTAAATTCAACATAGTAATTCAGGAGTTTAGTATGACTCACAGTGAAGCAGATCATTCTGTATTTTATCGACATTCTGCTCCAGATATGACTATTTATTTGATTGTTTATGTTGACGATATCGTTATAACTGGTAATGAACAAGATGGTATCACTAATTTAAAGCAACATCTCTTTCAGCATTTTCAGACTAAAGATCTCAGCAGATTGAAGTATTTTCTAGGTATTGAGGTTGCTCAATCCACGTCAGGTATTGTTATTTCGCAATGCAAGTATGTCTTAGACATTCTTGAGGAAACATGAATGAGCCAAACTCTTGCCATGACAGAGGGAGCCACTCAGTGATCCTGGAAGATATAAGCAGCTGGTTGGTAAGTTGAATTATCTCACAATGACTAACATTTCATTTCCTATTAGTAGAGGTGTACACCGGTCCAAAACCGGACCGGAATCGGAATCTTCATTTTTTTTGGACCGAGGACCTATTTTTTTTTTAATGCAAATTTAATTTATTTTTATTTGTAAATTTTTAACAATGTGTTCGTTTATAAATCTCATTAAATATGTTTGTTTTTTCCTTATCCTTCAATATATTTTATTTGAATAGGTACACGACACCAATCTTTCAGATCCAACATCATACATATCATCATATTGCACATCAAATAAAACTTGACAATCTTCATGCTCCACTTGCAAATCTAGTCATAAAGAAAAAAAGATAGATAAATAATGTCAAACATTAGAAATTATAAGTTTTAAAAAATAATTAGAAGAGCTATGAAGGGTGTGAATGAAATGAGGGGTATTGGGCTTGTCGGTTTTGGGCTTGGGGGAGATATGGACGAAAATAAAGGGATAAAAAAAAGTTTGGGCTGAAACCGGTCCAGACCGGATGATTCCGGTAATGAAGGACCGGACCGGAATCCACCGGTCCCGTCCGGTCTAAAAATGTACACTCCTACCTGTTAGTGTTGTAAGTCAGTTTATGGATTCTCCATGTGATAGTCATTGGATGCAGTTATCCGCATTCTGCAATATACTAAGTCTGTCTCAGGTAAAGGACTGTTTTTGAAAGATCAAGGTCATGAGCAGATCGTTTGATATGTAGACGCTGATTATGTAGGATCACCCTCTGATAGACGTTCTACATCCGGATAATGTGTGTTAATAGGAGGTAATTTGGTATTCTGGAAAAGTAAGAAACATAGTGTCATTGCTCGGTCTAGTGCTGAATCAGAATATCGAGCAATGGTTGTAGCAACGTGTGAGCTAGTTTGGATTAAGTAGTTGCTCAGAGAACTAAAATTTGGAGAAATCAGTCAAATGGAACTTGTGTGATAACAAAGCGGCCCTTTATGCCCATCAAATCCAGTATTTCATGAGAGGACTAAGAACATTGAGATTGACTGTCACTTTATCAAGGAAAAGATACTATATGGAGATATTGTTACTAAATTTGTAAAGTCGAGTGATCAGCTTGCGGATATTTTCACCTAAGTCACTCAGTCGTCCTCGTATTAGATACATCTGTAACAAGCTCGGTACATATGACTTGTATGCACCAGCTTGAGGGGGAGTGTTAGAATATGAATAGAAATAGAATTTGTATATAGTATCCTACATGAAAAAGGATTGAGATATAATATATATAAATAGGTCTCAATGTAATAATGTAGATACACAATTCAATAATATATTTTTCTCCCATAATTTCTCACAGAAGTAATACATTTATATTTCTTTTAATCAAAATATAGAATAGAAAAAATTAGTACCAATTTATTCAATTAACGAATAACTTTGGCCATAACTCTCAGATAGTGTATTATCCTCAATTTGCCCACAATACATGTTGATTTTGTATCACCACTAGAAAGCACATCGAAAACAACGAAAGAAAGAGGATTGCTAAAAGAAATATACATCCAATCACCATAACATGCTAACAGAAATATGCATATGCAATATCCCGTTTCCTTATTCTTGGAGTTTTTAACCATGAATCGAGGGTTATCACAAAGCATTTCTTAAAAACAGGAATAACCATCATAAATAACCAACTTCTTTGGAACTAATGAGTCCATTCGCTTGTAAATTCAGAACTAGAAGCTTCTTCCGTTTCATGGTTATTTTATAAGAAATTTTCTAGAATCAGCAATTAAACTATGACAGGAATCAAAATGAACCATTAGATTAATGAATATGACAACTTATAATGCACTGATGTACACGGGTGGTACACTACATAGCATAACCAACTCACACACTTCGAAATTACAGATAGAACTCACAAGTTGGAACAACTTGACTAGTTAGGAATAGCTACATGATAGGGTGAGAGTTGTCTTCAATTTTGTTTTCATAATTTGCCTTCTCTAAGTTACTCTTGATTTTAATTACCTAAGGTAAATATGTAATTTGAGACAAATAAAATTCTTCTCTTTCTCCTCATCACCTCTTTTTTTACTTTCAATGGCGACCAAGCCTTTAACATATAAATTTTCTATGCAGATTTTTCCTTTTCAAATTGTTTAGCATCCATATTTTCTAAATCTTTATCAGTTCCTTTTAAAACTTTATTGGTACCAAACAAGTCACAAGTTGACTAAGGGAAAATGATCACTAATATCTCACCTATCTACCACAGTCATCATTGTCCCCAATGCAATCATAAGGATACAAACAAGAACAATAGGGGGATGCGTAGCCAAGGCTCAACCAAAAACTTCAAAGACCCTGGGCTCTTCAGAATAGTCCAGGTAGATTCTTTAGCCATAAATCATAATTCACCCCTAAAAGTGCATGATTCAATCATAGAAAAGCATATCAAGAAAGCACACATCATTTTGGTACATGGGAGAAAAAGAAATAAGACAATTTTGAATACCGAATCACCAATTACTAATCACAATTGAAGCGTGAAATACTCACTCTAGACCACATTCATTTATGTGCATAACTTCTCTTCCCATTTAATTAAAAATTTCAAAGTATCTTCATCTTTCCAAACTTTTAGCAACTAAGCGTTTGAAATTCTTCACACTTAAGTTCAATCAAGACAACCAGTTTGGTAAAAAACGATAGGTGCAACAAAGAATTTCGAATACCTCTTTTAAAAGTCACTTGAGTTAGTTGACACATTTTGACAAACACTTGGTGTGCACAATGTTATCCCTTGTATCCTCCCCCAAACTTAAGCATCAAAGAAACAATGGTATAAGCAACAATAGGCTACTCAAATGACATGAATATTTGATTCATAAGCTACGACCAGCATACAATATTCAAAAATGGGGGACATAGGGGTTGGGTCACGAGGGAGATACAAGATAGAGAAAAGAGATTGAAACATACATTTGATCGCTGGGGAAGAGGACTGAAAAGAAGAAAATCCTTAGTTGTGTGCCCAGGTGGTTACGACTTATTTACGTATAAATACTCTTTTAAAATTTCAATGGAATAAACTCTTCTTTTTTCCTACTAGATAAAGTTTTTTTTATAAAAAAATTATTTTTCATTTTTTTCGGTTTTGAATTTGACATCTTCAATTTTTCAACATTTATTTTTTTGAATAAAGGAATTTTAATTTGATTTAGAAACCCGAAGGTCCGTAACTAAACATTTTTACCCATATATTAGGTGTTATGAGCTCGTTTGGTACGTCAGATCTGATGTATAATTTCATGAACTATCTTTGTATTGTAATGGGTAATTTGTATTAATATATAATGGACGATATTAGAGTATTAATATATAATGGACTGTATTTTTTATTTTTATTTTAGTACAGTCCAAGGGAAACTCATCTACTATATGAGTCTCAAAAAATGGTACTTGGAGTACATTCCAATCCGGCTAAAATGCCCCTATATTATTTTTTTGTTCAGTGCAGTCTAGCATATCAAACGTGTTCTATAGGATGTATGTTTGTCCATAATTCAAAAGGGATTAATTGATATGGATTATTAAGTAAGAATCTTGTAAAAATTATGTTCTTGTGCTCTCTACTATTATATGATGCAACTTGCAAGAATCTTTCTGTTTTTTAGTTCTTTGCTTTAATGACATTTATATTAAGTTAAAACACATTTATATGTGAGATAGATTGCTCAACAATAAAAGCTTATGTAAGAGGTAATTGCATGGAATAATGAAAAGTATTAGGGAGTAAGAAAAAGTGAAAAATGTGAAGTAGCTAGAAGCTACTGGATTATCGAGAGAAAAGAAAGAAATGTTCATACGAAAGTAATCACCTATCACTATCATTACGTACACCACTCTAACTAACTATTAATTACACGCAACAAACTCATAACTAACTAAATAATAAGTGTCTCATGTGTTGCACTTCATGGTACATCACTACACTTACCTATTTCTTTCACACACACTCAAACTAGAAGATATGAAGATGTTCTTCATTCCTAGCTTAGACATCGTACTCTATTGAGGACCTTCGTAAGCAAATTTGTGGGTTGATCGACAGAAGGCAAGTAAGTAGTACAAGTGAGACCTTCTTGAACCTCTTCCCTAATAAAATGACAATATATATATATCAATGTGTTTTGTACGGTCAGGAAAGACTGGATTGACTGCAATTTGAAGTGCAAATTTACTATCACTGAATACTGAGACTGGTAATTGGTTCTTGATATAGACCAGTAAGCCAGACCACCTCTGCTACTGAAGAAGCCATGACCCTATACTCAGCCTTTGTTGAGCTTCTATGTACAGCTACATGTTTTTTAGACTTTCAAGATGCTGGTGAAGAGCCAAATAAGACCAAGTAACCAGTGATGGATCTTCTGCTATTGATATAAAAATCTCAATATGTATCACAAAATACTTTGAGTTGGGGAATACTAGAACTAGACATAAGAACCCTCAATCCTGGTGCTTGTTTGATATACCTAACAAGTCTAAGCCCATCTTTCATGTGTGATGTCTTCGGAAAATGCATGAACTGACTTACTACATAACAAAAGTAATATTTGATCTGGTAGTTGTGAGATATAATAATCTTCCAATTAGTCTCCTAAAAGAACTAGGACCTGACAAGAGTAAATCAAGTTTGGATGCAGGTGTAGAGACTGGATTGGATGATGTGAAAACATGTTGATCAAACTCAACAATAGTGAATTTTTGGTGCATTTCCATGGGGGAAGAGACATGTTTGGCACCTACTACACCCACATCAGATACTTTCGTTGATGCATGAGTATGTTTTGTGAACTCCTTGCAAATTCTATCCCAAAAAATACCTAAGTTCTCCCAGATCTTTTATGTTGAAAGTTGACTGTATGGCCTCCTTAGTGGACTGGATAAGAACTGGATCATTCCCAGTAATCAGTAAGTCGTCAACACATACCAATACCACTACTATCTTGTCATCTTTATGCTTAGTAAATAAGGAATAATCCATGTGACTCTAATGAAAACCAGAAAAAACATGAGATGATGCTTGCTTTAAGTCGTACAAAGACTTTAATAGTCTGCAAACTTGTTTCAGCCTACCTTTGGCATCAAAACTTTCTGGTATTGTCATGTAAACTTTCTCATAGAGATCTCCTTATAGAAAAGCATTATGGGCATCCATTTGATGGATTGTCCATTGCTTTGCAGTTGCAATATAAATAACTGACTTCACAATGGACATTTTGACCACTGGTGAGAAGGTCTCTTTATAGTCAAGACCTTCTTTCTGGTTATATCGCTTTGCTATCAGTTTGGCTTTCATTCTCTCTACCTCTCATGTTGCTTTATATTTAATATTGTATACTAATTTGCATCCTATAACCTTTCTCCCTTTTGAAAGTTGTACCAGCTCCCACATTTTATTCTCTTCTAGTGCTTGAATATCAACTTTCATTACCTCAACCTATCTCCTAGCCTTTGCATCTCTTGAGTAACTATATGGCTCAGTGTCAAGGGAACCCAAAGTACTTAGATAATCATGTGTAGTTCATTACAGTTGACATAAAGTACAATCATCTGGTTGAACTATGCTTAGTAACATATTATTTATGCCAAATAGGATGTCTACTGGCTCTAGTAGACTTTATAATATTAGGCTTAGATGCAGGTGCTGATATTAGTAAATGCGGAATGTTAGTATCATGAGGTGTATCTTCATCATTTTCATATTGAGTGTCAATAGGTGCACCAATATCATGTACATCTGGATGTGGATCAATATGCTCAATAACAAATGGAAACACATGTGAGATCTTGACACTCTAAGGATGAACCAAATCATCAAATCAAAATTGCTCATGTGATTGGAAAGAATCAGAATTGTCATCTATCCCACTCTTGAGGGGGGGATTGTCTCCATGAATACTGCATCCCTGCTCATAAAGAATATCTTAGTTTTCATGTCATAAAGCTTGTATCCTTTTTATGAAGAATAATATCCAACAAGAATAAATATCACTACCCTAGGACTAAACTTATCTTGCTTTGTCAAATTTATTGTAAAACATAGATAACCTGTCACTCTTAAATGAGAAAGTGATGGTGCTTTGTTGTATAACACCCCATATGGTGACTTGTTGCCTCTAACAGTAGGTGGGGTCATGTCCATGATAAATAGAACTCCTTCCGCACAAAATCCCCAAACATGTCTAGTAAGTTGGCTTGAAACTTGATGGCTCTGGCTGCCTCTAGTATGTGTCTATATTTTCTTTCTACTACACTATTTTATTGTGGTTTATACAAGAACTCTAATGCACCACATCATATTGTTGAAACAATTCTTTAGAATTATGAATAAAGAACTATGTTCCATTATCAAATCTTACCTTTTAAATTTTCATTCCAAATTGAGTATTAACTTCAACAAAAAAAATCTAAGTAATGTAATCACATCAGATTTCAACCTCATAAAAAATATCCAAGTCCATCCGGAGTAGTCATCCATAATAATAAAAAAATATCTCATTCCATTTTATGTTTCTACATTGTAAGATACTTATACATCCATGTGCAACAATTGAAAGGGTCATGTCTTTCTATTAGTGCTAATAGGAAATGAAATTCTAGTCTGTCTAGCTAGGGGACAGATTTCACAATTATTCAAAGTAAAAGTAACATCATTCTTGAAGCATGAAATTTTCTTTAGAACATTCATGGGTATATGACATAACCTTTGGTGCCAAGTGACTGCATCTAAATGAGTTCCTGCCAATCATTTAGTTATCCCTCCTCCTTTATTATGTGTGTCAAAGCATAGTATGTATAGCCCTTATTATTCACTATCAATCATCATTACCTTCTCAGATGAGAGATCATGAAATACACAACATTTTGAAAAGAAAGTAACACCGCAATTCAATTCTTTTGTCACCTTTAAAACATACATAAGGTTAAACTTGAATGTCGGCACACGTAAGACATTTCTAATAATATCACCTCCTCTTAAGTGATAATCATGAACATGTGAGATTCTAGATGAATCACATGTAGATAATTGCACTTTCCCTGCATTTTCTATCAAATATTTATTGTCTTATTTTACTTAGCATCAATGATTATCTTTGCATTGGTCAATTCCGACATAAATTTTGAATACAACCTTCCGTCTCCTCCTCCTTTATACTCACGTTGATAATTATATTAATTTTAATTTGTTATACTTTTAAGTGGTGTTTGGATCGGTGAAAGTACAACATATGAATTGTAAATTTATAACACCTGAATTAATGATCTTAAAATTATTTAGTACTTATAATTTGACTTTTAGACGGTGTTTGAATCATGAAAGTACTAACATATAAATTGTAAATTTGTAACACTTAGAGTTAATACTCTCAGAATTATTTAGTACTTATAATTTATTTGACTCATTGCATTAAAATGAGATATCTAAAATATGTGTGGGATTTTAAGTTGGATAAACTTGTTAACTTTTTTTCCCATCAACCTTACTTTCTTAATAAAAAGGCTTTGATAGAAGACAATTTATAATTTGTGGCATCCATAATGAAGGTTTCAGATTCGAAACCCCTTGTTTAATAATGAATTTGACTTCTAATTGAGCTCGTCACATGAGACTTGCGGGATATCTCTCCCGAACTATTACACAAAAGTTTGTGCATATACCCGCAAGGGTAGCCAAGTTGGTGTAGCGATGGCGAAGCCATAGTCACGAGTTCGATCCCTGCATAAACCTTCTTGGTTGGCTATCACGTGACTTGCCAAGTGTGGTTGATGGCGTGGTTTGCGGTATTGCGTCGGCGGGATTTCTGCTTGTATTTCGAAAGAGTAAGCGGTGCGGGTTCGCCGTCAAAAAAAAAAAAAAAAAGCAGTTTGTGCATATGGAACGGCCACGGGTCCTTGTCATTAAAAACTAAATAGATATAAAATAATATTTAACTGACATTTGAATATTAGTCCAAAATATACAAGCGCATTATTTTCTAAACAATCCAACCAACCCATTACCATGAAAGCCGACCCGCTTAAGCTGATTGTTCACACTCTTTGAATGAACGTTCCGAAGGTCTTTTCCGTGGAGATCTCTATATATATATACTCCATCTCCAATTTCAAGTTCTTTCAAATTTAGCAGGTTTTGTAAGTGTTAAGATTTGTAAATAGTTTACGAAAATGATGGCTGAAGATCTTGGCGTTGAGGCAAAAGAAGCCTCGGTTCGTGAGGTCGCTAAGCTTTTGCCTTTACCTGAGCTTTTACAGTCTATTTCTTCCATCAAAGCCGATTACATTGCTCGTCAACAGGTTTTACATAGATCCACTCCTTTATTATGCTGATTTTTTGTTCTGTTTAGGGAAATTATTGTCAATTTGTTGTTCAATTGTATAAAGGAACTGTTACAACAAATATTTGAGTTGTTAAATGTGTTACCTAGTAGTTGAAGAGTCTTTTTGAAATGGAAAATGATAGAGCAATGTGAATTTTGGAGATGAACATGATTATATCTTAATTCAAGTTTAAATAATTTTATGTGGAAAAATTAATCGTGATCAGGAAATTGTTTAGAGCTACCTGGTATCAGATACAGTGTAATCAAGAGCAAAAAGCGCAAAAAGAAAAAAACTGTAAGGTCCATTGGGGCTTTAAGCGCAAAACGAAAAATAAAGCGTGGGCTTTCATGAAAAAAGGTGCAAATGGAGAAAACATACAAATATGTATGTTTAGTCACAAGGCCAATAATTATAAGCATGAACAACAAATATATGGACAAAGACATTGAATTTTCTTTACGAAAAAGTGAAATATCAAATTGTTTAGCGTCACTCTTATGGAAACGCTCATTCACAAGAAAAAGTTTGTCTTAGATCCTTGATGACGACACTAAAATTCACATTAAGCGAGGCGAAGCGCTCAACATGTTGTGAGCCTAGTTTCAGGGCTTAAGCGCGCCTTTGACAACACTGATCAGATAACTAGTCACTTTTTTTATTTTGCCACATAACTGTGTCGTTTTGAACTTTTAGGTTTGTTCGCTAAGTCATTATCTCTGTATTTCAGTTGCTTTTCACATTGCTGTGTTGTTGAAAATCTAAAACTAATGTAGAAAATGTCATAAATACAAAGAAATAATATGTTGTGGTTATCTGTTTAAGTGATTTAATTACCTGCTAAAAGAAAATAGGATTTGTTTGCATGATTATAAGCGAGTTGTTGATGGAACTTAACTGGCTTGCTTAGCCTCGCTTAGATTATCACACATTGTAACATTCCTACTATGAAGGTCCAATTCTGGCAGATGTTGTTGCACATGGTCATGATTATTGGTGGCTTTCTTGTGGAGAAGCTTCTCGTTTCCTTCTAGTTTCAACTTAGTGGTCTGAACTTAAATTGAACTTGCACTACATTACTTAAGATCTGGTACTCTTTCATGTTGAATCAGGCAAATGATGCACAACTTAGTACGATGGTCGCTGAGCAGGTATGTGGATTCTTCCATTTGATGTTTAGATAACTCATTCTTATGTCTAGATAATGTTATTGCAATTTCTTTTGGTTTTTGCTACATTTTGAGCTGAGGGTCTATCGGAAACAACCTCTCTACCTTTACAAGGTAGGGGGTAAGGTCTGCGTACACTCTACCCTCTCCCTACCCCACATGGTGGGATTATACTGGGTATGTTGTTTTTGTTGTTGTTGTTTGCTGCATTTTGACTTGAAAGCTTTTGAAGCTCTAATTTCCATCTTGTAATTTTTTCTTACAGCGAGAGAAATGTTTGCTATGAGAAACTTTTTCTGTCTCCAGATACTAAAATCTATCTGCTGCATAATTTTCTGGAATGCAGGTTGAGCAAGCTCAAGCTGGTCTGCAATCACTTTCCTTATCTCAGAAGACTATAAACCAGCTCCGAGAAAACTTCATTTCTATTGAAAAGTATAATAATGATTCACTATTTTTGTTACATATGGCATTATATCTTGAGCGTGAGCTGAGTTCTTTCTTCTTGAACCAGGCTTTGTCAAGAGTGCCAAACTTTAATCGAAAATCATGACCAGATAAAGATTCTCAGTAATACCAGGAATAATTTGAACACTACTTTGAAGGTATGTCTTGCTCATATCTTTTTGTTCCAAGGTTTCAGTTAGAGCAGGTAAGTGAAATTTTTATATGACCTTTTCCTTAAAGTGATATCTTCCATCAAATCATGCTACACTGTCATTGCCCACTCCACTGCACAATGTCATATAGGTTACTAGTATTTCTGCTATAATAAACTCTGCTTGTGCACCTAACATTAATGTTTTTGTTGCTTCACTAATTATCAATCTATATAATTGTTTCGTCTCTCTAGGATGTGGAGGGAATGATGTCAATTTCGGTAGAGGCGTCTGAAGCACGGGATTCTCTTAGAGATGATAAGGAACTAATTAACACCTATGAAGTAGGTTCTTCTCAGATTTATGACTTTCTTAATCATCAACTCTCTCTCGAGTCTTGTGCTGATAGTCCGGTGCGTCTAATTTAAATTGGTTATAGAGGTTAACAACTCTAGATGGAAAGCGAAGGTTCGCGTTAGCTGCTGCAGGGTCTCATAAAGAAGAGGTCGGTAGACTAAGGTCAGTATCTTATTTTTTCTTAATTTTATGTTCATTTAGGTTGAATCATAGAACAAGGCCCTATTTTCTGACCCCCAGAATTTAAAATTTGTCAACAGTTCACATTTTACCTGTACTGCTTTTGGTTCTTGATATGATATTAATATTTATTCAGTGCAAGAAAATCTAATTGAACAATATTCATGTTGGATAAACACAGTCAGAGTCGCTGAAGTCACGGGCTAGCAGCTCTCTTTATGGAGAAAAATAGTGACGATCAGCCTAGACGTGCTAGTTTCAATTTCTGAATAGCTGATGTAGTAAATTATGTAGATGACTGACGAAGGAACGTTGCAACAACATACCATATCAAAAGAAAAAAGGAAACATTGCAGCAACATCCAATATCACTACCAGAAAATCGCTAATTCCGACGGAATTTGGCTCGTCCGTAACGTTTCTGATAGGCTTTCCATCGGAAATCCCTTAGTGACGAGCGATATGCCGATGGGACATCCGTCGTAAATTAAAGATTCTATGTGTAGTGAATTGTGCTCATCTTAATCTCATCCGAACAATTACATGCTACTTAAACTGTGTCTGCAGTGAATTGATAATTATTATAGTAGAACATATAAACAGCTTTTAATCCGCTGATTGTTAGAAGACCTCTTACTCTTTGTTGGCATTGGAATCTGACCATTTTGATGTGCAACTTTTGAAATTTGTCAGAGAATATTTTGAAGATGTGGATCAAACATGGGAGACCTTTGAGAAGACACTGTGGGCCCATATTGCAAATTTCTCTAAGCTGGCTAAGGAAAGGTATCGTTGATTGTTTAACGAATTATTTATCAAGCCGTCCAATCATGCTGCCTGCATATAATCTTGTTCTTTTTAGGAGTTAATACTTTGTGTTGCATGCTTATAAAGTACATAACTTGTGAAGTTCTCTTCAAACTTCAGCCACTAGTGTGGTCGGTGGAAGGCCTTCTTGCTTCTTCATTTTTCTTCTTCTTGTTTTTGTGAGATAAATGGTGTTATTGGGATGGACATCTAATGCTGAAATCCGCATATACAAACATATAAATCCAAGATTAGAAGAGGCTGAAAAAAGAAGAGAAAAGTAAATGGTGTTATTGGGATGGACATCTAATGCTGAAATCCGCATATACAAACATATAAATCCAAGATTAGAAGAGGCTGAAAAAAGAAGAGAAAAATAATCTCAAATCCAAGCTATATCCTTAAGTAACCAACCATATGAGTCAAATTGCATGGTTTTCCTTGTTCTTTTCTTTCTCAGAGTCTAGCAAGTTGGATAGCTTTCCCCAATGTTGATGATTATTGTGTTCTGAGTATACTTATCTGGACTATCTATATATGAAGATTGGGTCATTGGTACTCGTATTAGAACCGCCAGCAGCTCCTCATCCGGGTTCATTCGAAAAGCAGGTGACTGCTGGTATATTTGTAAAAGGGATATGCTAATTCAATAAGCAGAAATACCAATGTCCAATCTTGGGAAGTGCAGTAAATGGTATAAACTAAAAGAGTCCCTTTTTTGGTAGAGTAGAGTATTTTCTTTTTCCTTGATAATTTTTTTTTGGTGGAGTATATAATTTCACAAACACTTAATTCTTTTAACAATGATACTCATATAGACATCATCATGGATCTGGACTGCACTACTGAACCGCTTAACTTAACTCTCTAGTCCTATGAGGTAGCTGAAGAGGAAATACAATATGCTATTGTTAAAGTTCTCTGAGTAGCTGTTAGCTTCTTTTCTTTTCTTTTCCTGTGAAATACTTAGAAGGGGATAATTGAAATTTGATATATAAGATAAAGAAAACCCTCGAATTTAAAGAACAAATAGCAACATGTCAATGGTGAAACTAAACTACTGCCTTAAAATAATACACCTTTTGTTCTCTTCAAAGGTATTTAAAACTTAGGCTGCCTCCTAATGATTCTCCATTTCTTTTTTGTTCCGCTTTTGGATGGAACATATCCTATAAATTATTCTCCAAACTATCTTTGAATATTAGCTGACCAATTATTTCAAGTTGTTGGATGCGTGGTACATCCGGCATATCATTTTTCAGATGCAAGTTATGATGCACCTTTCAAGTTGAATAGGCTACCACAGAAGTATAAGAAATTAGCTTTTTGGTGCAACCTGGTCTTTGTAACTAGTGTAGATTCCATGTTAGATATGATCGGGAACTTGCACAATCTGAAAATTTTGTCGCACTATCGTAGTGCTGCTTTTATCTACTATAAGATTAAGCCTATCTATAAAAAGAAGGTTAAGAAATTAGCATGAAGGAATTAAGCTGGAAAGACCACACAGCGCAGTGTTGCTGCCTTTGTCTGCAGATTAGTCTGTGATTTTTTTGGAAAGGTAAGGTAAAAGACTAGTCTCTGATTTTTTGTCGACATTACTGTAGGCATAAGATAGCTCATCTGACCAATGAATCAGTGGCATCTTCTTAAAGTTGAGTTCTTAGACAGGATGAAAGACGCAGAAGTTCGTGGCTAGCGTCTTGAGACTGACTTTGATGTCCAAATTCTTTTTGTTTCTCTGTCCATGAAACAGTGCGTATAGAAGACTAAACGTGAGGAAATAAGAATGCATAAATGGACGAACAAATTAACAAGTGATAATAGATAGGAAATTGTATTCGCATCTCTCAAATCTTAATCTTTAAGACGTGAATGGAGAGGTATACGAGGGAGAGGAGGAAGTGAAGGGGGCCATTGTAAAGTTTTATGAAATCTGTTTAAGGAAGATGTCCAGTGGAGACCAAAATTGGGGGGATTAGATTTTAGTCATAGACCCTTGTGGTCCGGCCTTTCCCCGGACCCCGCGCATAGCGGAAGCTTAGTGCACTGAGATGCTCTTTTAGGGGAGGGGATGAGGGAGTGGTTGGAAAGGGCTATAGCAGAAGTAGAGGTGAGGGAAGCAATGGCGAGTTGTGCAGGGGATAAGGCATCGGGATTGGACGGATTCACCTTAGCTTTCTTTTAACAATGTTGGAGTATAGTAAAAGGTGAGCTGATGGAGACCATTGTGGAATTTTAAGATACTGGAGAGATCGAGAGAAGTCTTAATGCATCTTTCATTACCATTATGCCAAAGAAGGAAGGAGCGACAAGTATAAAATAGTTGAACCTATTAGGAAGCATTTATAAGATTATCTCTAAAGTGCTTTTTAATAGATTAAAAAAGGTTTTGGATGAGACAGTGACCACTTCTCAAAATGTTTTTGTGGAAGGAATACAGATTCTAGATGCAGCTTTGGTGGCAAATGAAGTGGTTGACTCCAGGAAGAAGAAAGGTGTGCCGGGTATTTTATGTAAGTTGGATCTTGAGAAAGCGTACAACCATG
Source organism: Przewalskia tangutica (assembly GCA_029844215.1). Classification (NCBI taxonomy): domain Eukaryota; kingdom Viridiplantae; phylum Streptophyta; class Magnoliopsida; order Solanales; family Solanaceae; genus Przewalskia; species Przewalskia tangutica. The sequence goes on from CM056737.1 coordinate 61,882,318, forward strand.
TGAATTAGGATTTTTTTGGATTTCATAATAGTGAAAATGGGCTTTGGGGACAAATGGAGAAGATGGATGAAGTTTTGCATTTCTACTGCCAAATTCGTTGTTCCAGTGAATGGGAGTCCATGCGGGTTCTTTGGGAGTTCGAGTGGTTTGAGACAAGGAAATCCTTTATCTCTTATATTATTCATTTTGGTGATGGAAGCTTTGAGCAAGATGATGGATAGGGCAGTCAGTGGAGGGTTTTTGAAGGGATTTAATGCTTCATTCAGAGGTCATAGTAATGTGACCGTTACATCTTTTATTCGCAGATGATACGTTGGTCTTTTTGTGATGTAGAGGTGTCCCAGCTAGATCACTTGAGACAGATCCTTTTGTGGTTCCAGGTTGTGTCAGGCCTAAAGATCAATCTCAGAAAATGTGAGATCACTCCGGTGGGAGTGGTGGATAATATCGAGGAGATGGCGCGGGTGCTGAATTGCAAGGTGGGTACTCTACCTACTAATTATCTGGGATTACCATTAGGCGCGTCAAACAAAGATCTGACAGTGTGGAATCTGGTGATAGAGAGAGTAGAGAAGCGACTAGCAGGTTGACAAAAGAGGTACTTATCGAAAGGGGGCAAGAAAGTATTGATCAGAACATTCTATCGAGCATTCCTACATATTTCATGTCACTCTTGCCGTTGTCACATCTCCAAAAGAATGGGGAGGTTTCGGAGTGAAAGACCTCAACGTGTTCAATAATGCTTTGCTAGGAAAGTGGATATAGAGATTTGGGGTGGAAGAGAATGCTTTGTGGAGGGGGGTGGTAGCGGAAAAGTATGGTATCATGGAGGATGGAGGACCAAACATATTACAACTTCGTTTGGGTGTGCATTATGGAGGAATATTATGAAGGGGTGGGAGGATTTCGGTGGTCATTTTCTTTTAAGATTGAGGATGGAACCAGGATTAACTTTTGGACACATAAGTGGTGTGGGGCGAGCGAGTTGAGGGAAGTCTTCCCTAACTTGTACCTAGGGATGTCAGTGGGGCGGGTACCGCCCCGCACCCGCTCCAGTTGGGGCGGGTATGGAGGATGGTTTGGTGGGTGGTGGGGCGGGTATGGGTATCAAAAGTGCTACCTGTCATGGGTAGTGGGGCGGGAGTGAATTTCATATAAGACCCGCACCGCCCGTACCCGCACCGTCCGTACCCGCACCGCCAATACACGCACCGCCTATTAATTTAATTAGGCTATTTATTAATTTATTTGGCCATTTCTTGATTTAAAATGTGACTTCACTAATTTGGGCCATTCCCTTTTTATTAAATCAGCCGAGCGAGCCCAGACCCAACTCAACTCAGCAAAAGGGCAAAGAACCCTACATCTCATTATTAAAATGTAAAATCCTAATTTCACTTCGCAGAAGGCAAAATCACAGTAACCACCAGTAGGGTGCCTTAAGCTAAAAAAAAACTCCACATCGCAGTAGCCATTGAAATATGATATTTATTTACATGATATTTCATCGAAGGAGATTCAATTAATATATATTGAAATATGATACCGCTTTAGTGTCAGAAATAAGGAAGTAAAGTACTAATAGTGTGGAGGATTTTTATTCACCTTATGTGATGATGCCTTCTTCAACGCAGTTATAAAGAGACCTTTTTGCGATCAATTTTTGAAGTTTTGCCTTGATAGATTTGAAGTCGGGCTATGGTCGTCTGCCATGGAGTTAGTATTCGCAAGTTGAATTGGTTTAAATCTAGTGATTTAATTATTTAATCTATTGAAACAACATTTTTATTATAATTTTAATTTGCTTTCGCCCATTTTTTATAGGAGAAACATGGACGCTATTTTAGATAACATCATGGTTGGGCTTCGAAGAAAGTTGTTATTTGTGGGAGCTGTTTAGGTGGGTACCCGCCGGGTAAGTGGGGCGGAGGCAGGTGAAGGATTTTCTACCCGTGATGGGTGGTGGGGCGGGGATGGGGGTGGATTTTAGGTGACGGGTACGGGTATGGGGTACCCTTCCCCCGCCCCAGCCCCGCCCCGCCCCGCCCCATTGACATCCCTACTTGTACCGAGTGTCTTTCCAAAGAGAGATGACGGTCCATCAGATTCGTATGTCACATGAGGGGGTAACTCATTGAGATTTGAGATTCAGAAGGAACCTTCAGGATTGAGAGATGGAAGAACTTCACAATTTGACCGAGATATTGTATGGGCGGGATAATTCAGCCAACATCTCAGATGCATGGAGTTGGCGGCGAATGAAAACGGATTATTTACTGGCAAATCTTATTACAAGTGTTTATTGGTGAGAGGGGAATGTACTTTCCCTCATGATTCTATTTGGATTCCTAGAGCACCGAGAAAGGTGTGTTTCTTTGTGTGGTTGGCGACAAGGGGTAGCGGAAAATCTAAGAAAGAAAAGAATAAACTTTGTAAGTTGGTGCTTTATGTGCAAGAGTTCGGGCGAAAATGTAGATCACCTTCTTCTATTGCATTGCAAAGTGGCTAATAGGTTATGGGGGGTGGCTCTTAATTTATTTGGGATGCAATGAGTGATGCCGGGCACATTGAACAAGGCTTTGCAAAGCTGGACTCATAGGATGGGGAAGAGAAGACTAAGGGAATGGAGTGTTGCCCCCTTAGCAATCATATGAGTTATTTGGAAAGAGAGAAACCGGAGGGCTTTTTAAGGGGTGGAACAAGATTTTGTAAAAATGCAAAGTAGCATGTTGTCTCTAGTTTCATTTTGGTGTACTTATGAGGTCCCTATTTGTATAGAGGATTGGATCTCTTTTGTTGAGAACCATATTTCGGTGTAGGTTCTCTTCTTTTGGTATACACCTTGTATACGGGATTCCCACAATTGTCAATAAAATTATTTACCTTAAAAAAAAAAGAGACATGCAATTAGGAATCTAGGCTAGACAATACCATGTAGTATGTTTGTACTGTTATCCAGATCCTACATAATTGTCCACATACAATCAGTTAGATCAGAAGCTACAATATCACTTTAAGCTTCTCCTTGTCCTTCGTTGTCCTTCATACTTTATTCTTGGTTCTGTACTCTAAATTGTTCGCTCTATAACCACTTTCATAGACCTAGTTTGCTTTCCGTCTATCTTTATTAAGTATTATGATTTGTGATTGTCGTTTATAATTTCAAGTAGTAAACTTATTCATGTACCTTACAAAAAAAGGAGTATAACTTATTCTTCATGTGTTAATTGACTTCTTCTAGTTTGTGCTGAATGTCTTAAAATTTCATTTATTTATTTTTTAGATTCTGATCATGCTCTTTGTTTGTTTGGCATAATTTTCAGCCCACAAACACTCGTCCGTGCTATAAGGTATGTTAACTTAAATGAAAATTTTCATGGTCAATGCTGAGTTGATTAATTAGACATCTGTTTCCATTTATATTTAACATACTTGTACTGTGTCGGAGCTGCCACTGTTATGCCCATAATCTTGGGCGATATTGCACATTTACAGTGTCGTACCTTCTTGCTCATCAATATATGTTTCATGAATCCGGGATCTAGACTGATTATTTATTCACCTTTCTCCAGGGTTGTTGAAATGCAAGAAATCCTAGATCAGCAACTTGCAGAAGAAGCAGCTGAGGCTGAGGGAGGTGGTGCTATGGCTTCAATCGCAAATCCTCGAAGAAATGCCAAGTAGGTTGCTATCTTGCCTGGTTTGTTCTTTGTTTAACTTTCTGCATGCATCAGGCATGTCAAAGTATATCAATGAATATTCTGATTAATGTTTTGGCCTGCAGAAAAACAACTTCTTCTAAAAATCTCACACAGCAGAAGTTGAAGGTTCAGGGAAAAGGATACAAAGACAAATGTTATGAAAGCATAAGGAAATCTGTTGAAGCACGTTTTGACAAATTGCTTGATCAGGAAGACCTTAAAGCAGCTATAGAGGAAGCTAGAGTGGTTAGCATATCTGCTTTTACATGTCGACGTGATCAACTTGCCTGCATTTAGAAGTTAAAACTGTTTACTTCTCCAAAGACAATATTTGTAAGCGACTGAAAGAGAATGATTCTAAAGTAGAATATAATATGGTAAAAAAGCATACATTCATCTTTCATGAAGTCTTTCCGTTTGATAAAACTCTCTACGCTTATCAAGGACCTCCTGGCCTGTTGTCTGTCAGGTATAGTGTCAGGTATAGTATTCATCTTTGTGAGAAAAATATGGAGAAAATACTATAATTGAATTGTTGTGTTTACATGATAACACTGAGCCCTATTTATAGACACTACATTACAATCCTTTTCCTAGTAGGATACTATATATAAAATCCTATTCCTATTCTAACACTCCCCCTCAAGCTGGTGCATACAAGTCATATGTACCGAGCTTGTTACAAATGTAATTAATACGAGGACCAGTGAGAGACTTGGTGAAAATATCTGCAAGCTGATCGCTCGACTTCACAAATTTTGTAACAATATCTTCGGAGATGATCTTTTCTCTGGCAAAGTGTCAGTCAATACTTAGTCCTCTCATGAAATACCAGATTTGATGCGATATGGAAGATCACTTTGTTATCACACACAAGTTTCATTTGACTGATTTCTCCAAATTTTAGTTCTCTGAACAACTGCCTAATCCAAACTAGCTCACAAGTTGCTACAACTATTGCTCGATATTCTGATTTAGCACTTGATCGAGCAACAACACTCTGTTTCTTACTCTTCCAGGACACTAAATTACCTCCTATTAACACACAATATCCGGATGTAGAACGTCTATTAGAGGGTGATCCTGCATAATCATCGTTTATCATCTGTATATCCAACGATCTGCGCATGACTTTGATTTTCGAAAAGAAGTCCTTTACCTGGAGTTGACTTAATATATCGCAGAATGCGGACAACTGCATCTCAATGACTATCACAGGGAGAATCCATAAACTGACTTACGAACACTCACAGGAAACGAAATGTCAGGTCTAGTCACTGTGAAATAATTCAACTTCCCAACCAGCCGCCTATATCTTCCAGGATCACTGAGTGACTCCCCCTGACCTGACAGGAGTTTAGCATTTGGATCTATAGGAGTGTCAATGGGTTTACATCCCATCATTCTTGTCTCCTCAAGAATGTCTAAGACATACTTGCGCTGTCAAATAACAATACCTGACGTGGATTGGGCAACCTCAATACCTAGAAAATACTTCAGTCTGTCGAGATTTTTAGTCTAAAAATGCTAAAAAAGACGTTTCTTTAAATTAGTGATACCTTCTTGATCATTTCCAATTATAACGATATCGTCAACATAAACCACCAAATAAATACTCAAATCTACAGCAGAATGTCGATAAAACAAAGAATGATAATTACTGTGTTGAATTTACATAACCAGGCTCGAGGAGACTATTTTGAACCATAAAATGATCGACGCAATCGACACACTATATTAGACTCCCCCTGAGCTACAAAACCAGGTGGTTGCTCCATATAAACTTCCTCTTTAATATTACCATAGGGAAAAACATTCTTAATGTTCAACTGATAAAGAGGCCAATGACAGACAACAGCCATGGATAGAAGGAGACAGACATATGCTATTTTAGCCACAGAAGAGAAAGTATCATAGTAATCAAGCCCAAATATATGTGTATACCCTTTCGCAATAAGGCGAGCCTTAAGCCGGTCAACTTGACCGTCCGGATTAACTTTGACTGCATAAACCCAACGACAACCAACAGTAGGTTTACTTGAAGGAAAAGAACAAGCTCCCAAGTACCACTCGTGTATAAATCAAGACATCTCGTCAATTTCGCTATCCGGGATGAGAAATGGCTTCATATGTAGACTTAGGAATAGGGACAAAGGACAATGATGATACAAAGGCATAATGGGATGATGATAGACGATGATAACTTAAAAGGATATAATGTGGAATAGTGTTACGAGTGGACCGTTTACCTTTCTGAAGTGCAATCGGTTGATCAGAAGGAGACAAGTCCATAGTAGGTGCAGGGTCCGACGCAGATACGAATCATCCGCCCGATGTTGGTCCGATCTTTGGACACGCGATGATGATGATAAGTCAGAAGTGGTGGAACTGTGACTGGAGATGTAGAAGTAACTGTAGATTCCTCAAAGGTCGGTGTAGATAAAACCTGATGTATAGGTAAGTCCTTAGAGATGATCAGAAGGAGACCTAAAGTAAGGTTGAGATTAAAAAAATATGACATCAACCGACATAAGGTATCGACTGAGATCAGGTGAGTAGTAACGATACACCTTTTGAACTCGAAAATAACCAAGAAAGCCACATTTAAGAGAGCGAGGGGTTAATTTATCTATCTCCAAAGTTAGGTTATGCACAAAACATGTGTTCCCAAAAATATGAGAAAAAGAGTAGAGGTGACTGAGGATATATTATGGAATATGGAATTTGATTCTGAATAGATGATGAGGACATTCATTTAATTAAATGACAAACTGTGAGGACTGCATCTCCCCAGGATTCAAATAGTGCGAGCAGTCTCAATGAGACGTCTATTCTTCCTTTTTGCTATTCTTTTCTGCTTAGGCTGAGGGGTGTACATGCAAAATGTTTGATGAATAATTTCTTGGTGAGTCATAAACTGCTGAAATTGGGAGGATTTGTATTCTAAGGCATTATCACTACGAAAAGTACGAATAGAGACACTAAATTGATTTTGTATTTCAACACAAAAAGTCTTGAATATATAGAGTAACTCAGAACGATCTTTCATTAAGAATAACCAAGTGCATCTGGAAAAATCGTCAATGAAACTATCAAAATAACGAAATTCTAAAGGTGAACTGACTCTATTAGGACCCCCGGATATCAGAATGAACTATTGGAAAAAAAATTTGCACGACTCTCAGCACTATGTGGAAAGGTAGTGTGAGTGTGTTTCCCAAGTTGACACGACTCACAGTCTAATTTGGACAGACTAAACAAACTAGGTGCCATATTTTGTAGCTTGAACAGACTTGGATGTCCTAATCGTTTATGGATTAATTCTGGAGGATATGTAACTAGACTTGCTATGGAGGATTTAGGAGTAAAGGTAAGATAGTAGAGGCCTTATGGTTTATATCCTACGCCAATTGATTGTCTCGTACTGCGGTCCTGCATAATAAAAGAATCATCAAGAAATAGTATGACACAATTTAAGGCACGAGTAAATGACTGATCGATGCAAGATTAAAAGGACAACCAGGGACGAATAACATAATTTAGAGTGATCGAAGATATGAATTTAGCTTGTCCAACTCCTTTTGCTTTTGTTTGGATACCATTGGCTAAAGTAATAGTGGGAAGATACAGTGAATAATTAATATACGACAAAAGTGATTTATCGCCAGAAATATGATCAGAAGCGCCAGAGTCTACAACCCACGACCCAGCGATATTAGATTTTGCGACTGAGGCTACTTGTGGAGATGTCTGTTTACGTGCTCGATACTGAAGGTATTCATTATATTCTTCTTCGAATAAATAAACCCGTGACAGTCTGAGCAATATGAGTATTCTTGGGTGGTCGATCATGTAGAGAATAACATACTTCACGAGCATGTTCATACATATTACAATAACTACACTTAGGTCGAGATTGACATACTTCACGAGTGTGTTCAAACCTTTTACAATAACTACACTTCGGTCTAGATCTTCCAAAATGACCTCTTTTTGTCGAATGTTAGACTATGATGTTTGATTTTTTGATCTCCTTATTAAGGGTTGTGAATTAATCATAGGACTTGAATTTCCAATTCCCGTGTTTTTAGAATTAAAAACATCAAATCCGAGAGATATGATTCAAACTTTAAGAAATCTAAAGAGGCTGATAATGCTCAGAAGCCGTGATCCAAAAGCTGTAGAAAACAATCAGCACAGGAAAATAAAAAGTGACCGAAATCTGAAACAAATTGCACGGTATGGCTCAGAATGAATAGGCGAGCTGACTGGAAAAAATATTCTGCCGAAAAAGTGACTGCCGGCGCCAGAAAATAGTTTCGGTGATCGGAAATCCGAAAAATATTGACAGGGTTTGGTTGGAATTCTTAGGCGACCTCACCTAGAAAAAAACCGGTTCAAAAAAGTGACCGGAAAGACCCTCACGGGCCGGCGCATGGAGCTTACTCGCCGCCGGTGCCGCAACTTCAGGCAGCGCGTGGCAGGTCTTCTGCCGGTACGTTTGGCTGGGTTTGGTCACCGAAGAATGGGGAACCTCGTGGTTGTGTTGGTTTTCACACAACACTAACCAAAAGTGGTATTTACGCAAATCAGATCTAGAAGCCGCCAGAATTTGATGCACATCGACTGTCTTGACCTAATTTTATTTCTCTGATGTTTCTCACCTATGCTCTGATACTATGGGATAAAATATTGTTATTGAATTGTTGTGTTTATATGATTACACTGAGCCCTATTTATAGACTAGTCATTACAATCATTTTCCTAATCATTTTCCTAGTAGGATACTATATATGAAATCCTATTCCTATTCTAACAATCTTGACAAGAATTATCCCCATTTTCCTTCATCTTGCTGGCTGAATACCAAGCTTTCCCGAGCAGGTGTCCCACTCTAGTTGCTGATATCATGCATTCCTAGCTAACTTATTGTCAATGACTCAACGAGATTTCTGATAAAGCAGACACTAAGTGTTTTTACACATTTGGCACCTGTAGCTTTTAGCCTATCACTTCTCCACACTCGGCAAAGTTTCCCACCTTTGGTTATGTTGTCTCTTTTGAGTTTTACTGCCTTCATGCCAAAGAACGGCTTGAATTGAAAGGCTGTTGTCTCTCGTAATTAGCTACAGGGAGAGGAACACCTTGAAGGATTTACAAGGGATGCAACAATGAGAAGAAAAATAAGGAGAAATGAAACTCTGGGAAAAGACGCACAGTTGGCTATGCTGGCTATGCTCCTGGAATAATGAAATTTCAAACAATCAAAGACAAGCGGGATGTGATGAGACAAATAAAGAATATGTTATGAGAATGAGTTCTTATCTGCGTTGTAGAAAATTAGAACCCTTTTTGCTTGGAGGTGCATGTCATGCTTTTCTTTTTAAAGCCTTTTGTTTTGAACAAATCCATGATAACTTTTTTCCGTAAGACATGTTATCATGGGTTTAACATATTATATTAACCCATGAACTTGTTGAGAAGATGACTAGATAAAACGTTCTTGGAATTGATCCCCATTTTGTTACTTTGCTAGGTTAAAACAGTAGGAGGAAGAATACAGTCTGGATACGTAAAGTGCTAAGGAAGGTGTGCTTCTTCACGTGGTTAACTACTAGAGGGGTGATTTTGACCACAGAGAATCTTAGGAAACGAAAGGTGGGCTGCTTGAGTTGGTGTTTCCTATGTAAGGAGGCACGTGAAGGCGTGCACCGTATTTTATACATTGTAAAGTAGTCACGAGGCTTTGGTGGGATATCTTTAGATAGTTTGACATTTCATGGGCAATGCCGAAAACCGCGAAGGAGTTGTTGTTCAGTTGGAAGGGTGAAGGGTGGAGCTAGGAGAAGAAGGCACAAGCCTTAGAATGTTACTCCTCTTGCTTTAATGTGGGTCATTTGGAAAGAGAGAAATATGAGAGTTTTTGAAGGGGTGAGATGAGTTTCGCTTAATTGAGGAGTAGTCTCCGATCCCTTACTTTCTTTTGGTGCACCCATGTAGTTCTTGTTTGTATAGAGGAATGAGTGTCTTTTGGAGAGAACCATATTTTGTAGGTTTCTCCTTTGTTGGTATCTCGTGTATACGGCCAAGTTGGCCTTGTTATTATCAATGAAAAACTTTACCTTGATAAAAAAAGGTAGGAGGTGGAATTCAGGGTGAGAGATACATACTCCTGTCAGAGATAAATGACAAAGTAGAGGAAAATTGACCTTTGCAGTGATATGTATATATTCTCATAATTGCAGATATCCTTTCTTATATTGGTATTGACATGCTATCTCATCGATTTCAGATAGGAGAAGAGCTTGGAGAGATATATGACTATGTGGCTCCTTGTTTTCCTACAAGGTTTGTCCTCTGCCATTTTCTTTTCATTTATCAGGATCAACTAGATTTAGTGATAGATAAACAAAGCATTACATGTCTAGAAAGAATAACCTCCTATTCATACTCTTAAGATTGTCCTCGGGGAATTCCAACTATCTCAATTTGGGAAATTACTTGGCAAAATAACTCTTATCTCTAGCATAGTCACAATCTGAAATGCTCCTCATTGCTATTAATTGCTTTCCTACTACTGATAAAGTATAATATTCTATATAACTCAATGTTATATAGTCGATCATCATGTTGTTCTTAATATTTCGGATGATGGAGAAGTTTCACATGCATAATGTCGGTCCGATTTTCTTTAAAATGCTTTTGTTAGCTGTAAGCTATGCTTGTGCGAAATAGGCGTGATTTTTTTATCTTAATCATGCAACACTTTCAACTCAGGGGCATAAAAAAAAGGAAAGAAAAACTCAAGAGGAGTCTATACCCTAATATCTCTTTAACAGTTGATCTACTTCTGTTTCTTTTCTGTATGTTGTTATGTCCATTCTAACTCATACTTTATATGGTCTCAGATATGAAGTTTTCCAGCTCATGGTAAATCTTTATACGGAGAGATTTGTTCAGTGGCTGAGAAAGCTGAGTGACCAAGCTACTAATATGACAAATATAGAGATTTTAAAGGTTATGCAACTTTTATCATATTGGCATTTTCTTTCTTTTGGATTACTGAAGGATTACTTTGGCATCAGAAACTGTTGTTTGTATGATTAAAATCTAGATAATACAGGAATCTTATAACTATTGAATATCGAAGTCATAAAAAAGCATCTCAGTCAGTTTTTTTAATCTGAAGAATATTTTATATTAATTCCTATGCTGTGATCATAGGCTCATCGCTTTCAGGTCAAAAGTTGGTATGATTTGTTCAGTGGTCGAGAAAGCTGAGTGACAAAGCTAATAATATGACGAGTATATAGATTTTAAAGTTAATACAACTTTAATCATATCAGCATTTTCTTTTGGATAAGTTAAGGATTATGTTGGCATTAGAAATTGTTGTTTGTTTGATTAAAAGCTTGAAAATATGGAAATTTATATAAAAAAAGGGCAACCCGGTGCACTAAGCTCCCGCTATATGGAAATTTTATATACTATAGAATTGGAAGTCATAAATCAAGCATTTCAACCAGTTATTCTGTATCTAACGAATATTTGACATTCATCCCTATGTTGTGGTCATAGGCTCATAGCTTTGAGGTCAAAATTTGGTCAGATATGATTGTTTCTTTTCCTACTTGTTATGGACTTTTTTCTTTGTATTTACTTGTATACAAATTAGCGGGTTCAATTTTACCTTCTTATCACTGCTTGTAATTTATCTCAATGTTACCAAATTGTGTATCCCATCCTTCTCGTAAACATTCACGAATAGTGCTATAGCATCCAGTCATGGTCCGTGGGGAAGTAATCTGAAATTCCTTATCCATGTTAATAGTTTACCTAATAGATTTCCATCATGAGAAAGACAGTCACGTCTAAGTGTTTCGCTTTGGTTTCCTATCCCCCTTTTTGGTTTTTTTTTGTCAGGTAAAGTTTTCCATTAATAATAACAAGGTCATCATGGCCGTATACAAGTGGTATACCAAAAAGGAGAATCCTACAAAATATGGTTCTCTCCAAAAGACACCCAATCCTCTATACAAACAGGAACTACATGGGTGCACCAAAAGAAAATAAGGGATAAGGGATTGGAGACTACTACTCAATTGAGCAAAACTCATCTCCACCCCTTCAAAAGCTCTCCTATTTCTTTCTTTCCAAATGACCCACATTAAAGCAAGAGGACTGACATTCCAAGTCTTGTGCCTTCTTCTCGGAGCTTCACTCTTCCAGCCGAACATCAACAATTTCACGTATCTAGGCATTACCCAAGAGACGCCAAACCACCTAAAGATATCCTCTCATAACCTCAAGGCTAATTTGCATTGTAATAGAATATAGCCCACATCCTCACCCGTCTCCTTACAAAGGAAGCACCAGCTCACACAAACAACCTTCCGTTTCCTAAGGTTCTCTGCCGTCAAAATCACCCATCTAGTAGCTAGCCACCTAAAGAAGCAAACCTTCCTCGGCACCTTAGGAATCCAGACAAAGGCATGTGGGAAACTAACCTCTGCCCTAAGCAAGAGATTCTCATAGAATGACTTAACTGAGAACGAATTGTTATTCCCTAGCTCCCAACTCAAAGCATCAGGTCTGTCAGTTGGCACACAATGCTTTTTGGTTCTTTTGTGTGGTAACTGAGTTTTTGTGACCATGAGCTACATAATTCTGCAAAAGCGAAGTGCAGGTTCCTGTCTTACCCATAATTTACTTTAACCACTTCCCATCAACATCTCTCAGCATTAGCATATTCATCTTCCCAAAAACTTTTCTTTATGGGTGAGGGAATGCTCTTCCGCTCTCTCTCCCCTTTGCAAGAGATTTTGCTTTGATTCAGAATTGAGATCTTTTCTGAATCCATGAATTAGGTAACAGGTTGGGTGGTCGACTACCAAGAAAGTCTAATTGAACTTGGAGTTGATGATTCTTTAGCTCAAGTTTGCTCTGAGAGTGGTGCAATGGATCCTCTCATGAATGCGTATGTTGAGAGAATGCAAGCTACAACAAAGGTTTAAACTACTATTATCATAATTGCTTTTCATATTATTTTAGGACATACATAATGCTGACTTTTTTCATGTCATTTCGTAATATAGAAATGGTACTTGAATATCCTTGAGGCAGACAAAGTACAGCCACCTAAAAAGACTGATGATGGGAAACTTTACACACCTGCTGCCGTTGATTTATTTAGGATCCTGGGGGAACAGGTGCAAATTGTACGAGAAAATAGCACTGATGTCATGTTATACAGGATTGCTTTGGCTCTCATTCAGGTAAGTTCATTGATTGATTTTATATGAGGACAGATGTTATGTTAAATTTAAGAACAAAGTGACTTCTTCACCATTATTGGATTTCCTCTTCTTCTGTCTGTCACCTCTCTCCCTCCCCCCCCCCCCCCCCCCCCCCTTTTCTTCTCAAGAGGTCACTATCTCGCCTATATACTGAAGTGAGGATATTTTACTAGATGCTGCTTTATTTTTTAGAGAGTGGGAGGAGTTGTTCTGTTTATTATATTTCCACTAGTGTTCTAGTTTTTGCAGCTGGAGTAATTTTCTGGTATTTCAAGATTCTAAAGATCTATTGTCTTGTATTTTGGACTTCTATACAGTGAATTTAGCTGACTAGTTCAATATATACATCTACAAGGAAAAATCTTCAATTCCTTGCATTCTTTTGGCATCGTAATCATGCGTGTGTTAAACAAACAAACTCTAATTTTTCTGTAGTTTTTCTCAACAAATTTGTATATCAAGTGATTTTCAAGTACTTGTAGTTCTTGTAGAAAATATTTCACGAGGACTTGGAAGTATTATTTGGACTTTGTTGAGAGAAGCAGTTCTCCTGAAAAGCTTTATCTTCTATATCCTCCTCAAGGAGGAATGTTAGTTTTTCCAGTTTTAGTTGCCAAGCTATCCTTTAATGAGGAGAGGGAGAATGAGGGAATGAATCTTGTCCTGAAAATGAAGGGACTTATTCATATTTCTCTCCCCTTTCTGATAAATTGCTGGTATATACTCCATATGAAGTAGAGTTTTTTATTAGCAACAGCTTGATTTTCTGGTTTCTGAAAAGAAACTGATCTGATGGTTACTTGATAATGTTCCTTTCCAGGTAATGATTGATTTTCAAGCAGCTGAGAGGAAGAGATTGGAGGAACCTGCTTCCGAAATCGGTCTGGAATCCCTATGTGCAATGGTTTGTAAAATTTAGAAATCTGAACTGTTTATTGTGAAGTAGAAAGATCTTTGAATTATTCTGGTGCTTTACAACTATGCTAAGAGCTTGACACTCGGCAGATTAACAATAATCTTCGCTGTTATGATCTCGCGATGGAGCTAAGTTCTAGTACTCTTGAAGCTCTCCCACTGAACTATGCTGAGCAGGTCCTTATTTTTTTCTGCCCTCCTCCTTGACTGCTGCGTAAATCTTCTGTGCTTTATCCTGATTGCTGTTACTGCCTTTTTTATCTGAAGTCGTCATGTCTGTTACTCCCTCCGTTTAAAAATGTTTGTCTTACTTCCTTTTTAGATCATTTCCAAAAGAATGCTTCTTTCCTTTTTGGAAACTCTTTAATTCCAACTTTCCACATGACATATGTAAGCCACAAGATTAAAGGGCATTTTTGTACATTCTACATATCTTTAACAACCACAAGATTCAAAAGTCTTCTTTACTTTCTAAACTTCGTACCAAGTCAAAACCAGACAAACATTTTGAAACGGAGGGAGTAGTTTACATCTAAGATGAATCTGATAGAATTTTATTATTGTATGTTGTTTCTGATTAAAAATATAATAGACAAAAGTGGTTCATATGTCCATGTCTTTAGCTCTTATTATTGTTACAATATTGCCGTGGTCTTGTGGATCTTGCTGGTGTTATTATATTTTTACCTTTAACTTTCAGGGTAAGAAAATAGTCTCATTTTTTGGTAGGTGTAAATGAGTCTCATTTATAAGGTCGAAGGGTTGTACTGGAGACTGATGTCCACAGCTATAGGAATATGTTTTTTCTGAATTCTGATAAACTAAACCATCTAATCTCTCTGTACCCCATGTAGAAGATGGAAAGCACAACATTCTAAACACGTTCTGAAAGAAACTTATCTTAGAAGTATTGACATAGGGCTCTAACCAAAAACTTGATATGACAACCAATAATATATGTTGCCACAGAAGATTTTACCCTCTTTTTTTTTATATAATTTCTTTTCCCTTTTTCTGCAATGAAAGAACAATGTTTTCCAGTTAAAAACTCAAGAAATGAAGTGGAAGCACGTAAATTTTTTCAAACAGTCAGATAATCTCTCCACAAACACTTATCAAAGAAAAGTAGAAATGTGAAAGGGTCACATTGATCTTCTATCACAAATGTAACGATGTGGTTACTAATCCACAATGGACCTACAATCAGAATAGCTTGCTTCATGTGAGTAAAGCATGAGGCGATGCCGCAATGTAACATAGAAGAATCAGAAGTTGGCTGCAGAAATATGAGCATCTAGGAAGTTTATATTTCCGTATGAATGTGTGTGTGTGTCTGTATGGTTTGATCAAAGATTCCTGCTCTCAAGCCTCCAAATTCAAGCAACTCCTGCTATTTCCCCTTCATTCTCGGTGAGAACTGAAATTCTGCACTGCAACAGTGGTACAACACATAGCTCAATACTACCATGTTTTACGATTAAGATAATCTAATACATGGACCTGCTACTGCCTGATGTAAACCAGCAAGTATTTCTGTTCTTTGATGTTGTATGATATGATTTGTTTTGAATATATGGATGTCAGAGACGGTGGCAGAGTTCTGCATTCAACTCTTCTTGTCAATGTGATTATTTGTTAAGTCCTAGTTATTAGTCCTAAAAGTTGCATTTCTGGCACTCACATCGAGCTCTTGTCAATGGATTATTGTTAAGTCCTAGTTGTTTGGCCTAAACGTTACATTTCTGGCACTCAAATTAACTTCTCTTATGTTAAGTTCTTTGATTGCTCCTCAGGTTAATTTCGAGGATACTTGCAAAGGTTTTCTAGAGGTTGCAAAGGTATATTAAAGGCTTGCTTTTATGGATGCCTGTGACTTTAATATTATAATTAAGTGGTCAACCTATCTTTTTGAGGATTGATTTTGTTTTTTACAATCTCTAGAGTTAATTCCCCACTCAATTTGTATGGAGGACTTTAAAGGGACGGCCTATTGGAAATTAGATTTAAGCCAGATGTAGGTGCATTAATTAAATATTGCTCAAGGTTTAAGGTCTCAATAATCGTCATGTGCATGACACGTCTCTCTTCTGAAGCAATATTAACGACATGTATTCGTTATGGGCACCCTTTGAGGTGCAGAACTTTAGAAAATTGAAGTAGCCCATGTAAAATGCATAACTCATCCAAAGTCTCTATCGGGAACAAATTGTCTCTTGCCATTTCAACTTATTATATGATCTATTTAAAACGTAGCTTCTCAGGAATGGAAATAGAAATATTCAACATCACAAATTATAAATCATCACATTACTTAGAGGGCACATCCGCACAGGTAGCATACATGGAGATAGAGGTCGTTTGATATGGCTTGAACATGCCCTATGTAGACCTTATAATGGTTGAAAGTGATAAAAAAAGTATAAGTTCATCTAAAATCATAATGAGGGGAATGCCTATTTTCTTTTTAAAAAACATTGAGGGAGATTGTTCAAAACTCCTACAGTCTTTTGGAATCAATCGGTAGTTAAGAGCAGAGCAAAAAAAAGCAAATGATTCATATTGGCAATATGGAGTTAAAATTAAGGCTTAGTTTATTTTTATCAGGTTTCATATTTAATGTAACCATTAAGTCTTAGTTTATTTTCCTTTAGGTTGTGTCTTGATCAAATAAAATATTTATATTAGGTTGGGCTTGTGCCAGGAGTCCTTATTGTCTGTTTTGAGACTTCTATGCTAGTGTGGAGATAAGGGATTAAGTGTAAGATTTAGAGAACTTTTAACGTTAGGGAACTCTTAATTCGCCTTAAAAGACAAGTTATCTTGCTAGTGTTGGAATGAAATGGACCATACTTTAATGGATATGGAGGGCTTGTTTTCGTTCCGAGTAGCTTGGAATTGAGGCATACTTGATGGGTTGATTGACAAATTAAATCCAACACATAACTTACATGTCTCAAATAAGCCCACTAAAGGCGTAGCCTCTCAAACCATACAAATAAAGCAAACCCGTGCACTACATCTGAAATCAATACCAAATACCCAACAACATGAATCCAAAACCCTTTTTTTGCGTACCCAAGTTGAACAATCATCGGAGGTGATTGTTAGTGTTTGTTGCTTAGAGGTCTCAAGTCTTGTGTGAGCAAAAAATCTATGAGAAGGGGAAGACTAGTGGACTTGACACTCAGGATGACAAGAATGGGGAGTAAAGTTCAAGGAGTAGACTATAAACCATATATTACCTTTACGAATACTTCGTATCTGACTTACTCTCCTCACTAATTGCAGGAAGCTGTTCATCAAACTGTCAGTGTTATCTTTGAAGATCCAGGAGTAGAGGAATTGCTCGTTAAGTTGTACCAGAAAGGTGAGATGTTCCTCAGATTTCTCTGTTGCTAGGAGCTCTCGTTCCATCTGTTGGAAGCATTTATCTTAGAATTGTTACTATCTTTTAGTGGTTAAGGTTGGATCTATCTGTCTTTGTGCTATGTTCACAAAGAGATTCTAATGATTTTACGTAGTACAGTGTCTGCACAGTAGGAGTATACATCGATGAGCTTAAAGTAAGCGTTTTGACGAATATACTTTGTTGATTCAACAAACAATCAACTTTTATTAACCAAACTGGGACATTGAGTTGGGTTCAAGGGATTGCTAGAAAAGATAGATGCAGCCAATTTGGAATTAACCTAGCAATTGACGTTAGAAACAAGATCTGCAGCCATTATGTACTGTTCTGCAACCTAGCAATGGACACTAGAAGCGAGATATTTCTATCCATAGAGAAAGGAGTCTAACCATTATGTACTGTACCAAATATGAAGAATTCTATCGTCTTCTTGCCTACCAAAAAAGAATGTGAAGCGTTCTGTTAATGAATTAATTCAAGTCAGATATTATGCAAATGATTTAAGCTGTCGTAATTCTAGAACTCTAGCCTCCACTTGAGTATTCTATGTTTCATATCTCAGATTGGTTGGAAGGACAGGTTACCGAGTTCCTAGTTGCAACATTTGGAGACTACTTCACAGATGTTAAGATGTGAGTTTACTTCTGTGCTTAGCTCTTATGAATAGCTTGAATGACATCATCCTGTTATTGTGCTCATCCTATGGAATGTTCTTTATCCTATTGATGTGAACTATTAAAATATTCTATACTCATATGCGGCAGCAGCAACAGTTTCTAACTGTGGAATATCCTAGAATGAGTAACACGTATATCCTTAACTTTTGTATGTTTTCACAAATTTATAAAGGTACATTGAAGAAAGATCGTTTAGGCGTTTTGTCGAGGCTTGTCTGGAGGAGAGTGTTGTTGTATATGTGGACCATCTACTCACCCAGGTTTATTTAAAAAGTTCCTTACAGTTCATTTATTTAATACAGCTTTTATTTTTGGGTTGTAAGTTAGTTGACTATTTTTATGTCCCCTCATGGTAGAAAAACTATATTAAAGAAGAAACGATTGAGAGGATGAGGCTCGATGAAGAGGTTCTCATGGATTTCTTTCGGGAGTACATTAGCGTTTCTGTAAGCCCAACAACTTTCTTATTGAGCTCTTACTATTACCTGAGATATGCTTTAAATTTTTGGGGAATTTCGAAACTCATGCACTTCTATTAATTCACTTTTTTTTTGTTGGGAGGGGGATATATATGCACCTCAGCGGCTCAGCTTATGTGCACATCTTTTACTCGTTTCTTATCCAATTTACTTCTGCATTTTCAGATATGGATGAGTATTGCCTTTCTGTCTAGAAAGCTTTCCAATCCTTTATGTGAATTTCCTGTTCTAGCTTTATGAGTTTAATGCTTTCAAATAACAAAGTGATTGTGTAGTCACAAATTGCAATACCAGTCTCTTCTATCATTATTTTGGCTCAATGTAGAACTTAAAACTCCAACTGCTTTTTTAATTAATTTCTTTATAAGGTTTACTTATTTTAATTTACTATTGGCAGTGTCAATTTAAGGCATTTTTTTGGGCTAAAATGGTGACAATTTAATTCACCCTATATTCAATCTGGTATCAATTAAACAGAAAATAAGAATGAAAAACACTAGACTTGTGTAATATAATGTTACGGCCATTTGCAACGAATTCAAAAAAGAAAAGGATTTGAATCCGCTTTTAATCAGTACATGTAAAAAGAATAAACAGATGCATGAATCTCTTATTTTCAGTTTTAGAGTGTAACTCTAGGGGAACATTGGATAAGTTAGCAGCAGTTTGCCAGCAAGAGAGTAAAGATTTTGCAAACAAGAGAAAATACTTTGTTTAAAATAATGACAAAAGTGATTTTGTGATCCAGGATAATGAGTTTAAGAGCCTTTTTGTGACTCAAAGTTGTATTAGGTTTCACATTTTCTTTTATGAAGGAGAATTCCATTAAAAGGCATCAAGAAGATGCAGACAAAATTACAGAAAAGAAGATGATGTTTGCTCAGATACACACACTAAGCTATAACTAAGATTTCTAACGTTAGAGTAGTTATAAAAAGAAAATAAAACATCATATACTGTATAAAAGTTTTATTTCATGTATTTTTTACTAGAGTTTAATCCCTCATTTATGTTTTACTATCAAATCGAGGTATTTGGAGATCATACTTCAACTTTATACTACAATATCATGTGATAAACATGTAATTGTAAATAAGGAAAACTTGGTTACAACATTTTAGAGACGAAATGGCCATATATATTTTCTAATATATCTTCTATACGTGAAGGATAGAGTAAATATTATATTACTGAAATTGGATCCTAGAAGTATTATGCTGCTTGCCTATATCTAAAGTACCAAACTCTATCAAATGTGAATGAAAAACAAAAATTTACAGCAAAAGGAGAGGCAAAATAAGTAAGCAACTGGCAAGAGAATCAGAGAGATTGGAAATTTAATGTAGTCACGATTCTAAGAAGAAATAAAGGTATATACTTTACCGAATCCATTAGATCCGTAGCACTAGGTGACTTTTAATTGTTGGACTAGTTAATTGAGGGTTTTCTGTGGATAGTTTCTTTGCGACTCAACAAAGATGTGTATTGGTTGTCTCCCCTTTGGATGCATTATTTCTAATTAAAGATTTTCTTATCAACTGAAAAATAAGGTTACTTCTAAAATATCATTAGGATATGAATTCAATCTTCAAGCTATTTAGTGAAATACTAACATAATTTAAAAGATCTTACTGCCCAGAGCTTTGGTCTAGTGGTAAGAGTGCAACGCGTGATGGCCTAAAAAAAGAAAAGAGACCACAACGCATGTTTGTGGATTAGCCGCATGTCACTAGCTCAAATCCTAATAAAAGTGTCTAGTATTTAAGTGGAAAATGATAAAGAAACAAGCTCATTATCCACCTAGTTTCGAACCATGCGCCATCTGGCCCTCGGGAATTTCTAGGTTAAGAAAGAAAAAAATTAACTGATCCTACTTGTCCAATTGAAATTTATATATTTGTGTTACTGGTGCTTCAAATCACACACACGTGTGTGTTGTGTGTGGGGAGAACTGGAGCATTCGGGCAGGTACTGGGATTTCGGGTACTGCAGGAGCATTAAGATCGAGGAGGTTAAGGGAGCTGTTCGCAGAATGCGCGGGGGAAGAGCGACCGGGTCGGATGAGATCCCAGTTGATTTTTGGAAGAGCATAGGCAGGGCAGGCGTGGAGTGGCTGACTAAGCTGTTCAACGTCATTTTTAAGACGACGAGAATGCCTGAAGAATGGAGGTGGAGTACTATGGTTCCTCTGTACAAGAACAAATGCGATATCCAAAGTTGCAATAACTATAGATGTATCGAGCTGTTGAGCCACACTATGAAAGTTTGGGAAAGGGTCGTGGAGATGAGGGTGCGAAGAGGCGTGTCTATTTCCGAGAACCAGTTTGGATTCATGCCGGGGCGTTCGACTACAGAAGCCATCTTATTAGGAGGTTTATAGAGCTGTATAGGGAAAGGAAGAGAGACTTACATATGGTTTTCATCGACCTCGAGAAGGCATATGATAGTCCCTAGGGAGGTTCTCTGAAGATGTTTGGAGGCTAAAGGTGTACTAGTGGCGTACACTAGGGCGATCAAAGATATGTATGATGGAGAATCGACCAGGGATGGTAGGAGACTCGGGGCACTTTTCTGTGATGATGGGGCTACACTAGGCATCAACTCTTAGCCCATTCTTATTTGCCTTGGTCATGGATGGACTGACGCGACAAATCCAAGGGGAGGTGTCATGGTGTATGTTATTTGCAGACGACATAGTCCTGATTGATGAGACTCGTAGCGGAGTGAACGAAAAATTGGAGGTTTGGAGACAAACCCTGGAGTCTAAAGGGTTCAGGTTGAGTAGGACCAAGACAGAATACGTGGAGTGCAAGTTCAACGACGAGAGCGACTGTGAGACAGGCGGGGAAGTGAGGCTTGAGACTCAGGTCATCCCGAAGTAAAAGCTTTAAGTACCTCGGGTCTATTATCCAAGGGAGTGAAGAGATTGATGATGATGTCACACATCGTATTGGGGAAGAGTGGATGAAATGAAGGCTTGCGTCTGGAGTCTTGTGCGATAAAAAGGTGCCACCAAAGCTAAAAGATAAGTTTTATATGGTGGTGGTTAGACTGACTATGTTGCATAGGGCGGAGTATTGGTCAGTCAAGACGTCGCACACCCAAAGGATGAGAGTGACAGAGATGAGGATGCTAAGATGGATGTGTGGGCATACGAGGAAGGATATAATTAAAAATGAAGATATACGGGCCATGGGAGTAGCCTCGGTGGAGGTTAAGATGCGTGAAGCGAGGTTGAGATGGTTTGAGCATGTGCGGAGGAGGGACACGAATGCCCCAGTGCGGTGGTGTGAGAGATTGGCTATGGACGGGTTCAGGAGGGGTAGAGACAGACTAAAGAAATATTGGGGAGAGGTGATTAGACAGGATATGGAGTAGGCGAGACTTATTGAGGATATGACCTTAGATAGGGGGTTGTGGAGGACACAAATTAGGGTAGAAGGGTAGTAGGTAGTCGAGCGTAGTCCTACTTACGCTCACAATCTGGTAGGGTAGGGTTATTACTATAGGCATGCCTAGCATATCATACGAATAGGTGTAATGCTGCTTTATACTCTTCTGTAGCCATGAGGCGAAGTTTTCTTTTTGCGGCGTCCTAATTGGACACCATTACTGACTTGTCACACTTAATCCAATCGACGCCAAAATCAATAAAAAAAATCCGGCAGCATAACAATGCATCTATAACATATGCCCAAAGTAGCAAGCCGACAAGGCTGCCTTACATAAGGGTGTACCTGTCTCCTATGGAGTCACAACTAACCAACATGTCATAACAAGGCTGGCCAAAGCGTGCCACCAAATAGTATCACATATCTGGGAACACCCTGACAAAATATAACATCATGACTAACCAAAACAGGTTTACATCGTTGACCACTGTTGTCTGCACTTCTGCGAGTACAATAATGATATATGAGCGAACGTAGGTCAAGATTAAAGATTCATGCCAAGCGACTAAGCTCGAATTAATGGAGCCCTCCCACAGTGAGTGGAAACTCTGGGCGGCGGATCACCAACACGAGAACACAGTACTGCGGGCGTAAACGCGGCCCCAGAAAGGGGTCGATGCGAAATAATGTACTGAGTATGTAAAACATATAGAACTGTAAAGCAGAGCATAACTGGCCAATAGATAACAAGAGGCATGTAAGATTATCAGATACCAATCCCAACTGTACCATGGAAGACAGAGAATCAATCGTGCCTTACCAAAATGAGAGTCGACTGCGCCTTATGAAATGAGAGTCAATGTGCCTTATTAAATAAGTATACCTTTCAAAAATGGGATCACCTGCGTCATTTTTAAAAGGGGAATTCTACTGTACCTTTTCAAAGTATGAAAATCATGTCAAAATCAGGGACACCTGCCCATAGACTCGTTACGCACATGAAGCATATATATCACCAATATCACAGAAGCATGCTCGTGGAATACCACATCACCGTCAGCATGTACATGGTATGATGTATAATCAATATCAAAGGAGCATGCCCGTGGAATTCCAACATCACTGTCGGCACGTCTATAGAGTCATGTCAAAATCATGAACTCCTACCCTCAGAATATAATAGCACGGGACTCGAACCCGTCTAGGTACATATATATCATGGGACTCGAACCTAAGTAAGTATATATATCGTGGGACTCGAACCCACGTAAGTATATAGAATAATATAATGTCATGGGACTCGAACCCGCATCATGGAGAGCTAATCCATGGAATAATAATAAACCGAGAGTTGAACCCGCTTGGGACTCGAACCTAAGTAATATAATAATAATAGCCGGGACTCGAACCCGGAACATACAATATATTGCCGGCCCGCTATGTAAGGGACTTGGTGAAGTGAAATACAACACTTGCACGAATAACTATTATGAGAAACCATATGCAAGAAGAGATCCATCTTATTACTTTATTAGAAGGTATAACACGTCTTCTACTTTAGAAAGCCTAAGGCATCATTAAATCATGAAAGATTAAGGATAGAAGGAATAACCCCACCTTATACTCTAAAAAGCTCAACTATACAACGTACGTCCGCCGTATGTCCCTTCTCTTATAACACCCGAGACACTAACACTTGTAGTCTCAACCACTTTCACTTTCCAACATCAAGCAACTTACAATCTAAAGCCAAGTTACTCATACTCATCAAATCAATTCACTTTCACCTATAGAATCATGTCACTTATCCTCCTTAAATCAAGTAATTCCTTTCATATACTATAATGAATCTGATTTACGATAACATATCCTAATTGCCTAGTTAAACCATTACAAGCCGTTAGTAGTTTATATCTTTTATAACGATCTTATCAAATCAGTCGTGATCTAAAAATGTAAAATAATTGTCTTATCTTAGTTTATATGCAGATGGAAGTCTAATCATTTCAATATGGTTGATTGTCATGTAATATTGCAATGACTTATTTTAACATGTTTATTAAAAATATACCTTCTTATTTATTAAACCAGTTCCAGCGTTTAATACTTATTGGTTACTTTGGATTGACAGAGTCAAATTGGCTTCAGTGTTTACTAAAGACTCTCAGGAATACCAACCTCTTTCCTATGTGCCTTGATAAGGACTTAGGAATAACTTTAGACATGCTTTTAGCAAAGAATCAATAATATAAATACTCCTTAACTTCTAAGAGTAGAATAACTTATGGAACAACATCACAATTATCTTCATACGCAGAACATGCCAAAAGAAAGAAGGAGTTGTCTTAACATACCTTTTAGTCGAACTAGTCAACTCAATATCAAGATACGTCCCGTCTCGTACGTCAATCTATAATAAAGGGTAAGACGCCCGTTAATTCTACGATTTCTAGCGTAAGTTGTATCGAAAGACGACTTCCTTTTCTTTAGAAATTCGGGCAACACTTCCTCTGTTTATGTGCGTATCCACGATTAACCAACAAACCAACAATACCAACAACCGACCACCATTCCAAGGTGTAACCAAAACAATCTCAAATACTCCTTTTACGCCATAGTGTACATTCCTTCTCTTTTACACTTATACAATTCAACAACTTCAATAACCAAGGCGATTAAGTCCTATAGTTAGCATAGAACACCTTTTCCATTTTAATCCTTTTAGGACATGTATAGTGATTACCATAATGTGTATGTATATGCATAACTCATATTTCCGTCACCATAATTTCACCAAAACAGCCCCTTAAATTACAATACAACATGTCCACTAATTTCCATACAAATTCGGCCAACAACATTACCAATTCCATATTTTCTTTCTTAACTTCTTATAATACAATTCATGTTCCAATAATTCCTTATGAACACTATAATCTAATTATCAAGATTTCTTCTTCAATTCCCACATGCAATTTGTGATAATGATAACAACACAACCATTGAACACAACAACTCCAAAATTGATAGAATTAGCTTCAAAATCGGTCCAACACATTTCAACAATCACATGCATGTTTTAATTCTATTTTTCCCTTAATCTAATTTCATATCTTAACACAAGTTTCTTTCCTTAATCTACAACAACATGCAACTACAATTATAGCATAGAAAGAAGAATTTTCATACCTTAATTTAACCCCCAAAACAGTCCCGATTTTTAGCCACTGCTTTGTCAGCTGAACTTGTAATGTCCTTAATTCTCTACTCAGATGTCCTATCGACGAGCAGTTTATTGTGTTGGAAACTAGACTCGACGAACTTCATGTTAGGCTTTTGAAACACCTAAAAACTCCTAATATACTAGGAGATATACCCCTCCAAAGTTGACTAAAAACTGCCAGCAAATCCCGATTTCTGCCCAAATTTTCCCTAATTTTTGGCTTCTAATTCTTCACTTCTTCAACTCCAATTCAACATGCAACCATTCAATAATATTAACCCATCATTCTAACATATTTTCCTTCCAAAATTCTTGTTCAAAACTTGAAGAAAACCCCCTCAAATTTTCGGTCCAACGGATCGAAAAATACCCACTCTTTTGGGCTAAAGAAAATCTCCAATCTTGGCTTCAATTGTGTAGGATAATTAGTCTAAGAAGATGAAGTAATAAACTAAATTTTTTTTGCTACAAAAAGGGAGGGGAAATTCGGTCTAGGGGGATGAAGAAGGAGGAGAGAGTTGATTTTGTTTAAGTGAGGAGGAATGAAGTTAATTAGGGCAATGTATTAGAATTATCAGATTTCTAAATGTTCACTTTGGTCCCCCCTACATGTTACACTTGACCCCTTAAGTGTCTACTTAACAAATTAATTCCCCCAAATAATAAATCTTAACCCACTTCTTTCAATCTTAATTCCCGTTTTCTTAATTTCTTATCATCGTATCTTATATACATTACTAATCCATGACGGGATATATATATATATACACAATTATCATTAAGAGAAGTTCCCGGCGTCACCTCCGTCATTACCAAAATTTATTCCGTATTAACATGTAAGAATATACTTAAATTCGAAAATTTGAATCTTAATCCTTAATGACGTTCCTAATCATCGTCTTAAACTTACGAGGTGTAACATCCTCCCCCTTTAGAAACATTCGTCCTCGAATGTTCCTTATAGGTCTCATGCTATAAAAATTCGGCATAGTCTCTTCTATATCTATACCTATCCACCAATATTCAGCAACCCAACCGATGCCACACAGGGCCATAATATAACACACATATAATTCATCAATTATAAGTACCTCTCTTATCTGGCATCGGTTGGGTTCAAATATCGATGAATGTATAGATATAGAAAGACTATGCCGAATTTTATAGCATGAGATTTATATGACATTCGAGGACGAATGTTTCTAAGGGGGGAAGGATGTTACACCTCGTAAGTTTAAGACGATGATTAGGAACGTCATTAAGGATTAAGATTCAAATTTTCGAATTTAAGTATATTCTTACATGTTAATACGGAATAAATTTTGGTAATGACGGAGGTGACGCCGGGAACTTCTCTTAATGATAATTGTGTATATATATATCCCGTCATGGATTAGTAATGTATATAAGATACGATGATAAGAAATTAAGAAAACGGGAATTAAGATTGAAAGAAGTGGGTTAAGATTTATTATTTGGGGGAATTAATTTGTTAAGTAGACACTTAAGGGGTCAATTGTAACATGTAGGGGGAGACCAAAGTGAACATTTAGAAATCTGATAATTCTAATACATTGCCCTAATTAACTTCATTCCTCCTCACTTAAACAAAATCAAATCTCTCCTTCTTCACCCCCATAGACCGAATTTCCCCTCCCTTTTGTAGCAAAAAAATTAGTTTATTACTTCATTTTCTTAGACTGATTATCCTACATAATTGAAGCCAAGATTGGAGATTTTCTTTAGCCCAAAACAGTGGGTATTTTTCGATCCACTGGACCGAAAGTTTGAGGGGGTTTTCTTCAAGTTTTGAACAAGAATTTTGGAAGGAAAATATGTTAACATTATTGAATGGTTGAATTGGAGTTGAAGAATTAGGGAAAATTTGGGCAGAAATCGGGATTTGCTGGCAGATTTTTAGTCAACTTTGGAGGGGTATATTTCCTAGTATATTAGGTGTTTCAAAAGCCTAAGATGAAGTTCGTCGAGTCTAGTTTCCAACGCAATAAACTGCTCGTCGATAGGACATCTGAGTAGAGAATTACGGACGTTACAAGTTCAGCTGACAAAGCAGTGGCTAAAAATCGGGACTGTTTTGGAGGTTAAATTAAGGTATGAAAAATCTTCTTTATATGCTATAATTGTAGTTGCATGTTGTTGTAGATTAAGGAAATAAACTTGTGTTAAGATATGAAATTAGAATTAAAACATGCATGTGATTGTTAAAATGTGTTGGACCGATTTTAGCTAATTCTATCAATTTTGGAGTTGTTGTGTTCAATGGTTGTGTTGTTATCATTATCACAAATTGCATGTGGGAATTGAAGAAGAAATATTGATAATTAGATTATAGTGTTCATAAGGAATTATTGGAACATGAATTGTATTATAAGAAAGAAAAGATGAAATTGGTAATGTTGTTGACCGAATTTGTATGGAAATTAGTGGACATGTTGTATTGTAATTTAAGGGACTGTTTTGGTGAAATTATGGTGACAGAAATATGAGTTATGCATATACATACACATTATGGTAATCACTAATACATGTCCTAAAATGATTAAAATGGAAAAGGTGTTCTATGCTAACTATAGGACTTAATCGCTATTGAATTGTTGAATTGTATAAGTGTAAAAGAGAAGAATGTACACTATGGCGTAAAAGTATTTGAGATTTTAATTACACTGGAAACGTGGTGGTTATTGGTATTGTTGGTTAATCGTGGATACACACATAAACAGTAGTGTTGCCTCGAATTTCTAAAGAAAAGGAAGTCTTTTCGATACAACTTACGCTAGAAATCGTAGAATTAACGGCGTCTTACCCTTTATTATAGATCGACGTGCGAGCGACGATCTTGATATCGAGTTGGCTAGTTCGACTAAAAGGTATGTTAAGACAACTCCTTCTTTCTTTTGGCATGCTTCGTATTTAAGATAACTGATGTTATACCATAAGTTATTCTACTCTTAGAAGGAAGTATTTATATTATTGATTCTTTGCTAAAAGATGTCTAAAGTTATTCTAAGTCCTTATCAAGGCACATAGAAAGAGGTTGGTATTCCCGAGAATCTTTAGTAAAGATCAAGCCATTTGACTCGCAATCCAAAGTAACCAATACGTATTAAGCGCTGAACTGGTTTAATAAATAAGAAGGTATATTTTTAATAAACATGTTAAAATAAGCCATTGCAAAGATTACATGAATAATGTATCGACAATCAACTATATTGAAATGATTAGACTTCCATCCGCATAAAACTAAGATAAGACAAAATTATTTTACATTTCTGAATCACGATCGATTTGATAAGATCGTTATAAAAGATATAAACTACTAACGATTTGTAATGGTTTAACTAGGCAATTAGATCTGTTATCGTAAATCGATTCATTATATATGAAAGGAATTACTTGATTTAGAGGATAATGACATGATTCTATAGGTGAGTGATTTGACGAGTATGAGTAACTTGGCTTTAGATTGTAAGTTGCTTGATATTGAAAGTGAAAGTGGTCGAGACTACAAGTGTTTCGTGTTATAAGAGAAGGACATACTGACGACGCTGTATAGTTGAGCTTTTAGAGTGTATGCTATTCTTACATCCTTAATCTTTCATGATTTAATGATGTCTTAGGCTTTCTAAAGTAGAAGACGTGCTATACCTTCTAATAAAGTAATAAGATGATCTCTTCTTGCATATGGTTTCTCATGATAGTTATTCGTGCAAGTGTTGTATTTCACTTCACCGAGTCCCTTACATAGCGGGCCGACAATATATTGTATGTCCCGGGTTCGAGTACCAGCTATTATTATTATATTACTTGGGTTCGAGTCCCAAGCGGGTTCAACTCCCGATTTATTATTAGCTCTCCATGATGCGGGTGCGAGTCCCATGACATTATTCTATATACTTACTTGGGTTCGAGTCCCATGATATATATGTACCTAGACGGGTTCGAGTCCCGTGCTATTATATTCTGAGGGTAGGAGTTCATGGTTTTGACATGACTCTATAGACGTGCCGACAGTGATGTTGGAATTCCACGGGCATGCTCCTTTGATTATACATCATACCATGTACATGCTGACGGTGATGTGGTATTCCACGAGCATGCTTCTGTGATATTGGTGATATATATGCTTCATGTGCGTAACGAGTCTATGGGCAGGTGTCCATGATTTTCATACTTTGAAAAGCTACAGTAGAATTCCCCTTTTAAAAATGACGCAGGTGATCCCATTTTTGAAAGGTATACTTATTTAATAAGGCACATTGACTCTCATTTCATAAGGCGCAGTCGACTCTCATTTTGATAAGGCACGGTTGATTCTCTGTCTTCCATGGTACAACTGGGATTGGTATCTGATAATCTTACATGCCTCTTGTTATCTATTGGCCAGTTATGCTCTGCTTTACAGTTCTATATGTTTTACATACTCAGTACATTATTTAGTACTGACCCCCCTTTCCTCGGGGGGCTGCGTTTCATGCCCGCAGGTACATGTTCTCAGGTTGGTGATCCGCCAGTCTAGAGTTTCCACTCAGTTGTTTGGGAGGGCTCCATTGATTCGGAGCTTAGTCAGTTTGGTACAGATCTTTAATGTAGCCATATTTCTCCTGCTATACACTCAGTAATGTACATGACTTATTTCATTTATCTGCGTGATATTGCTTCCTCTTCGGGATGCGCTATCATGGCGTATTCGAGTTTGCTATCAGCATTTTCTTACTGCTTTAAAGCCTTTGTTTTTGGACTGGGTCTGACCTTGTGTTTTTGTTTTTCTGTTTACTGTTTCCTGTTTTTGCTTCTGTGTTGCCTGAGCCGAGGGTCTCCCGGAAACAGCCGCTCTACCTACCAAGGTAGAGGTAAGGTCTGTGTACACTCCACCCTCCCCAGACCCCACGTTATGAAATTTTACTGGGTATGATGTTGTTGTCTTTCAATGGCTTAGACGTTGTATGTCAATGGACAAGGAGTACATGACCTTTATAACTTTTCTCAAATTTTCACTCCACTGCAGAAAGTAGAGAACAGAGTAAGGATACTCGGTGACTTGAGAGAACTTGCTTCATCTGAGAGCCCTGATTCTTTCACACTGGTTTACACAAATATTTTAGAACAGCAACCAGACTGTCCGGTAAGTTTTCTAGACTGTTCTTATCCATGCACAGATATTTCAACAACTGAATTATGAATCTACATCTCAGTTAAAAATTGAAGCTGGTGGTTAAAATCATTATTTATTGTTTTAATTTGTCTCCTAATGATCCCTGTTATTGAGGATTGTTACTCTTAACTGCAGCCGGAAGTGGTTGAAAAGATTGTGAGTCTGCGAGAAGGCATACCACGAAAAGACGCAAAAGAGGTATATATGTGTTATCTAAGTGGCTTACATGTTCAAAACTTTATTACATAATTTGAAGTATGAGAAAGAATGTTGATACTCATTAACAGTTCTCTGTAAGATGTTGCTACTCATTAACAGTTCTCTGTTTGCTCTTTTATCCATTATACCCCTGCCAATGCATTGAATGAAGTTACAATGTTATTTTAGTAAGTGATGATCATTTATCATGCTTTGGGGCTACATGAATTAATGTTAATTGTTCCGCAATACTTTTGATAATATATCCATTCTATATATATATATATATATATATTT
The DNA here is from genome assembly GCA_029844215.1 of Przewalskia tangutica. Classification (NCBI taxonomy): domain Eukaryota; kingdom Viridiplantae; phylum Streptophyta; class Magnoliopsida; order Solanales; family Solanaceae; genus Przewalskia; species Przewalskia tangutica. The sequence goes on from CM056737.1 coordinate 61,913,078, forward strand.
ATATAAAATAGTAGAAGCTTCTCAGTTGTCAGTGTTCTTTATGCCCAAACCATGTTTACAGACTTCTCCAAACTATTTTTCGATCCCTTGTAGACATTTATTGCAAGAGCAGTGATATTGTGCTTTGGTTTTGTTTTACTTTTTTTTCCGGAGCTATATTTAAGTTATATGAACTTATGTCAACAGAGTCATTTACCTCTAAAAATATCAAGAGCATTAAGCTCTTGGTTCTAGTGCATTTGCAGCGACTCTGTATATTAGTGAGCCCTTCAGAGGATGTTCATTGTCTTTGAGATGATAGCTTGGTTTCTCTTTGTTGCTTTCTTGACGGGGATATCTTTTGTGAAATAGGTTGTTCAAGAATGCAAAGAAATGTATGAACATTCTCTGGTAGATGGAAATCCTCCAAAAACGGGTTTCGTTTTCCCCAGGGTGAAGTCCCTATCAGCGTCAAAACATTCAATATGGCGAAAGCTCACATAGACCAATTCCTGCAGCAATTCGTTTGCTTCAGTCGCTGAAGAAACTTTCCTGTCACAAAAATGTACAGATTGGGACTATATTTTCTACGTCTTCATATGATCTGATTTAATTAGCTCATTTATTCGGATTGTACTTGCCTTTGTCAAATATGTATTCATCCCATTATCATTTAGCTACTACCAATTTTGCAACCGTTAGGGTTTCATCATACTCTGGTTCTACTTGTAATGATTGTTAAATAATAGGTCAGCTGAGTTCACTCTCTCTCTCTCTACCAATACATTTGATTGTTAAGTTCCTTTTTTTATCCTCACCGTGTCCCTTTTATTGTAGCAAAAGACTCGTAAACTTGTTAGTATTGCTAACTTTTGTAGAGTATTTATTCAAAGGAATTCAATTAGACGATTAGCTAGTTAGCCACGATGTTCTAAGAACTGCAAATGTTAAGACACACAATTTAATATACAATTTAGAAACTCGAATAATAGATGGGGTGATTCTTTACTCTTTCTGACTTTGAGAAATGTACAACGAAAAAGAACATTAACGTTTTCATTGGAATGAATGCTAGATGGCTGTACCCCTTAATCCTTATGAGCCAATGAGTTTGTCCTCAGTTTTGAACTGTTCCAAAAAATTATCTCTACTACCTTGGGTTAAATAAGTATTTGTTCTATCTCCAACCCAAACAAGAAAGGTCAAATGGTGGTAAGATGGGGTTCAAGGAAGCAAGTGGTCTACCCTTTGTCCTTCCCAATCACTTAATTTCCATGCAAGTGTTATTTTCTTGCATAAAAATGATTACTCTTAACGTCTATGTTAGCTTAACACTTTATTGGAACTTAATGAAGACTGAAGATGAATATAGTTAGCATTTCTCTCAACTTGTTTAGGTTTAAGGGGTAATTAACCTAGGGAAACAAATGATAGGGGAGGGAACGCGAGGGAGAGAGAGTGTTTAATTTTAAGTGAAAAAACAACAAATAAAAAGTTCAGAAAATCCGTATTATTCTTGCTCTAATCATGTCAAAAATGGAGAAAATTAGGGATAAAAGTTAACATAAACAATGCAACTTGTAGTTAGGGCTCGTTTGGTACGTCGCACTGGACTGTATAATTTTTGCATAGACTGTACTGTATTATAATGGATTGGACTGTATTAATATATAATGAACGGTATTAGAGTATTAATATATAATGGACTGTATTTTTATTTTTTATTTTTATTTTTAGTACAGTCCAGAGGAGACTCATCTACTATATGAGTCTAAAAAATGACAGTTGAAGTGTACTAACTTTAGAAATAGTACAGTTTGGCTAAAAACGCATATTACGTGTAACTCATTGTAAAATATATAACAGGGGGGAATGCTTCCCAGTTACTCCACTTGACCAAACCACAAATAAGACACAAAAACACTCATCTTAACTCAATAATTTATTAATTAACTTAACTTAGTGCTAATCAGTGGAGTCTCATCTTATTAATAAACAAACATTAAACTTCTGTCACCTCACCACTATATATACCCCCATCTCTTCCATCCTCACCCCACTAATTAAAAAAAATGGAAAATATTGTTAATATTCCTCAATTGCATGTTAGAAATTTAGGAAGAAGAAGCTCAAGCAAGACATTCAACAAAATATCATGGTGCAAGGAGAAGGCCATGGGGTAGATTAGATATGCTGCTGAGATTAGAAATCCAAACACAAAACAAAGGCATTGGCTTGGCACTTTTGATACTGCCGAAGAAGCTGCTTTGGCTTATGATATTTCTGTTAAATATACATAGAGAAGACTTGGGCCAGCCCATAGCGTCTATCGTCAAGCCCTTTTATGGAGCAGTCCGTGTATAATTATTTTATGATATATTTTGTATATTACACTTGTATATTAATTAATCTTGTAGTCTTATCATAATTATATTAGAAATCGAATAGGAAAATGATCTTTCTATTATAACTTGTATATATATACCTTTCATCAATAAGAATAATCAAGAGATTATTTCTTTCAATTTCTTCTATTACTTTTTGTGGTATCGAAAATGCATGTACTAATTTTGTATACCCTTTTTCGTCTTTTCCTTCACGTTATAATTCTCCGGTACCACCACCTCCATCACCGCCGTCCACGTCGGAGTTGGAAGTGGTTGAAAATAATTGAATGGAGATTTAGATGAATAATGATGAGTCTCTTGTTATTGATTCTATTTTGAAAAGTTTTCGTCATTCAAGCTACAACAATGTTAACCACTTATTAACTGTTGAATATTTTCCAATGTGCCGTATAGTGGAAACAGGGAAATTATTTTGCATATAATTCGATGTGATCGATTTTTAAATCTATTATTATAAGAGGCCCCTCTAAGATGTACAAATATTAAATCATAATTTAATAGATCGATAATTCATTGAATTTGTGATAATCAATATCACACAGATCATCCACTTCTTCAAAAGGGAAAACTTGTTGTGAGTGCGACTATTAGGGCTGTACAAAAGTCGGTCCGAACCGAAAAAATGGACCGGATCAAACCGAACCGAATCGGTAATTTTCGATCCGGTCCTCGGTCCTTTGAAATATTTTTTTTCGATTTTCGGTCCGGTCCGAACCGAATTTTAAATATAATTCCTAATATATAAATCTCGTACCCACTAAATCCCTAATTCCTAAATCCCATTCCAGCGCAGCCCGTCTCTCTACTCTCTCTCTCTTCGACTTCTTCAACCCTAAATCCCTAATTCCTAAATCTCAATCTCACTCTCTGTGCCTGATCCTGTCGCCTCTCTCACTCTCAAACTCTCAGTCTCTCAATCTCTATTCTCTCATACCCTAATTCCTAAATTCCAAACGCCTACCGTTGCTGAGTTTTGACAAGGTATGTATTACTTACTACTAAATAGAGCCATAGAGGTTATATTTAGACTTAAGTTTATCAATATCAAACGAGTGCAATAAAAATTTGTATTTTTAAATGATATTAGAAGCATTTGAATCTGTTTAAGGAATAGTTTGTATTTATTTGAAGTTGTGCAACAAAAATTTGTATTCATTTGTATTTTTAAATGATATTAAAAGTTTGTATTCACATGCAGATGATGCCTAGTATCTCTGAATCTGATGTCCAATCCAAAAGAAAAAGAGATGATGAAACGACTCAAACGAGTGAACCAAATTTTGAGGTTGGGGCTGCATTGCCTTCTCAAACATCAACAAATACACTCGAAACACAGACAAGTATTATGCCAACGGAGGAACGACATTATATTGCTTGCAACAAACAAAGGGCTGAATATTGGAAGGAATACAAGTTGTATTTGACTAATGATGAGGGCAAGCGTAGAGCTGAATGTAAGTATTGCCATAAAACTTTTGCGTGTGACTCTACTATTAATGGTAACAAAAATGTAAAAAATCATGCAACTCAATGCCTAAAAAACCCGGAGAATGTGATTAAACAAAATCAAAGTAAATTTGTTTTGGAGGTTGTTGCGGATAAAAAAGGAGAAGAGAAGTTGAGAAATTGGGTTTTAAATGTTAATGAACTTAGGGAAGCGTTGTGCTATATGGTGATAGTTGACGAACTTCCTTTTCGTTGTGTTGAAAAACCTGGTTTTAAGCATTTCATGTCTGTTGCTTGCCCTGAGTTTGTATTAGCCTCCCGTATGACTGTGGCGCGTGGTTGCTTTCAACTTTATTTGAAGGAAAAAGAAAAGTTGAATTTTTTTCTCAAATTGTCATGCCAACGAGTCTGTATGACAACTGATTCATGGACATCTAATCAAAGAATCAACTATATGTGCCTTACCACTCATTTTATAGACAATGATTGGAATTTGCCAAAACGAATTCTAAACTTTTGTCCAATTACAAGCAGTGTTCTAAAAATCGACCTAGGCGCTAGGCGCTGGACAGCCGGCCCGACTTGCCCTAGGCGCTGGTAGCTTTATATTTTTTTTTGTTTTAATAGGGGTAAAATTATGATTTTATCCCCAATTTTTTTGCCCAATATAACAGCAAAACATGAGTGTTTTTACATTCGAGAGAAGAGATCGAAGCGTGATCGATGGCGTACAAAAAACCCTAAAAATCAGTCTTCAAGAATCAATATTCAACATTCAAGATTCAACTCAAGAATACAAAAAAACCTAAAAAATTTCAATCAAGTTTTTACTTCATATCTTCTATTTCTTCTTCTTTCACACTTCAATCATCATTATTTTTCTCTTTTTTTCCGCGACCCGACCCAATTTTTTTTTCCTTCCTTGTCATTTCTTTGCTTTCTTGGTCTTTATACTATTTGCCTTAAATTTGAAAAAAAAATAAAAAAAAATAGTATAAATTAGTTACAACTTACAAACTTATTAGTAATAGTATAAATAGACTAGTAATAAGTTAATAATATAAATATATAGTGAATGATTTGTCATTTGCCATTTGTGAATATTTGTCATTTACTCATTTTGAAAGTAATTATTTTATTGATTCATTATTTGATTTGTTAATGAACTTATTTTAATATTTTGCAGGTTATTAATCATTGTAAGTTGCAAAAATGAGTTCTAATTCGATTGAAAATGACGAGTCAACTTCTAATGCTTCTAGATTAAAAAGAACTAGTGGTGATATAGGTTGGGAATATGAAACACTATGTAATGAAAAAAATAGTGATAAGTGAAAATATTTGTTGTGTGGAAAAGAATATAGTGGAGGAGTTTACCGGCTTAAACAACATATTGCTAACATAAGAGGCAGTGTAGCTCTATGTTCAAAGGCATCTAAAGAAGATATGAAACGGTGTAAAGATGCAATTGATGCTGCTAAAAAGAAAAAAATAGTGAAGAAAGATGTGGTTGAAGCCGTAAGAAGTGAGGTTGAGATTCAACAAGAGGTGCAAGAAATTAAAAATATGGAAGAAAGAGGAACCAAAAAGACCACCTCGTCCTCTTGGTCCTATGGATAGATTTGCTTCTAAAATCAATCCTAATGAATCTTTTTCTGGTGAAATCAAGACAACAAGACAACAAAGTATACATGATGCTCTTTCCAAAGAAAGAAGTCTTCAAGTACACAAATACTTGGCAAGATGGGTATATGAGTCCGGTGTTCCCTTTCATGTGGTGGAGAATGATAGTTTTGAAAGATTGGTTGAGGCAATTGGACAATTTGGTCCGGGTTACCAACCTCCAAGTCAATACCAACTTAGAGAGCCACTATTGAAGGGTGAGGTGGAAAGAACAAAAATATCACTCAAACCTCAAGAAGAAGAATGGGAAAAACGGGTTGTTCAATCATGACCGATTTTATAACATGTCACTAAATTAAGTTAAAATTATTATAAATAGTTACATATTATCAGAGCCGCTTTGGATCCGTGCGAGGTGTGCTACCGCATAGGGTCCCTCGAAAAATGAAAAATTTTAGGACCTCTTTTTTCATTTTTTATTAAGTAGTATTAACCAGAATTTATTGTAAAGACCCATAATGCAGGTCTTAGCCCAATTAAGAGGTTTATTTTTACGAATTGGAACATGCCTCTAAAATATTTGAGACGGCCCTGCATATCATCGTAGGTCATCTTAATTTGATGGTATGAAAAAAGATGAACATTATTAATGCATAATCATTAGATCCCTCCGTTTAAGTCTTTTTTTAACCTCCTCTATAGCAATCTTCATTGGTGTCACGCTCCAAACTGATGCTTCTCGAAGTAAAACTCTTAAAATTTACTCATTTCACTTTGGCAATCCTATTAAAATGTTTTACAACCCTTTTGTTTTGAACTTGCACAATATTTTTACCCTAGCTCTCGACTCCTCCATAAATCACTCCTATATATGCTTACTAAGTATATATCTAATCCTGAATCTTAAAGATGTCCTTTTCATTCGAAGTTCAACATACATGAGTCTCTAAATGAGTACTCCATTACATTAAGACGTAACAAGAATTATTAATTCAGTGAATCTTATCTAGTTGCTACTCATAAGTATTTCATTGTATTATGGTACTTTTGAAAGTATATATGTCCTAGAAACAATCATTTTAGGAGCACATATACTTGAACACATTCATATTATTAATAAGATTAATATATACTTGACATTTGCAATTATTGAATTATTATTTGATTGTTTATATTATTCATTAATGTGCATCCCTTGAACTTACATTGTCATTAATAGTGTGTGAGATATTAATGATAGAGTGTAGTTCTTAAAATAGCCTAGACTAATGATCATTGAGAATGGGATATCAATGATATGTTATAAGTCGACATGTGGTCTGCATCACATTCTTAGAGAATGTAGTATATCTCACTTACTGCAAGCAATAGTTGCTAGTGATGGACACATGGATACTCTTAGAGGAGTATTGGCATACCCTGCTGATAAACTATTTGTTATACATGTCTAGAGTATTATCAGCATGTGGGAGATAGAGGTCATTAGACTTGAGGTCAATATCACCTTGTTTACGGAGTAATGCACTTTGATCCTGTCCTAAGCTCAAATGCCTTATAGGTTGAGACGCGGCTTGTATTGGGTGCATTACGAAGTAGATTGAAGGTGGTGGTTGAGCGAGAATAGGATTCATTCCTCGATTGGAATTTCGAGAGAACACTCGACCACCGGAGATGTTAGGTCGACCAAGTCATTGGCGATGCAAGAGACATCTCTAGGATATGGTCTAGTTGTCGACTAATATAGATGAGATAAAGTGATCAAGCCATTTGGATAAACACTTGGTAAATCTTAAGCTTGATCGAGTGTGTCGCGAATGAAAGGAATTTATCATCTCACATGAGGTTTGTTTACTTGAGTCTTGTAAACGTCTTCACATATTGGGTCGTCACCGTGCCGTCTAGGAGTTCCGTGTGAACCTTGATTTGATCAAGTCGATGTGTGAAGGCACAAAGGTCACACTAAGTCGATTGACTTTTTCGGTCTAAGGGTATATTGAGAGAATGTAAAATATCGGATTTTGAATCAAGATATTTTATTTTATAATAAATTATGGGATAATTTTCATTTAATGAAAATTAATTAATTAAGTTAAAATTAAGTCTTGGATTTAATTAGAACCAAACGTCTGAAAATAAATAAAGGAACATAACGATGGGCCCGATTGATCGCCCATGCAATTTGAATTTGGGTCGGAGTTTTGAAGCATGATCCAAATCGATTAGGTTTAGGGTTTCCTCATATATATTTGACACTTAACCCATAATTTCATAGAACTCATTTTTCCACTTTACGAACTTAGAGTTGAAATAAATTCTCTCAAACCTCTGCGAGATTTCCTAGCTTTCTTGGGCAAAGGAATATCTTGGCAAGGCTTGCACGGATTGACAATCGCGTGCGCACCTTTTAGTAGAGATCGCATTAAAAGCATAAACGTAAGTTTTCATGTTTTTGATTTGAATTATCGCATAATCATACAGACGATCTTTGTTGGAGCAAGTAAGTAAACAAAATTTTAAACTTCCGCTGTGCCTTACTTGTGTGTTTTACATCCAACAAATCCCTTCAGTGGTATCAGAGCCCAGGTTGGTTTAATGATTATACGATAATCTTTAATAACAATATGTGGGAAATTAATTGTTTTGATTTAGAATAGATTTTCAAAAAAAAAAAAAAAAAAAAATCGAGCGATCGTCCATTGTTCACGAAACGATCGCTCATTAGGCGTGAACAGATGTCGCGATTCTTCGGCGTGAACGATCGCGATTTAAAAAAAAAAAATTTTTGGTGCCGCGATGCTTGATCGGCGTGCGATAAAAAAATTTTTTGGTCGCCGGAACCGCCGGACGGTTCCGCCAGAGCGGCGAAATCGAAAGTAATAATACCACCGTGTTCGTCTCGACGAGAGGAATCTAATGGTGGTAGTGTTACGGCAACGAGCGATAATGGGAAAACAACACCGAAGCTTTAGAATCACGGCGCCCCGATTCCCGCCACCGTGGGCACCAAATCGGTGGTGAAAACCACCGTGAGTTCGTCGACGTGTGCCATCGCTTGGTGTGTTTTAATTTAGTCAATTTCTCCGAAATCAATCCCAAATTTGATTTGGAGTTGGATTTGATTTTGAAAATTTGAAATAGTGTAAGGACCTTTTGCAATTAAAATTAGGGTTTTAAATTGTAGATTGGTCCTTTAACAAATCTGAAAATATTTTAAGTTCTTAAAATTACAAATTAGTCCACGAGATATTTTCAAATTTTAAAAGTTTTAAAATCAGATTGATCCACAGGTCAATCTGTAAATTTCGAGAAAAGCTTATTTGGTCCTCAGGGTAAATCAGTAAATATTTTAAGGTTCTGAAAATTGCAGAAATACCCTGAAAATTAAATTTTAATTTACGAATTGTTAAGGAATTTGTTTGGATGAGCGAAAATTCGAAAATTGAAAATTGAGTTTAAATTTTGAATTTAAATATTTTCTAAATTGAAACAAAATTAATTAACCCACAATTATTGTTATTTAACATATTATTTGATAATGTGTGCACACAAATTAATTGTTTCTCCTAATTGTTTAATTGATTGTCATTTAAATAATTAGAATAGAGTCATGATTATTATGCAGGTAGCGGCGCCGATAATTGTTTACTTTCAATGACAGCTATAATTGTCTGGGTAGACGGCGCCCAGTATATGATTAAAACCATCTTATATCATGCCTATTGGGTTTGATGGTTTCCCATCTAAATGTGTTTAGAAATTGCATGATAGGATTTCATATGATGTATGATATAATAGTTGATCTTGGTCATAACCCTGAATTAAAATGTTCCCCAAATTTAATACAAGTCTCATTTAAAATGAACGCGTCGTCCGTTATAATTGATTGTGGTGCAAAATCCTTTTCGGCGAGATGAGTATTTATGCCCCAGCATTTGCTCTAAGTCTACGAGGACTCAGACCCTTTCATAGATGCATATAAATGTTGTAGTAGGTGATAAACCTTCGTGAGTATTTACACCCCAGTGTTTGCTTGATGAAGGCTAAGCCCACTTAGATACATAATTGCAGTCGCATAACGGGGTTGACTTGCTAGGCTGTCTTGGCGCTGATGTCGGACGGTAGGGGCGATCGAATTGTTTAGAACATTCGGTCAACCAAGAGTTGCAAATTGTTTGCAATTGGTTTAGAGACCTACCAGATCGTGTTGTTGAAGTTATCAGCCTCAGCAAACGCGGAGACAACATGAGTTTGGATCTTGGCCCATTATGACCGTATTTGATATGAGTCTGTATTCTTTATGGGGTAAAAGAGTATGTTAAAATAGTGGGAGCTAATTAAACTAAAGACTATGTTAGTTAGTTAGTTAATGAATGTGTTCAATAGAAATTATATTAAAGTATTAATTTCAAGTCTATCTTTTCTTCAGTTACAATGTCGAATCTATCACTTAAAATGTTGGTTGAAACGAACAAGTTGAATGGAGCCAATTTTCCTGACTGGTTAAGAAATCTGCGTTTGGTACTGCGATTAGAAAAGATTGAGTATGTATTGGATACACCACTCTCTACAGTCCCTGCTGAAGATTCTGAAGAGTATGCTCAGTTTGACAAAGCAGCCTATCAGAAATATCTTGATGATGTTGTTGCAGCACAATGTGTTATGTTATCTTCTATGACTTCAGAGTTACAAAGACAGCATGAAAATATGGGCCCCAACGAGATGCTAGAACACTTGAAGAGTCTCTATGACTCACAGTCTCAGACAATGGAGTATGAACTGTTGAGATATCTTTTTAAGTGTAAGCTAAACGAAGGGGGTCAAGTGTCACAACATGTTTTGAAGATGATTGGATTAATTGAGAGGTTGGCTTGATTGGAGCAGCACTTTGTGAATGTTTCGTTAATCTAATCTTGAACTCGCTTCTGGTTTCTTTGAGAACTTCATTGTGAATTACAACATGAATGGAGCAAAGCAAGTCTCCCGAACTTCATAATATGTTGAAGACGCGAGTCGTCCACTCCAAAGGTAAAGGCGTGCTCGTGGTGGGCTCATCTAGCAAGTTCAAACCTAAGGGTAAGAATATGCGAGAAGAAGAAGGGTAAGCGGTTCTTGCCAAACCCACTATGAAACCTAAAGGAGTTGTTGAAAGAAGGCCAAGATAGGCTGCGATGTGCCTCGATTGTAAGAGAAATGGACATTGGAAGAAGAATATGCGACCCAGGGAGACAAGGCCTGAGTCTGGCCTGTGGACAAGGTATGTTTGTTATTGAAATAAATATGTCTATAACTAATTCTCACCGTTGGGTATTGGATACCGCTTGTGGCTCGCACATTTGTAATAATGTGCGGGGGCTAATGTGTGAAAGGTTGGACCTTGGGAAGTAGATCTACGCGTTGGCAATGGAGCTATAGTTGATGCGAGCAGCGTGGGGACTTATAGACTAGATTTACCTTCGGCTTTTGTTTAGAACTTAATAATTGTTATTTTGTCCGTCTTTGACAAGAAATATTATTTCTATCCCTATGTTAGACATTGAGGGTTTTCCTCACATATTACCATGGAAACTATGTTTTGTCTTATAAAGGTTTTATTTGTGGAAATGCTCACTTGTGGATGGATTGTATGTTCTAAATCAGAGCCATGAAATTTTCAATATACAAAATAAAAGAGCTAAAATAAGTAATCAAAGAAATCCCACCTACTTATGGCATTGCAGACTTGGTCACATCAATGAATCAAGGATAGCAAGATTGAGAAATTAGATTACTTAGAACCATTTGACTTAGAGTCATATGGTGATTGCGAATCTTGCTTAAGAGGAAAGATGACAACCAAATCACTTTACGGGAAAGATGCGTGCAAAGAGGTGCTTGAGTTAGTCCATACCGATGTATGTGGGCCTTTTCCAACTCAAGCTAAGAGAGGCTTTCTTTATTTCATCACTTTTACAGACGATTTCTCAAGGTTTGGGCATGTGTATCTTATGAAGCATAAGTCTGAAGCTTTTGAGAAATTCATGGAGTACAAGTCAGAAGTAGAGAAGCAACTTGAAACAAGTATTAAAACTCTTCGATCCGATCGAGGAGGTGAGTATAAGTAAAGAATTTCTAGATTATTTGAAGCTTACGGAGTCCATTCGGAATGGACACCTCGAACGCCACAAATGAATGGTGTTCTTGAGAGGAGAAATCGTACCTTATTAGATATGGTTAGATCCATGATGAGCTTCTCAGCTCTACCAACATACCTATGGGGATATGCATTGCAAAGCTCAATCTACATTTTGAATAGAGTTCCATCAAAGTCAGTTGAGAAAACTCCATATGAGATATGGAATGGCAAGAAGCCAGCACTTAAACACATGCGACCACAGGGTGCCTGCGTATGTAAAGAAGTTGCTCACCGACAAATTGGAATCTAAAAGTGAGAAGTATTATTTTGTAGGGTATCCTAAGGAAACAAGAGGTACTACTTCTATCTTCCCGAGGAACATAAAGTAATTGTTTCAGAAATGCAACTTTCTTGAAGAAGACTATGTCTACAAGGAACAGAGTTGCAACAAGATAGAACTTGAAGAAATTCAAGAAGTACAAAATAATGTAGAGAATGACCTCTTGTCAAATAACCTAGACAAGGATTCAGTGGGAGTATTTGATGATGATTGGGTACTTAGAGTACGCCCTTCAGCCAGTGGGAGTGTTGTGAGGGATACTGCAGAAATGCAAGACCCTCATGCACAACCAATGACAGATGACACAATAGTTGTGCATCATCCTATTCAAAATGATATTCCTGAAAGTTCTCAAAGTGGTGGATTGTCCAACACACAAACATCTTCTCAAAATCAAAATACAGCAGACACTGAAACGCAGAATGTTCAACTCAGAGATCACCAGGACTCATCGTGCACTGAAGACTTAATCTCCTTGTTGAAACACATAATGAGATAGATATTCTGATGATGATGAGCCTACTACCTACGAAGCAATGTTAGACATTGATTCACGAGAGATGGCAAGCCATGAAATTCGAAATGGAGTCTATGTACATAAACCAAGTATGAAACTTGGTTGACTTGCCAACAGGGGTTAGACCCATAGGATGCAAATGGGTCTTCAAGAAGAAGATTGATGCATATGGCAAAATACAGACTTATAAAGCAAGATTGGTGGCTAAAGGTTATAATCAACGGTCTGGGGTCGATTATGATGAAACTTTTTCGCTTGTTGCAAAGATTAAGTCCATTCGGATTTTGCTTGCTATAGCTGCATACTATGATTATCATATTTGGCAAATGGATGTTAAAACTGCCTTCCTCAATGGTAATCTAATTGAGGAGGTGTATATGATACTGACGGAGGGTTTTACATCTAAGACTCAACCCAAAGCAGTATGCAAACTACAAAAGTCCATTTATGAACTTAAGCAAGCCTCAAGGAGTTGGAACATTTGTTTTGACAAAGCAATCAAATCGTTTGACTTTGTTAGAAGCAAGGAAGATCCGTGCGTTTATAGTAAACGCACAAATGAGAGCATTGTCTTCATTGTTATATATGTAGATGACATATTGATAATGAGAGACAATAAAACTCTCATCAATCAGTCAAAGAATGGTTATCCGAACGCCCGTGATGAAGGACTTGGGTGAAGCTGCTACATTCTTGGAAATTAGAATCTCAGAGATAGACCTAATAGATTGTTGAAATGTACACGATCGTATACATAGACAAAGTGCTAAAACGTTTCTCTATGAAAAATTCCAAGAAAGGAATCTTCCTATGGGTCAAGGCATCAAGTTGTCAAGGAAGGATTGTCCTTCCACAGTTGCAGAACTTGAGCGCATGAAGAGAATCCCATATGCTTCAGCTATAGGATCAATCATGTATGCCATGACCTGTACAAGGCCAGATGTGGCCTATGCACTTAGCATGACTTGCAAATTCGGCAGAATCACGGGAGGAACATCGAAGCGATCAAGAGTATTCTTAAGTATCTTAGACGAACTAAAGAATACTTCTTAGTCTATGGCGGACAAGAAGAGCTAGTAGCTACTGGGTACACTGATGCTAGCTTTCAGACAGATCTTGATGACTTCAAATCTCAGTCTGGTTATGCCTTCATTTTAAATGGTGGACTAGTTAGTTGGAAGAGTTCCAAGCAAGCTACAAGCTGCATTCGACAACGAAGCCAGTACATATTTGGATCGGAAGGCGGTAAAGAAGTCGCGATATCCGAGTTCTTAAAGGAATTAGGGGTTGTTCCAAGTACCAGTTGTCCAATAACGATTTATTGTGACAACACTGGTGCGATTGCTCAAGCTAAGGAACCAAGATCAACGAATAGAAACAAACATGTACCAAGGAAATACCACATTCTCAGGGAGATGGTGGAGACAGAAGAAATAAAGATAGACTATATTCCCACCGAAAATAATCTAGCAGACCCATTTACTAAACCATTAAGCTTGGTCAAGCATAATGGTCATTTCGAAAATATGGGCATTAGATACATTGGTGATTGGCTCTAGGCCAAGTGGGAGATTGAAAGTATATATGTCCTAGAAACAATCATTTTAGGAGCACATGTACTTGAACACATTCATATTATTAATAAGATTAATATATACTTGGCATTTGCAATTATTGAATTATTATTTGATTGTTTATATTATTCATTAATGTGCATCCCTTGAACTTACATTGTCATTAATAGTGTGAGATATTAATGATAGAGTGTAGTTCTTAAAATAGCCTAGACTAATGATCATTGAGAATGGGATATCAATGATATGTTATAAGTCGACGTAGTGCATCACATTCTTATAGAATGTATTATATCTCACTTCTGCAAAGCAATAGTTGCTAGTGATGGACACGTGGATACTCTTGGAGTATTGGCATACCTGTGATAAACTATTTGTTATACATGTCTAGAGTATTATCAGCATGTGGGAGATAGAGGTCATTAGACTTGAGGTCAATATCACCTTGTTTACGGAGTAATGCACTTTGATCCTGTCCTAAGCTCAAATGCCTTATAGGTTGAGACGCGGCTTGTATTGGGTGCATTACGAAGTAGATTGAAGGTGGTGGTTGAGCCAAGAATAGGATTCATTCCTCGATTGGAATTTCGAGAGAACACTCACCGGAGATGTTAGGTCGACCAAGTCATTGGCGATCACGAGAGACATATCTAGGATATGGTCTAGTTGTCGACTAATATAGATGAGATAAAGTGATCAAGCCATTTGGATAGACACTTGGCAAATCTTAAGCTTGATCGAGTGTGTCGCGAATGAAAGGAATTTATCATCTCACATAGAGGTTTGTTTACTTGAGTCTTGTAAACGTACTTCACATATTGGGTCCGTCACCGTGGTCTAGGAGTTCCGTGTGAACCTTGATTTGATCAAGTCTTGGAGTGTGTGAAGGCCTAAAGGTCACACTAAGTCGATTGACTTTTTAGTCTAAGGGTATATTGAGAGAATGTAAAATATCGGATTTTGAATCAAGATATTTTATTTTATAATAAATTATGGGATAATTTTCATTTGATGAAAATTAATTAATTAAGTTAAAATTAAGTCTTGGATTTAATTAGAATCGAACGCGTAAAATAAATAAAGGAAGCATGATGATGGGCGATTCGTGACCATCTGATTTGGATTTGGGTCGGGTTTTGAAGCTGATCCAAATCGATTAGGTTTAGGGTTTCCTCGCTATATATTTGACACTTAACCCATAATTTGGTAGAACTCATTTTCCACTTTCAACTTAGAGTTCAGGAAATAAATTCTCTCAAACCTCTGCCAAGATTTCCTAGCTTTCTTGGGCAAATGAATATACTGAAGCAAGGCTTGCACCCGGATTGACAATCGCGTGCGCACCTTTTAGTAGAGACTGCATTAAAAGCATAAACTGTAAGTTTTCATGTTTTTGCAGATTTGAATTATCGCATAATCATACCAGACGATCTTTGTTGGAGCAAGTAAGTAAACAAAATTTTAAACTCCCGCTGTGCCTTACTTGTGTGTTTTACATCCAACAAATCCCTTCAACTTTATCGGTTACTCCTTGCCTAGATTTCATTAATTAAAGGTTTTAAAGTGTAAAATTAAATCAAAATTACCTTGAGTTCCTCTTTTGTTAAATCACAAAGTTTTTCATATATTTTATGTTAAAGATCGAAATAACAGGAGTCATGCCGAAACTAACAATTGCAAATTCTGGTGGCGATTAATCAGGCGACATAAAGAACTATACTAAAAAGGAATGGTATTTCAATACAATTTGGTCAAGTGACCTACATATTTAAAAACTAATATAAAATATCATGAAATCTATTGAGAGAATAATTTCCCTTAAACAAGACTCTTTAATGAATACATTGTAATTGTTATTGTGTTGTGTATGAGAAAAAAAAATCTATTTATAGAAATCCAAAACTTTTCCTTAAAAAAAAGAAGATAAATATAGAAGATTTATTTTCTATCAAAAAAATATTTTTGAAGTAAAATACAATCATGGTAGAATCGAAATAAGATAGAAATTCAGGGCAAACTCTAACAAATTTCCTCTTGACTTGAATTTTTTGGCAAAATAATCTTGATTTTTCATCTTCATATAATCTTCATCACTTCTGATTGCCATGGTTAAAAATAAAATAAAAATATTATAGGTTAAAATGATTTTAAAAATATTTTATTTATTTTTAAAAAATGCAGGAGTGTTAAAAATGTGGCTGAAAATTCATCTCCACATGTAGTACTCTAGACAAAATCTTTATTATCGTGAAATTAGTTGCAGCTTCATGTTTGAACCCGCCTTAAATCTGTTTCTCGCTGAATCATTGGCTATGATACCACTTGCTAGGATCGAAATAATAGTGCGTCATGCTGAAGCTAACAATTGCAAACCTAGGCGAACTATACTAAAAAGACATAATATTTTAATATGATTTTGTCAAGTGATCTACAATTTGAAAACTAATATAAAAAGACATAAAATCTATGAAGAGAATAATCTCTCCTAAACAAAATTCTTTGATGACTACATTGTGGATGATTATGTGTTGTGTATAAAAGAAAATATTTTTAATTTATAGTAGTTCAAAATTTATCTTCCAAGAAAAATGATAAGTATAAAAGAGTTCTTTTCTATCAAGAATGTTTTTTTTAAGTAAAACACAATTATGATACAATCTAAATAAGATAGAAAATTCAGGACAAATCGTAACATATTGTATGATATACTTTGTGAATATTTAGGAATCTTTAGATCCCACAATTTAATGAACCATCATTTTAGTACCTTGTTTGTTTTCCCACAAAAATGAAAGGATAAGACTAAGAACCAATCAACCAAATCATCAATTTTGGATGCAATTGAAAAGTGAAATATATTCTCAAACAATTTTTTTGAAGAAAAATAATCTTGGCTCAAGAACATGTGATCTCTCCGAGTAAGTGAAGTTGTTGGGGAAGAGAAGATAAGGAAATTAAATTAATTAATAACAGCATAAGTCATTTTCTTTTATTGATACATATACAAAAAAGAAATCAAGAAAATTAAAATAATTGATCTTTCAGCCGCGTGTAGTCTTGATAAAATGAAATCAATGATAAATGGGATAGCGTGGCCTAGCATCGTTTAAAGTCCTTTATAAATCTCACACACGTGATGAGGGACAAGTGTTGATTCTCTAACATACTCATGCATGTGTAACTCAGTTCTTCAATTTACACGTGAGTTTTTTTTTTTTTTTTTTTTGCTTTTTTAAGAAAATTGAAGTTTGAAACCCAATATATGAGACACAAATGAGGCTCAACAGGCTTAAAGTGGACCCGGATCTCTATCTCGGAGGTTTAGAGGATGTTTGGAATGAAGATTTGAAGTTTGAGAGTGTTGTAAAGCGAAAGTATAAGACTCCATTTGAAATAAGTGTGGAGAAAAAAGTTATTTATACAAAAAAATTATTCCATAAATGTAAGTCGTTCATCTCTTGAGAAGACTATCGAACAAGACACTTACTTCATTAAGGGTATTATTATAATAGCGATAATAATATTCCTATTTTAGTTAGTATAAATACTAACTTAGTTTATTTCATTAGAGAGATTATATTAAATTTAGATATTTTGATACTCCTTTGAGAGTTGAGTAGTGAGAGCTTGTTGAAACTATGGTTGAACCTTGTATATGAGAGGATTGGTTGTTTGAAACATTGGTTCCCTTGAGGGCACCTTAGAGGTTAGTGTTTGTTGAATACTAATTTGGTGGTTTTAGCTATTATAGAGTTTTAGTTGCCAAATTGTATTTATTTTTGTGTCAATCTATCTATCCTTTACTTTTCTTATTTTCTTTCTTGTTTTTTCATATCCGTTATTGTATCAATTGGTATCAGAGCCTAAAATAGATTTGAATCAAATATAGTCTTGGGATTTGAAATCTACCAAAATAACTGAAATTTTAAAATTAAAAACCCCCAAAAAAATTGTGTTTGTTTGTTGAATCTAACACTAGATTTGAATTCCCTGGTGTTACTAGAGTCTAAATCTAAAATTTCAAGTCATTTGAATTATTTTTGAGTTATTCACCATTAATGAAGCTTGAAGAACTTGAAAATAGATTTAGAGAAGAAAAAATTAGGTCTTGAAAGTTATTTAATTTTGTTCTACTAGTGAAATAGGTCAAAAATTCGAAATTAGGGAGGATTTGAAGTTGTATTGGGTCATTCACAATTAAAGGATCTTCAAGTTTTTGAAGAACACCAGTCTCATAGATTAGGTGTTCATTATTCCGAAAATTAGTGGGTTTTATTCTCGAGAACATAGATCTGAAATTTGGAGTAATTTGGAGATAATTTGAAGGTACTTCGAAATTTGAATGTTCTTGAAGACCTTCATATCTTCATAGAAAGAAGGTGACCAAAAAGGTGTGTTTGATCCAAAAAATTCATCCAAATTGTAAAAAAGTGTTTGTTTTAAAAAAAATACGGTTTGTCTCCTTTCTTCATTTCATTTCTTTGATTCTCCTAGCTAATTAATAACTAGTAATCGATCTTACAACGTTAACTAGTTCTTGAGTCCGTATTTTTTCTCTTTTGTCTTATTTTTTTTCATTCTTTTCTCATTTTGCATTGTAGTTAACTTTTTGATTCAAGTCCGTTAATTTTTTAATCGAGTCTTCACTCTTCGAGTCGAACAAGAATACATCCGTCCAAGAGTATAAACTATACCTCTTGAATCAATCAGATTAAACAATGTACAATCATTGGTCGAGACAATTTGTGAGGCAATCAAAGGTTTGCACACTTGAGTGATTATAAGATTTATTTTCACTAACTTAATGTGTTTGTTTGTTTTGTTGAGTGTCTTAGATGGGTAACTCTTCATGCAGTTTGAAATCATATTCTTCCAACACTACTCAAATTATTGTGAGAAGAGCTCAACCGAAGGGCAACATGAGAATTGAGCCTAACGAAAGAATACATTGGTGAAACTACATAATGATTGAGAAGTTCGCCTTGAAACTAATGATCACCATCGTGGTTTTTACATTACTCCCCAATCCGCACTCCGGTTTGAATTACATTAGACTAAGAAAAAAGACTCTTATATTGGCAAAAAGGGATATTGAATCGATATTGTGAATGTATCCTTTTCTCATGTGGAATATCAAGAGGAAGTGTGGTGTGTATTACTTTCTATGGGTACATGTGACTTGTGTTTAGGATATTCTTGATTCGAAGAACATGGGTTACTTATAAGCACAATTTGCATAGGTACGTAGTGGATGAAAGGGGAAAACTTCTATTTCCACTTGTACCTCCTAGAAAGAATTCAAATGTAAAAGTAAAATACCCCAATGTAAAATGACCTACCTTGTCAATGAAAGCTAGCGACGAAGAGTATGACAAATGAAAATTTGTGATGAATGAAATCTTTGCTAGCTACAACTATTCACAAGTAATAAAGATGGACTTGGCTCTTAGAACTTTTGAATGGAAGCTTGCCAAATATTGGGAGTACAATAGCAAAAACGAAAGAGTGATGAGAAGTCCAATTGAGATTTGGGATGCATTGAAGAGGAACTTGAGGTACTATTATCTCGATCCATGTGAAAAGGGGTATAGGATCAAAGTCAATTCTTAAAAGAAGAAATCAAAAGTAGATGGGCTAAATGTTCCTTGTGCGACCAATTGAGCATTTCCACAAGAAGGGGAGCTTACTATACTGTTTCATGTAGAGGGAAAGAAAAGTGCTCCTTGTGGAACCAAGAGGTCTAATAAACTTGAGAGATAAAATATAGAGAGGAGTAAGTGAGTGCAAAGTGGCAACTCACGAGTGGAAAAAGGAGAGGATGTGTGGAGTGATGTGAGGGAGTTGCCACAAATTCAATCTAACTTTCCTAATTCTCCATATTTTTGTGAAGAATCTTTTGTAGATACTTAAAGAAATAAAATATTAAAGGGGTCTTCATGTGAAGAACTCACGTGCTTGGAATAGAGAATGAAGGTTGAGACCATCTCTTTAATTGGTCAAGTGAGCTTGTAATTGGGAGGTCAAGGTAAAGAAGATTTTTCGTGTGAACTTCAAGGTACAATAGTTAAACCCAATACTTTCAACTCTTTGAATGAACAAATTTGTGATGTGAGTGTGAGTAGTAGCTTGACTTTGTGTGAACTTAATAATTCTTTGTCATGTAATAATAATGTTATTGTTGAGAGTGTTCCTACACTAGTTGATCCTATTGATGCTTCTTGTAAGATCGATTTGTGTCCACCTAGTGTTGGCACTTGTGATTTGAATGATAGTACATTGTCATGTTATATGGATGATCAATTTGAGTGTGTTGATAATCCACTAGTTGAGGTATCTTGTGATGTGCTTAATGAATCTTCGATTAGTGTTGATGTGGATGTAGTTGATCATTTGTATGGGTGTGACACCACACCCTTGTTTGATAAATGTGACAATAAGTTCTTTGGTCTTGTCTTTGTGTCAAGTGATAAGGTCCAAAGATGTGGTGGTGATGTATGTCATGTATAATCTCATATGGTGGGATGTTTTAAAAAACAAGGTGATGCTTGTTTCTAAATTGTTACTTTCTTTTTGAGTGATCCAAATTCTTGTAGTATGCTTACTTGTGTCATTGAACCTAATAGTGATGCTACATGTAAGGGCACCCTAGATGAAGTCATTCTAAGTGATGCGTTTCTTTATTATTTATTTGTATATGATGTGAAACATATTTGTGTTTAGGATAAAGGTCTTACATGTTTCTAATCTTTATCATTGGTTGATTGTCTTATCTTTAAAGATAATATATTATTTGATGATGACATGATTATTGACGATGATGTGCATAATGGCTTGAATAGTGATGTGAAAAATGTATCTACTTTTGAGGGCTACAAGATTTATGCGAACCCACTAATGGAGATTGACACTCTTCCCTTAGACGGAAGCCTCATCTTTAGGGATTGTAATTCAATCATGGGGGGTGAAATGTTTTGATGTTCTTAAAGTGTCAAAAGAAGAGACATCTCTAGTTGAGTGAGAAATTGACTTGCTTGATTATTTGAGGAATTCAATGAGTGATTATTCTTTTGCTAATGATGCGGGCCTTTGTATGATTCTCCACCTATCTATGATAATGATATACATGCATGGCTCAATACCATTGACCCTTCGAAATATGACCTATTGTTTGATGAAAATGCTAGCGAGGTATCATATTTGTGTGAGGAGGCATATGTGTCTTGTAAAGATTTTCTACTTAATTTTACATTAAGTGACACTTTCCTCTACTACTTGTTTGCTTATGATGATACTCATGCTTGTGTTGGGTGTTCTTATATTGGCAAGGGTCTTCATGGGGTATATCATTATTTCATTGACCAAGATATGTGGGCATTCTTTCTTTTTGACCCCAGTGGTGTTATAAATGTGTGTGACTTGATCATAATACTATATTAAAGGTGGTATCACTTTGAAATTGAGAATCATTTGTGTGTCATGTATACTAAAATCAATGTGACTTTGCCAACTTGGTATTTTGAAACCATTGGTTCCTTTAGGATATTCTCATTTCATGATCTTTGGGGTAGCCAAGTCCTTAGTGCTCTATTTGAGAGTTTGTTGTTCGTGAGAATGGTGAATACTTGATTATATTACAAATTTGTGCATACTTGGTATGATGGTAGATTGGTCCACTCTAACACTAATCATCATCCTTTGAGGACTTTATTTTTGTTTGTCTCTGTTCTGGTCTTGCAAGGTTTAGATTCGAGGATAAATTATTTTCAAGAAGGGGAGAATGATGCAAGCCGAGCTTTATCAAGAACGTGTAAACTAAGCTGATCTAGGGATCACTATCTTTAAGGGTTAGAGGATACTTGAAATAAAGACATGAAGCTCGAAAGTGTGCTAAAGTGGAAGTACAAGACTCCATTTGGAAGAAATAAGGAGAAGGTTATTTATGCAAAAAGGCTATTACATAAATGCAAGCCTTTCATCTCTTGAGAAGACTACCAAACAAGGTTCTTACTTCATTGAGGATATTTTTGTAATAACAATAGTAGTCTTTCTATTCTAATTAGTACTTAGTATAAATACTACCTTAGTTTATTTCATTAGAGAGATTATGTTGAATTGAGATATTTTGATACTCCTTAGAGAGTTGAGTGTTGAGAGCTTGTTGAATATATGATTAAACCTTGTTTATGAGAGGATTGGTTGTTTGGGACATTGATTTCCTTGAAATCATTTTAAGAGGTCGGTGCTTGTTAAATATTAATTTGAAGGTTTTAGCTATTAGAGATTTAGTTACCAAATTGTGTTTATCTTTGTGTCAATCTATCTATCCTTTACTTTTCTAGTTTTCTTTCTTGTTTTTCTATATCCGTTATTGTACCAACAATAGATTTAATAGGCTATGGGGTGTGTTTGGAGCAAATTAAAGTTAGTAACTCGATAGGCTGATTGAGAGAGAGAGAAATGAAGTCAAGAGCGGCTCAGTTGGCCGAGAGAAGCCCATAGCTTTATGGTAGTAGAGAAAAAGAATGTTTGGGTAAATCTTTGACACACCAAATTAATTTCAAATCCCCCTTATTCTTTTGTTGCAGAATTGAGGATCTAGCTTTTCTTGTCAAATCCTTATAATACATGCCCTGATGTTGGTAATAAAAGAGGTCGGATCAAAATTGGTACGATTCGAGCTCTTGGATTTGAAATTAATTTAAGAGGAAATTGTGAAATTTTTTAGTGATCTTTTCTATCTAATGAAATGAATAGGGAATTCACTTTAAAATTGTCCCCCTCATACCCCTCGAGTATATGCTTCAACAAGAATATTATATACCTTAGTTCAGGGATTGGCAACTTATTCATTCAGTGATTTTGGCCTTGGATATTGTTCCCAAATGAGGACTATCGGGAAAGTTTTACAATCACGGAAGAGTAAATTACAACTCTCTAATGCATCACTACTGCTACTTACTTGTGTTGTGTGTGTTAGCAAATTGGATTTGCATAGTACTATATAGTTCTCAGACCAAAGGTTTTCCAGCTTGTTAATTACTTTGGACTTCTGGATGAATTAGCCCCAGCATAGTTACTATGAAGTACAACATTATAGAACACAATTCACTTTATACAGAGCTGGGATTCAATACAATCCATAGAATTCAGGACTAAACTCTTTGTCAAGTGAAAACAGGAGCCACCTTGGACCTCACCATAATATTTAGTGATTTGAGTTCTTATTAGTGGAAGATTTTTAAGTTACATAAACTGACCAGTGATCAGGCAAATTATTTTACACAAACTGGTCCAATACAAGATTATTTTTCCAAGATAGAGATTCCAATATGTGTTTTGTGTCCAGATATCTGTACATGTTGAATCCTTTTTATAACCAATTCTCATCACCAGCCGGCAGAATAATTTTCACCTGCCTAGTCGTAACAATTTGCAGCCATCATGTATATTCAGTATATAACAAGTGTATATAGTATACATACTTATTATACACAGATTATATTGTGATTATACCCTGCATATTGGCTAAAATTTGTTTAAAAAATAAACATTAAAGTTAATTTTTTGTTATGGTCTTTGTTAGGTCATTGTGTAGTGTAAAAATCCATGTAAATTGAATGTATCAGTTCTGGTCCAAAACCGAAAACCTCCACACTCAATTACTAGATGTATCAGGTTTAGGCATCTAGCCTTTACTACAACACTAATTTACCAATAAGTTTCTATGGAAGACATGTTGGGTAAATCATACATCTAACCACCACAAGAGTTTTGTTGCAGTGGATTCTGTTGAACCTGCTATATATCCGTCACTGTGCTTGTAAGTTACCTAACGTTTTTTATGCACGGCTAAATGGCACATAAGTACGCATTTCCATGTGTTTTTATCTGTTTATCTCACCACCACAAGAGTTTTGTTGCAAAAACAATTCTCATGTCGAGATCAGCAGATCAATTCTATCTTGTGTCTATTTCGTAGTATTTTTCGTCTTTGGACCCGTGCGAGGTGTGCTACCGCACAGGGCCCCTTTTTTCATTTTTTATTAAGTAATATTAGTCAAAATTTACTGTAAATGCCCATAATTCGCAGATCTTAGTCCAATTAAGGACTCACTTTTACGAATTAGAACAGGACCCCAAAATGTTGAGACGTCTTTGTCTTCTATCATAGTTTTGTAGTAACATTATTACTTAGTTTTTGTCTGAGGTGGTTTTGTAGTACAGCCAGTTAGTAGGTTTCTTCGTGTCGATTTTCAGTTTTATCATTGATTTTGGATCGTTATTAATAGATATATATGTCAATTCGTGGAGCCCAACTTCATAGGCCCATCCCAAGATATGTCTGTTTGGGCTGTCTTGAATAGAGTGAATTCCCCTTCAATCAATTTAACTGTCTAGTCCTGGTGTCCTTGTTATTGATGTGACCACTTCTTAACGTTAATTTGGGTTCACTTTAGCCCTTGTCCATCAACATAAAAAAAAAAGGGTGATATTGTCATTATGTAACTAAAGAAATAGGCAAGCCTAAGTTTTTGAGTCACTCTGATTCAGAGTGTCTAAATATAATGTAAACGTGTATAGTTAATATTATATAATTTTTACTCATAATTAAAATATATTTCATACATTGTGTAAATATAATTATGATAAAATTAGAATTTCTTTTGTAATTAGAATTATGATTCCTCTTGTATAAGAGATAAATGTTGTACACTATATATATATTAATATTAATGAGAAAGACTACTCAAGGGAGATTAATAACATCTTACATATAAGAACATTAACTAGATCGAAAACCTTATACATATCCAGTGACGGAGTGAAATACGTCGAAAAATTATATTGCACAAATAAGATAAAAAAATAAATTATATATATATATATTTGAATTTCCTTGACATATGAGAACTGGGGATTCAATTCAAATGCATTTTTTGCATTTTCTGGCGTCGCCATTATCTATATGTCCATCAAGTTTGATTTCTTATCGACCATTTGTTTAGCATAGAGAAGCATGTAACAAGTCACATATAAGTTAGACATCATGATATACTATATGAGTTGTCAAAACCAACAGTATAAACTATATGTTGTGCATCACTGGAACTTGTGTACAGCTAGCCATGGGGTAAAGTGTAGGAGAGGCTGTTATTGCTTCATTGTAGAAGTAGATTTTCAATACAAATTCAGGCCATATAAAGAGTATATTTATCATGGCAAGATTAGTCTTCCATTAAGCGTGTTTGGTATGACCGAGATTATTTTTCAGATTTTTTTTCCATATTTTCATGTTTGATTAGTCAAATATTTAAAAAAATATTTTTTTTAGAAAAAATCTTCTAAAATTAAAATAATGACTTTCCTAATGAAATTAGAGAAAACAAATTCCTTAATTGATTTTCCATGGTGATTATCTCACGCCATCCCCAACACCCCACCCGACCACCCCTACTCATCCACCTGCACCACCAACCTCTTAACACCCCTGCACCACCAAACTCTTAACACCCCTGCACCCACCCCTAACCCTGGCACCTCTAACTCACCCTCCACCCTCATAGTTTAATATATAAATTATTGGAAAATATTTTATCTTTATTTATCAAATATCAAAAAGATGTAAAAATCCACTTAATTTTCAGAAAAGTATTTTCTAGGAAAACTTTTTTTTTCGTACCGAAGACACCTTAAAAGGTAAGAGCTTTCTAAAAACCAACCTATGCAAGCATTATTCATAATTTACACTAGAATATATAAGCAGAAGTTTTTGATAATTTTTTTTAAAATTTATTGGTAAAGTTAAAAAGAAAAGAATATACAAAGGGAAAAATTCATAAGGAAAGCTCCTGATGTTATTTGTATGATGTATCAAGTGGTTATAAGGTTGCCTTATGTGCATAATAATGACAGAAAATACTGATGTCCCATCGCGATGGTTGCCTCCTATTTTGTGTAACGAAGAAATGTAAGGTAAGACTGCGTATAATAGATTGTGTGGTCTGGACCTCGCATAACGAGAAATTAGTGCACCGAACTGCCCTAATAATCAAAGTCACTTGGACAAATGGACCCTTTTGAAAATCTTGAGAAACATAGGCATTAAAAGATTCCCCAAACATAATTATATGCCAACTTCCCCCAGTCTTATCATATTTCCACATTCAGTCATATCTTTTGAAGAAGATGCGACGATACTGATTGTAAGTTTGTAACAAAAGAGGGGGTACAAATTCCATATCATCAAACTTTTATTTTATTTTCTGTTGTTTATGCTTTTTGTCAAAATAAAAGTCTTATCAGTAAGTTTGAATAGGGTAATTTAAATGATTGTTATTGGATTTGCATTCTCTCTCCACATGCTACCATTAAAGTTTTCAAAGCCAATTAAAGTGTTTAGTGTTTATGGACAAACATCATGCTTTTCATTTTCTGACCAAAACATTAGTCACTCATTCGACTTAACTTGTACATGGTTATCTCGGGGGTTAAGAATTTGTCTCACCCAAAAATAAGTCTCAACTTCATTTTGAAAATGACCACTCAATAAGAGATATTTAACGCAATGGTTATCTTTTGAAAATGACCACTCAACTTCCTTCTTGTAATCGTGAAGAATCAAAATCCAGGCAACATCTAGAACAAGAAAGATTACTATTGTTTCTCATGAGTCTAAATGAAAGCTCTAGTCATGCTAGGAGTGACATTTTGGATGAAGAGACTTGTCTTGACAATCAATGAAGCATATGCTCAACATCAACTACTACAATCCAAGTTGGGATCGTAGTGAATACCTTCAACTCTACGGCTTGAATAGAAGCCTCAACACTATAATATGATAATAGTTTATAAGTTATTAAGGTAAATTATAATCAGGAGAAGTTACAATAGTAGGATTAAATAGTTAGTTAAGAATGTGTATAAGTGTCACTAAACTAACTAATGAAGTATGCAATTAGCATTTTTCTATAAAATAATTTCCTCCTCCTCCTTTCCCGACTCATTTCAAAGTATATGTATGTCTTAGAGACAATCAGTATTAGGACATATGTACTTTATACATATTTATATTTATATATTGATGATGATTAATATTATGGCATTTGCATTTGTTGAATTATTAGTTGACTGTTTATAATATTCTATAAATGCATCCCTAGAGGTTACGTGGTTATTAATGGAGTGAGAATTAATATTATAGTGTGACGCTCTTAAACTGCCTCGATTAATGATCATCGAAATTGGGATATCGGTGATATATTATACGTTGACATGGGGTCTACATCATATCCTTTGGGATGTAGTATGTCTCACTTGCTACGAGTTATGGCAACTCGTGATGGACACATAGATACCTGTTGGAGTATTGGTATACCCTGTTGATGTACTATTTTGTTATATGTCTATAATGTCATCGATGTGTGAGAGATAGTAGTCCTTAGACTTGAGGTCGATATCACCTTATTCACGGAGTAATGTACTTTGATCTTGTCCTAAACTCAAATGCCTTATAGGTTGAGACGCGGCTTGTTTTGGGTACGTTACGAAGTGGATTAAAGGTGGGTATTGAGCCAAGATTAGAATTCATTACTCGAATGCATCTTCGAGAGAGCACTCAGATTCTCATAAGATATTAGGTTGACTAAGTCGTTAGCCAACGCAGTGGACATGTCTTTGATATGGTCCTGTTGTCAACTAATATAGATGAGTTATTATGATCAAGCCATTTGGATAGACACTTGGCAAATCCTAAGTTTTATTGAGTGTGTCGTGAATGAAAGGATTTTATCTTCCCATATAGAGGTTCAGTTCACGTGCTTCATGTAGCTAAACTTTACATATTGAGGTTCGTCTTAAGCGCGATCTAGGAGTTAGTGAAGATCCTAATGATATTAGTGTCAATATGTAGGGGCCTGAAGGGTAAACACTAAGTCAAATGTTCTGTTGATTGAAAGATGTAATTGAAGAGATAATATATATATGTTCGGTTGATAACCGAGACATTAGAAATGGGAAAAGGGTGCATAAAATTGGACAGGACCGTGGTGCCTTGATTCAGGACCGCGGTGCTAGAAGCACGTGGAGGCACCGCGGTGCCACCTCATGGAACCGCGGTGCCGACGCGTGTTCTGGCAGTCCGTATTTTGATCCAGTCCGATTTTCTGTGGGGCCTGGCCCACGGAAACCCTAAAGCTCCTATTTTGTCCTATAAATAGGAGGTCTCTCTTCCCATTTCACTAGACCATATCTAAGAGAGATTATCTCTTATAAAACTCTGCAGAAATCGCTAGTATTTCTAAAGATAGAAATTACATCAAGTTCTAAGAACTTAGAACTTGCAAATCAAGGGACTTTTGAGTGTGCACCCCGGACTACACAAAGTAACAAGTTTCAATTGCTTGACTGATTGCTTCAAAATGTAAGTCTTTGTTCGAAGTATTACATTTACTTTGTGTTTAATTTTACATTACATATCATATTTCAGTTTGACCGTCGTCGGGTGTGAAACATAAATTTTCAAATTCCACTGCGTGTACGAACCCGACGCAAACGCCTACAGTGGTATTAAAGTCTGGGTTGCTTCGTGTGATATGTAATGAATATTAATGATAATATGAGTTAGGATTTGTTTAGATCTATATTTTATGTTGTTAGAAGCTTTAAAATCCTAAATCTTTAGAACATGTGGTCCTTGTACCCAGATTTGTTAATACAATAATGTATTCGAGGAAGTCAATCCAATAAATAACTTCTAAGTTGATATGTGTTATCCGGCTTAAAGTATGGTGCATTGAAACGAAGAACGAGAAGAAAATTGGATTAGATGGTTGATGAACATGTTGTGTTAATGGTGATGGAGATATAAGTGATTCATCTGAAAAATCTGATCCTAAACCAGTTTTAGGAGTTTGGATTTTCGGGATTTGTGTTTCTGGGGTAAGGCACCGCGGTTCCATGATGGAGCACCGCGGTGCCTGCTAGGATTTTGGCGGCGGCAACGCGGTTCCATGATGGAGTACCGCGATGCTGCCCAGATGAAGCCAGAGGCACCGCGGTCCTGTTCATGGGTGTCGCGATGCTGTTCATCCAGAAGCTTAAAATTAATTTTTTAAATATACTGCCTTCGAGGCACCGCGGTGCCACCTGTTAGGACCGCGGTGCCTGTGACGATAATTTACGGAACCGCGGTGCAAATTATTTTTGCAGATCCAGTGACTCACTGTCGTTAAGGCAGCGGTGCTTGCCGGTTGAGCAGCGGTGCGGCAGCGGAATTATAAAAAAAATTGAAAATCAGAAACAGAAACTTAAAGTTCCAGTTACGAATCAAGTTTTAAAGTTCTGATTTACGAAAATATGTTTTAAAAGTTGAACATATTTGGTCCTTTTGGGCAAATCTGTAATTAAAGAAGGTTTCTGAAAATTGGTTTTAAGTTTTGGAAAATTGCAAACAGGTCCCAGAAGTTTGAAAATATTTTCTGAAGCTTAGGATTGCATTTTGAGAATTTATAGGGGTTCAGAATTGAATTTTAAAGTCTTAAGGGACTAAAGTGTAAATTCTGGAAATTTACAGAATTCCCGAAAATCGGAATTTAAAATCAGAAAATATTTAGGGACTGTTTGGCATTGACATAGATTATAGAGTTTAGGCAAATAGACTCATGATTATCATTAATGGTATATTATTATATAATTTACAAATGTGTTAAGTGTTAAATGTGATGCATTTAAATTATTAGCATAGCGTTCACAATTATTGTCTGGGTAGGAGGATCCCAATAATTGTTTAAATTTCAATGACCGTGATAACTGTCTGGATAGACGACATCCAGTACTTGATTAAAACCATCTTATATCATGCCTATTAGGTTTGACGGTTTCCCATCTAAATGTGTTTAGAAATTGCATGATAGGATGTCATATGATATATGACATATTGATCTTGATTGAAATCCCCGAAAATTGAAAATGTTTCCCAAACATAAAATACAAATCTAATTATAATGCGTCGTCCATTATAATTGTTCGGGTGCTAAAATCCTTTTCGACGATAAAAGTATTTATGCCAAAGCATTTGCGCTAAGTGTAAGAGGAACGAGACCCTTTCATAGATGTGTTAAAATGAAAGTAGATAATAAAATTTTGTAGGTATTTACATCAAAATGTTTGCTTGCAAAGGCTAAGTTTACTTAGGCATTTAAACACAGTCGTGTAATGGGGTTGGCTTGTTTAGATGAATCTTGGCGCCAAAGTGTCGGACTAATCTGAAGACGCATGATTAAAATGAAAGATATTTAATCAAACCAAGAGTTGCAAATTTAGTTTTTTAATTAGTTGATAACCTACCGAAATGTTCTATTGAAGTTATCAGTCAAATCAAACGTGGATATAGCATATGTTTGGATCTTGGCCCACAATGACCTTAAAATGATTTAGGTTCGTTTTCTACCATGGGGTCATAGAAATATGCAAAATAGTGGGAGCTAATTAAATAAAAGTCCATGTTTAATTAGTCTATAATGAATGTGTATTATTGGAAAGAATGAATTGTTAATTGCATTTTTTTCCTATTCTATCTATATCTTCAGATCTTCAGAAATGTCATGTTTTTCGTTGAAAATGCTTATGGAGTCCAACAGACTTACTGGACCCAACTTCATTGACTGACTTAGAAATATCAGAATTGTCCTGAGACAGGAACAAATTGAGTATACATTGGACAAAGTATTCACCACCGCTCCGGCGGAGGACTCTGTTGAGTATGCGACATTCGACAAGGCTGCTTACGAAAAACATTATAAGGATGTCACCTCAGCTCAATGCTTAATGTTGTCTTCTATACCACCACAATTGCAAAGACAACATGAAACTATGAGGCCCAATGAAATGTTAGCCCATTTGAATAGTCTTTATGATGCGCAGAGTCAGACAATGGAGTATGACCTGCTCATAGAACTCTTCAAGTGTATGCTAAATGAAGGGGGTCAAGTTTCACCTTATGTGTTGAGGATGATTGAGTTGATTGAGAGGTTGGCCTCCATAGATATAAAGTTTCAAGACAGAGTCTCCACCACCCTCATTCTCTACTCTCTTCCACGGTCATTCGAGAGTTTCATTATCAACTACAACATGAATGGAACTAAGGCGACATTGCCAGAACTGCACAATATGCTGAAGACCTTTGAATCTTCAATCTCCAGGGGTAAAGATGTCCTCATGGTAGGGTCTTCTTCTCAGCCCAAACCGAAAGGTAAGGGACAAAAGAAGAAGAAGGGCAAAAATGTCGCTGCGCCCGCAACAATGAAGCCCCAGGGAGGGGCGAAGAAGAAGAATATGCTTCCGCTAAAGGATGTGTGCAGAAACTGCAATAGGAATGGGCATTGGAAGTTTGAGTGCACTGCTCCGGGAGGAGGTAGAGCACCTGGTGCTCCGACACCTGGCGGACAAGGTATGTTTGTAATTGAAATTAATCTATCTATTAATGATTCTCACTCTTGGGTACTTGATACCGCTGGTGGCTCACATATTTGTACAAATGTGCAGGGGCTAACTGATAGTAGGAAGGTCGGGCCTCGAGAGGTGGACCTGCGCGTTGGAAACGGAGCACGAGTTTCTGCTGAGTGCGTGAGAACTTATAGGATAGATTTACCTTCTGGCAGAATTTTAATGTTAAACAATTGTTATTATGTTCCTTCTTTGACAAGGAACATTATTTTCATTCATGTACTTGATTCAGAGGGTTTTTCCTCAAACACGTCTAATAGCAATATGATTTTGACTTTGGATAATGTTGTGTATGGAATTGCGCCTCTTGTGAATGGATTGTATACATTAAACTGCCGCAGGGAAATTTTCCATGTACAAAATAAAAGAGCTAAGTTAAATGAAAGAAATTCTATCTACTTGTGGCATTGCAGACTTGGTCATATCAATCAAACAATGATAAAACGGTTGATGAAATTAAATTACCTCGAACCATTTGACTTACAATTTTATGCTAACTGTGAATCATGTTTGAAGGGTAAGAAGACCATTAAACCTCTTTCTGAAAAGGGGATCCATGTCAAGGAGGTGCTTGAGTTGGTACATACGGACGTATGTGGACCATTTTCAACTCAAGCTAGAGAAGGTTTCTCGTACTTCATCACTTTCACATACGACTTATCAAGGTATAGATATGTGTATCTTATGAGACATAAATCCGAGACCTTCGAGAAGTTTAGGGAGTTTAAGTGTGAAGTTGAGAAACATCTCTCAAAGAGTATCAAGACCCTCCGATCTAATCGAGGGGGTGAATACTTGAGTAAAGAATTTCTTGACTACTTAAAGCTTCATGGAGTTCATTCTGAATGGACACCTCCTGAAATACCACAGATGAATGGTTTTTCCGAGAGGAGAAACCGAACCTTACTTGATATGGTTCGTTCCATGATGAGCTTTTCAGCTCTTTCTACATACCTTTGGGTATACGCTATACAAACCTCGATATATGTTCTGAACATAATTCCATCTAAATCAGTCGAAAAGACCATATAAATTATGGTGTGGCAAGATGTCATCACTTAGACACATGAGGCCCTGGGGGTGTCCTGCATATGTCAAGAAGTTGATCACTGATAAGTTGGAGTCTAGAAGTGAGAAATGTTACTTCGTTGGGTATCCAAAGGAAACTAAGGGATACTACTTCTATCTTCCTGGAGAACATAAGATGATTGTTTCCAGGAACACAACTTTCCTTGAAGAAGAATATGTCTACAAGGAAGAGGATTGCACAGAGATAGAACTTGAAGAAATTCAAGAACAAAGTAACATAGAGGTTGAAAACTTGCCGAGTGAACAAGGCAAGGATTCAGTGGGAGCTTATGGCGAAGATTAGGTATTTCGGATACGCCCTTCGGCCAGTGGGAGTGCTACAAGGAATGATGCAGAAATGCAAGATCCTCCAGCATAAACCTTGAGAGCAAGTGCAGGGACTGCACCTCCTCCCATTCAGGAAAGACATGAGAATGATATTCCTGAAAGCTCTAATATTGGTGGATCAACCAACACACATGAACTTTCTCACAGTCAGAACATATCTGAAACTGGATTGCAAGACACTCAACTCCGTAGGTCTGTTAGAACTCATCGTCCTCCGAAAAAACTAAATCTACTTGTGGAAACACAAAATGAGTTAGATATTCCAGATGACAATGAGCCTACAACCTATAATGAAGCAATGCTAGACATTTATTCGAAGAGATGGCAAGAAGCCATGAAATCTGAAATGAAATCTATGTATATCAATCAAGTGTGGAACTTGGTTGATTTGCCGAGTGGGGTTAAACCCATAGGATGCAAATGGGTCTTCAAAAAGAATATTGATGCATCTGATAAGATTCAGACTTATAAAGCTAGACTAGTGGCTAAAGGTTTCACTCAGCGTCCCGGAGTGGATTATGATGAGACCTTTTCACCAGTTGCTAAGATTAAGTCTATTCGGATTTTGCTTGCGATAGCTGCACATTTATGACTATGACATTTGGCAGATGGACGTCAAGACTGCATTACTCAATGGTGATTTAATTGAGGAAGTGTATATGAAACAACCCGAGGGTTTTTCATGTGAGTTCATACCAAATGTTGTGTGCTGGCTACAGAAGTCCGTTTATGGACTTAAGCAAGCCTCTAGGAGTTAGAACATTTACTTTGACAAGGCTATCAAGTCATTTAATTTCGTCAGAAGCAAAGAGGATCTTTGTGTTTATTTCAAATGTAAGGATGAGGGCATTGTCTTCATTATTATATATGTTGATGACATATTGATAATGAGAGACAATAGGGCCCTTATGCAGTCAGTTAAGGATTGGTTGTCCAAGACCTTCATGATGGAGGATTTAGGTGAAGCCTACTACATTCTGGGAATTAGGATCTACAGAGATAGACCTAATAGATTGTTGGGGCTATCACATTCAGTCTACATAGACAACGTGCTTAGACGTTTTTCAATAGAGAACTCCAAGAAAGGCGGTCTTCCGATGGGTCAATGCATCAAGTTATCTAAGAAGGGTTGTCCTTCTAAAGATATAGAACTTGAGCGCATGAAAAGGATCTCATATGCTTCAGCTATAGGATCGATCATGTATGACATGACCTGTACTAGGCCAGATGTGGACTTTGCACTTAGTATGACTTGCAAGTTCCAGCAGAATCCTGGTGAGGAATACTGGAAGGTAGTCAAGAGTATTCTCAAGTACCTCAGGCGTACTAAAGATTACTTCTTAGTCTATGGTGGAGTTGATGAGTTGGTTGCCACTGGGTATACCGATGCTAGTTTTCAGACAGATATTGATGATTTTAAATCTCAGTCTGGTTACACGTTCATTTTCAATGGAGGAGCAGTGAGCTGGAAGAGTTCCAAACAGGCTACTACTGTAGACTCGACTACTGAAGCGAAGTACATTGTTGGAGCGGAAGCTGTCGCGATTTCTGAGTTTCTGAAGGAGCTAGGGGTTGTTCCGAGTGCTAGTTGTCCAATAACCTGTTACACCTCGTAGTTTAAGGCGATAATTAGAGAACGTAATTAAGATAATAAGATTCGAATATTGGAAATAAAAGTATATTTATATATGCTAATTCAGAAATTAGTATACAAAGGATGTGATCCCGGAATAATTTTGAATACAACAAATGTGGGATGGACTTAGTGCCGTGTATAATGTGGTTAGGACATGGAATTTTCAGATTTTATATATATGACTGATTATGTGGGAGATTAATTAATTATGAGATTAATTTAAGTGGACAATTATGGAGACTTGTGTTACACCCCGTAATTTTAGGACACGTGTAAGAGAATGTACGTGGGAAGTTACGACTTTAAATTTGAACGAAAGAAAGATTTGTTCCTTCTAAGAGAAATCTTCCGAACCTCGGGAAGGAAAAATGTTTATTAATGAGAATTAAGTTCCCAAATTTGATATTTGAGACTTATAGAATTTATCGGAATTTTGGGAGATGAAATATTTTGGACCAACTGGAGGGCGACACGTGTCACCCTCCACATGCCCATGTTGGGCGAGAAAGACCAAGACAAGTGGACAAGTTGACTCTTGATATTTAAGTCATCCAAATCCAAGCCACACAAGTGTTTTAATCTTGGCCATTGATCTCTTTATATATCCATTACTAGTGCAAGACTAATTGGACACTTAGAGAAATTTCAAATCTTGTTCTTGTTCATAGAGGCTCTCGGCATTGAGCCCTAACCCTCACAAAAAAATTTCGTTTGTTATCCATAATTCACAAAACTTATACTCAAGGTTCCTAAGAGTATTATAAGGTTATCTCAATAGGAAGATCCCGGAAAAACTACGTTTTCACGTTAGTCGCAAGATGAAAATCTAAGTTGTTTTCATAAGTTTTGTTTGAAAATTGAAGGGAAGTGGTTTATGAACTTCTAAGGGCTTCAAATAGCGGATTGGAGCGTGAAGGAAATGAGCTAAGTTGCTAAGGAGCGACTTTGAATCTTGGAGTTATATTTGGGCATATCAAGGTAAATCTTCATCTTACCTTTGTAATTAAAGACTACATGTTGTAGTAGATTGGTAATTGATCATGTGAATTACATTATGAAGATTGATAAGTGTTATGGAATATTTGGAAGCAAAAATCCGAAACTAGCATGATTAGCCTTTAAGATTGTAATTCAATTTAGTTATTAGTTTTAGTCGTCACATGTTATATAAAGAGGAGATTATAGTTGTTAAAGTTGGTTGCGACTATATAACATGTGATAACGACAATATGGATTGAAAAAGAATTGGAAAAGACTCTGCATTGTTGCTCATATTAGTCAAGAATGGCATTGACTATTGGACTGTTTTGTATAAATTGTGGGGCAGAATTTTACACATATTGTAAGGCGTGTAATCCCCTTTGGTTAGCTAAATTGTTGAGCCTTAAATGTGGAATTTGATTATTGATTTTTGGGCCTTGAAAAAGGTGGAAAAGTACGTAGAAACAAAGGAAGTGCTGCTCTATTTTCCGTAGAATAAGAGTCATTATACTTAGCAATATTCTACGTTGGAAAGCTAGAAGTTGATAGACATATTATGGTCATTATAGGCTGACATTCTACGTGCGGCATATTCAACTTGACAAGTGGCTTAAGTCGGAGAGGTATGTGAACTCTTCCTATCCTCTTGAGCATGAATCTTATGAAATGTATAGTACGGTAGACGTACGTGTTTTAAATGAACTCGGTTTCATTTTGGTATCCTTGTTTGGATTTTTCGAAAGTGTAGTAACTTGTTTTCAAAGAAGTTTATGTTACTTGACTTGAAAAGTATAGAATACTTGATTTGGAAAAGTATTGATGACTTGAACTTTCT
This sequence comes from Przewalskia tangutica, assembly GCA_029844215.1. Classification (NCBI taxonomy): domain Eukaryota; kingdom Viridiplantae; phylum Streptophyta; class Magnoliopsida; order Solanales; family Solanaceae; genus Przewalskia; species Przewalskia tangutica. Next base: position 61,949,447 of record CM056737.1, read on the forward strand.
AAAGTTAAGAGGCTTGAATTTTAAAGTTAAGAGACTTGAAGTATTCTGAAAATTGTGAAACTGTAGTTAAATGCATATGATACTTGGTTTAAAAGTGTAAGTCTCTTGGTTTAAAAACAAGAATGTAATTGTCTTGGTTTTGCTTGAAAACATAAAGTGTTGTAATGGCTTTATGAGAAGTTAGTTAAAACGGCTTTATGAAGTTTAAAAGGATGGTTTACTTGATAAATTTAAAGGGGGATAAATGACTTGGTTTAAGGAATGATAACTTGATTTAGAGATACACGTTATTTGGATTTTGAGAATGAAGTTACTTGATTTTAAGGTTTTGAAATGAGTTCTAAAGATGTAGTAACTTGATTTGAAAATTAGACATGTCTTGATATTACGGGTGTTAGTATCTCGTGGTCTTTATGTAAAAAGGGTTCTTTTAAAAGAATTGAAGTACGTAGTACTTTGGGGTTAAATTCCTGAATTTGACGTGACATGATAGTGCCTTGAATGTTATAAAATGATAAGTGATTTATCTTGTTCTAACGAGAGTCCTAAATGATTTAACTTGTGTTTGTTACTCATGATAGACATCCGTGCAAGTGTTATACTACGGGTTCAATTCCCTTGACATTATTCGATTCCGTGGGATTAGCTCCCCATGATGCGGGTATCCATATATACTCATTGCGGGTCCACATGACCTATGCGGGTTAAATTCTCATGACTATTCCGTGGGTTAGCTCTCCACGATGCGGGTATCCATATATACTCATTGCGAGTCCACATCACCTATGCGGGTTCGATTCACATGAGGGTTAAATTCCCTTAAGTAGGATTACATCATGGTACTACGGGCGGATAGCCCCTGGTTATACTCTCATTATTAGCAAGGCACGGTTGTACTGTTGATTTAATTATCATACTTGTATCCAGCTTTACATATCTAGACTTTATGATTTAAATTACGATCTTCGATTTTACATACTTGGTACTGTTATCGACCTCGCCGGGGATGCGTTCATGCCGCAGGTTGAGGTACATAGCTTGCTGATCCTCCATCTTAGAATCACTGTTCAGCTGTTGAGAAGCTCCATTACTCCAGAGGCTTATCTTTGATTCATATCCCTGGTATTGTCGGTTGTTGTACATTCAGGGGTATAGCGGGGCCCTGTCCCATCATAGTTGTTATATAAAAATTCTTAGAGGTTTGTAGTCATGTATGTGGGTCGGTTTGTAAAGAAAAAGGATGTAACTGCTTTTGACTATTTATGCACATCTATAACCAGGAAGGCAGCCTTATCGGCTAGCCTGTTGTTTACTTCTTACTGATTTAAGTTATGTGTTTTATGTATGTTCCACTGACTTTCTCTGATGGTTACTTGTAAGGGTGCCCAGGTAGGGCACCAGTCGCGGGCCCGGGGTCGGGTCGTGACAACATGTGTCTCAAAAACAGTGGGCATGCACACCCCACTTATTAATTTTTGCATGCTCACATATATCTATACTCCACTCATTTCCCCACCCCCACTTTTCGAAAACCATATCCCCCTCTCCCCACCGATTCCCTTTCCCCTCCTCAGCCGATTCCCTCCTCATTTTCACACTAAATTGAAGACTTAATTAACTCTTCTTCCTAGAGTAAGTTCTTCCACAAGTTCTAAGCCATAGAAACTCCACAAAAACAGTGGTGAAATCGGCACTGCTGGACCGAATTACTCCAAGAAATTTAAGCTTTGGAGATAAACATTTTGGAAGAGAAACAAATAAGTAAGATGGTCTCAAACTTGTAGAATACATGCATGTCATTTTGGGTTGAAGAAATGGTGAAAATGGCGAAGAAATTGGAATAGTGAAACCGTGACTTGTAGGGACTGTTTTGGCTAATTAAGGTAAGTATTCTTCTTCTTATTTGAGTTATTAGAAGTTAAATGATGTTTTATTTAAGAGATGAACTTAGATTAAGAGGAAATGAAGGTAATCAAATTCATGTGGTTGTTGTGATGTTGTTGTTACCGATTTTTTGGGGCTGTTTAGTACACATTGGATTTGAGTGTTGTTGTTGTTATCCTTGTCACTAATTGAATGTTAAAATTGAAGGAAATCTTTACATTTAAAGTTGTATTTGGTTATATGAAAGTATTGAAATATGAAATGGATTTTAGGAAGTTAAGAGAAGAGTTAGGGAATTGTGTTGTTGTGGCCGAGACATGTATGAAACCGTGGACATTGTTGTGTCGAGTTAGGGGCTTCTTCGTCAAGTTATGATACTGGAAATATAAGTTATGAACATGTATATACGTTGTGGTAATTACTAATACTTGTCTTAAAGGAATTAAAGTGTAGAAAGGTGTTATGTTGCAAACTATAAGACTTGCACTCTTGTTATTGTTGCTAGAGTTGATGAACTATTTTTAAAGGTTGTTTTAATATGGATTAAGGGCTGGATTAACATGAGAAATAGGTGTAGTAATCACATTGGTTGTAGTAGTAGTTGTATTCCATAAATGTAAACATAAAGAATGCATAACTATGATGTAGATATAGTATATGGACTGATTTTTTTATATCCTGGAATTGTGCTTGGTTATTGGTATTGTTGACATTGTTTATGAGTTGTGGATATGTATATAAATATGGGAAGTGCTGCCCGAATTTTTATAGAAAAGAGAGTCATCGTTCGATATAACTTACACTAGAAATCATAGAGTTGACGGGCATATTGCTACTATTATAGGTCGAGGTGCTAATCGAGACGAACATTAATTATAGAGTTGGTTAGTTCGACAATAAGGTATGTGAAACTATCCTTTCTTCATTTGGCATGATTTATATAAAATTAGTGGACGACGGACGTACATAATTCTATTAAATCATAATTCTTAATTATACATGATATGATAGTTCCTTGATTTTCTAAGTAATAGTTATTCCATTGAGAGTCAAATGATGATTTAATTTGTATAAAGTTACTCATGATATTCTATTCGTGTTGATATGATTATATGATTTCACCGAGTCCCGAGTCGGGTATGTATATATATATGATGATTTCACCGAGTCCCAGAATAGGCCGGGTACGATATAAGTGGACATGCATCCACGATTTGTGGATAGGTATCCACAGTTTATGGACAGGTATCCATGTATGACTTCATTCACCGAGTCTCATAATGGGTCGGGTATGATTTGTATATGTATATTACTTCATTCACCGAGTCCCATAATGGGTCGAGTACGGTATGTATATGTATATGATGATTCTATGGACATACATCCATGATTTTGATATGACTCTCATTTTATAAGGCACATTTGACTCTTATTTTATAAGGCACAGTTGACTCTTATTTTATAAGGCACAGTTGACTCTCATTTTATAAGGCACAGTTGACTCTCATTTTTATAAGCACAGTTGACTCTCATTTTTATATGACACAGTTGTATTGATATTTTGATTATTATACATGTCTCATGTTATTCTTTGACCAGTTATGATCTTCTTTACAGTACTTCATATTTTACATACTCAATACATTATTTCGTACTGACCCCTTTCCTCGGGAGGTTGCGTTCATGCTCGCATGTACAGGTACTGAGTTTGGTGATCCTCCAGTCTAGGATTCCTGTTCAGCTGTTTGGGGAGCTCCATCGATTCGTAGCTTAGTCGTTTTGGTACAAAACCTTAATTTTTACTTATGCATATTTAGGGGCACGACGGGGCCCTGTCCCGTCATATGTCATTATCGTACTCTTAGAGGTCTATAGATAGGTGTGGATGGTAGATGTGTTTTGGACTTGTGTGGATTGTATATGTGTTTTGGTCAGTTGTGCTGTTGTACTTCATTTTGGGATGTTCCCGTCTATAGTGGCAGCCTTGTCGGCTTGCCTATTTTTATATAGTTTACCAATTTCTACATTATCCTTGGTATCTGCGTGATTATATGTGACAAGTGGGTATAAGGGTGCCCAGGTAGGGCACCGGGTCTCGACCCGTCGGGTCGGGTCGTGACAAAAGTGGTATCAGAGCAGTTCGTCCTCGGAATGTCTACAGACCGTGTCTAGTAGAGTCTTGTATATGGGTATGTTTTGCACCATACTTATATGCTGGAGGCTGTCGAACATTTAGAATGTTATCTTTTCTTCTTACTCTAAGATCGTGCGATAGAGCTGTGTTATTAGGATAATTCCCCTCTCTGGTGAATTAATGTGTTTCTGTATGCCTCCAAGAAGCGGCAGCCGAGAAGGGCAAATCGATGCGAGAGCTACTAGTCAGACCCGGAGAGTTACTAGGGACCATACCCAATCTATGCTCGAGACTGTTCCCCAGTCGGTAAGCTCTGCTACACCATCACCTCCAGGGGACCTTAGAGCAGCAGCAACTCCAATTAAGAGGGTTGCATCACCGCCAGCTTCCGAGGCCCCAGCACCTGAGCCTCCAGCTCCTCAGCCATGGGCGGAGGATAGGGCCATGAGAGATGCAGTTCAGCTGCTGACCAGATTGGTGGCAGGGCAGACTCGCTGGCATGGACTTGGAGTTGACAGTAGAGCTGATAGTTTGAGGGTTCGTGACTTCTTGAGTTGTAATCCTCCAGAGTTTTTTGGGTCAAAGCCCGAAGATGATCCGCAGAAGTTTATTCGGCAGATGCAGCGTACATTGAGGATCATCAAGGCTTCTGAGACTGAGTCTGTTGAGTTGGCTTCGTATCGATTACGGGATGTAGTTGTTAATTGGTATGAGTCTTGGGAGTTATCTAGGGCCGAGGATGCTCCTCCAGCGGTATGGGATGAGTTTGCGGATGCCTTCCTTGGCCACTTTTTGCCTCCAGAGATGAGGAGAGCCAGAGTTGATAGATTTTTATAGTTGAGGCAGAATGGCAGGAGCATTCGAGAGTATTGCCTTGAGTTTGACTCGTTGGCTAGATATGTGCCCACTATTGTAGTTGAGATGACGGATAGAGTGCATCGTTATGTGATGGGGCTAGATCGCTATTTGACTGATGGTTGTATGGCAGTGGCTCTTCAGCCAGGTATGGATATTGCTCGGATACAGGCATATGCACAGGGGGTAGAAGATCGACACGGGCGTCGGCGTGATAGAAAGCAGCGAGGCGGCGTAAGAGGGCTAGGTCGGCTGGATATACTGGTGAGTTTCGAGGCGGGCAGCCTCAGCAGCATGTTAGATATTCTTCCTATCCATCATAGAGTGCACCCCTACAGTTCCCAGGTATGAGGTTTGACCGCACAGGGTATTCAGGAGCTGGTCAGAGCTCCAGGGCTTCAGCTTCACAGATGAACAAGAGTTTTAGTTAGTCGAGGCCACCTTTGCCTCGGTGTGGTAGGTCATATTCTGGGATATGTCGTTTTGATACAAGTGTTTGTTTTTCTTGCGGCCGTCAAGGCCATATGATGAGAGAATGTCCTTATAGATGTGGTACATGTGGTATGGCTCAACCTACCGGATCGGTTGCTGGTTCATCTTCTTCTATAGCTATTCGCCCCGGAGGGTAGGGTGCTCATATGCCAGTAGGCCATGGTAGAGGTCGTGGCGGAGTTTCCAGTGCTAGCGGTCATTCGAACTGCATATATGCTTTGGCTAGTAGACATGATCAGGATGCGTCACCAAATGTGGTTACAGGTATATTATCGATCTTTTTCCGAGACGTATATGCATTGATAGATCCCGGTTCCACATTATCATATATTTCTCCCTTTGTTGCTAGTAGAATCGGAATAGAACCTGAGTTGATAGAACCATTTGAGGTAGCTACACCGGTAGGAGATTCTGTCATAGCTAAGCGGGTATATAGAAATTGTTTGGTGGTTATATATAGTCGTCGTACTATAGCAGATTTGATAGAATTAGACATTACTAAATTTAATGTTATTATGGGTATGGATTGGTTGGCTTCTTGTTATGCTAACGTTGATTGTAGAGAAAAAATGGTTCGATTTCAATTTTCAGGCGAACGAATTATAGAGTGGAAAGGGAATACAGCATCGCCGAGGGGTAAGTTTATTTCATACCTCAAGGCAAGGAAGATGGTTAGGATAGGTTATATTTATCATCTGGTTCGAGTGTGTGATATAGAAGCGGAGGTACCGACTCTTCAGTCAGTCCCGGTAGTTAATGAATTCCCAGATATATTCCCAGATGATCTTTCAGGTCTTCCTCCAGAACGGGAGATTGAGTTCAGTATAGATGTGCTACCAGATACCCGACCCATATCTATTTCTCTTTATAGAATGGCTCCTACAAAACTGAAGGAGTTAAATGAGCAGCTGAGAGACTTGTTGGAAAAAGGCTTCATCAGTCCTAGTACATCACCTTGGGGAGCACCAGTATTATTTGTGAGGAAGAAAGATAGATCGCTGCGGATGTGTATTGACTATAGGCAGCTGAATAAGGTGACAATAAAGAACAATTATCCCCTCCCTAAGATTGATGATTTATTTGACCAGTTGCAGGGTGCTAAGTGTTTTTCGAAGATAGACTTGCGGTCAGGTTATCATCAGGTGTGGGTAAGGGAGGCAGATATTCCGAAGACAACATTCAGGACCCGATACGGACATTACGAGTTTAGAGTGATGTCATTGGGTGACGATGCTCAAAGATATTTATGGAATTGATGAACCGGGTGTTCAAGACATTCCTGGATATGTTCGTGATTGTATTCATTGACGATATTCTGGTTTATTCGCGTTCAGAAGAGGAGCATGCGAACCATTTGAGGACTGTACTGAGGGTGCTCCAGCGCCAGAAGTTGTATGCCAAATTTTCTAAGTGCGAATTTTGGTTGACGTCAGTAGCATTCTTGGGGCATATTATCGGAGCGGACGGTATTCGGGTAGATACGCAGAAGATTGAGGCGGTAAATACTTGGCCCAGACCTACGATACCTACTGAGGTACGCAGTTTTCTGGGGCTAGCAGGATATTACAGGAGATTCGTGGAAAAGTATGCCTCGATTTCAACGCCTTTTATAAGGCTAACTCAGAAGGCGGCTAAGTTCCAATGGACTGATGCTTGTGAGCAAAGATTCCAGTTGTTGAAAGATAAGTTGACTACGACTCTAGTTCTGACTCTTCCTGAGGGACCAGATGGTTATGTTATTTATTGTGATGCTTCAGGTATTGGACTAGGTTGTGTCTTGATGCAGCATGGCAGGGTTATATCTTATGTCTCCCGACAGCTCAGAAAGCACGAAAAGAATTATCCTACTCATGATTTGGAGTTAGCGGCAGTGATTCACGCTTTGAAGATATGGAGACATTACTTATATGGTGTTCATGTTGATATTTATACGGCCCACAAGAGTCTCCAATATATCTATAAGCAGAAGGAGCTGAATTTAGGACATGGACGGTGGCTAGAGTTACGAAAGGATGATAATATTGATATTCTATACCATCCGGGGAAAGCAAATGTTGTAGAAGATGCTCTTACCGTAGATCTATGGGTAGCTTGACGGATGTGCAACCAGAAAAGAAGGAGATGGTTCGTGAGATATACCAGCTAGCTAGTCTTGGAGTCCGTTTGGCTGATTCTGGAGATAGTGGAGTTATTGTTCGAGGAGTTGCTGAGTCTTCTATCATAGAAGAGGTAAAGAGACACCAGTATGAGGATCATGTTCTGGCACAGTATAGAGATGCAGCTCGTCGGAAGGAGAAGACTCTATTTAAGGTTGCACCTGATGAAGTGCTACAGTATGAAGGTATATTATGTGTACTGGATGTTGCCGGGCTACGATGGAAGGTTATGGGAGAGGCACACCATGCCCGTTATTCTATTCATCCATGGTCAACAAAGATATATCATGACTTCAGATGTTTGTATTGGTGGAATGGCATGAAAAGAGACATAGCGGAGTTTGTTGCTCAGTGCCCAAATTGTCAACAGGTTAAGGTCGAGCACCAGAAGCCTGATGGCTTACTGCAGGAGATAGAGATACCAACTTGGAAGTGGGAAGTGATTAATATGGACTTCATTACAGGCTTACCTCACACTCAGCGGAAGTATGACTCTATATGGGTTATTGTGGATAGGCTGACGAAATCAGTCAACTACTTATTCAGCTGAAGACTATACGAGATTGTACATCAGGGAGATAGTGAGACTTCATGGGTTTCTGATTGGTGTATTTTATATACACCTTTTGAGTCATTTATAGTTAGTATTTTACTCATTTCATTTATGTTTAGTATAGTATTAGGGTCGTTTTCCTTTCTTTTATGTCACAACGGTCAGAAATGGAGAAATGACAAAAAGGAGATGAAATGAGCATAAATGAGATGGAATTACACACTAAAAGGGCCAAGAAATGAAGCCAAAGAAGTTCTGGGAAGTATAGAAGAAATCAGACGAAGACCGGACGAAAAAAAGACGAAGAAACGAAAAATCCGGAAGAATGCCGTCACCGGCGCCACGGAGCCTGGCAGCAGCGCCGCCCTCTGAATTTTCCGAAACGCCTCTGATTTTTAGGCGCCGTGGTGCCCGACTGCAGGGCCACGGCGCTGACGCGGTATTTTTGACGTTTTGGGCCGAATTTGACACCTTTTCAGGGTCAAAAAGGGATAATTTTTCCTACCTACATAATCTCTAACCCTTGACCTAAAGGATTCTTGGGATATATATATTCTCTACATCATTCTCTAGAAAGGGATTCATTCATTCATCATTGTACATACAACACAACTTAGGAGGCTAAGATTGGAGGCTTTTCAAGTATTTTCTTTTCTTTCTTTTTGCTTTGTTTATTTCAGTTCATGTATGGAGATTGTATTAGTTCTTAGCGTGACTATGGCTAGGAGCTAATTACTTTATTAGGAATTTCTTTGTGATTCACTTGAAACTCTATTCATGAATTAATATATTAGTTTGGTTTCTTCTTCACTTATTTAAGATTTATTCAATAGTTGTTTTGATTGCTTGATAATTAACCGATCACTAGTTATCATCACTTATATGAGTTCTAATCAAAATCCGAAAGGGGAGATTGTGAATATGCTATAGTTGAATAAACATAGGTTTAAATCGTGGACGAAAGTACCCCGATACTTGTGTAGCTTAATAGGTTATTGCTCTTAATCCTCCTTTGTAGTCAATCTTGTCATCAAAAGATAGAAGGGTTCTCCATTGGGGGTGAGTGTTTATATTACCTTAACAGGAGTATAAAACGGTCTAGTTAACCTGCTATCTTAACGTAGAAGAAGAAGTCAGTCTAATTGTATTAATGATTGAATAGAGTGGATAGTTGATGATCTTGGAAGCCCTAATTCTCCATCATAACTGATTTAAATCAAAGTATTTTCATAATTAGTTTATTTCTTGCATCATTAGTCTAGAATTCCAAACCAATTAACGTTAACCAGATAGAAACTAAAGCATAGATAATCGGTACTTGAAAACCAGTCCATGAGGACGATATTCGGTCTTACCCAGACTATATTACTTGTAACGATACGTGCACTTGCGTTTAGCGTGTGTATAAGTCGCGCATCAAGTTTTTAGCGTCATTGTCGGGGACTGGCGTACTTTCAATATCGATTTATCTATACTTATTTCTAATTTGGTTGCTCCAAGAACAAGTTTCTAACTTGTTCTGCGAGCATCTTTTTATCACCTTTTTTTGTTTTCTTATTTTGCAGGTTAAATTCGAAAAATAATAAATTAAAATTCAGGACACATGGACTACTACTATCAGAGACAGTGGAGTCATCAACAACAGCTTAACCCACAGGTTCTAGAGGAAGATCTAGATGTGTTGCAGGCAGACATACTCAGGCTCACCAAGTGTCAGACTCAGTTTATGGCTGAGACAAGGGATTCCCTAAAAAAATTTGGAGACACACATAGGGCAACTGATGGATAAGATGAGCAATCCACCTCAAGCAAATCTGCCTAGCAACATAATTGTGGGAAGTGGTAAGCAAATTGAGGAACTTGAACCACACCCAGCTGTTGAGGAATCTGGCGAGATAGTTGGTGTAGAGAAGGAAAAGTTTACTGAGATCCAATTATTCACCTTTTTGGATTCTTTGGAAATTCTTTTTCCTGTAACTATTGCAGAAGAAACACCACCATTTATCACTGTTGATCCCCAAATAGGAAGTCCATACCATCAAGGGCACCCCATAGAGTTGAGAGATGTAGGGAATTTCACTGATCCCTACATTATAGAGAGCCTAAAAGACAAGCATGTCTTGTGTACTTGAGGGATAATCTTATGTCTAAGGCCCTTGTTTGAAAAAGGTGTTGTAGGAAAAGTGAGACCTGCAACAAACATTGTGCGGATTGCAAGCAGTTCGCAGAAGGATCAGTCGGGCACTAGTAAAGGTTAACTGCGTCCGGCTAAAAGACGTTAAAGACATCGCTTGTTGGGAGGCAACCCAATGTTTTTAATTATGTTAGTTTGACTTTTGTCTTTAGTTTGTTTTATTTTGTCTTGAACAGTCTCACGGTCTTAGGTTCTTGTTTGTGTTGTTGGATGACAGGTGGACTGAAAGCTAACTCTGAGGAAAAATGAGCAAAAACGCTGAAAAAAGGAAAAGTCGTCGTCAGCGCCACGGCGCCCAGAATCAGCGCCGTGGCATCGGAACTTTAGAGAGCCGCAGTACTTGGGGCGCCACGGCGCCGAATTTCAGGGCCGTGGCGCCGAAGGTTCAGAGGCCCAGACGCGTGCAAATTCCAGAATTTTTCCTCCCAGGCCTCCGTTATGACCGATGTGTTGTGTCAGTAAGTTGTCCCTATTTTTATTCTTCACACATTGGGGACAATGTGTCGATTAAGTTTGGGGGGTGTCTTATTGTTTTTGAGTCTTTTTGATTAGTTTTGGGTGTTTTTGAGTATTTTTTAGTCATAATTTTTTTATTTATTTATTGATCATGCATGTTGTAGTCCTGGAAGCAGCGCCGCGTCGCCAACCACTGAAGTCGTTCGAAACTCTCTGATTTCCAGGCGTCGTGGTGCCAGTCTGCAGGGCCACGGCGCCGACGCGGGATTTCTGAGTTTTGGGCCGAATTTGACACATTTTCAGTGTCCAAAAGGGATAACTTTTCCTACCTACATAATTCCTAACCCTTTACCTAAAATATTCTTGGGCTATAAATAGTCTCTACATCATTAGAAGAATTTCATCCCACACTTGACAAATTCCATCCATCTTGTAAATATTCCACAACACAATCCTTGGATGCTAGAAGGCTTGGAGACTTGTTCTTGAGTATTTTCTTTTCTTTCTTTTGCTTTGTTTATTTCAGTTCATGTATGGAGATTGTATTAGTTCTTAGTGTGACTATGGCTAGGAGCTAATTACTTTATTAGAGATTTCCTTATGATTTACTTGAAACTCTATTCATGAATTAATATATTAGTTTGGTTTCTTCTTCACTTGCTTAAGATTTATTCAATAATTGCTTTGATTGCTTGATAATTCATTGATCACTAGTTATCATCACTTATATGAGTTCTAATCAAAATCCGAAAGGGGAGATTGTGAATATGCTATAGTTGAATAAAAATAGGTTTAAATCGTGGACGAAAGTACTCCGATACTTGTGTAGCTTAATAGGTTATTGCTCTTAATCCTCCTTTGTAGTCAATCATGTCATCGAAAGATAGAAGGGTTCTCCATTGGGGTTGAGTGTTTATATTACCTTAACAGGAGTATAAAACGGTCTAGTTAACCTGCTATCTTAACGTAGAAGAAGAAGTCAGTCTAATTGTATTAAGGATTAAATAGAGTGGATAGTTGATGATCTTGGAAGCCCTAATTCTCCATCATAACTGATTTAAATCAAAGTATTTTCATAATTAGTTTATTTCCTGCATTATTAGTTTAGAATTCCAACCCAATTAACGTTAACCAAATAGAAATTAAAGCATAGATAATCGGTACTTGAAAACCAGTCCCCGAGGACGATATTCGGTCTTACCTAGACTATATTACTTGTCATGATACGTGCACTTGCGTTTAGCGTATGCATAAATCGCGCATGGCGCCGTTGCCGGGGATTGACGTACTTTCATTATCGATTTATCTATACTTATTTCTAATTTGGTTGCTCCAAGAACAAGTTTCTAACTTGTTCTTCGAGCATCTTTTTATCACCTTTTGTTGTTTTCTTATTTTGCAGGTTAAATTCGAAAATATATATATATATATAGGTCCATGGACTACTACTTCTATCAGCGGTAGTGGAGTCATCAACAACAGCTTAACCCACAGGTTCCAGAGGGAGATCTAGATGAGTTGCAGGCAGGCATACTCAAGCTCACCAAGTGCCAAGCTCAGTTTATGGATGAGACAAGAGTGTCCCTCAGAAATTTGGAGACACAAATAGGGCAACTAATGGATAGGATGAGCAATACACTTCAAGAAAGTCTGCCTAGCGACACCGTTGTGGAAAATGATAAGCAAATTGAGGAACCTGAACCACACCCAGTTGTTGAGGAATCTGGCGAGATAGTTGGTGTAGAGAAGGAAAAAATTACTAAGATCCAATTATTCACCTTTTTGGATTCTTTGGAAATTCTTTTTCCTGTACCTATTGCAAAAGAAATACCACCAGCGGTCACTGTTGATCCCCAAATAGGAAGTCCATACCATCAAGGGCACCCCCTAGAGTTGAGATATGTTGAGAATCTCACTGATCCCTACATTATAGAGAGCCTAAAAGACAAGCATGTCTTGTGTACTTGGGGGATAATCTTATATCTGAAGCCCTTAGTTGAAAATATTGTTGTAGGAAAAGTGAGACCTGCAACAATAACTTTGCGGATTGCAAGCAGTTCGCAGAAGGATCCAATGGGCACTCGTAAAGGTTAATTGCGTCCGGCTAAAAGACGTTAAAGACAACGCTTGTTGGGAGGCAACCCAATGTTTATTAAATTATGTTATTTTAATTTTGTTTTAGTTGTTTTATTTTGTCTTGAACAGTCTCACGGTCTTGGGGTTCTTGTTTTGTGTTGTTGGATGACACGTGAACTGAAAGCTAACTTTGAGGGAAAAGGAGCAAAAACGCTGAAAAAAAGGAAAATCTGTCGTCAGCGCCACGGTGCCCAGAATCAGCCTTGTGCCGAACCAGAGCCGCAAGATGCCAGCGCCACGGCGTAAATCTCGAGTCGTGGCGCCGAAAATTCCGAGAGTCGAGCAGCAAATTCAGTTTTTCTCGGACCTCCATTATGACCGCTGCGTTGTGTCTGTAAGCTGTCCCATCTTTCTTTTAGTTTTGAGTCCTGCATACATTAGGGACAATGTGTGATTTAAGTTTGGGGGAAGTTCTTAGTTTATTCTATGCGTTTTTGAGTCTTTTTGTTGTTTATTTCTATGTTTTATGAGTCTAATTTATTTTATTTTTTAGTCTAATTTTTATTTTTTTATTTTTTTTATGATCAAGCATGTTGTAGTTACTTGAAAAGCCTAGTGAAGTAAAGTGGAATAATGTAATGAAATTAGAAGCAACCATCTGAACACTTAGGATAGATATGTCAAAAATTCATGAAATCGAACTATTTGGGGTATCTTGCTTGATTTATGCATTGTTAATGATTAAACCTATGTGTCTGCTTGCTTGCTATTTGAGGCGAAATAGTTAGGATATGTATGTTAGGGAGATGATTCAAGCATTTCTTTGTTAGCCCTTTCTTACCATTCATTGTCTATCCCTGACATGAAAATTGTACCCCTAGTCAGCCCCTTTGAGCCTAAAATAAGATCTTTTCTTTGACACCCTATAATTCCATATTTGTGCCATAAGTGGAAAAATTGAGTTGTTTGGAATATAAAGTGTTGAAAAAGAGACAAAAGAGGGTGAACAATTTGGATGCACCCCAGTGAAAAAAAAAAAATAGGCAAAAGCCTAAGTTTGGGGGTGCCTGCTATTCATCATACACCTCATTCTCTCAAAATAAAAGAGGGGAAAGATAGGTATGAAGTGAAAAAGAGAATAAAAAAATGGAAAAATTTAAAGCAAAAGAGTTTATGGTAAGTAAGTTGAGCCTAAATGCCTATTTTACCTATCCCTGCCTAAGCCTACATTACAACCTTGAAAAGCCCTGAAGATCTCTAATATGTGTATCAATGATTAGTGGAGAATAACAAGTAAATATGCCATAGAATTTTGAAATTGACATGCATAGTTAGGTATTTTTACATCCATTGAAGCATGATTGAATTGAATTTGTGAAATATCTGACTTGAGTGCTTAGAATGCTAAAAATTCATGCTATATGTTCCTGCATATTATCCTACTAACCTTCATGCTTTACTAAGTGACAATTGTGCAGCAAATTGATCAGTGTCTTTGAGTCATTTGATTTTCTTTTCTTTCGTGTCTTTATTTTTATCTTTTGAGCTTTACTCGAGGACGAGCAAAGTTTATGTTTGGGGGTGTTTGATCGGTGTATTTTATATACACCTTTTGAGTCATTTATAGTTAGTATTTTACTCATTTCATTTATGTTTAGTATAGTATTATGGTCGTTTTCCTTTCTTTTGTGTCACAGCGGTCAGAAATGGAGAAATGACAAAAAGGAGATGAAATGAGCATAAATGAGATGTAATTGCACACTAAAGGGCCAAGAAATGAAGCCTAAGAAGTTCCGAGAAGTATATAAGAAATCAGACGAAGACCGGACGAAAAAAGGACGAAGAAACAAAAAATTCGGAAGAATGCCGTCACCGGTGTCGCGGCGCCTGGCAGCAGTGCCGCCCTCTGAATTTTCCGAAACGCCTCTGATTTTTAGGCGTCGTGGCGCCCGACTGCAGGGCCACGGCACCGACGTGGTATTTTTGATGTTTTGGGCCGAATTTGACACCTTTTCAGGGTCAAAAAGGGATAATTTTTCCTACCTACATAATCTCTAACCCTTGACCTAAAGGATTCTTGGGCTATATATATTCTCTACATCATTCTCTAGAAAGGGATTCATTCATCATTGTACATACAACACAACTTAGGAGGCTATGATTGGAGGCTTTTCAAGTATTTTTTTTTCTTTCTTTTTGCTTTGTTTATTTCAGTTCATGTATGGAGATTGTATTAGTTCTTAGCGTAACTATGGTTAGGAGCTAATTACTTTATTAGGAATTTCCTTGTGATTCACTTGAAACTCTATTCATGAATTAATATATTAGTTTGGTTTCTTCTTCACTTATTTAAGATTTATTCAATAGTTGTTTTGATTGCTTGATAATTAACTGATCACTAGTTATCATCACTTATATGAGTTCTAATCGAAATCCGAAAGAGGAGATTGTGAATATGATATAGTTGAATAAACATAGGTTTAAATCGTGGACGAAAGTACCCCGATACTTGTGTAGCTTAATAGGTTATTGCTCTTAATCCTCCTTTGTAGTCAATCTTGTCATCGAAAGATAGAAGGGCTCTCCATTGGGGTTTAGTGTTTATATTACCTTAACAGGAGTATAAAACAGTCTAGTTAACCTGCTATCTTAACGTAGAAGAAGAAGTCAGTCTAATTGTATTAAGGATTGAATATAGTGGATAGTTGATGATCTTGGAAGCCCTAATTCTCCATCATAACAGATTTAAATCAAAGTATTTTCATAATTAGTTTATTTCCTGCATTATTAGTCTAGAATTTCAAACCAATTAACGTTAACCAGATAGAAACTAAAGCATAGATAATCGATACTTGAAAACCAGTCCCTGAGGATGATATTCGGTCTTACCCAGACTATATTACTTGTAACGACACGTGCACTTGCGTTTAGCGTGTGTATAAGTCGCGCATCAATTTCCCACATCTATCATATCGGACAGAGTAGCTCAGTTTATAGCTAACTTTTAGAGATCGTTCCAGAAGGGATTGGGGACACATGTGAGTCTCAACACATCATTTCATCCTCAGACTGATGAGCAGGCTGAGCATACTATATCATTGACTTTATAGGTAGTTGGTATGATCATTTACCACTCATTGAGTTTGCCTATAATAATAGCTACCATTCTAGTATCCAGATGGCACCGTACGAGGCTTTGTATGAGAGAAAGTGCAGGTCACCTATTGGTTGGTTTGACATAGGCGAGACTAAGTTAATCGGCCTAGAATGGTTCAGCAAGCTGTTGATAAGGTGACGCTTATTCAGGAAAGATTATTAGCAGCCCAAAGTCGATAGAAGTCATATGCAGATAATCGACGTCGATACTTAGAGTTTCAGATTGATGATTGAGTATTCCTGAAAGTGTCACCCATGAAGGGTGTGATGATATTCGGTAAGAAAGAGAAGCTTAGCCCGAGATACATTGGGCCTTATTAAATTATTCGTAGGATAGGCAAGGTTGCCTATGGGTTGGATTTACCATCTGATTTGGAAGAGGTGCATCCAGTCTTTCATGTATCAATGATGTGTAAGTGTATTAGTGATCCTTCTAGAGTATTCCCTGTAGATGATGTTCAGGTGACAGATGAGTTGTCTTATGAGGAGAGCCCCATAGCTATACTTGATCGCCAAGTAATAAGGTTACATACTAAGGATGTGTCCTCCGTCAAGGTTTTGTGGCGAAATAATAATAGGGAAGAGATGACTTGGGAAGCAGAAGACGAAATGAAGAAGAAATATCCTCACTTGTTCTCTATGCCTGCAGGTAATTCGATTCTTTACTTGATTATATTGATTGGTGGAATAATATATGTGATATATTGTGGCCCTGTGTGGCATCTTTGGGTTGTTGAATATAGGTTGATAGGTAGAGTTATAGAGGAGACCCTACCGAAATTTTTATAGCATAAGACCTCTTATGAACATTAGAGGACGAATGTTTCTAAGAGAGGTAAGGATGTTACACCTCGTAGTTTAAGGCGATAATTAGATAACGTAATTAAAAGAATAAGATTCGAATATTGAATATAAAAGTATATTTATATATGCTAATCTGGAAATTAGTATACAAAGGATGTGATCTCGGAATAATTTTGGATACAATAAATGTGGGATGGACTTAGTGCAGTGTATAATGTGTTTAGGACATGGAATTCTCAGATTTTATATATCTGACTGATTATGTGGCAGATTAATTAATTATGGGATTAATTTAAGTGGACAATTATGGAGACTTGTGTCTCAAAAACCGTGGGCATGCCCACCCCACTTATTAATTTATGCATGCTCACATATATCTATACTCCACTCATTTCCCCACCCCCACTTTTCGAAAACCATAAACTGTGGGACGGACTTACTAATACATGTCTTAAAGGAATTAAAGTGTAGAAAGGTGTTATGTTGCAAACTATAAGACTTGCACTCTTATTGTTGTTGCTAGAGTTGATGGATTATTTTTAAAGGTTGTTTTAATATGGATTAAGGGCTGGATCAACATAAGAAATAGGTGTAGTAATCACATTGGTTGTTGTAGTAGTTGTATTCCATAACTGTAAATAGAAAGAATGCATAACTATGATGTAGATATAGTATATGAACTGATTTTTTTATATCCTGGATTGTGCTTGGTTATTGGTATTGTTGACATTGTTTATGAGTTGTGGATATGTATATAAATAGGGGAAGTGTTGTCCGATTTTTTATAGAAAAGAGAGTTATCGTTTGATATAACTTACACTAGAAATCGTAGAGTTGACGGGCATATTGCTACTATTATAGGTCGAGGTGCTAATCGAGACGAACATTAATTATAGAGTTGGTTAGTTCGACAATAAGGTATGTGAAACTATCATTTCTTCTTTTGGCACGATTTATATCAAATGAGTGTACGGCGGACGTACATAATTCTATTGAATTCTAATTCTTAATGATACATGATATGATAGTGCATTGATTTTTTAAGTAATAGTTATTCCATTTATTCCATTGAGAGACAAATGATGATTTAATTTGTATAAAGTTACTCATGGTATTCTATTCGTGCTGATATGATTATATGATTTCACCGAGTCTCGGGCTGGGTATGTATATATATATGATGATTTCACCGAGTTCCAGAATAGGACGATATAAGTGGACAGGCATCCACGATTTGTGGACAAGTATCCATATATGACTTCATTCACTGAGTCTCATAATGGGTCGGGTACGATATGTATATGTATATGACTTCATTCACCGAGTTCCATAATGGGTCGGGTACGGTATGTATATGTATATGCTGATTCTATGGACAGACATCCATGATTTTGAAATGACTCTCATTTTATAAGGCACAGTTGACTCTTATTTTATAAGGCACAGTTGACTCTCATTTTATAAGGCACATTTGACTCTCATTTTTATATGGCACAATTGTATTGGTATTTTGATTATTATACATGTATATTGTTATCCTTTGGCCAAATATGATCTTCTTTACAATACTTCATGTTTTACATACTCAGTACATTATTTCGTACTGACCTCCTTTCCTCGGGGGGCTGCGTTCATACCCGCAGGTACATGTACTCAGTTTGGTGATCCTCCAGTATAGGATTCCTGTTCAGCTGTTTGGAGAGCTTCATTGATTCGGAGCTTAGTCGTTTTGGTACAGAACCTTATTTTTTGACTTATGCATATTTAGGGGCACGACAGAGCCCTGTCCCGTCATATGTCATTATCGTACTCTTAGAAATCTGTAGACAGGTGTAGGTGGTAGATGTGTTTTGGACTTGTGTGGATTGTATATGTGTTTTGGTCAGCTGTGATATTGTACTTCATTTTGGGATGTTCCCGTATATAGTGGCAGCCTTGTCGGCTTACCTATTTTTGATATGGTTTACCGATTTCTACATTATCCTTGGTATCTGTGTGATTATATGTGACATGTGGGTATAAGGGTGCCAAGGTAGGGCACCGGGTCGCGACCCATCGGGTCAGGTCATGACATAACCATTTATTGTGACAACACTAGTGTCATTGCACATGCAAAGGAACCAAAGTCAACGAACTGAAACAAGCATGTACCGAGAAAGTACCACATCCTGAGAGAGATGGTGGAAGCTGAAGATATCAAGATAGATTATATTCCCACAGATAATAATCTTGCAGACCCGTTTACTAAACCATTAAGCTTGGTTAAGCATAATGGTCATTTTGAGAACATGGGTATTAGATATGTTGGTGATTGGCTCTAGGCCAAATGGGAGATTGAAAGTATATGTATGTCCTAGAGACAATCAGTATTAGGACACATGTACTTTATACACATTCATATTTATATATTGATGATGATTAATATTATGGCATTTGCATATGTTGAATTATTAGTTGATTATTTATAATATTCTATAAATGTATCCCTAGAGGTTACGTGATTATTAATGGAGTGAGAATTAATATCATAGCGTGACGCTCTTAAACCGCCTCGACTAATGATCATCGAGATTGGGATATCGGTGATATGTTATACGTCGACATGTGGTCTACATCATATCATTTGGAATGTAGTATGTCTCACTTGCTACGAGTTATGGCAACTCGTGATGGACACATGGATACTTGTTGGAGTATTGGTATATCCTGTTGATGTACTATTTTGTTATATGTCTATAATTTCATCGGTGTGTGGGAGATAGTAGTCCTTAGACTTGAGGTCGATATCACTTTATTCACAGAGTAATGTACTTTGATCATGTCCTAAGCTCAAATGCCTTATAGGTTGAGACGCGGCTTGTTTTGGGTACGTTACGAAGTGGATTAAAGGTGGGTATTGAGCCAAGATTAGAATTCATTCCTCTAATGCATCTTCGAGAGAGCACTCGGATTCTCATAAGATATTAGGTTGACTAAGTCATTGGCCAACACAGTGGACATGTCTTTGATATGGTCATGTTGTCAACTTATATAGATGAGTTATTATGATTAAGCCATTTGGATAGACACTTGAAAAATCTTAAGCTTGATTGAGTGTGTCGTGAATGAAAGGATTTTATCTTCCCACATAGAGGTTCAGTTCACGTGTTTTTTCATGTAGCTAAACTTTACATATTGAGGTTCGTCTTCCGGTGCAGTCTAGGAGTTCCGTGAAAATTCTAATGATATTAGTGTCAATATGTAGGGGACTGAAGGGTAAACACTAAGTCAAATGTTCCGTTGATTGAAAGATGTAATTGAAGAGATAATATATATATGTTCGGTTGATAACCGGGACATTAGAAAAGGGAAAAGGGTGCAGAAAATTGGACAGGACCGCGGTGCCTTGATTCAGGACCGCGGTGCCAGAAACACGTGGAGGCACCGCGGTGCCACCTCATGGAACTGCGGTGCTGACGCGTGTTCTGACAGTCCGAATTTCGATCCAGTCCGATTTTCTGCTGGGCCTGGCCCACGGAAACCCTAAACTCCTATTTTGTCCTATAATTAGGAGGCCTTTCTTTCCATTTCACTAGACCATATCTAAGAGAGATTATCTCTTCTAAAACTCTGCAGAAATCCCTAGCATTTCTAAAGATAGAAATTACTTCAAAGTTCTAAGAACTTAGAACTTGCAAATCAAGGGACTTTGAGTGTGCACCCCGGACTACACAAAGTAACAAGTTTCAACTGCTTGGCTGATTGCTTCAAAATTTAAGTCTTCGTTCGAAGTATTACATTTACTTTGTGTTTAATTTTACATTACATATCATACTTCAGTTTGACCGTCGTCGGATTTGAAACATAAATTTTTAAATTTCGCTGCGTGTACGAACCCGACGCAAACGCCTACATCATTGTCTCTCAAATTCATCTTCTTGTTTGAGTGTTTCTATGTGTATGATCAAGTTTGAAGTTTGAATTATTTATTAATCTCAGTTGACTATATGCTCAAAATTTGAGACACAATTCAAAAGTTATTTGGTGAAATGAGACAAGTTGAGATATGTCTCATGATTTTAAATAAGCTTTCGAGCCATGATGAATGTTTTTTAGCATTATACTACCTCAATTCGACTATGGCAGAGTGATTTTAAATTATATATATTTGTACTTATTTATAGTATAATGCTACACTGAATAGGTTTAATTAAGTTTTCATGTTTTAGAATGCATGATTTTATAAACCTTAACTTGTCCCCGAAGTATCATTGATACTATAAAAATATTTTCCTCATTGATTACATTTCAAAAGTGTGGTAATTATACCCAAAATACAATAATCATCTAAGGGTAGAATCTTCATCTAAGGCTAAGATTAGGCTAGGATTAAGTCATTAATTGACTAAGATATATACTTACCATATATACAATATACTATAATCAATTACAATTATGACTAAATAATTACAA
This sequence comes from Przewalskia tangutica, assembly GCA_029844215.1. NCBI lineage: Eukaryota > Viridiplantae > Streptophyta > Magnoliopsida > Solanales > Solanaceae > Przewalskia > Przewalskia tangutica. The sequence goes on from CM056737.1 coordinate 61,970,659, forward strand.
TATTATTATATCACACCCCCGCAGTCGAAGCGGGAGGTCGACGTATGCTGAGACTGTCCCGAAAATCTTCAAATAGAACAAACGGAAGACCTTTTGTAAAAATATTAGCAATATGGTAGTGTAAAGGGACATGTAAGACACACACGTGTCCACGAGATTTTTTTTTGCGAAAGTGAATATTCAGCTCAATATGCTTAGTGCGTTGGTGGTTAACCGGATTTCTAGAGAGATAAATAGCACTAACATTATCACAATACACTAATGTCGCCTTCAGAACCGAATAGTGGAACTCTAAAAGGAGGTTTCTGAGCTAACAAGATTCAGACACCACATTGGCAACGCCTTGCTATTCTGATTCGGTACTGGATCTGGACAGTGTCGCTTGCCGTTTGGAGGACCAAGATATCAAGCTATCACCAAGGAATATATCATAACCAGACGTGGAGCGTATGGTGTCCGGACATGCACCCCAATCGACATCTATGTAGGAAACAAGGGTGGACGTCGACGACAAATATAAATGCAAGCCATAATCTAGAGTGCCCTGAATATACCGCACAATGCATTTGAGAGCATGCATGTGATCCTCCATCAGGTTATGCATGAATAGACAGACTTGTTATACAACATAGGAGATGTCGGGCCTCGTGAAGGTGAGACATTACAGGGCCCCTACAAGGCTGCGGTAATGTGACTGGTCGGCATATGGCTTGCCAGAGGAGGCACTCAAATTCTATTTAGTATCAACCGAAGTTGTAGACGGCCTACAAGAGGACATGTCAGATCGTTCAACAATCTCTGATGTATGTTTCTTTTAGGATAAAAATAAACCACATGCATGACGTGTCACAGCTATCCCAAGAAGTAACTTAGTGGCCCTAGATCTTTCATAGCAAACTCAGAACCAAGCAGTGATATGATAGATTTGTGAAGAGCATCGAATAATGCAGTCAATATAATATCATCCATGTACAAAAAAAGGTAAGCAATATCATTACCCTACCAGTAGATGAACAAAAAATGATCAGATCGGCTGTTAGGAAACCCAATATGTGAAACAAAATCTACAAAACCTCTTATACCAGGTCCAATGTGCCTGTTTAAGCCCCTATAATAATTTCTTCAGAAGGCACACATGATTCAGATAAGTGGAGTCTCGGTATCCCAATGGCTGGTACATGTACACTATTTCATTTAGGTCTTCATGTAGGAAGACATTTTTGACATCAAGTTGATGACTTTGTTATATTAGAAAAAGGAGAGGAGATGAAAAGCAACTCTCTTTCCTATAAGGAAAGAGATGCGTGGAAGCCACTCGACTTTATTATATTAGAAAAAGGAGAGGATGCTTTCGAAAGAGCCAGACTAAGGATCGTTCTTATAGTTGTCAGTTTAACCACCGGACTGAAAGTCTCACCGCAATCCACACCAACTTGTTGTGTCTTTCCATCACCTACAAGACAGGTTTTGTGCCTCTCAAAAGTACCATCAGATTTTTCTTTATGACTGAAGTCCACATAGACCGAATCACATTAGCATCAGGGGGACGGGGAACCAAATCCCACATCCTATTATTAATAAGAGCATTAAATTCATCATACATAATCATTTCTCATTCGGGTCATTAAGGGCAGACACAAGATTACGAGGCAATGATAATTTGGTAACACGGGTGTGAAGACCATATTTTGTGTTGGGATTGAATTTTTTATGTAGACTATGAGTGACTGACCATTGGGCCGCAAGAGGAAGTGGATCAGTGGGTGGAACAGGATGGCCCGACAGTTAGCAGGGACATCGGTCGTGACCCAAACTACTGGGTGCTAGCCCGTAACCCACACTGCTGTTAGGCAGTGGGATGCTTGGCAGTGGACTGCCAAGCAGAGGCCCAGTGGACCCGGAAGTAACTAGGCTTAGGCAAGAAGGCCCAGAACGTTGGGCAGTGAGAGGCAATGTCTGGGTCGCTATTTCAGGGCCCAATTCACCCAAACTTAATGGGCTGACCGAAACAGTGGGGATTGGACGGGAAGAAAAATGATGTGCCTAATACGGGGATATGCTATCGTCACGAAAATCGTATGTAGGAGGCCTGGACCCATGAATTTTGGTAAATGGAAAAGTCACTTCATCAAAAATTATGTGACGACTCACAATGATTTTTTAAGAGGATAAGTCGTAACATTTGTAACCCCGATGATTTGAGGGATAATAATAAACTACTAAGTAGACCGGGGTTGAAGTTTATTGATTGTAGTGGATGGAAGAAGAGGATAGCATAAGCACCAAAACACCCGTAGAGAGTAAGATGGGTCCCTTAGGTATAAGATTTTTAGAGGGGTTTGATAGGACAAGTGTTTACTTGCAAGTATGTTAAGGAGATATGATGTCATTTGTAGTGCGTGATGCCAAAATGATGGTGGTGGAGAGGCATGAACAAGGAAGGTTCTAATAATGTTATTTATGGTTCAAATTTTTCTTTCCGTCTTTCCATTTTGACAAGAGGTATGAGGACATGAAAGACGAAGGGTTAAACCATTTGCATTGCAAAAATCCCAAAATGACCCATTATCAAATTTCCTACCATTATCACAGTGAATATTTTTAATATCTCATTCAAATTGATTTCGAATTAATGCTCTAAAAGTGAGAAATGTGAAAAAAAAACTTGTGACTTTTTAGACAACGAAAATGTCCACAAAAAATTAAAGTAATCATCTAGCAAAAGCAAATAATATTGATGGCCCGAAGAGCTCAAAACCGGAGATGTCCAAATATCATAATGGATAATATCAAAAGGCATAATAGTGCATGAATTAGAAGCAACAAATGGCAATTTAACATATTTTCCAAGCGGACAAGAACGACACATATTTGAATTATGTGTGCGAGTACATGAAATAAAATTATTTTATTTAAGGGAGGATAAAATAGGTGCTCCCGGATGACCCAAACGTTCATGTCATAATGAAGGAGCTAAGGCTGCAAATGTGGATGGTAACTTGGCTTGATGATTGGGTGTGGTGATTAGATAGAGTTCACCCCGAATATCACATCTCATTAGATGCATCCCCGTCTGAAAATCCTTCACGGAAAATCCAAAAGGATCAAAGTCAATAGAAATTCAATCAATTATGAAGCATAAAGGACATTTTTTAAGCTCAACGGTGGGTTTGGTGGAGATAATTTGATAGAATCATAACCACGAATTGGAATTGAATGACTATTTTCGACAATGATACCACTATTTTTGCTCAAATTAAAATAGGATGAGAGATTACCTTGGGAGGACGTTATATTAGACGTCGCTCCATTGTCCATATACCAATTTGTGTCAGGCGGATTAAGTCCAAGAGTGTACATGGCTGCCTTAATATCTGTTGGGCTAGCCACTGCCTAATGGGCCTTCTATTACTGGTCGGTAGTGGCCCAAAACCTGTTGGACCTTGGTTGCTACTGCTGGGCCCAAAACCACTGGGCTGCTGGCCAGTGTGCCTTGGATTGGGCCTGGCCTAATTTCCTAAAGGAAATAGGCAGGGTGGCACAGTCCAAGGCCACTGCTAGACCCAATATGGTGGTACACTACTGTTGACACCCAATTTTGTCCCTACTTTTCCAATTATTTGTTCAGATCACCTTTCATCTTCTGTTAATTTCACTATGCTTCTCAGTCTTGAAAATTCTCCAAAAATGCTAAGTTTTAATATTTTTCACTAATTACCGCGTATTCTTAAAATATCGGGTATTACATTTTATAATTAAAGCAAATTAATTTTAATATCTCGACATCGGTATTGGTGATTTATTTTCTCTTAATATTTTCACCAATTACCAAACAAATCATTTTTATTATATTGCTAGGCATATTTTGTATATACTTTTTGAGTCATTTCTAGTTAAAATTTTCCCCATTTTTGTTTAAATAAGTGTCGTGTTAGGATCGTTTTTCTTTCTTTTGAGTCACAACGTTTCCAAATGGCAAAATGACAAAAAGAAGCTAAAAGTGGACAGAAAAGGAGGCTCCCGAAGCAAAAAGGACAAAAGTTGATAGATCCGTACGAAAGCATGCAGGTATGCGCGCCATAAATCTGGCGCGAATATTCGGCCTTCTGGCGCCATGTCTGAACTGCGGCGACGCTTGGGAAAAATCCGGTCAGCGGGATTTGGCCAGGGGCAGAAGGGTCCAGGGCACACGATTTTTGCAGCATATTTAAATCCTTGGGACAGATTTTAGGGTGAGCGGGGATACTCTATCTCTCACAACGCTTGGAGGCTACAATTGGAGACCTAGTTCTAAGTATTTTCTTTTCTTTATTTCAATTCAGTTCATGTTGGATTTTGTATTAGTTCTTAGCATGTCTATGGCTAGGAACTAAACACTTAATTAGGGCTTTCCTTTGAATCGCTTGAAACTCTTTTTCATGAGTTAATGTATTAGTTTGGTTTCTTCTTCACTTGATTAAGATTTATTCAATATTGGTGTGAATGTTTGATAGTTAACTGATCACTAATTATCATAATTTATATGATTTCGAATCAAGAACCGAGAGGAGATGTTTTGATATGCTGTAATTGAATAGACATAGGTTAAAATTGCGGACGAAAGTACCCCGATACTTGTATAGCATTGAGTTATTGTTCTTAATCCTCCTATGTGGTAAAATCTATCATAGAAATATAGAAGGTTTCTGCACTGGAGTTGAGCGATTATATATCCTAACCGGAATATAAGACAGTCTAGTTAACCTGCTATCTTAATGTAGAAGAAGAAGTCATTCTTGTTGCATTAAGGATTGAAAAGAGTAGATAGTCGAGAATATTGAAAGCCATAGTTCCATCATAACTGATTACACCAAAGCAATTTAGTTTAATTCTTTCAATTACTCTAGTAGTGTTAGATAAAAAACTCAAATCAATTATCTTTAGCCAAATAGACAACATAAAATAGATGTTCGGTAATTAAAATCCAGTCTCTGTGGACGATATTCGGTCTTACAAGACTATATTTGTTACACCCCATAATTCCATGACATTGATATGAGAATGTGATTAAGGAATTAAGATTTGAATATTGGCAGGAAGTATAGTTACATTTTCTTATGGAAAAATTTCGGAAAAATGTGACGACGGAAAAATTATTAGCTTGAAATTTAATACTTCTAATTGGATTTGTGGGATTAGTATTGGATTACGAAGAATTGAATTGATAATATGGGGTCCGTCGAAAATTTCACAATTTTGTGAGGCCCTTCGGAAAATAAGATATTTTGGCCAAGTGTTGGATATTTTCAAGAGAAGGGAATTATGACCAATGGGAGGGTGACATGTGTCCCCTCCACTTGTCTTGTAAAGGCTCCACTTATTTATATTGATAAGTCTTGCAAGACTTATGAGACTTAGCATAATATCTTTCTCATCCAAAGCTCTTTCTCTCTTCTTTCTTGAGCTTCAAATTTTGAAAATCCCTAACCAAAAGTGAAGAACAAGAGTTGATTATTTTCCCAGATTAAGAACACTAATCAAGTTCTAATACAAGTTAACTCTCTAATAATCTCTAAAATCCATGTTGGGCCGAAAATGGGGTTGAAACCCCTAGCCTGTTCGTCGACTTTTTGGAGGTAACACGTGAAGGGAAGTTGGTTATAAACTTGTAGAGGATACATATATGTGATTGAAACTTGTAGAAGTGGAGCTAAGACGAAACTGCGGGCCAAAAACTCTTGGGACAATATACACGACATTGGGGCATTTTTTTGGTAAGAACTCTTCTTCCTCTTGAAATAATTAGATATTACATGTTGTTATAGATAGTATATGAGCATGTGTTAAGAATAATGAAGATTAAAAAGTGTTTGGACCATTTTTGGTGAGTTGGGCCGAGAGTGACCATTTTCGGGTCTTGGAATTTCCGTTGGTTGTGTTGTTGTTATCTTCACCTATTGCATGTTATAATTGAGTAATATTATTTTTAATAAGTTGATATAACTTATATAGAAGTTTTGAAACTTGAATTAGAATAAAAAGGATTAAGGAAAGAGTTATCGGATTGTAGTTGTTGGCCGTGGAATCTATAAAACTGTTGGACGCTATTATGCAGTTTTTATGGATTGTTTTGTGGTGTTAGGCTGCTGGAAAATCAGCCACCTATATGCATGATTAATGTGGTAATTGTTAATGAAAGTCCTAAGAGATTAAAGGTGTAGAAAGGTATTAAAAGGCTTCACTTTGTACCCTTGTTGTTGTTGGATATTGGACTGATTTTTATGGACTGTTTTGGTAGATTAAGGGGCTAAATTTTACACGTCAAGTAGGCGTGTAATCCCCTTTGGTTAACTGTTGGTTGTGCCTTAAATGGGGCTTGATTGTTGTTGAATTTGGGCCTTGGAAAAGGTGGAAAAGTACGTATAAACGGGGGAAGTGCTGCCCAAATTTTCGTAGAATAAGAGGACCATTACTTGGTATAAGTCTTATACTAGTGTGTATGAAGTTGATAGAAGTATTATTGTTATTATAGGTTGAAGTACTACTTATGGCATATTCTACTTGGCGTGTGGAATAGCCGATAAGGTTGAAGTACCTATTCGGGGCGTATTCTACTTGTCGTGTTGGTTAGTCGTCAATGAGGTATGTGAACCTCTTCTTTCTCTCTTTTGGCATTTTCTTTGTGTGAACCATAACTGTGGTATTGTTTCAAAAGTTATTCTACTCTTAGAAGTTAAGGAGTATTCATGTTATTGATTCTATGTTAAAGGCATGTGTAAATTATTTCTAAGTCCTTACCAAGTCTTATGGGAGATGTTGGTAAGTTTTTAGAAAGTATTGGAGTCGGATTGATCTTGCTAGTTACAGCACTAATGAGAAAAGGTATCGAATAAGTCATTGCAGCGTTAAATGAAAAAGGAATCGACAATCAATTATATTGAAATGAGTAGAATGCCATCCATCTGCATAGAAACTAAGATATAACCAGTTCGTTTTACATTTTCTAGGTTCACAGATGATTAGATAAAATATCATGATATATATTAATCACGACTCATAAATGGATTAATTTGCCAATTCGGATCGGTTATCACTATGAAAATGTTTCCATAATGTTAGCCAGAGGAGCGAGATGAATCTGGATTTCATGTGGTACTTTAGGTGGTAGTAACTTGATGTTAAAAGCATACTTGTCTTGATTTTAAAAATAGAAGTCAATTGGATTTAAAAGAGTAGGTGCCTTGATGCTACAAGTGTTAGTGTCTTGGGATTTTATAAAGGAAAGGATGTACGGCGGACGTACATGGTATTTTTGGGGTTCAAGTCTCTAATATTACATGACGGGATAGTACTTTGGTATTTCTAAAAAGGAAGGCATGGTATTGCCTTGGTATTTATAAAAAGGAAGGCATGGTATTGCCTTGGTGTTTATAAAAAGGAAGGCATGGCAATGCCTTTTCTAAAAAGTTAGTTCTTTCTAATTGTGCTAATGAGAGTCAAAGATGATTTAAATTGTACATAGTTGCTTGTGATAGCTATAGGTGTACAGTCCTTTACATTACACCGAGTCCCAGAATGGGTCGGAACATGTCGTACCTTATTTGACTTATAGCACATTACACCGAGTCTCAGAATGGGCCGAAACATGTCGTACATTGTATATATATATATTTCATGGAGTAGCTCCCATGACGTGAGATGGTACACACTCACTGCGGGTCTGAAGGACTCATGCGGGTTCAATTCCCAGGACACATTCCATGGACTAGCTCTCCGTGATGCGGGTATCGAGTACAGATTTCCTATGCGGGTTTACAAAATCCATGCGGGTGAAATAGTCCCATGAATATGATCTACGTAATGATTCTATGGGCAGGTGCCCCTGATTTTGACGTGATTTTGATATTTTAACTTGCATATGTTTGCTCATATATCCATTCGTGCGAGTGTTATATTTCCACATCACTGCGTCCCTCACTAGAGGGCCGGCAACGTTGTATATATATTTCATGGAGTAGCTCCCATGACGTGAGATAGTACATACTCACTGCGGGTCTGAAGGACTCATGCGGGTTCAATTCCCAGGACACATTCCATGGATTAGCTCTCTGTGATGTGAGTATCGTGTACAGATGCTCATTGCGGGTCCACAAGACCCATGCGGGTGAAATAGTCCCATACGGGTGAAATAGTCCCATGAGTAGGATTGCATAATGATTCTGAGGGCGGATGACCCTGATTTTGACATGACTTTCATATTTTGAAATGGTATTGATTTCATAATTTGAAATGACACGGTTGATCTCACTTTTAAAAAGGCATATTTTAAAGAGTATGTTATGTGTTTATGTTTTCACTAAGTCCCACTAAAGGGTCGGGACACGTTAAAGGCATATAAGCATGATGATTACACCGAGTCCCTCACCAGAGGGCCTGTCAGTATATAGTACAATGGTACAGTGATGAAGTGGTATAGTGACACAGTGGTATAGTGATACAGTGGTACAGTGATACAAGGTACAGTTGACTCTTATTTTTATATGGCACGGTAGGATCTGGTATTTGAGTTTTCATACTTGCCCCTGTCATTCTTTTGTACAGCTATGATCTTGTTTATTGTACTTCATGTTTACATATTTGGTACCTTGTTGTACTGACCCCCTTCGGGGGGCTGCGTTCATGCCCGCAGGTATAGGTACACAGTTTGTAGATTCGCGAGCTTAGGATCCTTGCCCAGCTTGTTGAGATGGCTCCCTTGTTCCGGAGCTTGTCATCTTGGTACATGTCTTTGGTAGTAGACTTGTGTATATTCAGGGGTACGGCGGGGCCTTGTCCCGTCATAGGTTACTGTCCAAACTCTTAGAGGTCTGTATTCATATGTGGGTTGAACTTGCGTGAGTTGTACAGTTGTAGTTCCTTTGGGTTGTTTTATATATAATGGTGACCTTGTCGGCTTTGCCTATTTTACTTTTAAAGAAAAAAAATGATGAGTTTTCTTTTGCTTCCGCTGGTTACATGTGATGTATGGGTAGAAGGGTGCCCAGGTAGGGCACCAGTTGCGGTCCCAGGGTTCAGGGCGTGACAATATTACTTGTAACGATATGTACACTTGCGTAAGCAATTGGAAATCGGCTAACAAGTTTTTGGCGCCGTTGCCGGGGAATGACGTACTTTTAATATCGAACCATCTATTCTTATTTCTACTTTGGTTTTTATTTTTACTTTTAGAACCCTATTGTCTTGATTTGTTTGTTGATTTTGATCGATTTCAGGGACTTAGTTTATGCGAAGAAGAAGAGGAGCAGGCACACTTGTTCCTTTTAACCCTGAAAATTGAGAAGGCGTGCAAGCAGAACAGGCGAAACAAAATGACCTCTGATTCAGTAACCATGGAAAACCAACCGAATCAGAATGGGGCGAACAATGAGGTTCCTGAAAAATGTAGGGGAGCCAATCCAGGTTCCAGCGGAGAGAAGCTTGGGGGACTACGTTCTGCCCACAGTTACAGGTGCACAGACATGCATCAGGCTCTCAACAATAGGAGCAAATACATTTGAGATCAAGCCAACTATTCTGAGCATGGTCCAGAATACAGTCCAGTTTGGGGGATTGCCATCTGAAGACCTCCACATGCACATTGACAATTTTTTGGAGTTGTGTGTCACCTTTAAGTACAATGGCGTTACTGACGATGCCATTAAACTGAGGCTATTCCCATTCTCAGTCAGGGACAGAGCCAAGAGCTGGCTGAACTCACTGCCTGCAAACTCCGTCACTATTTGGCAAAACTTAGCTCAGAAGTTTCTTGCCAAGTTCTTCCCTCCATCAAAGGCAGCAAAGCTTAGGGGGGAGTTGAACAACTATTATCAGCTAGATGGAGAGTCGTTTTATGATGCATGGGAGCGATTCAAGGATTTATAGAGAAAATGTCTGCATCATGGTATAGAGAAGTGGATGTTGGTCCATATTTTTTATAATGGGTTGAGTGGTACTACTCGTACCATAATTGATGTTGATGCAAGGGGCGTTTATGAGTAAGAGTGCCAATGAGGCACATGAGTTGCTGGAAGACATGGCTGCAAATAATCATCAAGGGGCATATGACATATCAGTGAGTAGCAGGAAGACGATGGGTATACATGAGATAGATGATATCACTACATTAAATGCGCAGATGGACCTCTTGACAAAGCAATTGTAGCAGAATACTATGTCTGTGAACGCAGTTCAGATGCCTGTGAGTTGTGAGATTTGTGGGGACCACATACTTTTGATAGATGCACAGCGGTGAATCCTAATAATGTGCCCATGGAACAGGTTCAGGCAGTTGGAGAAATCGCCGTAACTTCTCGTGGAGGAATGACCAAGGGCAACAACCACCATACCAAGGGAATTACCAGAACTATCAGACACATAATCAGGCTACATCATCCCAGCGGTTTAGACCACCTACCCCACAGGAAAAGCCTGATTAATTGAGATCAGTCTTGCTTACACTCACCAACTCCCAGAATCAGTTAATGTCAGAAACAATGTCCTCTCTCAGAAGCTTGGAAACGCAGATGGGACAGCTAGCAAATATGGTAAACAACAAACCTTAAGATACTCTCCCAAGTAACACAGAGGTGAATCCAAGAGAGCAGTGCCAAGCAGTTCTGTTGAGAAGTGGAAAACAGTTGGAGCAGGTTGCACCCCAACCAGAGGTGGAAAAGGAGGAGAAATGTGATGTAGAACATGAGGAGGTTACCGATGACCGCCCTACATTAGAGAAATCTCCACCAGCGGCTGTGAGGGAATATACTGACAAAATTTCTTACCCTCAGAGGCTCCAGAAAATGTCCTTGGACAAGCAGTTCTGAAAATACCTAGAGGTGTTCAAGAAATTTCACATCAACATCCCCTTCATTGAGGCTTTGGAGCAGATGCCCACATACTTTAAGTTTATGAAAGAGATTCTTGGGAAGAAGAGGAGATTGGAAGATTATGAAACATTGACACTGACAGAGGAGTGCAGTGTAATCCTGCAAAAGAAACTGCCACCAAAGCTGAGAGACCCAGGGAATTTTACCCTGCCCTGCACAATAGGAAAGGTAACATGCAACAGGGCACTCTGCGATTTGGGGGCTAGTATCAACTTTATGCCTCTATCAGTGTTCAAAAGATTGGGTTTGGGGTAGGCCAAACCAACCACAGTGAATTTGCAGCTTGCTGATCGATCCATCATGCAACCCCGGGGTATAGTTGAAGATGTGCTAGTCAAAGTGGGCAAGTTTTTCTTTCCAGCAGATTTCCTCATCCTTGACATGGAGGAAGATGATGACATGCCTATCATTTTGGAGAGACCATTCCTAGCCATAGGTAGAGCCTTCATTGATGTGGAGAAGGGGGAGTTGAGGCTTAGAGTCCAAGACGAGGAGATGGTGTTCAAAGTCTTCAAGTCTACCACTGAACTCCGAGCAAGCAACAAATGCTTTGCGGTGAGCACAACTGATGCAGCGGCCCATCAAAAACAACCCAAATGTATGGGGATCATAGAGAAAACTGCAAATCCACAGGCAAGAAATGTTAGTATGGCTGCTGAAACAAAAACTAATGATGTAATAGCTGACCAAGAGGTAAAACTTGCTAAACTCAACCCCATGAAAAAGAAGAGTAGAATGAGAAAGAGGAAAATGATCTTTAAATGGATGGGTTGTGGGGGTAACTTACCCCGGTGATTTAATAAGAGAACTGCGTTCGGCCAAAAGACGTTAAAGTCAGTGTTACTTGAGAGGCAACCCAATGTTTAAATTATACAATTAGTTTAAATTGAACAGTCTCACTCTTGGGTATTTTTGGTTGTGTTGTGATGACAGGTGATGGAATTGGACATTAAACCCGAAAAATGCTGAAAGCACAAAATCTTTGCAGTGCCACGGTTCCACTATGCACGACCGCGGCGCCGAATGTTCAGAGGAGATGTAGAAGTTTCAGTGCTGCGGCGCCCGGATTCAGGACCGCGACGCCTATTAATCAAAGAAGGCGCGGGAATTGTGGCACCACGGGACCGTACAACAGTGACGCGGCACCGGGGCGCGGTTTCATATATAAAATGCCCTAATACGCCCAATATCTCTAGAAATTTCCCCAAACCCTTTCCCTCTCTACAACAGCGAAAAAATCACCCCTCTTTCACCAAAAATCTCCCCCAAATTAACCCAAATCCTTCCAATTCCCATATACCAACTGTCGCGACCCGACGCCCTAATTGGACGCCATTACACTACTTGTCACGTAATCAACTGACACTTAAGGGTAATCGAAAATTTCGGCAGCACAACGCTGCATTTATAACATATACCCAAAATAGGCGAGCCTACAAGGCTGCCTTACACAATTATCCAGCAATCACAACAGGCTAGCCGACCAGGCTGCCGCCAAATAGCATCACATAAATAAGGAATAATCTAACAAGGCAAGCCGGCAAGGCTGCCACTATATACGGGAATATCCAAAAACAAGTGCAACAATACATCTAGCTCAACCGCATAAACGTTCTACACAAGTCCAAAACACATCTATCACCCACAACTGTCTACAGACCTCTAAGAGTACGATAATGACATATGACGGGACAGGGCCCCGTCGTGTCCCTAAATATATACATAAATCTAAAAGAGGTTCTATACCGCAATGATAAGCTCTGAATCAAGGAGCTTCCCAATCAGCTGAGTATGAGTGCATTATACCCGTGGTTCGGACCTCTCAGCCGCGGCCGGAGCGGGCATGGCGCTGGCCAGTGATTGTAGGGCATGGCCGGTCGAGGGCCGCGGCGCGAAAGTCTTGGTCGTGAAGTTTCAGCGCCGCGGCGCCGGGAAGCAGGGCCGGAAGATCCGAGGGTTCGCAGGAGTTGCGGCGCCGCGGAAGGAAGCCGCGCCGAGGCGGAAATCAGGAAAAACTTAGGAAAAGTCGATTTTTATTTTGAAAGGGCACGAGTGGGGACAAGTGTCCCCCATCTGATTTTTACATGCGATATATTGACCAAGTATTAAAGACGTGGTCTATTGTCATCTCTCTTGTAAAACCCTGTTCATTCTCTCTAAATATTACCAGCTCCTCCTTCTCCCGAAAAATCCACGAGGATTCTAGCCTTAAGAAAAATCTGAAAAATTAAAGGACAAGAAGGAAGCTTGTGGCTAGCTTGTGAAGGTGGTGGTGGTGGTATTCTTGGTAGAAAGGCTAGCAAATTGTTGGATAAAATTTGGCTAAAGCTCTAAGGTAATGATTCTTCCTCTATTATTAGTTTATAGAGTTGCATGTTAAGAAGAAAATACTTATGGTGGTAAATAATGCTCCTAGAGTCATTGCATGCTAGAAATGTGGGTTGAATATGAAGGATTTGGCTAAAGAAATATTATGAGCATGTTGTATCCTAAAAACCACCTTAGAATTGTTAAGTGTACTATTATAACTTATGGGGCAGAATTTTACACACCCAAGATTAGGTGTGTAATCCCCTTTGTGTTGGTTTGGTTGTTGGGCCTTAATAAGGCGTTTGAATGTTGAAAAATCGGCCTTTGAAAAGGTGGCAAAGTGAGTAGAAACAAAGGAAATGCTGCCCAATTTTCCTTAGGAATTGATAACTTGAATTTGGAATTTCTACATTGAAATTAGAGGTTAATAAACACACTATGGTTATTATAGGTTGACATATTACTTGCGGTAGTTGGACTTAGCAAGTGGATTAACCGAAAGAGGTATGTAGAACTTTCCTATCTCTTGAGCATGAGTAGTTGTACCTATGTAGTACGGTAGACGTACAAGATATGATATCTTTCACTTGTTTTAAAAGTATATGCTACTTGTTTCATTTCAAAAGTATAAGTCCCTTGGATTTAGGGAAAATGTATTTGACAAAGGAATAACGCTAGTATAATGACTTTATGGGAAGTTGGTTATATTAGTTTTTGGAAAGGTTCACAAAGAATGGTTTACTCTAATTAAAACAAGTACGGGTAAAGGATTTGAAACTATGGAAGGTGGATTGATTTTTAGGCATTGGTTGCCTAAGGTTTTAAAGGAAATGAAGTCACTTGATTTAGAAGCCTATTATATTTCTAAAAGGAAATGTGACTTGTTTTGAAAAGAAATTGTAACTTGATACTATGGTGATTAGTATCTTGGAATCCTTGTATAAAAAGAGTTTTCTTAAAAAGTTAGAAGTACATGGTACTTGGGTTGAATTCCCGGATTTTCTATTAAAAGACATGTCAGTGCCTTAGGATACTAAAATGAGAGGATATATTAATAATGTTAATAAGAAGTTAGGGGATATCTTAACTTGCTTATGTTATGATAGGCCGGTAGTGCTTATGTTGTGATATGATAGGCCGGTAGTGCTTATGTATGGTATGATAGGCCGGTAGTGCTTATGTATGGTGTGATAGGCCGGTAGTGCTTATGTTGTGTATGATAGCCGGATGAGCTATGTTATATATTTGTATTATTACGGGGTAAATCCCGGGTTATTATCTATGCCATGAATTTGCTACCCATGATGCGAGTGCGGCCAGACTCATGCGGATCGGACCACGGGATCCACGCGGGTGAAATAGTCCCACGTGCAGTCTGGCGATGGTACTCATGCTGGTCCACAGGACCCATGCGGGTGAAATAGTCTCATGCGGGTGAAATAGTCCCATGACGAGGCGGATGACCTCATGCGGGTCCACAAGACTCATGCGGGTGAAATAGTCCCAGGAGTAGGATTGCTTAACGATACTACGGGTGAGGTACCCTGTTTTGATCGTGAGCCTCCTATTTTATGCTATAAGTTTTATACTTGTTACTCTCATTGTTAGTAAGGCACAGTGCAAGGAAATTGATTTTTATCTATGACTCCAGCTTAATTTTGACTTATGATATTACTCTGATATTTTCGATTTTACATACTTAGTACGTTGTGTCGACCCCTTCGCCGAATTTGCGTTCACGCGCAGTAAGGGAAAGCAGGTGGTAGATCCTCATTCCTAGGATCTCTTACTCAGGTGTCAGGAGCTCCATTTCTTCGGAAGCTCGACTTTTGGTATGGTTCTCCCCGTTGTTGTGTTATTTTATACATTCAGGGGCATGACGGGGCCCTGTCCCGTCATAGTGTTACTTATTCTTAGAGGCCTGTAGTCTTGTCATAACTTGGGTTGTTAAAGGATATAGCTGTTCGGTTTTATGTACTTTTGGGGTAGCCATTTTTGGGCTAGACTATTTATACCATTATGGTTGTTTTATTTTGAGTTTATATTCATTGGTTTTCTCGATGTTGTGTCACAAGGTGCGGGTCAAGGCACGGTCACGACCGGTCGGGTCGTGACAAAGTGGTATCAGAGCAGTTAATCCTCGGAAAGGGTCTACGGGCCGTATCTAGTAGAGTCTTGATTATCGGTGTGTTGTGCACCACATCTATAATCAGGAGGCTGCAGGGTATTTAGGATTGGTTTCCATTTCTTTCACTCTAAGATCGTGCAATAGAGCTGTGTTATAGATTGAATTCCCTCTGACGTAAACTTTGTGTGTATCAGTTATGCCTCGCGCAGCGCGCGGCCCGAGAAGGGCAAGGCGGTGGAGGAACTACTAGTAGAACGCAGGGTTACGAGCACAGCCCGATCCTTACAGATGTGGTGTTTCGGACGGCGAGTTCTACCACGTCGCCAACCCCGAGAAGTGCGAGCGGCAGCGCCATCGAGACCGCGATGCGAGCCTCGATCCAGCGGCCAGGCGCAGGATATGGGCTACTGAGAGATGGCGATTACTAGCCGAGATTGTGGCGACATGAGATAGTGGAGCGATTCCATTGCACCGTAGTTCAGCCTGAGTTGCTACGAGGCGAGGACTTTTGAGTTGCAGCCCACCAGAGTCTTATGGGTCGAGGCCTGAGGATGATCCTCAGGAGTTCATCCGACAGTTGCAGCGGATCATGAGGGTGATCGGGGCTTCGGAGACCGAGTCGGTGGTGCTAGGTTCGCACCGGCTGCGGACACCGCTGATTGGTGGTATGATTCATGGGAAGCGCCCCGGGAGCATGCGCTTCCAGTGTTTGGGACGAGTTCTCGAGCGCATTTGGCCATTTCTTGCCTCCGCAGATGAGGAGGGCTCGAGCCAATAGATTTTTGACGCCCGAGACGAGAATGGCGGGCGGTCAGAATACAACATGGAGTTTGATTCATTGGCTAGGTATGTGCCCGCTTTGGTAGCAGACATGGAGGACAGGGTGCACCGCTATGTCACAGGACTCGATGATCACTTGGCCGAGAGTTGCACGGGGGTGGCTCTTCAGCCGGGCATGGACATTGCCGCGTGCGAGCACATGCACAGGTGTGAACGCAGGTAAGCGGATCGGCAGTATCGGCGAGAAGAGGCCGGACAGCGAGGTCCTCTGGTAGTTTTAGGGTAGACAACCCCAGACCAGATTTGCACCTGGCCGGTCGAGCGCTCCTCCACCTCTTCGGGGCGTCTGAGTATTCGAGGCGGGCGGGGTTCGAGGGCCGGGTTTCGGAGGACGAGTTCGGTCGGATGAGGCCCATATGCCTCGGGTGTGGTCGATGTGGTGATTGCCATTATGAAGTGTCGTATTCCTCCGTGGAGCTTGTTACTCTTGTGGCGGCGGGGCCATTTGAAGAGAGATTGTCCGTCCAGAGGCGGCGGGAGTGTCATGGCTCGGTAAGCGAGTTCGATTCTTTGAGTCTTCATCTTGATGGTTGGCGCCGGGCGAGGTGTTCCGCGGGCCAACAGCCGCGGCGGTCGTGGCGGGGTTCGATTCAGCCGGTCCTCGAACCGCATTTATGCTATGTCCACCGCCAGGGACGGAGGCGCCACGATGTCGAATGTACATTGTTGGTCTCTTCTTTGTGATGTTTATGCTTTGATAGATCCAGTTCTACCTTGTCCTATATATCTCCTCATATTCTTTGGTAGAATAGGGATAGAGCCCGAGTCCATAGAATCCTTTGAGGTGGCTACGCCGGTAGGTGCTTCGGTGGTAACTGAGCGGGTATATAAGGCTTGCCCAGTGACTATAGATGGTCGTCAGACTCTAGCTGAGTTGATAGAGTTGGATATGACCGACTTCGATGTGATTATGGGTATGGATTGGCTAGCGTCTTGCTATGCCAATGTGGAATGCAGAGAGAGGTTAGTTCGGTTCCGGTTTCCTGGTGAGCAGGTTATCGAGTGGAAGGGGAATACTGCATCGCCGAGGGGTAGGTTTATTTCTTACCTCAAGTCTAGGAAGATGGTACGGAAGGGGTATATCTACCATTTGGTTCGGGTATTCGATCATCGAGGTGAGATCTGACCTTGATCAATTCCGGTTGTTAGAGAGTTTCCAGACGTATTCCCAGACGAGCTTCCGGGTATCCCTCCTGAGAGGGAGATTGAGTTTTGCATCGATTTGGCACCAGACACTCGACCGATAACATAGCATGAGTCATTATTTGATTAAAACTAGCCTTTGAAGGAATCACGTACGTCCGTCGTACTTTCATTAAAAACATGTCAAAGGAAAGAAGAAGGATTTTCACAAAATCATGTCAAGGAAAGAAAGGATAGTCTCACATACCTTATTAACGAGATAACCAACTCTATGAATATATCTTGTCTCAATTAGCACTTCCACCTATATCAATAATAATTTGTTCGTTAACTTAATGATTTCTAGCGTACGTTATATCGAAGAACGACTTTCTTTTCTATAGAAATTTGGGCAGCACTTCCCCTATTTATGTGCGCATCCACAACTTACAAATAAATCCAGCAACACCAATAACAAGTCATAATATTAAGAATATAACCCAAACGGTCCATATACTTCATTTCCGCTACTATTTTACATTCTTTCTTCTTACATTCATGGAATACAACAACCATAGCAACCAAAGTGATTAATACACCTATTTCTCTTGTCAATCCAATTCCTTTAATCATGTAAAAACAACCCTCAAAACAGCCCATACCTTAACAACAATAAAAGTGCAAGTAACACCCTTCTATACTTTAATTCTTTTAAGACACGTGTTAGTAATTACCACAACTTATATTCATGTTCATGACTTATATTTTCAGCTTTATAACCTTACAAAACAGTCCCTAAATACCACACAACAATGTCCAATAATTTCCATATGTGTCACGGCACCCACAAGGAATATAATACCAAGACTCGCCTCTTATTTTTTATAAATCCAATTCATGTTTCACTATTTCCATAGAACTAATTACAACTTTAAATATCAATGTTTCCTTTATTTTTAACATGCAAAGTATTGATGAAAGTAACAACACCCAAATCGTCCATTTTATCTTTCAATCATTTCCTAACATCTACACTTGCATGTCAAGATTTCTTCCAATTTAACACATGACTAATGGTGATAATAACATTAACAACAACCACATGCAATCCCTTATTACCCATTTCATTTTTAACATGAGTTTATCCCTTAATTTCAACATCATTTAATCTTTCAAATACTCCATAAAAAAGAAGATTTCTCACCTTAATTTTTGCTCCCAAAGCAGTCCCGAGTTTTAGCCACTGCTTTGTCAGCTGAACTTATAACGTCCATAACTCTCTACTTCGGTGTCCTATCGACTAGAGGTTTATTTCATTGGAAACTAGACTCGACGAACGTCATTTTTGGCTTTTGAAACACCCAAAAACACCTAATACACTAGGAGATATACCCCTCCAAAGTTGACTAAAAATATGCCAGAAAATCCCGATTTCTGCCCAAATTTTCCCTAATTTTTGGCTTCTAATTCTTCACTTCTTCAACTCCAATTCAATATGCAACCATTCTACAATGTTAATCCATCATTCTTATACATTTTTCCTTCCAAAAAACGCACCAAAAACTGGAAATTTCCAGCAGCCATTCTCGGTCAGGCAGTGGTTCGAACCCCACTGTTTGTGCAAGATTTTGATTTCTATAATGGAGGGATTAATCTTGGGAAAAAGTTAAGAATCTAAGAACGGGGTGTGATTTTCGGCTGCCCCTAAAGAGAAAGAAGATTGAATTTTGTGCTTGAAAAATGGTGGAAGTGCAATGGATTCCTAAGCCTATAAGGCACATAAAATCTGAAAATGACATTTACTATTTGGTCCCTAAAATGTCCTCTTAATTTAAATCAATCCCCCAATAAATCTTAAATCCTACTTCCTTTAATTCCCGAAAATTTCATAAGATCTCGTATCCTCGTTGTCGTAACTTGTATAATTCGTTACTAATTCATAACGGAAATATATATAATTATCATCCTCAATTTCCATTGTCACGCTCGTAGTAACCAACATTTTTCCGGACTCACATCCTTTATATACCAACTTCCGGATTAGTTTATATAAATACACTATGTATCAAATATTCGAATCTTATTTCTTAATGACGTTCTTAATTATCGTCTTAAACTTACGAGGTGTAACACCAACACCAATTAAAACCCCTAGCGTCTTTCACCATCATCATTCCTTCCCTTGGGACAAGAAATATTGTGAAGAACAACTCCTCGAAAAGGTAATCTTCATCACTGTTCTTGAAATTTCTTGGCTAGTGGTGAAAGTAGCTTGCATATTTGGGTGTTGTGTTGGTTGTTGTTGCTGTGTAGTATGGTTGGGGTGCTCTGTTATTGTGTTGTGGTTGAATTTTGCTGGGTTGATTTGTGTTGTGTGGAGTTGATAATTGTTGGAAAACCTTAAAGAAACAAGGGAAACTCTACCAAAAATTTTCCAACAATTCTCATAATAGCTACTAGAAAACGAACTGCCCGACTACCTCATCTTCATCAGCTCCAGACTATGATGCGACTCGGTTCGCCAACAAAAAGGCGGAGGATCGATACAACAAAATCAGTACTAGGGCATTGATACCGGAAAGAGGTATGGACTACCAGGTCGTACCATATGATGATGATAATGACTACGAGCCCATCAGGGAAATGATCGAGGCAAATAGGTGGGAAAGGTTTGTAGATGCAGAAGAAATCTCACTTCAGAATGCTAGTCTTGTTCGAGAGTTTTATGCTAATTATCCGGAACAAGAGAATGGAAGGTGCTTCGTGAGAGGGCGGTATGTGCCCGTCAATGCTGAGGCGGTAAATGCAGTGCTTGGGACAGCAAATATTGAGGATCAAGGTTATAATCCACACCATTTCAGAAGTTGGTCTAGAGACGTCAACCACATCATGTGGGACGTAGTTGCAGAAGCATTGTGTTACCCAGGAGCCGAATTTCAGCTCTCTCGCAATGGGTCCAGGGGACTTGTGTCACGACCCGACCCCGGGCCCGCGACTAGTGCCCTACCTGGGCACCCTAACAGGTATACATCAGAGATAATCAGCGGAACATACATAAACTCAACAAGAAATAAATAACAGGTTAGCCGATAAGGCTACCTCCCTGGATATATAAATATACATAAATCCAAAAGCAGTTACCTCTTTTTTTTTACAAAGCGACCCACAAGATATGACTACAGACCTCTAAGAGTTTTGACATAACAACTCTGACGGGACAAGGCCCCGCCATACCCCTGAATGTACATAAATCTACAACCTCGGGGAACTGTATCAAAAGACAAAGCCTCCGGAGAAATAGAGTTTTCCAAGAGCTGAACAGTGATCCTAAGAGTGAGGATCAACAAGCTATGTATCTCAACCTGCGGCATGAACGCAGCCCCCCGAAGGAGGTCAGTACAAAATATGTACCAAGTATGTAAAACTGAAAGTACTGTAATTTAAATCATAATAGTCTAAAATAAAGCTGGAGACATGTATGATAACCAAATTAACAGTACAACCGTGCCTTGCCGAAACGAAAGTAATGAAAGTCAGTTTTCTTACCTTTTTAAAGACTATTTCAACACATGAACAATAGTCACACCATAGCTAGGGACGCAAGCCCTCAAAATCATCACACAGTCAGTAAGGGTCTCAAGCCCGCAAAACATCAAAGCGTGCCCGTGGAATCCTCCATCACTGCCGACAGCCGTAAGTGTAAAATATATCCATGTAACATGCCCGTGGCATCCCACATCACTGTCGGCGTGCACATATGCAATATATGTATATATATCATGCCCGTGGAATCCCTCATCTCGGGTACATGACTTCATGGAGAGTTAATCCATGGGGTAATAATAGTATATAACATGCCTGTGGAATCCCTCATCTCGGGTACATGTCTTCATGGGGAGCTAGTCCATGGAGTAATAGTATATAACATGGTCGCATGCCCCGGAATCCTTCATCGTATAAGCATGTCCATGGAGTAATACTAGCATCCGGGAATTTAACCCGCATCATGGTTGCATGCCCCGGAATCCTTCATCGTATAAGCATGTCCATGGAGTAATAATAGAATCTGGAAATTTAACCCGCATCATGGTTGCATGCCCCGTAATCCTTCATCGTATAAGCATGTTTATTGAGTAATAATAGCATCCGAGAATTTAACCTGTATCATGGTTGCATGCCCCGGAATCCTTCATCGTATAAGCATGTCCATTGATCAATTACAATGGAAGCATACCCGTGGAATCCTCCATCACTGTCGGTACGTCCAAGTAAATTCACAACAAGACAGCCGGCCCTCCAACCGAGAGTCACGGCAGCGTAAAAATATAATACTTTCACTCAAAGGCAATTGCAAGCAAGCACAGGCAAGTTCATAAAATCTTTAGACTTCCATTATCATACAAAAATGAACTTCATTTTATAAACTCAAGTCACTTTCGTATCACATAAAAATCCGGGAATTTAACCCAAAGTGCTACGTACTTCCATTCTTTTTAAAAGACTCCTTTTTATATAAAACCCCCAAGATACTAACACCCGTAGTATCAAGGTGTTACACCCCGTAATTCCAGGACATGTTTATAAGAACGTACGTAAGAACTCAAAGACGTTAAGATTTGAGACTAGTAAATTGTCACGACCCAACCCCGGGGCTGCGACTAGTACCCTACCGGGGTACCCTGTCAGGTATATGTCAGAGAATAGCAGAGGAACATACATAGCACATAACTTATAAAAAAGGGTAAACATCACTGGCCAGCCGATAAGGCTGCCTTCCATAAAACATACTTAACAATGTAAAGTAGTACAACTGGTTCTTAGAGCCCAAAACATAAATGTGACCACAGACCTCTAAAGATAACAACTGTGGCGGGACAGGGCCCCGCCATACCCCTGAATGTACAAAATACCTATAGCATCAGGGAATGTCCGTACCAATAAGCAAGCTTCCGGAGGAATGGAGCTTCTGACACCGGAATAGTGATCCTAAGAACGAGGATCCACACTCTGCTTACCCTTACCTGCGGCATGAACGCAGCCCAGCGAAGGGGTCGACACAACGTACCAAGTATGTAAAACTGGAAAATACTGTAGTAATATCATAAGTCAAAAATAAGTTGGAGTCATAGATAAAAATCAATTTCCTTACACTGTGCCTTACTAACAATGAGAGTAACAAGTATAAAACTTATAGCATAAAAATAGGAGGCTCACGATCAAAACAGGGTACCTCGCCCGTAGTATCATTAAGCAATCCTACTCCTAGGACTATTTCACCTGCATGGGTCCTGTGGACCCGCATGAGGTCATCCGCCTCGTCATGGGACTATTTCACCCGTATGGGACTATTTCACCCGCATGGATCCTGTGGATCCGCATGAGTACAATCGCCGTACTCGCATGGGACTATTTCACCCGCATGGATCCTGTGGTCCGGATCCGCATGAGTGCAAGCGCCGCACTCGCATCATGGGTAGCAAATCCATGGCATAGATAATAACCCGGGGTTTACCCCGTAATAATACAAATATATAACATAGCTCATCCGGCTATCATACATAACATAAGCACTACCGGCCTATCATATCATACATAAGCACTACCGGCCTATCATATCACAACATAAGCACTACCGGCCTATCATATCATACACAAGCACTACCGGCTTATCATAACATAAGCAAGTTAAGAAATCCCCTAACTTCTTATTAACATTATTAATATATCCTCTCATTTTAGTATTCTAAGGCACTAACATGTCTTTTAATAGAAAATCCGGGAATTCAACCCAAGTACCATGTACTTCTAACTTTTTAAGAAAAACTCTTTTTATACAAAGATTCCAAGATACTAATCACCATAGTATCAAGTTACAATTTCTTTTCAAAACAAGTCACATTTCCTTTTAGAAATATAATAGGCTTCTAAATCAAGTGACTTCATTTCCTTTAAAACCTTAGGCAACCGATGCCTAAAAATTAATCCACCTTCCATAGTTTCAAATCCTTTACCCGTACTTGTTTTAATTAGAGTAAACCATTCTTTGTGAACCTTTCAAAAACTAATATAACCAACTTCCCATAAAGTCATTATATTAGCGTTATTCCTTCGTCAAATACATTTTTCCTAAATCCAAGGGACTTATACTTTTGAAAGGAAACAAGTATCATATACTTTAAAACAAATGTAGATTATCAACTCTTGTACATATACCATACTACATAGATACAACTATTCATGCTCAAGAGATAGGAAAGCTCTACATACCTTTTTGGTCAATCCACTTGCTAAGTCCAACTACCGCAAGTAATATGTCAACCTATAATAACCATAGTGTGTTGATTAACCTCTAATTTCAATGTAGAAATTCCAAATTCAAGTTACCAATTCCTAAGGAAAATTGGGCAGCATTTCCTTTGTTTTTACTCACTTTGCCACCTTTTCAAAGGCCGATTTTCAACACTCAAACGCCTCATTAAGGCCCAACATCCAAACCAACACAAGGGGGATTACACACCTAATCTTGGGTGTGTAAAATTCTGCCCTATAAGTTATAATACCACACTTAACAATTCTAAAGTAGTTTGTAGGCTACAACATGCTCATAATATCTCTTTAGCCAAAACCTTCATACCCAACCCACATTTCTTGCATGCAATGACTCTAATAGCATTATTTACTACCACAAGTACTTTCTTCTTAATATGCAACACTAAAAACTAATAATAGAGGAAGAATCATTACCTTAGAGCTTTAGCCAAATTTATCCAACAATTTGCTAGCTTCTATTCCAAGAACACCACCACAACAACCTTCACAAGCTAGCCACAAGCTTCCTTCTTGCCTTTTACTTTTTCAGATTTTTCCTAAGGCTAGAATACCTCTTGGAGTTTTAGAGAGAAGGAGGAGCTTGAAATAATTTAAGAGAAGGATGAGCTTTTCTAAGAGAGAGATGAAAGATGACCAAGTCTTTAAGACTTGGTCAATATAATGCATCAGAATCAGATGGGGACACTTGTCACCCACCCATGCCCTTTTAAAAGAAAAGATCGATTTTCCTAAGTTTTTCCGCGATTTCGCTTCGGCGGCCATGCTTCCGTGGCCCGCGGCCAGAATCTCTGCGGACTCGGATCTTCCGGCGCGCGGCCGATTCCGGCCTGGCGCTGAAACTTCAGCGACTCCTCAGATCTTTCGGCCATGTCTTCTTCGTGCGCGGCCTACAATTACCAGCGCTTGCGCGCGGCCGAGACCATGGTCGGGCGAACCACGGGGTATAACATTCTCCCCCCCCCCTTAGAAACATTCGTCCCGAATGTTCCTTCTAGGCTTACTCAAATCACAATATCGGCATAGACTCAAATAAAGACGCTCCACACGGCCACAACAAAACTCAAGCATAAATACTAAATTTAAAGACCAACAATTTTAGAACGTGGGTTACCTGGAGGTATAGGGAATAAGTGAAGATATTTCTTCTTCATGTCATCCTCCGCTTCCCACGCCTACCCTACGGACAATCCGATACGGCCCAATGTACCTTGGGCTAAGCTTCCCCTTCTTTCCAAATCTCATCACGCCCTTCATGGGCGATACCTTTAGAAAAACCCAATCATCTATCTCAAATTCCAAGTGTCGACGCCGATGATCTGCATACGACTTCTGCCGACTCTGTGCTGCCAACAACCGCTCCTGGATAAGCTTCACCTTATCCACTGCCCGCTGAACTAAGTCTGGCCCGACTAACTGAACTTCTCTCACCTCGAACCAGCCTATCGGTGACCTGCACTTCCTCCCGTATAAGGCCTCATAAGGCGCCATCTGAACACTGGAGTGGTAGCTGTTGTTGTAAGTAAACTCCACAAGAGGCAAATGATCCTCCCAGCTACCCCTGAAATCAATAACACAAGCCCGCAAAGATATCCTCGTGTCCGGATAGTGCGCTCGGCGTCCGTCGATGCGAGGGTGAAATGCGATCGAGACTCACCTGTGTCCCTAATCCCTTCTGAAAAGACCTCCAGAAGTTAGTCGAGAACTAGGCTCCTCTATCTGATATAATCGACACTGGGACTCCGTGCAGTCTCACAATCTCTCTAATATATAATCTGGCATAGTCCTCAGCTGAGAACGTCGTTCTGACCGGAAGAAAATGGTGATTTCACACCGTCGACAATCACCCAAATGGAATCATGCTTTCTCTGAGTGGTAGGTAGCACTGTAATAAAATCCATATTTATCACCTCCCACTTCCAAGTCGGAATATCAAAAGCCGCAATGACCACGGGCTTCGTGCTCAATCTTAACTGGCGACAATTCGCACGCGTGCCACGAACTCCGCAACGTCCCTCTTTAGGCCATCCCACCAATATACGCATATGAGGTCATGATACATCTTAGTCGACCCCGGATGAATAGAATAACGAGCACTGTGTGCCTCCCGAATCTGGGCGAAGTCTGTCCGCATCGGGAACACACAACCGCCTCAAATCTTAGCACCCCATCAGCGCTACCTCAAATAGACTCTCTCTTTCGAAATGCAGATCTCGATCGCGTACCAAAATCGGATCCTCATACTGTCGCCTCTTCACCTCCTCGACGATAGAAGACTCGACAACCTCTCGAACCCGAATTCCTTCACTAACAGAATCAACCAAACGAACCCCAAGGCTCGCTAGCTGATGTATCTCTCGGACCATATCCCTCTTTTCTGGCTGAACATCAGACAGACTACCCATCGATCTGCGACTAAGGGCATCTGCAACTACATTGGCCTTCCCTGGGTGGTACAGAATATCAACATCGTAATCCTTAAGTAGCTCCAACCACCGTCTCTGCCGCAAGTTCAGCTCCCTCTGGCTGAAGATGTACTGGAGACTCTTGTGGTCTGTGTAAATGTCCACATGAACTCCATATAAATAGTGTCTCCAGATCTTCAAGGCATGAATCACTGCTGCCAACTCCAAGTCATGTGTGGGATAGTTTTTCTCGTGCTTCCTAAGCTGTCGAGATGCGTAAGCTATAACTCTGTCGTGCTGCATCAGCACGCACCCAAGTCCGACACCTGACGCATCGCAATAAACCACATATCCATCTAAGCCCTCTGGAAGAGTAAGAACTGGGGCGGTCGTCAACTTCTCCTTTAGCAACTGGAAACTTTCCTCACAAGTATCCGTCCACCGGAACATAGCGCGCTCGAGTCGGCTTAGTCAAAGTCTTTGAAATAAGCAAACTTTTCTACAAACCTCCGATAATAACTCGCAAGGCCCAAAGCTGCGCACTCCATCGGTGTAGTGGAGTGCAGGCCAAGTCTTGGCTGCCTCAATCTTAGTCAGATCAACGAATACCGTCGGCCCCGATAACATGCCCTAAGAAAGCCACTGAAGCTAACCAGAACTCGCACTTCGAGAACTTGGCATACAACTGCCGGTCTCGGAGGACTCCCAAAACCGTCCTCAAATGATCTGTATGCTCCTGCTCTGTGCGCGAATACACCAAGATATCATCAATAAACACTATAACGAACATATCCAAGAATGGCCTGAACACCCTATTCATCAAATCCATGAATATCTGGGCGTTGGTCACCCAAAGACATCACCGAACTCATGTGCCCACATAGGGTCTGAATGCAGTCTTTGGGATATCTGTCTCTCTAACTCGCACCTGATGATAACCAGACCGCAGGTCTATCTTGGAAAAACATTTTGCACCCTGCTGCTGGTCAAACAAATCGTCAATCCTGTGGAGGGGATATATGTTCTTGATAGTTACCTTGTTGTTGCACATGTCAATACACATACGCAGCTGGCCCCATCCTTCTTCTTTACAAATAACACTGGCGCCCTGGGAGAAACACTTGGCCTAATAAAGCCTTTCTCCAGAAATCTTTCACTGGTCCTTCAATTCCTCAACTCGGCGGTGCCATCTGTATGGCGGAATAGATATCGGCCGAGTGTCCGGCGCCAAATCGATGCAAAACTCAATCTCCTCTCGGGAGGATACGGAAGCTCGTCGGGAATACGTGCGAAATTCTCTAACAACCGGAATCGATCAAGGTCAGGTATCTCATTCTCGATGTCGAATACTCGAACCAAATGGTAAATATACCCTTCAGTATCATCTTCCTAGCCTTGAGGTAAGAAATAAATCTACCGCCGGCGATGCAAGATTCCCTTCCACTCGATAACGGCTCACCAGAAACCGAAACCGAACTAACCTCTCTGCGATCCCACATTGGCATAGCAAGACGCTAGCCAATCCATACCCATAATCACATCGAAGTCCGTCATATCCAACTCTATCAAGTCGGCTGAGTCGACGACCATCTATAGTCACCGGGCAAGCCTTATATACCCTCGGCTACCATGAAACACCTACGCGTAGCACCTCAAAAGATTCTATGGACTCGGGCTCGATCCCTATTCTACCAAAGAATATGAGGAGATATATAGGACAAGGTAGAACGGATCTATCAAAGCATATACATCACAAAGAAGAAACCAATAATGTACTGCGGCGACATCGGGTGACGCCTCCTGGTCCTGACGACTGGACATAGCATAGATGCGGTTCTGAGGACCGCTGGAACTAGAACCCCTGCCACGACCCCTGCCGCGGCCTGCTGGCCCGTGAACACCATGCCTCGGCGACAACGAAGATGAAGACCAGCGAATGGCCCGGTGGTGAGCCATAGCATTTCCGCGCCTAGTCGGACAATCTCTCTTCAAATGGCCTCGCCGCCAGAGTAACAAGCTCCCGGAGGAACACGACACCCCCCATAATGGCAATCACCACATCGACCACACCGAGGCATAGGTGGCCTCATCTGACTGGAACTCTGGTCCCTCTGGAAACCCGAAGCCCTGGAACCCTGTCCTGCTCCTGAATACTCTGTACGTCCCGAAGATGGTGGAGGAGCGATCTGGACCGGCTGTGGTGCAAATTTGGTCTGCTGCTGGGGTTGTCTACCCATAAAACTACCAGAGGACCCTGCTGTCCTGGCCCTCTTCTCGATACACTGATCCGTCGGCCCCTGCGTTCCTCACACCCAAGTGCATATGCCTGCATGCGGGCAATGTCCATGCCCGGCTGAAGAGCCACACCCGTGAAACTCTCGGCCAAGTGATCATCGAGTCCTGTGACATAGCGGTGCACCCTGTCCTCCATGTCTGCTACCAAAGCGGGCACATACCGAGCCAATGAGTCAAACTCCACATTGTACTCCCGAACCGTCCGCCCACTCTGTCTCAGTGTCAAAAATCTATCGGCCCGAGCCCTCCTCATCTGCGGAGGCAAGAAATGGCCAAGTACCGCCTCTGAGAACTCGTCCCAAACAGCTGGAAGCGCATGCTCCCCCCGGGTCAGTTCCCATGAATCATACCAGTCAACTGCAGTGCCCCGCAGCCGATGCGAACTTAGTACCACCGACTCGGTCTCCGAAGCCCCGATCACACTCATGATCCGCTGTAACTGTCGGATAAACTCCTGAGGATCATCCTCAGGCCTCGACCCATAAAACTCCGGTGGGCCGCAACTCAAAAGTCCTCGGTCTCAGCTAAGCTCTGTGAACTGAAATGCAATGGAGCTGCATCTCCGGCTATCTCCGTATCGCCACGATCTCGGCTAATCGGGCCATCTCCTTGTAGCCCATATCCTTCGCCTTGGGGCTGGATCGAAGCTCAGTACCGCGGTCTCGATGGCCGCTGCTTTGCCTCGGACTCTGTCGGGGTTGGCGGCGTTGTAGAACTCATTGTCCAAACACCTCATCCGTGGGGACCGGGCTCGTGCCACGTAACCTCGGTGCCTACTAGTAGTTCTCTCGCCTTGCCGCTACGGGCGCGGTTGCCTTGCGTGGAGGCATAAGCGATACATAAAGGAAAACATCGGAGGAGGTTCAACCTATAACTCGGCTCTATACGCGATCTTAGAGTGAAAGAATGGAAACCAATCCTAAATATCCTGCGACCTCTTGATTATAGATGTGGTGCACGCACACCGATAATCAAGACTACTAGACACGATGCGTGGACACTTTCCGAGGACTAATCGCTCGATACCACTTTTGTCACGACCCAACCCGTGGCGCGCGGTACCCTACCGGTACTGTCGGTAGATATCGAGAGAATAGCGTGAACATACATAGCATAACTTATAAAAGGGTAAACATCATCGCCAGATAAGTTGCCTTCCATAAAACATACTTAACAATGTAAAGTAGTACAACTGGTTCTTAGAGCCCAAAACAGACATGTGACCACGCACTTAAAGATAACAAGCGTGGCGGGACGGGGCCGCCATACCCTGATTGTACAAAATACCTATAGCGTCGGGAATGTCCGGTACGATAAGCAAGCTTCGGAGGAATGGAGCTTCGACAGGAATAGTGATCCTAAGAACGAGGATCCACACTCTGTTTACCACCTGCAGATGAACGCAGCCAGGAAGGGGTCGAGACAACGTACCAAGTATGTAAACCGGAAAATCTTGTAGTAATATCATAAGTCAAAAATAAGCTGGAGTCATAGATAAAAATCAATTTTCTTACACTGTGCCTTACTAACAATGAGAGTAACTAGTATAAACTTATAGCATAAAAATAGGAGGCTATCGATCAAAACAGGGTACCTCTCACGTAGTATCATTAAGCAATCCTACTCGGGACTATTTCACCCGCGTGGGTCTGTGGACCCGCATGAGGTCATCCGCCTCGTCATGGGACTATTTCACCGCGTGGGACTATTTCACCCGCATGGATCCCGTGGATCCGCACAGTACCATCGCCGTACTCGCGTGGGACTATTTCACCGTGGATCACGTGGTGGGATCGCATGAGTGCAAGCGCCGCACTCGCATCATGGGTAGCAAATCCATGGCATAGATAATAACCCGGGGTTTACCCCGTAATAATACAAATATATAACATAGCTCATCCGGTTATCATACATAACATAAGCACTACCGACCTATCATATCATACATAAGCACTACCGGCATATCATATCACAACATAAGCACTACCGGCCTATCATATCATACACAAGCACTCTGCTTATCATAACATAAGCAAGTTAAGAAATCCCTAACTTCTTATTAACATTATTAATATATCCTCTCATTTTAGTATTCTAAGGCCCTTCCATGTCTTTTTCTAGAAAATCCGGGAATTCAACCCAAGTACCATGTACTTCTAACTTTTTAAGAAAAACTCTTTTTATACAAAGATTCCAAGATACTAATCACCATAGTATCAAGTTACAATTTCTTTTCAAAACAAGTCACATTTCCTTTTAGAAATATAATAGGCTTCTAAATCAAGTGACTTCATTTCCTTTAAAACCTTAGGCAACCGATGCCTAAAAATTAATCCACCTTCCATAGTTTCAAATCCTTTACCCGTACTTGTTTTAATTAGAGTAAACCATTCTTTGTGAACCTTTCAAAACTAATATAACCAACTTCCCATAAAGTCATTATATTAGCGTTATTCCTTCACAAATACATTTTCCTAAATCGAGGACTTATACTTTTGAAAGGAAACAAGTATCATATACTTTAAAACAAATGTAGATTATCAACTCTTGTACGTATACCATACTACATAGATACAACTATTCATGCTCAAGAGATAGGAAAGCTCTACATACCTTTTTGGTCAATCCACTTGCTAAGTCCAACTACCGCAAGTAATATGTCAACCTATAATAACCATAGTGTGTTGATTAACCTCTAATTTCAATGTAGAAATTCCAAATTCAAGTTACCAATTCCTAAGGAAAATTGGGCAGCATTTCCTTTGTTTTTACTCACTTTGCCACCTTTTCAAAGGCCGATTTTCAACACTCAAACGCCTCATTAAGGCCCAACATCCAAACCAACACAAGGGGGATTACACACCTAATCTTGGGTGTGTAAAATTCTGCCCTATAATTTATAATACCACACTTAACAATTCTAAAGTAGTTTGTAGGCTACAACATGCTCATAATATCTCTTTAGCCAAAACCTTCATACCCAACCCACATTTCTTGCATGCAATGACTCTAATAGCATTATTTACTACCACAAGTACTTTCTTCTTAATATGCAACACTAAAAACTAATAATAGAGGAAGAATCATTACCTTAGAGCTTTAGCCAAATTTATCCAACAATTTGCTAGCTTTTATTCCAAGAACACCACCACAACAACCTTCACAAGCTAGCCACAAGCTTCCTTCTTGCCTTTTACTTTTTTCAGATTTTTCCCTAAGGCTAGAATACCTCTTGGAGTTTTAGAAAGAAGGAGGAGCTTGAAATAATTTAAGAGAGAAGGAGGAGCTTTTCTAAGAGAGAGATGAAAGATGACCAAGTCTTTAAGACTTGGTCAATATAATGCATGCAGTAAATCGGATGGGGGACACTTGTCACCCCCCCATGCCCTTTAAAAGAAAAGATCGATTTTCTAAGTTTTTCCGCGATTTCCGCCTCGGCGCGCACTGCTTCGGCGCGGCGCAACTCTGCGGACCTCGGATCTTCCGCGCGCGGCACGATTCGGTCGCGGGCGCTGAAACTTCAGCGACTCGCCAGATCTTTGTGCGGCACATCTTCCGGCCGCGGCCCTACAATTACCGCCGCGCGCGCCACGCCTCGCGCGCGGCGCAGATCTCGATCATGGCCGCGGTCCGAATCACGGGGTATAACATAAATTTATCGGAATTATGAAAATGTCGGGAAACGAAATATTGCGACGAATAGGAGGGTGACACGTGTCCCCCCCCCCCCCTTGGTTGGTCTTGGACGATTTAGAACAAGGGCAAGATGGTCATTTGACCAAAGCTTGGATGAACTAGTCTTGCAAGCTCAAGCTTGAGATTATTGACTAAGTCAAAGAGCTCACTTGGCTTGATATTTAAATTCCTTCCATCCAAGCCACACAATTGTTCTAATCTTGACCCTTCATGTTGTTATATAAGCATACTAGTAGCAAGACAAGTCTTCCACACTTAGAAAAATTTCAAGAAATATTGTGCTTGTTCTTGAGGATCTCGGGTTGCCTTCAATCCAACATGAAAAATTTTCGTTTTGGTTCAATAATCCCAATACTTTAAACCAAGGTTCCTAAGGGTATTGTAAGGGTATCTCAATAGAAAGATCCCGGAAAAGTGTCGTTTTTGCATTAGTCGCAAGGTGAAACCCTAAGTCGCTTTCATAGGTTTGGATTGGAAATTGAAGGAAAGTTGTTTGTGAACTTCTAAGGGCTTCAAGTGGCAGAATGAGTGTCAAGTAGAGGAGCTAAGTTGCTAAGGAGCGACTTTGAATCTTGAAGTTGGATTAAGGCTTGTCAAGGTAACAATCTTGTTCTCTTAGTGTTATAAGATTACATATTGTTGTAGTTATACATTTTAACAAGCATGAGATATATGTATTGGAGATTAATAAGTGTTATGGATATTAGAAGCCTAAATCCGAAATGACCTTGTTAGTCATTTGAAATTGAAATACAATTTGGTCGAAAGTTAGAATCGTCGCATGTTATCTAATTGAAGATTGTAGTTGTTATAATCGATTGCGGATATATAACATGTTAGACTAAACAATTTGGATTGAAAAAGAATTGGAAAAGACTTTGTATTGTTGTACCTCAATTGCCGAGAATGACATTGTCTTTTGGACTAGTTTGATATCAATTGTGGGGAAGAATTTTACACGTCTTGTTAGGCGTGTAATCCCCTTTTGTTAGCTACATTGTTGAGCCTTAAATGTGGCATGTTTGGTTATTGAATTCGGGCCTTGAAAAAGGTGGAAAAGTATATAGAAACAAAGAAAGTGCTGTCCGATTTTTCGTAGAATTTGGTGACTTTACACTTAGAATATTCTACGTTTGAAGCTAGAAGTTAATAGACGTATTATGGTCATTATAGGTTGACATACTACGTACGACATATTGAACTTAGCAAGTGGATTGAACCGAAGAGGTATGTGGAACTTTCTTATCTCTTGAGCATGAGTAGTTGTAAATGTATAGTACGGTAGACGTAGGAGATTTAAATGAATTTAGTTTCATTTGATATCCTTGACTTGTTTTAAGAATGTCCAAGTTGTTTGAGTTAGAGAATTAACTCACTTATTTTTAAAAGGATAAGAATGTCTTAGTGTCTAAAGCATAAAGTTAGTATAACGGCATTATGGGAAGTTGGTTATAATAACTTTATGGAAAGTTAAAAGAATGTGTTACTTTAGTGATGTAAATAAAGATAAATGACTTGAAATGAAGAAAGGCAAATTGATTTGAAGACATCAATTGCTTAAAGTTTTAAAGTAAAAAGTCACTTGGTTTAGAAGCCTATAAATGTATTTCTAAAAGGTATTGTGACTTGTCTTGAAAAGTAGATATGACTTGATACTACGGTTATTAGTATC
Organism: Przewalskia tangutica; assembly: GCA_029844215.1. NCBI lineage: Eukaryota > Viridiplantae > Streptophyta > Magnoliopsida > Solanales > Solanaceae > Przewalskia > Przewalskia tangutica. Next base: position 62,004,355 of record CM056737.1, read on the forward strand.
TTGGAGTTTTATATGAAAAAAGTCATTTTAAAAGAATAGAAGTACGTAGTACTTGGGTTAAATTCCCGGATCTTTCATGATACGATAGTGCCTTAAGTTAAAAGAAATGAGAGTGTATACTAATTAAGTCAATGAGAATTTAAGGGGTTTCTTAACTTGGTTATGTTATTTATAGTAGTCGGTTGTGCTTGTGATATATTGTTCATTACAGGGTCATTCCCCGGGCTTGTGGCATTTACATATTCCGTGGATTTGCTACCCACGATACGAGGAATACCTCATGCGAGTCTGTAGGGCTCATGCGGGTGAAATAGTCCTATGCGGGGCGGACCAATCCTATGCGAGGAAATTACCTCATGCGGGTCCATGCGGCCTATGCGGGTGAAATAGTCCCAGGAGTAGGATTGCGTGATAATACTACGGGCGGATGGTCCTAGGTTAATCACATGCTTCCTATTTTTAAAAATCAGAAATGTATATTTTGTTACTCTCATTGTTAGTAAGGCATAGTATATTGTTAATTTGATTATCATACATGTCTCCAGCTTTATTTTAGACTTATGATGTAAATTGCAGTATTTTCCAGTTTTACATACTTGGTACATATTGTGTACTGACCCCCTTTCCTCGGGGGGCTGCGTTCATGCCGCAGGTAGGGGTAAGTAGGTGGTGGATCCTCATTCTTAAGATCATTGATCAGTTGTCAGAAGCTCCATTTCTCCGGAGGCTTGTCTTTTGGTACGATTTCCCTATTGTTGTAGATTAATGTACATTCAAGGGTATGGCGGGTGTCACGCCCTTTTTCGATCGCGACATTATTTTAGTGAATTCCTGCTTAGAAGAAATGTTAGAGAAAAATAATAAAATACTAAAATGTGCTAAACTGCTAAAAGTGCTAAAAGGCTAAAATAAAAGATGCTAAGTGCTAAAGGGTTCGCGGAGTCGCCACCTAATTAGTTGAGTGAAGTAGGACACCTAAATGTCAACTAAGTTAAAGTCAACATTAACTTCATTTTAATGGTCTGCGAAATTGTGTGAGATTATGGATAAGAGTTCTTTATTAATCTAGAGGGAAGGGGTTAGGCATCCTCCAAGATCCGCTAACTCGCGGTTGTCCGTTCAAACCTAGGTTAATTATTATGCTAAGAAAGGCATGTTTAAAAAATGTTTAAGTAAAGAGATGCTTGCAAATAAAAGGCAAAAAGGATGCATTTTATAACCTGAAAAGATTTATAAGATTTGTTTATAAAAAATAAAGTTTTGAAAATATTCATTCATAAAGTACTTAAAGAACATGTATATAAGGCAAGAAACTGATTATGACCAAAGATGCATTTTAAAAAATGTTTAAGTAAAGAGATGCTTGCAAATAAAAGGCAAAAATGATGCATTTTATAACCTGAAAAGATTTATAAGATTTGTTTATAAAAGATAAAGTTTTGAAAATATTCATTCATAAAGTACTTAAAGAACATGTATATAAGGCAAGAAACTGATTATGACCAAAGATGCATTTATGAAATAGGCCTAGCATGCAAGGTATCTATCTAGCAAGCGAAACTAATTTTTCTATACGAATGTTAATAATTGAGTTTATAGAATTTTATAACAAATAATACTTTAACTACGTGAAGAGTTATGCAAGTGAAAAATCATTAGGTTATTTAATGCAACTTTAAGCAATGTGTAGCGAGCCTAAAATAATTAAGTTAGAAGAAACAAATTTCTAGTGTCAAACTACCTCTTAATGGCAACTCAAAGCTTAAATATCCTAAAGGTTCTGCTAGTAGTGTAATGTTAAACAATTAATTTACAAATAATGAATGGGGCGGGCATAAATTAATAAATGACTCGAGGAAGGCGATATCATTTCGCCAATAGTCCTAGTGTTGCTGACGCGGATAAAGAGATGCACATAGATGCGGGTCTTCATTTGACAAAGTCGCGATGAGTCTCGCAATGAGACTCTTCATTCGGCTCCGATGCATTTCATGTAAGCAAAAAAAAAAAGGATTAGTATACACCCAAACCATATTAATAATGCAATTAAAAATAGCGTAGTTATGCAAACTTAATAGAGGCGTCCACATAAGGTATAATTATGCATTATTATCCTTATTGATCTAGAGGCAGACAGCGGCATCCACGGAAGTAAACAAACAAAATGTTTTGATTTTCTCTGGCTTCGTTCAAGTAATTATTTAAAGCGGGGGTGGAATTTAAGTTAACCATTTCAGAGTTTTAAACTAGATAAATGACAAAGCATGATGTTTAAAACCGAGGGAAAGATAAAGGAACATGATCTACAAAACAAGTTGTTAACTATACAGGGACAGGTATTAATCATAGTATAACATCAAAAGAATGCTAATTAGAATGGTTTTTTCCCTTAATCTGGTAAAGTAAAATAGGTATGTTATTTTAATAACCGGTTTAAAATTAACCAACATGAACAGATTCAGTTTTTGGCAAAAGCAGTATTAGATACACCATAATGCACAAACAGTCAATTTTATGTAGTTATCTTAACTGCTAAGTCGACAACGGTAGAGGTGGGAGAAAACAACAAACATATTGAGCAAAGTGAATATTTATGCCAAGACAAGTATGTGATACCAATATGTGCATTACTTAGCCCCTTATTAAACTGATATGATGCATGACAGCTTAGGCAAGTGTCAATATGACTGTTTTTTATTAGTTAAACGGATATGTTAAATGCAAGGAGAATTCAGTAGGCATATAAGACAACTGGGGATGATAAAAGGGGCCAGACACATGCAACATAATATATGTAGTGATATACCGACATATGCATGATATACTGGATATGTAATTTATATCCTCACATGTATTTACTGCATTTTTTAACTCAGGATAGGCAGGCAAAATGAATACGAATGCATGCAAGCACATGAACATACCCACAAATCACATGGGTCCTTAGTTTCCATTTATGAACTCTTATGATTCTAAAACTGAGTATGTTCAAACAGAGCAGCATACAACTAATATTTCAGTGATCAAATCTATCAAATCTGGTATGCAACATATATGGAAGTCATGGATACACAAATAAGATAACAACACCTATATTTTCTATAGGATTTCGAATCAAATGGTATATATCAGAACGATAAATCTGGAGGTAATGTGCTTCATGAACTATCAATCTTTGGCCTTTTATGCTTGATCTATTCATAATTCAGTTAAACTTTATCCTTCCTTGTTAAGACTAATAGTAGACAAGATGAACAACTCAAACGGGGAAGAAATCAAACAATCAGGGTAAATTATTTTAGACAGACTATGATTCCTTTTAGAACTGCAAGCTTACTGTCCACATGACACTAGACAGGTTTCAAAAGAGGAGTTTCACATATCAAATGAAGAAGGAGATTCACTAAACATGATTACATACTCACTTAGTCATTTCTTTTTAAAAGAATACAATTCTGATTTCATCACAAATCAACCAATCCTATAAACAATAATATCCTTGAACTACCACATGCATGATATCATTGATATAAACTACATAAATTAGGCACGGGGAACCATAATTTCGAACTAACAGTCACAAACTGAATTGACATCCAACATATCACTGAAAATGCAAAAACAGTAGAAACACATATCACGCACTGTCTGAATGCAACCCAGTACGCCATGTTTAGCATCTAAAAATCCATAAAAACATATAAATAAACTAGAGTCGAGAGGAATTTTGAGTTCACCTTCTCCGAACAACGAACTGAGGCAGCGTATCAAGTCGTCGATACACTCGGAGTTGCGATTGCGATTTGATTAAGGTTTTTTTAGTGATTTTTCTATGTTTGATATGCTTCAGTAGGGTATTCTGATTTCGCTGGTAAGAAACCCTCACTGCTGGTTTTCGATCTGTTTCTCTAGTGTTTTTCCTTTCATCCCCTCGCCGATGTCATTGCATGTGTAGATTGGTTCCTTTTATAGTTGCGAATAGGAGTTCTGATTTTGGTAAGATTTTAAGGTTGATTTGGTGTAATATTTGGTACTGATTTCGAACGATTCTTACTGCGATTTTGACATGGTTCGTTCAGATTTTCATACGATTTTGCTGATTTTCCGTGATACGATTTTGGATGTGGTTTCTTAAGGCAAGTTTTTTATTATGATAATATTGGGACTGATTTGTTAGTAACCCAGTTATGGTAGTTTTTTTTAGAAGATTTGGGGTACGTTTTTAGGGATTTGGGTGTCGATTTGTTAAAGGCTGGGGCGATTTGTGTATGGAGAGTGTAGATTTAGGTTTTTCTTTAAGTGAGGGAGAAAGACGTTTTAGGTTTAGGGATTAGGTTAAAGAGAGAAGATGAAATTTGACGAGGAAGGGAAATAAAATAGAAGTCTTTGGTAGCGGGTAGTTAATGTGGGTAGATTTTGTAGGCTGCGAATTAAATTGGGTTGTATGTTTTAGTTTATTTTGGGTAGAATTTAATTTAGGTAGAGTTTTAATTAGTAAAATTAATTAATGGAAAATAAATGGGGGGTTTTAAATTATTACTAAATTATTTAAATGCTAAATGCAAATATGATACTTAAGGATTGCTTAATGCTTTTATAAATGTGACGCTATTATTTAAAATCTTATTTATTGTGCATTATTTATCATTATTTAAGTTAAAATTGAATTATCTTAATATGACTTTAGGTGCTTTATTAATTTTAGCTTGAGTTTAAATTATTACAATAATTATGAAACTGCTTTGCGTATTAATAAATGCGATTATGCTATTTGACACGACATTATTGCTATATTATTTATTTATTTACGTATTTATTATTATTAAAAATTGTTTGAGTTTTAACTAATGGGAAATAGGGCTTAAATTGTGAATACTATTAATGAAATTGCTCGTTATTAAAAAGACGAATGCGGACATGAGACTCAAGGTGTGCTTAATACTCTATGTAAAATGCGGTGTCATTATTAAATTGATTATGTATGCGTGTATTAATGTATTATTGTTGCATTTTATTATTATGACATTGTTAAATTTTTTTGGAAAATTTAATGTAATTTTATATTTAATGACTGGACGAGAGAGTCAAAATTGGGTGTCAACAACTTGTCCCTCTTTGTATGGAGATGATGGAAGAGTCTTCGGACAAAGACGTTGACCTATAGCCAATTTTGTCTCGATCCTCAGAATTAAAAAATGTTGGGCAGTTAGGACAAGGCTGACGCGAAATTCGAAATTCGTCCCAGCGTCGAGTTATGATGACACTGGGCTACCATGGTCAAGCACCAAGGCGGGCTGATGCGGACTTAAAATTTGTCTCAGTGTCGAGTTATGACGACGCTGGACTACCATGGTCAAACACCAAGGCGGGTTAATGCGGACTCAAAATTTGTCCCAGTGTCGAGTCATGACGACACTGGGCTACCATGGTCAAACACCAAGGCGGGCTGATGCGGACTCAAAATTTGTCCCAATGTCAAGTTATGACGATACTGGGTCGTGATGTTAAAATAAAAATAAACTGGCTTGAACTTAAGGGTGCACCGGTATCGATTTATGATGATGTTGGGCTTATTGGTGATGTGGAATGAGTGGACCGACGCTTGAGGCCGCTTCTGTCATTTGTTGGGAAGGTTGGCCCCCCAAAAAATTATCCCGGTTCGCTGTAAGAGAAAATTCACGTTGTGCTCCTGCTCATGCATGCTAAGACTTAAGTAAACGGTTAGTGCATAACTGTTATGGCAAAATGATAACGCATGATTTTATAGGCAATGTAACTGTGTGAGCAGAAATGTTATCTTGTAAAATGTGACGCCTGTTGTGTTGGTGTGATGCTGCAAATGTTGTGATTTCGTCCTTGCACGGACGTGTTGCGATTGTGAATGTAGATATTTTGTCCTTGCATAGACGTGTTGCAACTGCTCCTGTAGGCCAAAGCTCAAGAAAAAGTTAGTGCATAACTGTTAATGAATATAAGAAACGCAATCAGGTGGATAGGAATATCATCATGTGTAACGCGATGTCGTTGTGATGCTTCAAATGCTGAAATGTGTTGAATGATGCCAATGTTGATGTCGTCCCTGCCCGGACTTGCTGGATGTTGCGAATGCTGATGCCGTCATTGCGTAGACGTATTGCGAATGTTGATGTCGTCATTGCGTAGACGAAATACTGATGGCGTCGTTGCGTAGACGTAATGCTGATGACGTCATTGCGTAGACGTAATATTGATGACATCGTTGCCTGGACGTGTTGCTGCTGGCGTCGTTGCATAGACGTAATGCTGATGACGTCGTTGCGTGGACATAAAGCTGATGACGTGTTGCTGCTGGCGTCGTTACGTAGACGTAATGCTGCTGGCGTCGTTGCGTAGACGTAATGCTGCTGACGTAGTTACGTGGACGTAATGCCGATGACGTCGTTGCATTGACGTAATGATGATGACATCGTTGCCTGGACGTGTTGTTGCTGGCGTCGTTGCGTAGACGCAATGTTGATGGCGTCGTTGCGTAGACGTGATGCTGATGACATCGTTGTGTGGACTTAATGCTGATGACGTTGTTGCGTGGACGTAATGCTGATGACGTCGTTGCCTGGACGTGTAATGCTGATGACATTGTTGCGTGGACGTAATGCTGATGACATCGTTGCGTGAACGTATTGCTGTTGTTCCTGTGGCATAAATGTTCCTGCAAGCTAAGTTTAAGAAAATTAGTGCATAACTGTTAAAATGTCATGATGAATATATGAAAAGATATTATTCTGTGAGTAGAGATGTCATCCATGTACGATGTGTGGGATGATGCGAATGCTGAGATGTTGTCCTTGGGCGGACGTGCTAAATATTGCAACTGCTGAGATGTTGTTGTACTGCGTTTTGTGGATCGTGCGTTTGTGCACTGCATGGATTGCAATTTGACTCTACGCCCGAGCCGATGAGTTAGACTTTGTTGTGGATTTTGAACTTTGATTGTTGATTGTCGATGTCCCTTTCTGCTTTTGTCACCTCTACTGCGGACTTTGAGCTTTGGGTTGTTGTCATATCCTCTGCCTCTGCTGCATTCTTTCTGCTTCTGCTAATATGGAGAAACTTTTTACCATATTTTCTGCTTCTGTTAGTATGGAAAAAAAACATGCGCCCAAAGAAAATTTGTGAGTTTTGAGGAGGGTCGGTCATATTGACTCTGCGGCCTTGATCCGTTCTGTCCATGCACCTGATTTTTTTGGACCTGTAACCCCTGCCTGATCTCGTTGAGATGTTTGGTAGCAAAGTTTTTGACGTAGCGTCCAAAATATTTTCCAAAACGAAACATTTTCATGAGGTATGCACAAAACATCTTTTAGAAATAAACATTTATATGACATGTGTATAAAGTATAAAATCATTGTCGAATTTGCCGAATATGACACGTATTCTGACCAAACGAGCATCTTTTGGAGTCCTTATTATGATCTCTTCATGGTGCGTTTCTCAAAATTGTCCCAGTTTCGTTATGCGTGGCGCGTGGGCAAGACTTAACTCTGGCGGGAATTTCTCATATCTCTTTTCGGAATAACCAGACACATTATGTCGCACGCGAGCCAATGGGAGGATTTCTAATGGTGTGATCGAAGCCGATTTAGGCCGCCTACGTATCCCCATGAGGGAATCAGGTCATGACGTAGTTCATTACAAGCGGAATTTGGTAAGGCTAAAACTTCTAGATGTGGGACCGAGGCCAATGTGGCCGCCTACGTATCCGCCAAGGGAATCAGGTCAAACGTAGTTCCAATTACAAGTAAAGGGGCTTTCTAATTTGAAGCGGCGAGACCCTATATGGGCTCTATGCATATCCCACCGAGGGATTGCAGCTTTTTTACAATGCAAAGGGAATTACATGGAAAACAAATGCTCCTAAACGTAATATCTCTTTACCGCATCTGCGTTGATAGTTTTAGGCCATACTTCGCCATCCATATCAGCTAAGATTAAAACTCATCCACTTAATACTCGATGAACCATGTAGGGCCCCTGTCAATTAGGGGCGAACTTTCCTTTAGCTTCACTTTGATTCGGAAATATGCGTTTCAAAACTAGTTGTCTCGGTTTGAATAACCTTGGTCTTACTTTCTTGTTAAAAGCTCTGGCCATTCTGTTCTGATAAAGTTGCCCATGACAGACTGCAATCAACCTCTTTTTGTCAATCAGCATCAGCTGTTCACAACGATCTTGTATCCATTCGGCTTCGCTCAACTCGGCTTCTTGGATAATTCTCAATGATGGTATTTCCACCTCTGCTGGTAGCACGGCTTCTGTTCCATAGACCAAAAGATATGGCGTTGCCCCAGTAGAATTCTGGATTGTGGTGCGATAACCCAAAAGTGCAAAAGGCAAATTCTCATGCCAATGTTTGTAGTTGCTGATCATCTTGCACAATATCCTCTTGATGTTCTTGTTGGCTGCTTCTACTGCTTCATTCATCTGAGGCCGATACGGAGTGGAATTACGGTGAGCGATCTTAAAATTCCCACATATCTCACGCATCAAGTTACTGTTAAGATTGGTTTCGTTATCTGTTATAATCGACTCAGGAATTCCAAATCGGCAAATGATGTTGTTGCGAACGAAATCGACCACTACTTTCTTCGTTACTGATATGTATGATGATGCCTCTACCCACTTAGTAAAATAGTCGATTTCTACGAGGATAAATCTGTGTCCATTTGAGGCAGCGGGTTCGATAGGGCCGATGACATCCATGCCCCAAGCTGCGAATGACCAAGGAGAACTTGTCACATTAAGTTCATTCGGGGGTACTCGAATCAAATCCCGTGAATCGCGCGTCGACATTTCTGCACAAAGCGGATACAATCTGTTTCCATCGTCATCCAAAAATAACCTGCTCACAGAATCTTTGTCGCCAAAGTGAAGCCATTCATATGAGGTCCACATGTCCCTCCGTGTATCTCTTCTACTAGTTTGCTCGCCTCTTGAGCATCGACACATCTCAATAAGCCCAGATTTGGAGTCCTTCGGTATACAACCTCCCCATTCAAAAAGAAATGGTTTGCTAATCTTCGAAGTGTTTTCTTCTGAATGTTGGTTATGCCTTCCGGGTACTCTCATGCTTTGAGGTATCTTTTGATGTCATGGTACCAAGGATTCCCGTCTATTTCTTCATCTATATGAGAGCAATAAGCAGGTTGTTCCAGCACACTCACTGTGATCGGATCGATGTAATTCTTGTCCGGATGTTGAATCATGGAGGATAAGGTTGCCAATGCATCAGCGAATTCATTCTGGATCCTTGGGACATGCTTAAATTCTATATTATTGAACTTCTTCTGCAATTCCTTCACGCAATGCAGGTAGGGGAGTATCTTCATATTCTTGGTTGCCCATTCACCCTGTACTTGATGGATTAGCAAGTCTGAATCACCTATGACGATGCTTCTTGTATATTCATATCTCGGCCATTCTCGAGTCCCAATATGCAAGCTTCATATTACGCCATATTGTTGGTGCATGGAAACTGAGCCAGCGGAGATCGAGATAATGTTGACTGCTTACGAAACCAAAAGCGCTCAATGCCAACTCCTCAAGTTTGCGGCTCAGTGAAGAACATCCTCCAACCTGGGTAATCCTCTGAGATATCTTCTCCGACAAATAATACCTCCTCATCAGGGAAATAGGTTCGGATGGGCTCATATTTCTCATCGACCGGGTTCTCAGCAAGATGATCAGCTAATGCCTGCCCTTTTACGGCTTTCTGTGTGACGTACACGATATCAAACTCGCTCAACATAATTTGTCATTTTGCTAGTTTTCCGGTGGGCATGGGCTTCTGAATGATATACTTAAGCGGGTCCATCCTCGAAATAAGGTAAGTGGTGTATGCTGATAAATAATGCCTGAATTTCTGGGCGACCCAAGTTATCGCAACAAATGCGTTCGATGAAGTGTAACGAGCTTCATACACTGTGAACTTCTTACTCAAATAATATATGGCCTGCTCTTTTTTCGCTGTTTCATCGTGTTGCCCCAACACGCATCCAAAAGCATTTTCTAATACGGACAAATAGAGTAGCAAAGGCCTCCCTGGTTTTGGTGGTACTAAAACTGGCGGATTAGAAAGGTACTCTTTGATTCTATCAAAAGCCTGCTGACAATCCGTTGTCCATTTGGTAAATGCGTTCTTTAAACAATTTGAATATCGGCTCGCATATCACGGTGGATCGAGCTATGAACTCGATGTAGTTGAGACGACCAAGGAAGCTCATTACGTCTTTTCTGCTTTTCGGAGGAGGTAACTCTTGGATGACTTTTATTTTCGAAGGGTCCAGCTCAATCCCTCTTCTACTCACTATAAAACCCAACAGCTTCCCAGCAGGGACGCCGCATGCACACTTCGCAAGATTCAGTTTCAGATTGTTGACAGTCAATTTTGACCCGTTTTTTGTATATTTTGTGCAATTTTAAGTATTTTAGCACACCGCATTTTAATCGTTATTTTCGCATATTTTATATAATATTCTATGTTTATTTATTCACAAAAGGACATTGCATCTTTTTATTTTTATTTAAGCATTATGTTTTGTTAATATTATATTTCTATTATAATAATATTTTGCATCTCTTTAAATAATTAATTGACGTCCTGCTTTAATTTTAATCAGACATTAAACATGTCTTTAATATTGCATTTTGCGTCGGCATTTGCATTTTTATAATTTTGCATCTTTTTAAATAATTTTTCTTTAAATAATTAACTCGCGTCGCATTTTGTCAAACCAGTCCAGTACGGAACCCAATCCAAATCAATTCAATCCAACACCACTTTTATTTTCATCCAAACACCCCCCTCTTTATTTCCCCCTCTTTTTTTAAATTTCAAACCCCACTTTTCATTACCCCCTAAAATACCAAACCTAACCTACCCCCCTATTATTTAATCCTTACCCCCTCTTTATTAAAAGGAGGGGGCAGCCACAACGTTCAGCAATTTAAGGGAGCAGCCCCAACGTTCACTAAAAAAAAAGAAGTCCAAAAGCAGCACAAAATAAGGGCAGCAACACAGGGAGCACAAAACAAAATAGGGGCAGCCAACGTTTTTTTTCTTTAAGGAGCAGCCCCCCCCCCCAGCGTTTTTTTTTGGTTTTGTTTTTTTTTAGAAGGGCTGAGCCCACTTTGGTTTTTGATATGATTTTCAAGGGAGAACCTTCTCTCCCTCAGCTCCCCTTGCCGCCGCCCGTCGCCGCCATTCGCCGCCTTTCGCCGGAGTTCTAAAAACTCCGGCGAACCCTCCATTTAAAACACCCAGCACCCCTGCCATCACCTATCCCCCTCAACCTGTCATCTACACCGCTGTAGCTCCGGCGAAGTCATGCCGCCGGAGTTCGACAGCAACGCCGTCAGTCTCACCGGCGAATACCCCCAGCCGCAAAGCAGCCGCACACCCCCTTATCCCTTCTCCTTAACCTTAAACCCGCCTGCAACCCTTAACCTCCCCGTCGCCGCCAGTCAGCCGGCGAACCACTACGCCTTTCTCTCCAACTGTTCTCGTCGATCGTACCACTGTTATGGCGGCGTCGCTCCGGCGACCTCGCCGTGGAAGTGACGCCGCTGCTGCCCTCCCTCTGTTGATAATGTTGAAATGTGCCGGAGTAAAACCTCCGACAACATTATTTGTTTCTCTGTTTTTGTGTGTTTGTTGGACTGATTTGGTGCCTCCGACGACATTGTAATGTTTCCGGTGACCTCTCCCGGATCCGTTACTGTTTTCATTTGGTTTTATCCGATTCGTGGCCCGATTTGTCTCATTACGTCTCGGTTATTAGTGGTTTCCGGCGAACCGGATTCCTTAACTTCTTGTTGTTAATCTGCTTCTTTTGATGTTGTCGCCGGATTTGGATCGTGATCACCGCTTTGTTGTTTTTCTATTGTCGACGGACTGTTCGTTTTGGTATTTTCGCTATTCAGTCGATCTTGCACTGATTGGGTTCGCTCCAGTGACGTTTTGAGCTATTCCGGTGATAGCATATTCCCGATAAACTATTTGGTGACTGAATCTGATGTTCTGTTGTTTCCTTACTGATTCTTGGCAATTCTACACTATGTTATTTTACTGATTTTGAACAAATTACTACATTTGGTATTTTACTGATTTTTGAACAATGATACTGCACTTGGCATTTACTGATTTTGAACTTGATACTACACTGGCCAAAGAAGGATTTATCCGTCGATCTGGAGGCCTCCGTGGTAAGCGAGACGGAATATGTGGGCGAGGAGGAAAGTGAAAAAGATTGGACGAGAATGCATAGTATCGTTCACCAGGAGGCGAGTCGACCGCCGCCGTGGCGATATTGACTTCTCATGTCTTAGTATTCTTGGCATAACACTATTGTTGCACTATATAAAAATATATCTTTTACAATATATTTTACATATATATCTATATATATACATATATTGTTGTTTGTTTGGTAATTTATTTATCATTTACTAACTCTTCTACTAAGTGTCTTTTGCAGGTACCCGGAGGCGCACCCCAGAGTTAAATCATTCGCATAAAAATGAAATAAAAGCAAAATGTTGTTAATTTATCTTCATTACATCTTTTATGTTTATTTACTTTTATTACTATCTTGTTAAGTATATATCTATTTTAAATATTTGCATGCCTAGTTTAAATATCTTTTGATTAGTTTGATAATTAGAATACCCTTAGAATTGCATGATATATTTAGCACAATAATTAACCTAAGTTTGAACGGACAACCGCAAGTTAGCGGATCCTTTAGGGTGCCTAACCCCTTCCCTTTAGGATAATAAAGAACTCTTACCTAGAATCTCGCATAGCTTTCGCAGACCTTAAAAATGGAGATCATTTGTAGTATTTTATGCTACATTTTTTAGTGTCCTAATTCACTATAATAATTAGGTGGCGACTCCTTTAAAATGCATTCCAGGAATCCAAACCATATGCGTAGCGGCACTCCCGTTTCCGGCTCCGGTCGAAAATGGGGCGTTACACAGATTATACTGCCTTAGCCGCTCAAAGAACTTCTTCAAGTTCGCCAAATGGCCTTCCGCTCTTCGCGACTTGATGATGACATCATCCACATAGACTTCAACTTCCTTATGGATCATGTCATGAAAGATGGTAGTCATGGCTCTCATGTATGTAGCGCCCGCGTTCTTGAGACCGAACGTCATTACTCGATAATAATATACCCCCCGCGGGGTAGTGAATGCTGTCTTTTCTGCGTCCTCCTCTGCCATAAGGATCTGATGATAACCAACAAAGTAGTCGATTTAACGATCAGGTAGTTCATGCTTCGCGATTGTCGATGAGTATATGAATGTTTGAAGAGGAAAGTCATCCTTGGTGGCTCTGTTGAGGTCTCTATAATCCACGCACTCGGACCGCTTCCATCTTTCTTTACCAAAGACGATATTTGCTAACCAAGTAGGGTACTTTGCAACTCGAATTACCTTTGCGTCGAACTGCTTAGACACCTCCTCTTTGACTTTCAAACTCATGTCTGGTTTGATCTCTCTTGGCTTTTGTTTTACGGGAAGGTAAGATGGCTCGATAGGCAACCTGTGTGCGACGATATCCGTACTCAACCTAGGCATGTCGGCATACGACCAAGAAAACACGTCGGTGTATTGTTTCAGGAGCTCAATCAACTCTTTCTTCTGTGTGACATTTAGGTGGGCGTTGACCCTAGTCTCTTTTATAATTTCCTCATCGCCTAAGTTTATCAACTCAGTTTCTTCTAAATTCGGTTTAGGCATATTCTCAAAGTTTTCCAGCTCTTGGTCGAGCTCTAATTGTGAACATTCTTCCTATTTCTCGGGGTTATGCTCGTCATTTGAACTTTGTTCGATGGTCTCATTACATGTCATATTCGCATTATCGACAGATTTATTAATATGATCGCTGAAAGAAGAATGCGTAAAATTTAATTTAACATAAGCAAGTCTTAAAGCTGCAAAAATATCCTGGAATTTATGATAAAAGCAAAATACGAGATTTAAAACATATTAAAGAAATGTAAATGCATGTCTGTTTTTCTTTTTTAGATATAAAGTCACATCGCTAGAACTATCATAAACTCTACCAAGCTCCTCGGAAGGTCAGGACAGGGGTGCAAGTCCAATTATTCAGGTTGTATCCATGCTCTGCATCCCAAATGGCGGGCTCTTCCTCGTGATCCCCTGGGATCATACAACACCCTGCTTCATCTTCGCCTCTGAGCAGTTACGGAACCTGCTGCGAGATCCTGCAGGTCATCTTCTTTCAAAGATCTGGATGGTGCGAGCTTTGACGAACGACTCGGGCGGAATGGGCATAGCGAGGAATGTCTCCTTTTTCCGGAGGCTCGCGATACCAAATCCTTCGAGGTGGTGGTACCCCAAACCAAAAGTGTCCTTCTTCCCAAACAACCTGGATAGGCTCGTGATCCCTTCATACCGGATCAAGACCTGCGTCGCTCGAACCCATTTCTTAGCATTTCGCGCTACCATTGTGAGAGAACGTGGCGGTGCGATGGTATGACCACTGTTGGCGCTCTTGATCTCACATGAAAGGCCCGAACCATCCAATTGTTTTATGTCCTCTATGGCGTGGCTGCATGTCGGTGTTGATTTTTCCCTTTTTATCCCCAAGTACTACTACTTCGCGGTGATTCCATATAAACTTTAGGCACTGATGCAGGGTGGACGGGAATGCACCAGCCTCGTGAATCCACGGCCTTTCTATCAACAGATTGTAACATGTAGAAATATCCATTACTTGAAACTCCAGAACGAACTCTGCAGGTCCGATCAGCAGCGTGAGATCAATTTCGCCTTCGACACCCCTATGGACTCCGTCGAAACCTTTGACTCTGATATGACTTTTACGAATTTTCTTGCAGTCTGTCTCCAATTTCAGCAGCATCGACATGGAACAAATGTTGACGGCCGAGCCTCCGTCAATCAGCACTGTTGAAACAATCTTATTTGCGACCTGGATGGTGATATTCAATGCAAGATTGTGTCCAACGCCCCCAGCAGGTAACTCATCATCGTGAAAGGCGATTCTGCGGGCCTCTAGCACTTGTCCGACTAAAATTTGTCAAGTTCTCGTCATTGTACCTGGAACATATCGTCTTTCAAGACCTCGATAAACGACCCGTGTGGGACCGAATGCATTAACAGTGAAAATAGAGAGATATGTGCTGATGTTTTCTTCAACTGCTCCACGACAGAATATTCCTTAGTGGGCATCTTCCTCCAAAACTCCTCAACTTCAGCCTCTGTCACGGGTTTCTTTTGTGGTACCTCTCTGGCTGCATCTACAGGTGTGTAATATCTCTCTGACCTGGTTATACCTGCAACGGTGACTTATATGGATTGCTTCCCAATTTCTCTACGATCTACTCTGATTAGCGGCTCCCAATCGGGCATCTGAGAAACTATGATTAAACCATTATGTTTCGGCGGCGCTCTTTTCAGCTCAAATACCGCTTTCTTTCGAATATTGGCAACAGGGCGACAAAAGCAGAATGTTCAGCTTTTCCTTCACTTTGAATTGATCGGATGGCTCCCTCCAAGTTGTATTCCTCATCTAAGGTTATCAAGTGCACATTGGCGTTGTTGTGGTTTGGCAAGGGGTTATCATGCACGTTTGGGGCATGATCCTTTAGCTGAATTACCCCTTCTTTGATCAATGCTTCAATTTTGTCCCTGATGGAGTAGCAACTTTCAGTGTCATGTCCAGGGCTATTGGAGTGATATGCACAGCGCTTATTCTCATCATACCATTTTGGGATAGGGTTAGGAATCCTTCCTGGAATCGATTGGATTAAGCCAGCAGCTCGCAGCCGTTCGTATACTTGGGGTATGGGTTCAGCCAGTGGGGTGCGAATTTTGGGTGGTCTTCCTTCAAAATTCGTGTTTGGTCTGGGTGCATTGGGCGTTCTATTTTGTTGGTGGGCTAGATGGGCGGGTCGATGCGGGGCAGGATAAATGGGTGCTTGAGAAGCGTTATATATAGGTTGTGTGTGGTAGTTGGGGTGCGGGGCAGGTGTATAGTGAGGTGTGAAGTTTTGGTTACTTGTGTGGTAGTATGGGGTTTGATAAGATGGGTTTTGGTATGTTATAAATGCTCCGGGTTTACGTTCTTTTATGAACATGGAAGGGGAAACTGTCTCTTTCTTCTTTTGTGAAGTACTCCCGATCGTCCCTGACTGAATTGTCTTATTAGTTGCCTGCAATGCTGCCAAATTCGTAATCCTAGCAGTTTTAATACCTTCACGGTCGCCCATTCGACAACTTCATGAAATTTCGTCTGATGACGCTTATCATTCGCTCATAGTAGGTTGCGTCCTTCAAAGATTGTACGAATAGAGTGGTCATCTCACTCTCCGCCATGGGTGGTTGTACTTTTGCTGCCTTTGAACGCCATTTCATGGCGTACTCTCTGAACGTCTCGATGAACTTCTTTTCTAACCATCAAATAAAACACATCACGGCCGGTTTACGTATTGAACCTGAATCGCTCCACAAAGTCTTGGGCCAATGCATTCCAGCTATGTCATTTCCTCGGGTCCTGGCTAGTATACCAATCTAATGTCTCGTCGGTCAAACTTCGAATGAATAACTTCATAACAACGGCTGGGTTATTTCCCACTCCGATCATCTTGTCACAATATGACCTCAAATGTGCACGGGGGTTCCCCTTCCCATCGAATAAGTCAAACTTGGGTACCTTGTACCCGCGGGTAGCTCGCATCCGGATGCGTGCAAAGATCCTCGTAATCTAATCGCCATGACCACTTATCCGACCGCGTACTCTGAGCGACTTTTAAGCTATGAATCTCTTTGGCCACGTCCTCGTCCATTTTGGCTCGAGCTTCCCTCTCCATTTCTTCGTAATAATCCGTTTCTTGGGGAATCACAGGGATGGTAAAAGGCTGGGTTTCTGCTGTGTATGTTGATGGTCTGGGTTGTTTGTTGGGGCTGGTAATAGGTATGGTGTGTGGGTATTGGGTGGTTTGGCAATTCGGGTTGATTGGGGTGAAGTAAGTAGGCGGGGGCTGAGATATATGGGTAGTAAGAGGATCACTTTGAGGGTGGAGTTGAGGATTGGCTGGGCGAGGGATAGTTTGATATGAATCGGTAACCGGTATTCTTTGTGGGGAGTTTTGAGAGATATGTGGTGGCAGAGGTCGATCCGGGATAGTTTGTGAAGTAGTGGCCCTTTGCTCTGGTATAGGGGTATTCAAACTAATGGATAAGTTTGTCAGATTCCGTAGTCTTTCCATCTCAACCTGCATATCGGCAGTTTGTTGTAGTAGATGTGCGATGCATTCTTCTTGACTAGTGACATTTCTCCCTTCTGAAGGTTCTGTTTCGACGACATGAATAATTCCCAAACCATTTGGCTCAGACGCCCCCGAGTCAGTCATGTCATCATTTCGTGCCTTTGACCTGGTAAAGTGTTGATGCTCTGACATTGTTGAATCAAATACGAACCGACCCTTTTTGGGGAAATAATAAATCATTCTACAATGTAGCAAACGGAGTTAGCATAAAGCATATAATTTGCAAACATGTAGCAGATATATTACACATAGCACATTAAAATGTTTCCTAACATGCAGGGGGACCTCCTTATGCCAGAGGTAGGCCGAAGCGTCAAATATGAGATAATGATAGATTGGTCCGAGTCATCGGATCGAAATGCTTTTATTGGGAATAAAAACTAAGATTAAATTGCAACAATGAAATGTCAAAACTTTAGATATAAAGATTATTCCTAATGCTATATTATGCTGACGGAAAATGCGGTGGTGGTGTAATGGTATTGCTAGGTCATGCTCCTGCATTTTCCAAATATTGCATGATATTTTGTAGTTGATCCCACGTCTCAGGGGAGATGCGTTGCTCTCTAATCTGCAAACTTCCACCCAATTGGTCATGTTGATATCCTCGAAACCCTGCTTGCCTTTGCGACTCGGACTGTCACAGTCTTCCTTAAGCCATGCATAGTATTCAGGCGTACCTCCTGCTTGCTCATATTTGACATATATTTTCTCAATGTTGTTCCATTCATCAAGGATTTGCTTTTTTCTAGGAAAGGTGCAATTTGCTCCAAATGCGACCTCTGAAACCTTCATGTCTGCTCGGAGAGGGATTACCTGTTCTTGGCCAAACTGGCGGAGTACACGCAGCGGAGCATATAGCTGAAGTCCCCTTAATCCGATGAGCTCGATGTAATAACGGTCTTTGCTCCTTACATAAGCCTTGTTGATACGAGATAGCAGTGGGTACCTCCATTGTACTTGGTTGCTAGTGCGGGACGCCAGAAATTCATATCAATCTCTGGTACCGACCGGCGACACAAATCGCTTCATCCTGTCGTAAAAACTCACAATGCTATAATCATTTCTAAAACAAATGTCTGTCATATTCGATCGCTGATAAAAGTGTTCCATGGCCCACATTTGTAAGATGAGATTGCATCCCTCGACACAAATCGCTTCATCCTGTCGTAAAAACTCACAATGCTATAATCATTTCTAAAACAAATGTCTGTCATATTCTATCACTGATAAAAGTGTTCCATGGCCCACATTTGTAAGATGAGATTGCATCCCTCGAAGAAATTGGTTTCCCTTCGCTTGCATTTTCCTAGAGCTCGAAATATCTCAGCTAGTATCATGGGGACCAAAGTAAGTTGCGTGTCATTAATGCCTTCAAAAACCATTCGAGTCACAGAACATATGCAAGTGCTGATCCGTCCATGCTCGAGTGGAAACACTAGAGTGCCTAACAGAGCAACAGCGAACGCGGTATGTCGTCTAGTTTTCCACTGTCCTGCATCGAGAGAACTCTTTTCTAAACGCGATAGCTATCTTGGCGACCATATCTCGTCTGAGATAGTCTAGGGAAACCCAATTATTTTCAAAACAACGGAGTTCCTTTGCGTTCTTTAGGCCCATGTAATGCAAGAATATCTTTCCAGATTGACTATAAGGGATGATTTGTCCTCTGTCTTGGTAAGCTAAGCTCATGAAGATGTTGATTTCTTCCAAAGTGGGGGTGAGTTCGAAGTCTTGAAATCTGAATCGCCTATCCGGATCGAGGCGAATCAAGGCCCTAACTATATGCTGATCTGGAGCGATGTCAAACAAAGCCATGAGACAACCTAATTTGCTTCTGATGGTCATTTTGCTGCCGCCGTCGAAATTCTCCCACCAAATCTTTAGTTTTATCGGAACACCACTCACCATTATGATTTCAGGAATTGCTGGAATACTGCTCATCCTATACACAAAACAAAAATAAATACAAAATTTCCCAATGCTAGCATGTCATATTAGGCTCGGATTCATCCATCATTATCACGTAACACATAACATGTTATTGGTCGTTGGGTCGTGAGAAACCCTTCGACAATTGGGTAGGCTTCCTAACTGTGGAGACGATGCCAAGGATCGACACACCTAAGGTATATGCATGCATGTCTTAAAATAAAGGGTGGTATAGCTCTATCCTAAGTTTTTTAAGATTTGGCTCACTAGACGCAAGGTTCCCGAGCGGACAACTCGAGTGAGAAGGCTACGCGGCACCGGTTAGACCGGACACTCCACGTATATTACCAACTCTCCTAAATTTGGGTTTTGAAGAAATAATTTTACTGATGCACCAAGTGCATCTCGCATGTAGTGTGTGATTGTGTGAATTTTCCAGAGTGGAATAAATATGAGCGGAATGTCGGTTTAAAGAAAGCAGTAAAGCAAATAACAATTAAAATAAATAAAACAAAATACAGTACATAAAAATTAAATGCAAAAATAATGACGAATAATAATCCTAGGTCTGTTGTGGTTAAGAACCTTAATTCCCCAGCGGAATCGTCATTTCTGTCACGCCCTTTTTTGATCGCGATATTATTTTAGCGAATTCCTGCTTAGAAGAAATGTTAGAGAAAAATAATAAAATACTAAAATGTGCTAAACTGCTAAAAGTGCTAAAAGGCTAAAATAAAAGGTGCTAAGTGTTAAAGGGTTCACGGAGTCGCCACCTAATTAGTTGGGTGAATTAGGACACCTAAATGTCAACTAAGTTAAAGTCAACATTAACTCCATTTTAATGGTCTGCGAAATTGTGTGAGATTCTGGGTAAGAGTTCTTTATTAATCTAGATGGAAGGGGTTAGGCATCCTCCAAGATCCGCTAACTCGCGATTGTCCGTTCAAACCTAGGTTAATTATTATGCTAGGAAAGGTGTAAAATCCGGAAAAAAAATAATAATATATAGTTGTGGTTGAGTTAATAAAAATATATATATATATATACAAGAATGGTGGTAATATACTACATCTCTTAGTGATTGATCAATACTAGTTTTTGGTAATTAAGAAGGTGGAAGTAATATACTATTATCCAACTTAAAAACACGGTAAGAAATGACAAGTTAATGTATCATCATTGGCAAGAAATGGGAAGTTAATATTATAAATTCTTTAGTTTGTACTTCTAGTCACAGTTAGCGGAGTCCTTTTATATTATCATCATGAATGTCCTACAATTTTTTTTATCCATTTGTTTTCCACGTCAAGGAACTCAACAACATATGACTCTTGGATTTTTGCATACAGAAAGTGAATGAAAAACTTACATTACCTGGACATGTGGACTGAAAATGTCCACTTCCCTAACCCCTACCCTTTAATTCCCTCCACTCTTGGTCTTCCCCATCCCATAGGTTATACAAACACATCAACTCACCTCAACTTATATAGTGTATTTGACACAAAATAAAGTGCCTATTACAAGGAATATAAATCAGGAAAAAAATCAAGTGAACAAGAAGGAAAAAAATCAGGCAAATATCAAGGGAGAAAGGAGAACAAGAAAATTAGGGAACACTAAGGAGCAAGGACCACTTGTAGCAACCGAACCACAATCCTTTTTCACACTTACAAGGTGAGTTTTCTCACTCAGAAATTCTTGGTAATATCCTTTATTTTAAGTTCAATACATGTTAGAATAATAATTGAGTATTGAAAAGAAATATTGAACTTTTGATTGTTTAGACGACTAGTTGCGTCATGAACTTTACGAACTGTTCTCACTGAGTTATAACTGTTAGAATTTGATGAAATTCGGAGGAGTGGTACACCTCTCTAATATGATCATATAGAACCAAAAATGAGGTAAAATGGACGTACGGTTTGAAAGTTATCATAGTTCAAAGTTCCTGCCTTATATTTGGTCGAAATTCGGAAAGGCATAATTACGGACTGTTTTTATTGAGTTTTACTTATTAGAATTATATGGAAATTTACATGGTTGTAAATATCTCTGTTACAGACAGATATATATAAATATTTATTAAAACGGACTTACGAGTTGAGAGTTATTGTAGTTTGAAGTTTCTGCCTCGGATTCGTCGGAATCCAGAAGGGCAGGACGTTGAAACGTAAAATTGTACTAATATGTGGGGAATATGAAAATTGTTTCTAAATTAAAGTTCTATATCTCCTTGTTGTGGACATTTTGAGACCTTACGGGGGTCTATCCGACTTACGGATTGAGAGTTATTGTTGTTTAAAGTTTCTGCCTCGGATCTATCGAGATCCAGGAAGGGCAGCGAATAAAAGTGTAAAACTGTACCAAATTGTACAGAATATAAAAGGATGGTTCACATGGAGACGTGTATCTCTCTGTTCTCGTCGTTTTGAGATTTTATGGGGCTTGAACGGGTTTACAGATTAGGAGTTATGACTATTCTAAGATTGGGTGCTGTTTAATAAAAGTTCTGCCGAAACAAATTTTATGTGGCTGTTTTGAGGATAAATTTGTGTTAGTTACCCAAAGTAGTTTTAAATGAAATTTGGTACAGAGAAAGATCCCCGTCTTACCTTAGTTTCCGCTTGAGAAACACCTTAGTTGGAGTTATGGTTAAAAAGTTATAATCGTTACAAGTATGAATGACAGAATGTTGGGAAAGAGAATATTATTTATTCGATCTTCTGAAAAATATGAAAAGTGAATACGTGTTCACATAAATATATAAATATAAACATAATGGATCGGGTTGAACGCCGCAACAAAACGTAAAGTGAATACGTGTTCACCAATACGTAAATATAAACATAATGGATCGGGTTGCAGCGCAACAAGCGTAAAGTGAATCTGCGTTCACAAATACGTAAATATAATGGACCGGGTTGCGCGCAACAAAGCGTAAAGTGAATACGCGTTCACAAATACGTAAACATAATGGATCGGGTTGCACGCGCAACAAAGCGTAAAGTGAATACGTGTTCACAAATACGTAAATATAATGGATCGGGTTGCACGCCGACAAATATGAAAGATGAATACATGTTCACATATATATAAATATGAAAAGTGAATACGCGTTCACAAATATATGAATATAATAAACATGTGGAAAATGCAGGGGAATGTCTTAACGTACAATACGGGATAAAATGAAGTGTTAGTTAAACCGAGAATTTCTATGAGGAGTTGTTGCATATTTAAAAATGTTGTAACGATATGTTTTGCAATATGCTTATTACGTTATAATGTGATTGCACTTGGAATATTGTGGTGTTACTTTGAATTGCAGGGTAAGGTTCTCACTCAGCCCCAGATGGTAGGGCTGACTCTTTATTTAACATGTTTCAGGAAAGCGTGATAGAGGAAAGGCTCGCGCGAGGCTAGCGATCGTCCGCGACTCTTGTCATACCAAGTCCATTGTTCGGACTTGGTACTCGTCGAGTTCGAATGTCGGTTTCAATGTCTCGGGAAATGCGGTGTGGAATGGTCTCCTTCCAACTTAGAATAATCTTTGTCGGTATGTCATGTAGAAAACGATATTTGCACGGCGTGGGCTCGCGTTATGTTTTTCTATAAAGTCATAAATAGATTTCTTTATTGTTATTTTTATTAATCGCTCTGTATTTGAATATAAGTTTAAATTTCTAAATAAAGAGAATTAAATGGTGCTCACGGTGGAAAATAATTGTCAGTGCCATCACGCCTAGGTAAAGACTTAGGAAAAGTCGGGCGTGACAAGTTGATATCAGAGCTAAACCAGGTTAGGAGATTCTAGGAAGTTTCTTGAGTTGGGTGTTTGAGCGGTTACTTATTGCGGCGGTGTGCGCGCCACCTTAGTAATAAGTAAGCGGAATAACATCCTAAAGTTTCACTTCTTTCATACTCTCCGTGCCTCATCTTGAGTCTTTTCAAAGACTTGGTTCTCGCACTACCTCCTGAAAGGATTGTGGAAGGAGTGTACAACGATAAAATAACCATATGTGATGCACCAGGCCGAAAAGGTAGGAGGTACGAGATAGACTATGGGGCAAACTTTGTGAGAAAAAGAGAACATATCTATCTGAGGGAAGAACTACAAGTCTAACCCAATAGTATTTCTCGATGAGGTAGAAAACCTCTTTGTTTACGAGGATGTGTGGAGACGCATAGCGTCAATTTGGTGTCCTTGCGGTTAGTGGGCGACACGCGGGTGTGGTGGAGAAATTTTAGAAGAAATCATTTTCGATGTCACCAGATGGCGTGGGGAGTTGAGCGCGTTCGGTGAAAGTACATGCCTAACTCAGAAAAGATGCGCTCAGACGTGAGTTTGAATGTTGAAACAAGGAGACCGTAATGTGATAGAATACAATACCTAATTCATCCGATTGTCGACATCTGACGCATGTATTATTCCTGAGAAGGGAGAAGGTCAAAAGAGTTGTTAAGGGTTTAAACCCAAACTTGGAAGAGAAGGTAGTGGCATTAGCCCATTATCGGGCATACCTTCGGATCGTTGGTATGTGATGAGGGTAGAAGGTTTCGCTAAAGCAAAAAGAGAATATTCGCGAAGAGATTTGGACGTCGAGGATCATTTAACTAGAGTCAAAATCGAAGCGGGGAGTTTAGTAAGGGATCTTGGGACCGAACCAATCGTGGGCGATCTTATTTCAAGCCTAAGGGGCACATTTGGTCTAATTACCAAGGTAGCAAGGACAAGGCCACCAACCCTAACGGAGGTGACAAACCGATTTGTAAGATTTGTCGAAGGAAACCTGATGGAGAATGTCGGCTCTTGCGAAGACATGTTATAAGCGTGGAAGTCGGGCCACTATGCGGTGATTTCAGAAGAGGACCCAAACTCAATCTATTCGGGAGAGGTCGGAAGCAACCACAATCGCTACGGAAATCGGAAACCAACCCGCGAGTCGGGAGGTCAACAACCCAACAATTAATCGGCTCTACGCTTTGCCCGGAGGAATGAGCGAAGCATCTAATGCGGTGGTCGCGGTATTTTGCTAGTCTCGAGTATTCCTGCATTTGTATTATGCGATCCGGCTCTACATTTTCATATGTGTCAATGGGCTTTGCTAAGAATTTACACGTAGAACCTTATTTAAGTGAACCTTTTGAGGTTATGACACGATGGGGGCCTCAATTTGGGCCTCTCGGGTGGTAAATAATTTTCCATTAGAAGTGAATGGCGGGGAACAATGGTGAACCTAGTACTACTTGATATGGTAGACTTCAACGTCATTTCGGTATGGATTGGTTGTCGGCATGTTATGCCATGTTAGATTGTCGCGAAAGATAGTGAGATTAACTTTTCGGAGAACGAAGTTGTTATAAGGGTAGGATTGAAATATCCTCGGTCGGTTTATTTCTACCTTGGGGCTCGAAAGGTTATTGAGAAGTCACGAGTGGAGATGCAGCATATCGGCTAATATAGTGGATACCAAAAAGATTCCCAGTGATGAATGATGTCCCTATTGTCAGAAATTTTAGGAGGTTTTCTGAAGATCTTCGGTCTTCTAGGATCGAAGTGGAGTTTTCTATAGAGTTAATTCCGGGTACAAGACCCATTTCTATTCCTCCATATCGAATGGCCCCAGCTGAATTGAGGGAGTTAAAAGAACAATTGAAAGATCTTCTGGATAAAGGCTTTATAAGGCCTAGTGTTTCCCGAGTGCACGATCTGTTTGTGAAAAAGAAAGACGGATCGCTCCGAATGTGCATCGATTATCGGCAGCTCAATAAGGTCACGATCAAGAACCGATACCCATTACCAAGAATCGCTGATTTTTTTGACCAACTTCAGGGAGCTAGCTATTTTTCCAAGATTGATCTCTGTTCGAGATATCATCAGCTGAAAATAAATTCAGATGATATATCCAAAACAGCCTTTAGAACCCAATACGGCCATTATGAGTTCTTGGTCATGTCTTTTGGGTTAACCAATGCCCCAACATCTTTTATGGATTTAATGAACAAAATCTTCAAACCATTCCTAGATTTATTCGTGATTGTGTTCATAGATGATATCCTAATCTACAGTAAGAGTGTTGAAGAACATGAAGAGCATCTGAGGGTAGTGCTTCAAGTCTTGAAACAGGAGAAACTATATGCTAAATTTTCAAATTGTGAATTTTGGTTGGAAAAGGTAGCCTTTTTGGGCCATGTTGTGTCAAGGGATGAAATTATGGTAGACCCCCAAAAGATAGAAGCAGTGAAGAACTAGCCAAAACCGACCACTCCGACAGAGGTTAGAAGTTTCTTGGGTTTGGCTGGGTATTATAGAAGATTCGTAAAAGGTTTTCTAGTCTTCTTTGCTCCTTTGACCCGGTTGACTCAAAAAGTGGTTAAGTACCAGTGGTTAGAAGCATGTGAAACAAGTTTTCAGAAACTAAAGGAATTGTTGACTCATCGCGATCCTAACCTTACCATCGGGACAAGAAGGGTTCACGATCTATTGCGATGTCTCAGAGTTGGGTTAGGATGTGTCTTGATGCAGTTTGGAAAGGTTATTGCGTATGCATCTAGACAACTGAAGATACATGAGAAGAATTACCCAACTCATGACTTGGAATTAGCTGCGGTGGTGTTTGTCTTACGAATATGGAGACATTATTTGTATGGTGTGCATGTGGACATATTCTGAGATCATAAGAGTTTGCGATTACATAACCACGGAAGGATTTGAATCTCAGCAAAGAAGATGGTTAGAGTTGTTTAAGGATTATGACCTTAGTATTATTTACCATCCCAGGAAAGCTAACGTGGTGGTGGCGCGCTCGATGGGAGATCGATGGGCGACAGCCCGTTTGGCAATACAAAGAGGTATTGTTCGTGAGGTACAAAGATTGGGAAACCTCGGGGTTAGCTTAAGCGAGATCGGTGAAGGTAGGGTGGTGGTACATGATACCTCGTGATCGCCTTAGCCAGAAATAAAAGAAAGTCAGTTTGAGGATACAGAGTTTGTTGGATTTCGGGAGAGGATCCAACGGGGAAAACCTTCACAGTTTACATTGGGAGATAATGACGGAACCCTTCGGTATAAGGGTAGGTTATGTGTTCCTAAGGTAAAGGATCTAAGGAGGAAGATCTTAGATGAGGGTCACAACACAAGATATTCCATTCATCCAGGGTCAACAAAAATGTATCAGGACCTCAAGGCAAATTACTGGTGGGACGGGATGAAGAAAGACGTTGCGGAGTTTGTCGGGAGGTGTCTTATATGTCAGCAGGTGAAAGCTGAACATCAAAAACCTGGCGGATTACTTGGACATTGGAGTCCCCGTGGAAATGGGAGGCGATTCATATGGATTTAAATGGATCTCAGAAAACTCGAGAAGGGTATGATTCTATTTGGGTGATTGTTGATCGGCACAAAGTCACCCATTTCTTCTTGGTCGGACTACGTATCGCGCACCACGGTACCACACATTTATTTGAAGGAGATTGTGCGTTACACGATTCCCACAAATTATTTGAGATAGGGTTCCCATTCACCTCACACTTTTGACAAAGTTTCAGCAGGTCTCGGATAAAAGTTAAGTTAAGCACGGCTTTCCACCCGCAAACGGATGGGCAAGCCGGCGAACAATTCAAACACGAGGACATGTTGCGATCTTGTGTGTTAGATTTTCGGGGAAGCTGGTTGGACCATCTATGTCTAATTGAGTTCGCCACAACAATAGTTTTCACTCTAGCATACAAATGGCCGTTTGAAGCATTATATGGGCGAAAATGTAGTCTCCACTTGGATGGTTCGGTGGGTGAGACACAATCGCTCGGACACAAGTCATTCAGAAACAAATGATAAGGCAGATGATTCGAATGATCAAAGCAGCTCATAGCCGTCATAAGTCCTATGCGGATCATCGGAAAAGAGATCTTGAATTCCAAGAAGGAGAAAGTATTTTTAAAAGTGTCCCCAATGGCGGAGTGATGCGCTTTGGTAAGAAAGGTAAATTGAGCCCAAGGTTTATTGGGCCATATGAGATCTTGCGAAGAGTGGGAATGTGGCTTACGAATTAGCACTTCCACAAGAGTCGAAGAAGCGATTCGGTATTTCATGTGTCAATGTTACGAAAATACTTGCACGATCCAAGTCACGTCATCCTTCCCGTGAGATAATTCTTAATAAGGAGCTTGATATGAAGAAGTTAGGTGGAAATACTTGATAGGAAGGTTAAGCGCCTTAGGAATAAAGATATTGCTTCCGTGAAAGTCCTATGGAAGAATCACTCCACAGAGGAAGCCACCTGGGAAGCGGAAGAGGCGATGAAAGTCAACTATCCATTCCTATTTGACTAAGGTAATAAAAAAATGCATTACATAGTACTTCATATGTGTGCCATTTGCGTGTCTATATGCATGTGTTACAACCTTATTCTCATTCGAGGACGAATGCTCCTTAAGGAAGGGAGAATGTGAAGCCCCAAATTTGTTACAATAACAATAAACATTATTGTGATTATGTTACGACCTTATTCACATTCGAGGACGAATGTTGCTTAAGGAGGAGAGAATGTAAAATCCGGAAAAAAAAAAATATATAGTTGTGGTTGAGTTAATAAAAATATATATATATACAAGAATGGTGGTAATATACTACATCTCTTAGTGATTGATCAATACTAGTTTTTGGTAATTAAGAAGGTGGAAGTAATATACTATTATCCAACTTAAAAACACGGTAAGAAATGACAAGTTAATGTATCATCATTGGCAAGAAATGGGAAGTTAATATTATAAATTCTTTAGTTTGTACTTCTAGTCACAGTTAGCGGAGTCCTTTTATATTATCATCATGAATGTCCTACAATTTTTTTTATCCATTTGTTTTCCACGTCAAGGAACTCAACAACATATGACTCTTGGCTTTTTGCATACAGAAAGTGAATGAAAAACTTACATTACCTGGACATGTGGACTGAAAATGTCCACTTCCCTAACCCCTACCCTTTAATTCCCTCCACTCTTGGTCTTCCCCATCCCATAGGTTATACAAACACATCAACTCACCTCAACTTATATAGTGTATTTGACACAAAATAAAGTGCCTATTACAAGGAATATAAATCAGGAAAAAAATCAAGTGAACAAGAAGGAAAAAAATCAGGCAAATATCAAGGGAGGAAAGAGAACAAGAAAATTAGGGAACACTAAGGAGCAAGGACCACTTGTAGCAACCGAACCACAATCCTTTTTCACACTTACAAGGTGAGTTTTCTCACTCAGAAATTCTTGGTAATATCCTTTATTTTAAGTTCAATACATGTTAGAATAAGAATTGAGTATTGAAAAGAAATATTGAACTTTTGATTGTTTAGACGACTAGTTGCGTCATGAACTTTACGAACTGTTCTCACTGAGTTATAACTGTTAGAATTTGATGAAATTCGGAGGAGTGGTACACCTCTCTAATATGATCATATAGAACCAAAAATGAGATAAAATGGACGTACGGTTTGAAAGTTATCATAGTTCAAAGTTTCTGCCTTAGATTTGGTCGAAATTCGGAAAGGCATAATTACGGACTGTTTTTATTGAGTTTTACTTATTAGAATTATATGGAAATTTACATGGTTGTAAATATCTCTGTTACAGACAGATATATATAAATATTTATTAAAACGGACTTACGAGTTGAGAGTTATTGTAGTTTGAAGTTTCTGCCTCGGATTCGTCGGAATCCAGAAGGGCAGGACGTTGAAACGTAAAACTGTACTAATATGTGGGGAATATGAAAATTGTTTCTAAATTAAAGTTCTATATATCCTTGTTGTGGACATTTTGAGACCTTACGGGGGTCTATCCGACTTACGGATTGAGAGTTATCGCTGTTTAAAGTTTCTGCCTCGGATCTATCGAGATCCAGGAAGGGCAGCGAATAAAAGTGTAAAACTGTACCAAATGGTACAGAATATAAAAGGATGGTTCACATGGAGACGTGTATCTCTCTGTTCTCGTCGTTTTGAGATTTTATGGGGCTTGAACGGGTTTACAGATTAGGAGTTATGACTATTCTAAGATTGGGTGTTGTTTAATAAAAATTCTGCCGAAACAAATTTTATGTGGCTGTTTTGAGGATAAATTTGTGTTAGTTACCCAAAGTAGTTTTAAATGAAATTTGGTACAGAGAAAGATCCCCGTCTTACCTTAGTTTCCGCTTGAGAAACACCTTAGTTGGAGTTATGGTTAAAAAGTTATAATCGTTACAAGTATGAATGACAGAATGTTGGGAAAGAGAATATTATTTATTCGATCTTCTGAAAAATATGAAAAGTGAATACGTGTTCACATAAATATATAAATATAAACATAATGGATCGGGTTGAACGCCGCAACAAAACGTAAAGTGAATACGTGTTCACCAATACGTAAATATAAACATAATGGATCGGGTTGCACGCCGCAACAAAACGTAAAGTGAATACGCGTTCACAAATACGTAAATATAATGGACCGGGTTGCACGCCGCAACAAAACGTAAAGTGAATACGCGTTCACAAATACGTAAACATAATGGATCGGGTTGCACGCCGCAACAAAACGTAAAGTGAATACGTATTCACAAATACGTAAATATAATGGATCGGGTTGCACGCCGCAACAAATATGAAAGATGAATACATGTTCACATATATATAAATATGAAAAGTGAATACGCGTTCACAAATATATGAATATAATAAACATGTGGAAAATGCAGGGGAATGTCTTAACGTACAATACGGGATAAAATGAAGTGTTAGTTAAACCGAGAATTTCCTATGAGGAGTTGTTGCATATTTAAAAATGTTGTAACCTGATATGTTTTTGCAATATGCTTATTACGTTATAATGTGATTGCACTTGGAATATTGTGGTGTTACTTTGAATTGCAGGGTAAGGTTCTCACTCATTGAGATGGTAGGGTGACTTTATTTAACATGTTTCAGGAAAGCGTGATAGAGGAAAGGCTCCACGCCAAGGCTAGCGATCGTCCCGCAGCCTCTTGTCATACCAAGTCCATTGTTCCGGACTTGGTACTCGTCAGGTTCAGAATGTCAGTTTCAATGTCTCGGGAAATGCCCGTGTGGAATGGTCTCCCTTCCAACTTAGAATAATCTTTGTCAGTATGTCTATGTAGAAACAATATTTGCACGAGCATGGGCTCGCGTTATGTTTTTCCTATAAAGTCATAAATAGATTTCTTTATTGTTATTTTTATTAATCGCTCTGTATTTGAATATAAGTTTAAATTTCTAAATAAAGAGAATTAAATGGTGCTCCTGGTGGAAAATAATTGTCCAGGTGTCATCACGCCCTAGGTAAAGACTTAGGAAAAGTCGGGGTGTGACAAAAGGCATGTTTAAAAAATGTTTAAGTAAAGAGATGCTTGCAAATAAAAGGCAAAAAGAATGCATTTTATAACCTGAAAAGATTTATAAGATTTGTTTATAAAAGATAAAGTTTTGAAAATATTCATTCATAAAGTACTTAAAGAACATGTATATAAGGCAAGAAACTGATTATGACCAAAGATGCATTTATGAAATAGGCCTAGCATGCAAGGTATCTATCTGGCAAGCGAAACTGATTTTCCTATACGAATGTTAATAATTGAGTTTATAGAATTTGATAACAAATAATACTTTAACTATGTGAAGAGTTATGCAAGTGAAAAATCATTAGGTTATTTAATGCAACTTTAAGCAATGTGTAGCGAGCCTGAAATAATTAAGTTAGAAGAAACAAATTTCTAGTGTCAAACTACCTCTTAATGGCAACTCAAAGCTTAAATATCCTAAAGGTTCTGCTAGTAGTGTAATGTTAGACAATTAATTTACAAATAATGAATGGGGCGGGCATAAATTAATAAATGACTCGAGGAAGGCGATGTCATTTCGCCAATAGTCCTAGTGTTGCTGACGCGGATAAAGAGATGCACATAGATGCGGGTCTTCATTTGACAAAGTCGCGATGAGTCTCGCAATGAGATTCTTCATTCGGCTCCGATGCATTTCATGTAAGCAAAAAAAAAAAGGATTAGTATACACCCAAACCATATTAATAATGCAATTAAAAATAGCGTAGTTATGCAAACTTAATAGAGGCGTCCACATAAGGTATAATTATGCATTATTATCCTTATTGATCCAGAGGCAGACAGCGACATCCACGGAAGTAAACAAACAAAACGTTCTGGTTTTCTCTGGCTTCGTTTAAGTAATTATTTAAAGCGGGGGTGGAATTTAAGTTAACCATTTCAGAGTTTTAAACTAGATAAATGACAAGGCATGATGTTTAAAATCGAGGGAAAGATAAAGGAACATGATCTACAAAACAAGTTGTTAACTATATAGGGACAGGTATTAATCACAGGATAACATCAAAAGAATGCTAAGTAGAATGGTTTTGTCCCTTAATCTGGTAAAGTAAAATAGGTATGTTATTTTAATAACCGGTTTAAAATTAACCAACATGAACATATTCAGTTTTTGGCAAAAGAAGTATTAGATACACCATAATGCACAAACAGTCAATTTTATGTAGTTATCTTAACTGCTAAGTCGACAACGGTAGAGGCGGGAGAAAACAACAAACATATTGAGCAAAGTGAATATTTATGCCAAGACAAGTATGTGATACCAATATGTGCATTACTTAGCCCCTTATTAAACTGATATGATGCATGACAGCTTAGGCAAGTGTCAATATGACTGTTTTTTATTAGTTAAATAGATATGTTAAATGCAAGGAGAATTCAGTAGGCGTATAAGACAACTGGGGATGATAAAAGGGGCCAGACACATGCAACATAATATATGTAGTGATATACCGACATATGCATGATATACTGGATATGTAATTTATATCCTCACATGTATTTACTGAATTTTTTAACTCAGGATAGGCAGGCAAAATGAATATGAATGCATGCAAGCATATGAACATACCCACAAATCACATGGGTCCTTAGTTCCCATTTATGAAGTCTTATGATTCTAAAACTGAGTATGTTCAAACAGAGCAGTATACAACTAATATTTCAGTGATCAAATCTATCAAATCTGGTATGCAACATATATGGAAGTCATGGATACACAAATAAGATAACAACACCTATATTTTCTATAGGATTTCGAATCAAATGGTATATATCAGAACGATAAATCTGGAGGTAATGTGCTTCATGAACTATCAATCTTTGGCCTTTTATGTTTGATCTATTCATAATTCAGTTAAACTTTATCTTCCTTGTTAATACTAATAGTAGACAAGATGAACAACTCAGACGGGGAAGAAATCAAACAATCAGGGTAAATTATTTTAGACATACTATGATTCCTTTTAGAACTGCAAGC
Source organism: Przewalskia tangutica (assembly GCA_029844215.1). Classification (NCBI taxonomy): domain Eukaryota; kingdom Viridiplantae; phylum Streptophyta; class Magnoliopsida; order Solanales; family Solanaceae; genus Przewalskia; species Przewalskia tangutica. The sequence continues at coordinate 62,037,017 of CM056737.1, forward strand.
TTACTGTCCACATGACACTGGACAGGTTTCAAAAAGGAGTTTCACATATCAAATGAAGAAGGAGATTCATTAAACATGATTACATACTCACTTAGTCATTTCTTTTTAAAAGAATACAATTCTGAGTTCATCACAAATCAACAAATCCTATAAACAATAATATCCTTGAACTACCACATGCATGATATCATTGATATAAACTACATAAATTAGGCACGGGGAACCACAATTTCGAACTAACAGTCACAAACTGAATTGACATCCAACATATCACTGAAAATGCGTAAACGATGAAGCACATATCACGATCGTCGAATGCAACCCAGTACGCCATGTTTAGCATCAAAAAATCCATAAAACATATAAATAAACTAGAGTCGAGAGGAATTTTGAGTTTACCTTCTCCGGACAACGAACCGAGGCAGCGTCTCAAGTCGTCGATCCACTCGGAGTTGCGATTGCGATGCGATTAAGGTTTTTTTACTGATTTTTCTATGTTTGATATGCTCCAGTAGGGTATTCTGATTTCTCAGGTAAGAAACCCTCACTGCTGGTTTTCGATCTGTTTCTCTAGTGTTTTTCCTTTCATCCCCTCGCCGATGTCATTGCATGTGTAGATTGGTTCCTTTGATAGTTGCAATTAGGAGTTCTGATTTTGGTAAGGTTTTAAGGCTGATTTGGTGTAATATTTGGTACTGATTTCGAACGATTCTTACTGCGATTTTAACATGGTTCGTTCAGATTTTCATACGATTTTGCTGATTTTCCGTGATACGATTTTGGATGTGGTTTCTTAAGGCAAGTTATTAATTATGATAATATTGGGGCTGATTTGTTAGTAACCCAGTTATGGTAGTTTTTTTTAGAAGATTTGGGGTACGTTTTTAGGAATTTGGGTGTCGATTTGTTAAAGGGTGGGGCGATTTGTGTATGGAGAGTGTAGATTTAGGTTTTTCTTTAAGTGAGGGAGAAAGACGTTTTAGGTTTAGGGATTAGGTTAAAGGGAGAAGATGGGCTGGACGAGGGGGAAGGGAAATAAGATAGAGGGGTGCAGGGTCGCGGGTAGTTGGGCTGGGTAGATTTTGTAGGCTGCAAATTAAATTGGGCGGCAAATTTTAGTTTATTTTGGGTAGAATTTAATTTAGGTCGAGTTTTAATGTTGTGTTTTAATTAGTAAAATTAATTAATGGAAAATAAATTGGGGGTTTTAAATTATTACTAAATTATTTAAATGCTAAATGCAAATATGATACTTAAGGATTGCTTAATGCTTTTATAAATGCGACGCTATTATTTAAAATCTTATTTATTGTGCATTATTTATCATTATTTAAGTTAAACTTTAATTATCAATGTGTGCTTAATACTCTACGTAAAATGCGGTGTCATTATTAAATTGCTTATTTATGCGTGTATTAATGTTTTATTGTTGCATTTTATTATTATGACATTGTTAAAAAAATTTGGAAAATTTAATGTAATTTTATAGTTAATGACTGGACGAGAGGGTCAAAATTGGGTGTCAACAGCGGGGCCCTGTCCCGTCACAGTTGTTATTCTTAGAGGTCTGTAGTCATATCTTGTGGATTGGGTTGTAAGAACAAAGATGTAACTGTTATTTTTTTTGGTTATGTATATTTCACGAAAGGTGGCCTTATCGGCTAGCCTGTTGATATTTACTGTCTAGTATTTTATGAGTTTTTGTATGTTCCGTTGCTATTCTCTGATGTATACCTGTAAGGGGTGCCCAGGTAGGACACCAATCGCGGGCCCGGGGTCGGGTCGTGACACAAGGCATGTCTATTTTTCAAATTAAGTTACTACACCTTTAGAAATTCATTTCAAGGCTTTTAAACCAAGTAACTTTTAATTCCATAACCTAGGCAATTCATGCCTATCAATCAAATAGACCACTCTCTTAACCTTTCATAAAGCCGTTATAACTAACTTCTCATAAAGACGTTATAACCCTTTATGTCTTAGACAAATTCATTCTTTTTTATAACCAAGAGACTTATACTTTCAAAACCAAGTATCATATACTTTCAAATCAAGTTACATAACTTTCAAAGTACTTCAAGTCTCTTAACTTTAGAAATCCAGTTTCTTAACTTTAGAATATCAAGTTTCTTAACCTTAGAATATCAAGTTTCTTAACCTTAGAAATCAAGTCTCTTATCTTTAGAATAGTTCAAGAATCAATACTTTTCAAATCAAGTATTTTATACTTTTTCAAGTCAAGAAATCTTTGTTTACCTTATTAGAATAAACCATTCTTTTAACTTCTCATAAAGCTATTATAACCAACTTCCCATAAAGTCGTTATACTAACTTTATGCTTCTGAAACTAAGGCATTTTTATTCTTTAAAAACAAGTGAGTTAATTCTCTAACTCAACCAACTTAGACATTCTTAAAACAAGTCAAGGATATCAAATGAACTGAATTCATTTAAATCTCGTACGTCTACCGTACTATACATTTATAACTACTCATGCTCAAGAGATAAGAAAAGTTCCACATACCTCTTCGGCTTAATCCACTTGCTAACTTGAATATGCCGCACGTAGAATGTCAACCTATAATAACCATAACACGGCTATTAACCTCTAGCTTCAAACGTAGAATGTTCTAAGTGTAAAATCACTTATTCTACGGAAAATTGAACAGCACTTCCTTCGTTTCTACATACTTTTTCATCTTTTTCAAGGCCCGAAATCAATAACCAACATGCCACATTTAAGGCGCAACAATTTAGCTAACCAAAGGGGATTACACGCCTTAACAGGACGTGTAAAATTCTGCCCCACAATTTATATAAAATAGTCCAATATTAAATGTCATTCTCGGCTACAATGTACAACCACATACAATCTTATCCAATCCCTTTTCAATCCATATTGTCATTCAAACATGTTATATAGTCGCAACCAATTTCAACAACTATAATCCCTTATTTAGATAACATGCGACGATTATAACTATCGACCAATTTGTATTGTACTTTCAATGGCTAATAAGCTCATGCTCGGATTTAGGCTCCCAATATTCTATAACATTTATCAATCTTCAATGCATAATTCACATGATCAATTATCAACTACTAAAATCACTTCAATAAACCCCACATAAAAGTGAAGACAACGGCCATATAAATCCAACAAACTAGAGGCTCGAAAACTGCCCTTTATACTTTCATTAGTGACATGACAACCTTCAATTCTTATATCCATTTTACCTATCACAATACCCTTCTCCAATTTCTACAACACGTGACATAATTTATTTCAAGAAGGAGAATGAATTTACCTTGGTATTTTTGCCCAAAACAGTCCAACAATCTCTCCCACTTCAGCCCTCTTTCCGCAATTCCTTTTCACGTCAAAATCACCCACACGAACCCTCTACAAGCTTGCCAACATATTGTCTTCTTGTCGCCTTTCCAACAATTTCATTTAGGCTTAGGGTTTTATCAATTTTTGAGAGAGAAGAGTAGATCAATCTTTAAGGATGAAGTCTTGCAAATGGCTAAGTCTTGCAAGACTTGGTCATAATATAGCATTTTTCTTGTTCTACAAGTTGGGAGGGACACTTGTCGCCCTCCCATAGGTCCTTTACATAAATATCTTCTAATTTTACCTAATTTCCGCAAAAAATCCCGCCACGGCCCTGCAGCCGGCGCCGTGGCACTGTAACTTCAAAAGATTTCAGGGCTTACGGAGCCACGGCCCTGCATCCGGCGCCGTGGCGCCTAACCTGAAATCTTTTCTTCTCTTCTGTCAGCTGAACTTGTAACGACCATAACTTTCTACTTCAATATCCTATCGATGAGCGGTTTATTGCGTTGGAATCTAGACTCAACGAACTTCATATTAGGCTTTTTAAACACATAAAAACTACTAATATACTAGGAGATATACTGCTCCAAAGTTGACTGAAAATCTATCTAAAAACATTCTGCCAACTTTTTTTCATTTTTCCAAATTCAAATCTTATTTCCTTTCGTACGTTCTCATCTCATTCTCTTGGAAATACGGGGTGTAACAACTTGCTTGGTGGCAATTCAACAGAACAACCAAAGGTTGGCTGTATTTCATAAGTGTTCGCTTGATTCCGTCGACTCGTTTCACCAGGGTGCTTGCGAACAGAATCAAGCTTGTGTATGGTGTCATATCGGGCAAGACAATTGATGTTGGGCAGGAAATAGTACAGAGTATAGGAGAGATCAGCTGGTTGACCACCACAGGCGGATTGGGACATGGATCACTTATAATTGTCTTATGTTTTAGGCATAGAGTCCCAAAGTTCACCACATACATTCTTGAGAGGATTCAGCCAGCTGTGACGTACATTTTAGTGCACTCTTTCCCTAACCCTGCAGCAGGACCGCGAGAGAGGAGAAGAGGCCCAGGCGGAGCAGGTGCATCCGCCTTGGAGGAAAAAGAGACTGAGACAGTTGCATACTATGAAACGGGCCAAATCAGCCACCAACCGCCCCTGTCTTTGGAACCTCCAGTGCCAATACTGGAGCAGATGCTCCTAAATTAACAACAGATGCTGCGAAACCATGAAAGCATGATGCAAAATCAGCAACAGATGATGCAAGATCATCAGGACCTAAGCCAGCGCGTCAATGATTTAAGCACCATGTTCCACCAGTGGTCAATGCAACATCCGCAGCCACCACCGCCATTTTGAGCCGCTATTGTATGTAAGTCGTCCCTTTTTAATTTTGAGTCTTTACACATTTGGGACAATGTGTCGTTTAAGTTTGGGGGATTCTTATTTTATTTTTGTGTGTCTGTTTTTGAGTCTTTTGTGTCTTTTATGATGTCTATATGAGTCAATTTGTTTTTATGATCATGCATGTTGTAGTTGCTGGAAACGCCTAGTGAATTAAGTGGATAATGTAATGGAATTAGAAGCAGAAATTTGTGTGTTTAAGTTAGATATGCCAAAAATTCATGAAAATCTAATTATTTGGGATATTTGTGCTTAGTCTATGTGTTGTCAATTGTAGAAAGAATGATTGGAAAATGTCTATGAAGTCTTGTTTGCTTGTTATTTGAGGCGAAATAGTTAAGATGTACATGTTTAGAAAGATGACTCAAACATTTATTTGTTAGCCCTTCTTACCATTCATTACATACCTTGCAATAAATTGTATCCCTAGACAGCCCCTTGGAGCCTAAAGTAAGTTATTTCTTTGACACCCTATGATTCTCTTGTGTGTCATAAGCAGTAATTGAAAATATGGAGGAAAAAGTGTGAAAAAGAAATACAAAAAGAGAGTGAAAAAATTTATGCACCCTAATGAAAAAAAATATGCAAAAGCTTAAGTTTGGGGGTGCCTATGTGAATGTGTTTCATGCTCTCAAAAAGAGAAGAGGGGAATGATAGGTAAGAACTGAAAAGAATACCAAAAATAAGGACAAAAGATTTGAATGGAAAAACGTTTATGGTACGTAAATTGAGTCTAAATTCTGAATTTTACCTACCTCTGCCTAAGCCTACATTACAATCCTGAAAAGTCTTAAAGATCTCTAGTATGTATGTCTATGATTAGTGGAGAATAACAAGTAAACAGTCTCATATAACTTTGAGAAAAAATGAAATGAAATTGACATGCACAGGTTGGGTGTTCATGCTTTCATTAATTGTGATTGAAATGAATTCGCGAAATATCTGGCTTGAAATTCTAGATTTCTATATTCATGCTATATATGTTCCAGCATATTATCTCAACTGACATTCATGTTTTTGTAAGTAACCTTGTGCAGCTACTTGATCAGAGTCTTTGAGTCCTTTTTCTTTTTGTTTCTTTGATTTTGTTTTGATCTTTGCTCGAGGGCGAGCAAAGGTTAAGTTTGGGGTATTTGTTAGGCATATTTTGTACACTTTTTGAGTCATTTTTAGTTAGAATTTTCCCCATTTTTGTTTAAATAAGTGTCGTGTTAGGGTCATTTTTCGTTCTTTTGGGTCACAGCGGTTCCAAATGACAAAATGACAAAAAAAAAACTAAAAGTGAGCAAAAAAAAGGCTCCCGAAGCAAAAAGGACTAAAGTTAGAAGATCCGTACGAAAGCATGCAGGGCCACGGCGCTGAGTAGCAGGACCGCGACGCCATAAATCCTGAGAAGCCACAGAACATTCGGCGCCACAACGCCATAATGCAGGCCCGCGGCGTCGACGCGGGAAAAATCCGATTCGAGGTGAATTTGGCCAGGGGAAGAAGGGTCCAGGGCACACGATTTTTGCAGCATATTTAAACACTTGGTACAGATTTTAGGGAGAGCGGGGATACTCTATCTCTCACAACGCTTGGAGGCTATAATTGGAGACCTAGTTCTAAGTATTTTCTTTTTCTTTTCTTTATTTCAATTCAGTTCATGTTAGATTTTGTATTAGTTCTTAGCATGTCTATGGCTAGGAACTAAACACTTAATTAGAGCTTTCCTTTGAATCGCTTGAAACTCTTTTTAATGAGTTAATGCATTAGTTTGGTTTTCTCTTCACTTGATTAAGATTTATTCAATATGTGTGAATGTTTGATAGTTAACTGATCACTAATTATCATATTTTATATGATTTCGAATCAAGAACCGAGAGGAGAGATTTGTTTATGATGTAATTGAATAGACATAGGTTAAAATCGCGGACGAAAGTACCCCAATACTTGTGTAGCATTGTAGGTTATTGTTCTTAATCCTCCTATGTGGTAAAACCTATCATAGAAATATAGAAGGTTTCTGCACTGGGGTTAAGCGATTATATATCCTAACCATAATATAAGACAGTCTAGTTAACCTGCTATCTTAACGTAGAAGAAGTCAATCCTGTTGCATTAAGGATTGAAAAGAGTGGATAGTTGAGGATATTGGAAGCCTTATTTCCATCATAACTAATTACACCAAAGCAATTTAGTTTAATTCTTGCAATTACTCTAGTAGTGTTAGATAAAAAAAACAAATCAATTATCGTTAGCCAAATAGACAACATAAAATAGATGTTCGGTAATTAAAAACCAAATTTTGTGGACGATATTCGGTCTTACAAGACTATATTACTTGTAACGATACGTACACTTGCGTAAGCAATTGAAAATCGGCTAACATATATGAATATTATATTTGTCTACTTAAACTAAATACATATATTAAATCACGTGTATCGTAATTTATGTGTGTGTGCATTTTTAGAATTAATTAGGACTAGGAAGCATATTTTAATTAATTGAGAGAATTGGATTAATTACATATTAGTCCATAATTAGATTAATTAATTCCCCATTTTCATTTTCCCTCTTTTATTTTCCTCTCCCGTCCAGCCCAACATTTCCCCATTGTCCAGCCCAATTCCCGTGACCCGGCCCAAAAACCCTTTCTCCTTATCCCCATCGACCAACAGCCATTCCAAAGAAAATAAGAAAATCAGAAAATCAACGACCTACCCCGTGTCCATCATCTCCTCCAACGTCTCTCATGCTCATACCTCTGCTCCTAACCACCCCTGACACTACCACACCCCTACATCACATCGCACATTTCATCATACCATGTTCTCCCGAAAATCCGCTTCCAAATCTTGCCCTTCAATTCAAATTTCGAATTCATATTTTTGAAGGGGTGAACGTTATGGGAAACCTATCTATAAAAGGACCCCATTATTCTTCATAAAGGGGGTCCGATTTCAAGTATTGATTTTGAATATCTTCCTTTTGTTCTTCGTTTGAAAGTTCTAGTATTTTGGATCGAATTTTTGGGCTTTGGTTGAAGATTGAGCACAGACTCATATCTTTAGAAGCTTAAACTCAGAAAACATACTCTCCTTACTATAAAGACTCAAACACCCTTTTTTTATTTCAAGTATTGCTTCAACAAGAATTCGAAAACATTAAGTATTGCTTCGCTTCAGTTGCACATACACCCATACTCTCCGAGCGGATTCGACTAGTCGAGACGACACTTCGATTCGTCACCCGGAGAAGGTAACCTACTTTATCTTTCGAATTTCGACTCCTATACAAATTTGTGTGTTGTTCTGTTATATATTTCTCGATGATATTTGTTAGCATTATTACATTAATGTTCAATATGCTTCAGTTTACCCAAACAGTTCTGTGTATTTAATAATTTCATGACGAACATGATATTTGGTTTGGATGTCTAAATGCTTTATGTCTTGAAAATGAACACAGATATTGATTTGTTACTTTGTTGTAGCTAAATGAAGTGTATGGACTGTCCCACATGATATGTGGATAATAACTATGTTTTGACCATCATGATCACTAATTTGAGTTAGTCTTATGAGGTTATATTTTTCAAAACTCATGCCTAGATATAACCAGTTAAAGAATGGACTTTTACGTGTGTGTGTCTTCTGGCAAGTTGTGGTTTTAAAACCATATTAAGCTATGCCCAGCTCTGCATATCTAAGTATGAGACAGTATTAATTCTGAATTGAGTATAATGTAGTGAAAAATGATCATTATAATTTGTTACATGTATGCTTGAGATATCTTCTGTAGTAGATGGTTTAGTTTATTTCTATACATTTTTTTAAAAATGTTTCACTGACTACATGTGATCTTATGATAAGTGTCAAGATGTCTTTCCCCTATGGACTTGAACCATGTTAAATGATTTGCCTGCAAGGTTGCCTGACTGTGGGATTATTAAGAACCTTAATATGATGTGAAACTGTGTCATGGAGGCCATATTAGATGTCCTGTCTGCATATACCTGCATATCCATATTGAAACTGTTAGTTTTAAGCCTAAGTCACTTAGCCTAATATCTGTTTGAGATGGAGTCTTAAATCTGAATTACTATGATAAATATATGGGTTTATGCTTCTCTAAAAATAGAGGTCGATTTGAATCATGTCTGTTTCACTTAGCAGCTACTTGAAATGGTTGGTCTTTCATGTCATGTGAAGTTGTATATCTAAATGTGTATTAAATAGGAGACTTAAATGCTTCGCTTGTGAGTATGCATATTAATAGGCTCCCGATGAATTGGTGTTTGGTTTGCCTTATATTTTATGTTTAAAATGTTTGGGCCGATATTTACGTTTTAGGCCTGCCTCGTTTCTTTTGTTGTTGTGCATTCTGTTTAATACACAAGGGTCAGTGCCCTGGGCTGATCATGTCCCTTTCGATTGAAATGATCAAATGTGGGCCTGCCCCTCTGCTTTATCCATGAATATATACTGTTGTGAAGCCTAATTTGTCTATAAAAAATGTGTTCAAGTATTACTGTGGGCCTGCTTATTTTGAGAATAATAAAAAATGAATTAATTGGTGTGTTTAAATTTCACCAAATGCTTGTTTACCAATGATAAATATTCTACTAATCTTGTACTTTTTTTTTGCTTACATGAAACGCATTGGGAGTGATGACGAGTCTTATTATGAGACTCGTCGCGCTTCTCGTTAAACGAAGACCAACATCTATGTTCCTTGCATCTTCTGGCCTCGGGACCTCGAAACAAATAGGGCGGGATAATATATTCGCCTGCCCTAGTCATTTTATCTCCTTTCTTTAATTCCGTCACTTTATTTTTATTTATATCTTTATGTGATTACTGAAATATTTGGAATAGTTAGACTTAGAACTAATAAATCGGGAGGGTAGTTTGAAACCTGAAAGTCACCTTTAATTTATTTATTTATAGACTTGTCATGCTTGTTTAAAACTTTCAAAACTTTTTAATCACTCTTTACTTATTTTTCCCTAAGAAAATAAGGTTCCTTTGATAAAGCTTATAAATAAAAAAAGGATTTTGTTCTCATAATTCACTTAACATATTATGTGTACAATTCTTTTTCATAATGAACTTTTGTTTTCTTAAAAAACAAAACACACATATCTTATGAGCTATCTATATGAATCCTTACTTTCATAAAAGACTAAACTTTACATATAATACATATTTTTTAATAAACCATTTTTATATGTTTATAAAAAAAAAATCTCAAGTATTATTTGCAACATCTTTTAAACCTTATTTTTTCTAACATGCATTTTTTAATACAATGATTAGTTTAAGTTTGACCGGATAATCACAAGTTAGTGGATCTTAAAGGATGTCTAATCCCTTCCCTTTAGGATAATAAAGAACCATTACCTAGAATCTCATTAAGTTTTGTAGACCTTTTAAATAGAGATCATTTGTAACATTTTTATGCTATGTAAAAGTGTCCTAATTCACTTAGAACAATTAGGTGGCGACTACTTAAATAAATTTAGGAATCAACCATATGTCCTACACCATTTTCGACTCCGATTAAAATGGGGTATTATAACTACCCCACTGGCTCGGGGCTGCCTCTGCTGGCCGGACCTGGGCTGCTGGCCACCACCGTTGCCGCATGTCCCGCCTCTACCGGAATTCTAGTGGCCACCACCCTTGCCACCACTGCGACCAACACCATGATTTTTACCACCATTTCCACTACTTCGTCCTTTTTGTCTCCAGTTTGGTGGCAAAGTGTCAAAATTGGAAGAAACATCATACGACGGAGCGGCAACCATGGCATAATTCGATATGGTGACAGTCTTTTCGGAGAAACCTGCCTCTTCAAGGATAAGTATAGAGCGGGCTTGGTAAAACGACGATAGAGGATTGCTTTGGAGGATGAGTGTACCCACTCCACTATACGCTTCGGTAAGGCCGATAACCAATTGTATAATCAAACGATTGTTAGTAACCGGTGCCCCAAAGTTCTTGAGTTGATCCGATTAGACTTTGAGGCATTGTCAATAAGTGGGTGCATTGGGAAACTCCGACATGTCGGTGGTGGAGAATTCTTGCTCAAGGGTGACGGCTTAGGAATTTTAGTTATCTTGGAATATATCCCATAAGCGATCCCCAGCCTCCATCACCGTGGAGTCTGGTTCAATAATTGTATGCAATAAATCGCTTGAATAAGTTGCATAAATCCACTGAAGAAATATCGCATCAAGGGTGAGCCACAATTCTTTTTCATCATCGGTGGCCGATACATTTTCCTTGCCTTTTGACGATGGAATTATGTGATGAATAACCCAGTGGGAGCAACAATGGATTTTAAAGAGCTCTGCACACGTCATATAATGAACAGTTTCCATCTCAAGAGTGATGAAAATATGAGTTTTGATATTGAAAACAGTAAGAGCTGGATGAAAGGTGAATTTAGAGTCAACATTGTCGCTGAAAAAGAAAAAAAAAATTTGGTGGTGTCCAAAGTCTTCGCCCGGCGAGATGAGAGGAGGGGAGGGGGGCTGACGGGTGATGTGAATATTTTAGGCTGGGATTTTCCCCTAAACTCTTGATACCATGTAAAAAAAATCATTGATTACATTCCAAAAGTGTGGTAATTCTATCTAAAATACAATAATCATCTAAGGGTAGAATCTTCATCTAAAGCTAGGATTAGGCTAGGATTAAGTCATTAATTGACAAAAATATATACCTACTATATATATAATATATTATAATCAATTACAATTATGACTAAATAATTATAATATTATTCTATCAGATACAACTATCACTTGTTGAGTTAGCGAATTCACTCACGTTCTATTTTACACAAGTTATTCCTAAGGGCTTAGTAGCGATTAATAGGTACAGAAACACTAGTAGTTCAGTGAGCCCCCATCCTCATTCTATGGAGCATGTAATCAGTGGCGGATCTTAGTAAGGGCGGGGGTTGTGCCCCCGCTCAAAAAAACTTAATTTTTTTTATATATTGAAAAATGCGATATTATTTTGTGAACAACATGATATTGATTTTTCTTATTGTAATGATGTTTATATAGAGCGCCAATGACGTGCTCGTCATCAGAAGGATCACACCATAATGGGTCAACATTTTAGAGTGAATCTCTTTTGTGTTACTATTGATCAACAATTGCAGGAATTGAATCACGAATTTAATGTTCAAACGATGGAGCTTTTGAGCCTAAACAATAGTTTGATTCCTAAAGATATTTACGAAGCATTTAATATGGATGATATATGTGCTCTTGTAGAAAAAAATTATCCAGTGCATTTTTGTGAGCAAGAGGAAATAAATTTGAGATTTCAACTTCAACATTTATTGTTGAGGCTGTTAGTCATCCAAAATTGAATAACTTGTCAATTATGTCTGAATTGTGTGAAGCTTTGAAAAAACAGGAAAGACGAATACATATTACTTGATTGACCGGATAATCCACTTTATTTTAACTCTTTCAGTTTCTACGACTACTACAGAAAGATCATTTCCAGCAATGAAGATAATCAAGACAAGGTTGGGTAATAAGATGGAGGATGAATTTCTTGCTGACAATATGATGATTTATATTGAAAAAGAGATAGCTGAAAGGTTTAGCTCTGATTCAACTATTAATGATTTTAAATCTTTAAAAGAACGAAGGGCAACACTTTAATTCTAGGTACGTCTTTCCTTTTATATATTATATTTTTGTTGAGTTGATGTTATTTTGAATTTTTGATAAAATTATATTTTATTTTTATAAATTTCAATTATAATATTTTTGTTAGTAGTTACCGTCCCTTAATATTTTGGGCAAGATCCGCCATTTCATGTAATATTTCTTTTAAGTTGTATAAGACATTTATATGATGTTCAAGATTATTCTAGTAGTGCTCCGTGAACTTCCTGGCTCAATCTTGGTTAATATATGTTTTTTTATGTTATGTTCTAAGACCCAATGGATATTTTTATTGAAATAATTATATATAATAATATCGAATTAGTTGATTTACATTTTAGAAATTACTATTATAAATTATGGATTCGCATGAAGGCACCTTTCAAATATTGATCATAAGTCTCAGCTTTGAATTGTGAATTTATATTATTTACCAAAAAGACATATAATGATTGCAAAAAGAGGCCCATTGCCTTGTGGTCATTGACCTTAACCAACTCCAATTTCAAAAGAGAAATTTGAAAAGCTATGATGTGGTTATGGTTCACTAGTCATAAATCACCAAATTCATCCAAAAGACAAATCAAGATAAACAAAATGGGACCCGAGAATGGCCAGAAATCAAATACAGAAGAAGAGATACATGCGGCGCCAGTTAGCCTGATCCTCGCATAAACCTTCTTGGTTGGCTGTCAGTACTGGCCACAAGCATTAAGAAAGTGATCGCCTTCCTTCGTAAAAAAAAAAAGATAAACAAAATGGGATAGCACAAATACAAAAATGTCCTTAGAAAACACAAAGAATGTGGGACTAAGCAAAGTATGTTGTCTTCTATTTGTGCAATGGAAATTTGATAACAAAATTGTCCCCTTCCGTAATTGTTCTCAAAACGGAATATTGACTAGATTTGGACTATCAAATTGAATTGAGAAAAATAAAAGAAACTGTGGACGGTTAGAATTTGAGTCTCAAATTCTATCTAATCAGAAAACAGTAAATAAACGAAGAATAAATAACACACACAGATTTATAGTAGTTCACCATCAATGCGAGAGCTACATCCATTTTACCGCTACAGATTTCACTATAATCAAAATATGGAGTTTGTGTATACAATTCTCTCTTTTATCTCTACTCACCAAAAGAAAACGACGTCATAGTCTATATATAGCGAAAACTAGAGCGAAATAATACAAATCAAAATTCCTAAAATAACATCTACTAAATAACCTTACATTATAAAAATCAAATCGATCAGCGTTTCACATTCTACGTAGAGTCTTCATAATATCGGCGAATTTTTAAATTAGATTCATTAACTAAACATGAACCTACAAATGTTAGGGTCCTTTTTTCAGCTCACATAGTCCTGTCACTGTCCCGTGATTTCATTTTTGGATATTTGATGTAAATTCCCCACACACCAAATATCTTTCTTTTTCTCAACAAATATTAAGGTCACTTTCCAACTAAGTAGTAGCAACATTATAATATTTGGGGAAATTCTTTATCTTTTTCTTTTTCTTTCTTTTTGTGGGGCTACAGTTCAAGAGAGTGTAATTGCTAAAAGACGTCTTTGTACTTAAAAAAGGCAATTAGACCACTTAAAACTATTTAATTCTTAGTAGTTCTTACTTCTTACTACTAAACTTAAATTGACTACTATACACGTGCAACCTTATTTTATTTCCATTTTTTATTTGTTAAAGCTAGGACTGGCCAGCTGGCGGCTCAAATCCGGTCTGACCCGACCGACTCGTCACGACCGTGTTAAAAAAAAGCGGGGCAAGGCGAGTATGGTCCCGCCGATCTGGCCCAGACCCGATCCCGATCCGTCATTTGCCAAAATAGTCGTTGTAACTACCATTTTACATTTCGTCGTTAGACAATGCCATTTTGGCTTCCCACTCCCAACCCCTACCCTTTTTATATTTATTTTTAACCCCTAAGTTATTATATTTACACTTTAACCCAATTTTCCAACTATAAATACCTCATTTTCTTCTTATTTCTCACAAATCTTCCTACATTTTCTCTAATTTCTATATACAACATTGTCTACTACATATTCACTCTATTTATTAATTTGAGAATTGGGAGTGAAGTTGGCAACTAACTATGGATTAATCTATCGAGCAAAGTTTCAATTTTCAACATCTCTCGACACACATCGACTTACGCGTCTGCTTGGTACATTCGTTCTCATTAAATTATTATTTTGTTTTTATTTCATTTAGCACATTTAATTTCATTATCTTTAAGTATTTAACTATTTAATTATTTATTATCATAATTAAAATGAAAAGAACAAAAGTCTTTTAAAAGTGGTACTTCTTCTAGTAGGATGGGTATGGCAAGAAGTACTTCTTCTAGTATTCCTAGACAAGATGATTTTATAGATCCCGAATGCTTCTGAAATACCATATGATCTTGACACAAATGTTTATCCTCAAAATGAAGAAGATTTTAATTTAGATGACACTCTAGATGATGATACACCCACTAATGAAATGCCTCCTATCCCCCTAGTATGAAACGAAGTCCGGCAAAACGACCATTAAAATCAGTTGTATGAAAATATTTTGACAGGGACGTACCGAATCAAGTAGCTATATGTAAAACTTGTAAAAATGTTTATTCTTTTAAAACTGGACAAGGTCACGTGGGACTGGGGTTTAGGAAGACACTTATTGCAAAAACACAAAGTCTTGCATGCCCAATACATTATTGAAAAAGATGGTGAGCAGACGTCCTCTCAATCGGGACAAGGTTCACATACTGTTCTGGACAAAGTACAGGGTCAAATTAACCCTATGACTGGGGGAGTTGTAGGCCTTAAATACGATAAACATTAAGATAGGGAAGCACTAGCAAAATTAGTTGTTGTGGAGGGTTTGACTTTTTCATTTCCTGAATCACCTGGTTTTATTCATTATATTAGAGATATGTATAATCCTGCTTATAAAGGTTTTCCTAGATCAACGGTTAAGAGAGACGTGTTTAAATTTGCACACGAATATCAACAATATTTTCGTTATTCATTATATCATTTAAATTGCAAAGTCGCTCTAACTTCTGATATAGGTCGTAGTACTAACGATCATGATTATTTAACGGTAATCTGTCATTGGATAGATTATAAATGGTCTATGCAAAAACGTATTTTAGCATATAGATATATAGATAAGAGTACATCGGTGAGTTTATTTCAGAAAATATTTATTCATTCTGCGATTATTACGGAATAATTGATAAAGTTATGAGTATTACATTAGATAATGCATCTTCTAACAATTCTGCTATTTATATGTTAAAAGAAGTTTTAACTCCATCTTTTCCAAAACATTTTCATATCAAATGTGCGTGCCATATTTATAACTTAGTTGTAAAGGATGATCTTTCACTTTTTCAAGATATTCTTGAAAAAATACAATTTGCTATACACTTTATTTTTTAAAATAATAGAATTCAACAGAGAAAAGAATATAAAAAAACTTGTCACGATTGTGGACTATCTTACAGAAAAATTTCCGAAGAAGTACCTACTAGGTGAAATTCTTTATATGACCAACTAGTTGTTGCTTATGACTATAGAAAACCTATCACTTTATTTTTTAACGCTCATAATCAAAATCCAAATGATATGATTGTGGATAATGATTGGGACAAAATTAATGTGCAGTCTTGGAATATTGGAAAAAAAAAAGAAACAAAAGAAAAAGAAAACGTTAGCTAAATTAATAAAAAAAAAAGAAAAAAAAAGAAAAAGAAAACGTTAGCTAAACTAATTAAATAACTGAACCAAAAGCAAAGAAAAGTTTGCTGAACCAAAAGCAACACTCACCCCATTTTCCTCTCACGTCCCACACTCCAAGCACACACAATGCACTTTTACCCCATGATCTACACAGTTCAAAAACTATATATATATATATATATATATATATATATATATATATATATATATTTCCAATACACAATATATTTTTCCCCTTGATCTGCACAATCGATAATATATAGAAAGAAACCAGACCTAAATATACTGAAAACAAAAATTATCTTAAGCAATTGAGGAGTTCCAAAAAGGCGTAGTCAAAGGTTGAGATTTCTATTCACAATTACGAAGAAACAAAGGTGAGTTTGTCTCACTCAAATTTCTTAGTGAAATCCTGTATTTTAAGTTTTGTACATGTTAGAATATAATGTTGGTGTTAAAAGAAAAATTATGAACTTAGATTTCTTAAACAACTAGTTCGGGACATGAACGTTACAAACTGTTTTTCGGAGTTATACTTGTTTTAATTAGACGAAATTTGGTATGGTTGTAAATCACTTTGTTACGAACAGATTGAACTAAAGAAGAGGTAAAACGGACTTACGGTTTAAGAGTTATCATAGTTTAAACTTTCTGCCACAGATTTGGACGAAATCTGAGGGCAAGTAGAATTATGAACTGTTTTTCCCGAGTTTCACTTGTTGGAATTATACGAAATTTGGTATGGTTGTAAATCACTTTGTTACGAACATATTGAACTAAATAAGAGGTAGAATGGACTTACGGTTTAGAAGTTATCGTATTTTACAATTTCTGCGCCGGATCGGTTGAAAGTCCGTAAAGAAGTGGGTAAAATGGTAAAACTGTAGCAATTGGTACAGAATATGAAATGTTGATTCAAAGTAAAGTCCTAGATTTGTCTTTTCTCGTCAGTTTGAGAATTTACGGGGCTTGATCCGACTTACTTATAAGAAGTTATGACTGTTTTAAGATCGTGTATCGTTCTGATAATAAATTCGGCGAAACAGATCTTAATGTATTTGTTAAAACTGAAAAACTGGATGTTTAGGTGGGAATTTAAAATTTTGTGCTGAATAAAAGTTCTAGGTTATTCTGTTCTCGACAGTTTGAGACTTTACGTACATAAATCCGACTTACGGTTTGAGAGTTGTAACTCATACAAGTGGAAGGGCGGAATATTGAAAGAAGGAAATATTAATTGAGCCTTTTGAACATATAACACATACAAAAACAAATATGTAAATGCATTTGTAAATGCATCGGATCGGGTTGCACGCCGCAACAAATATGTAAATGCATCGGATCGGGTTGCACGCCGCAACAAATATGTAAATGCATCGGATCGGGTTGCACGCCGCAACAAATATGTAAATGCATTTGTAAATGCATCGGATCGGATTGCACGCCGCAACAGATATGTAAATGCATTGGTAAATGCATCGGATCGGGTTGCACGCCGCAACAAATATGTAAATGCATTGGTAAATGCATCGGATCGGGTTGCACGCCGCAACAAATATGTAAATGCATTTGTAAATGCATCGGATCGGGTTGCACGCCGCAACAAATATGTAAATACAAAGGAATACCTTAATATGTAACATAAGATAAAACATGTATGTGGGTTAAGCTGAGTACGTCCTGAAACGAATTGAAAGAGAATATTATTGTGTGAATACTTGATTATGATACATTGAAAATGTTGAAGTTTGTTTCATAACATGGGTATTGTGTCCTAATATGTTTGTACTTAAAATATTGTGAGATTACTTTGAATTATATGATGAGGTTCTCACTCAGCCCCGGATGGTAGGGCTGACTCTTTTATTTAACATATTTCAGGAAAGCGTGATAGAGGAAAAGCTCCGCAACAGGGCTAGTGATCGTCCCGCAACCTCCTTGACCCACCAATCCATTATTTCGGATTTGATGAAAGTTATTCTCATAAAGTATGTTTAAAGAACTAGGTTCCATTATCTCGGGGAATACCCCACACAAGATTGTTCTTTGTAAGCTTTGAATTGCTTATTATTATATATATATTATTTCCGCACTTAAATACATGTTTAATCTAGGAAGAAAAAAAGTTAACGGTTCGCCTGGAAAATAAATAATTGTCCAGGTGACATCACGCATTAAGGAAAGACTTAAGAAAAGTCGGGGCGTGACAAGTTGGTATCAGAGCTAAACCAGGTTAAGAGATTCTAGGAAATTTCTTTGAATTGGGTGTTTGAACTGTTACTTATTGCGACGGTGTGCGCGCCACCTTAGTAATAAGTGAACGGAATAACATCTGAAACAGTTTCACTTTCTTCATACTCTTCTCGTGCCTATTTTGAGTCTTTTCAAAGACTTGGTTCTCGTACTACCTCCTTCAAAGGATTGTTGAAGGGGATGTGCAATGATAAACTATGGATGACGCAGGGGTGAGGTGGAGAAATTTTAGAAGAAATCATCCCCGAAGTCACCACTGATGACGTGGGGGAAGTTCAGAGCCGCATTCATTGAAAATTACATGCCTAACACCCGAAAAGATACGCTCAGGCGTGAGTTTAAACTGTAGAAACAAGGAGACCACAATGTGAAATAATACAATACCTAATTCATGTGATTGTCAGCATACAACACACATATTATTCCTACAGAAAGGGAGAAGGTCAAAAGATTTGTTGAGGGTTTAAACCCGAACCTGGCAGAGAAGGTAGTGGCGTTAGCCAATGATCGAACTTACCTTCAGATTGTCGATATGGCTATGAGGGTAGAAGATTTTGCCAAGGCAAAGAGAGAGCATTCACAGAAAAGACTTCGGACGTGGATCATTTAATCAGAGTCAAAATTTGAAGTCGGAGTTTAGTAAGGGATCTTCAAGACCGAATCAGTCTGTGGGCCAGTTTCATTTCAAACCTAAGGGAAATAGTTGGTTTAATAACCAAGGTAGCAACGACAAGGCCATCAATCCTAACACAAGAGGTGACAAACCAGTTTGTAAGATTTGTCAGAAGAAACATGTTGGAGAATGTTGGCTCGCAGCAAAAACGTGTTTTAACTGTGGAGGATCAGGACACTTTGCCAGGGATTGCAAAAAGGGAACCCAAACCCAGCCTATTCAGGGAAGGTCAGAAGCAACCACACCGCTACAAAGGAAATCGTGAAACCAAGATAGACAGTGGTTAGGAGGTCAATACCTAAAAATCCTAGTCGGCTCTATGCTTTGCCCCAGAGGAATGAGGCGGAGGCATCTAATGCGGTGGTTACAGGTATTTTGCTGGTCTCGAGTATTCCTGCATTTGTATTATACGATCCCGACTCTACATTTTCATATGTGTCTATGGGTTTTGCTAAGAATTTACACATGGAACCTTCATATTTAAGTGAATCTTTTGAGGTTATGACACCAGTAGGGGCCTCGGTTTGGGCCACTCAAGTAATTAAAAATTTCCCTTTAGAAGTGAATGGTAGAGGAACAATAGTAAACCTAGTACTACTTGATATGGTAGACTTTGACATCATTTTGGGTATGGATTGGTTGTCAGCATGTTATGTCGTGTTAGATTGCCGACGAAAAATAGTGAAATTATCTTTTCCCGGGGAACCAGAAGTTGTTATAAAGGGTAGGATTGGAATATCCTCATGTCAACTTATTTCCTACCTTAGGGCTCAAAAATTATTAAGAAGTCACAAAGTGGAGTACGCATATATGGTTAATATAGTAGATACCAAAAAAAAAATCCCCAACGGTGCATGATGTCCCTATTGTTTGAAAAATTTCGAAGGTTTTTCCTGAAGATCTCCCAGGCCTTCCTCCTGATAGAGAAGTGGAGTTCGCTATAGAGTTAATTCCGGGTACAAGACCTATTTCTATTCTTCCATATCGAATGGCCCCAGCTGAATTGAGAGAGTTAAAAGAACAGTTGAAGGATCTTCTGGATAAAGGATTTATAAGGCCTAGTGTTTCCCCCTGGGGCGCACCAGTCCTTTTTGTGAAGAAGAAAGATGGATCGCTGCGAATGTGCATCGATTATCGACAACTCAATAAGGTAACGATCAAGAATCGATACCCATTACCAAGAATCGATGATCTTTTTGACCAACTTCAGGGAGCCAGTTATTTTTCCAAGATTGATCTTCGTTTGGGATATCATCAGATGAAAATAAATCCGAATGATATATCAAAAACAGTCTTTAGGACCCGATATGGCCATTATGAGTTCTTGGTCATGTCTTTCGGATTAACCAATGCCCCAGCAGCTTTTATGGATCTCATGAACAGAATCTTCAAACCATTCTTAGATTTGTTCGTGATTGTATTCATAGATGATATCCTAATTTATAGCAAGAGTGTGGAAGAACATGAATAGCATTTAAGAGTAGTGCTTCAAGTCTTGAAACGGGAGAAATTGTATGCTAAATTCTCAAAGTGTGAATTTTGGTTGGAAAAGGTAGCCTTTTTGGGCCATGTGGTGTCAATGGATGGAATTATGGTACACCCTCAAAAGATAGAAGCAGTAAAGAACTGGCCAAAACCTGCCACTCCAACAGAAGTTAGGAGTTTCTTGGGTTTGACTGGGTATTATAGAAATTTGTGAAGGGTTTCTCTAGTCTTGCTGCTCCCTTGACCTGATTGACTCAGAAAGCTGTTAAGTGCCAGTGGTCAGAAGCATGTGAAGCAAGTTTTCTGAAACTGAAGGAATTGTTGACTACCGCACTAGTTCTAACCCTACCATTGAGACAAGAGGGATTCACAGTCTATTGTGATGCATCTAGGGTGGGGTTAGGATGCGTCTTGATGCAATTTGGAAAAGTTATTGCGTATGCGTCTAGACAATTGAAGGTACATGAGAAGAATTATCCAACTCATGACTTGAAATTGGTCGCGGTGGTGTTTGCCTTATGAATATGGAGACACTATTTGTATGGGGTGCATGTAGATATATTTACAGATCATAAGAGTTTACAATACATAACCACACAAAAGGATTTAAATCTCCGACAAAGAAGATGGTTAGAGTTGCTTAAGGATTATGACCTTAGCATTCTTTACCCTCCTGGAAAGGCTAACGTGGTGGCGGACGCACTCAGTAGGAGATCAATGGGCAGCTTGGCCCATTTGGCAATACTAAAGAGAGGCATTGTTCGTGAGGTACAAAAGTTGGGGAATCTCGGGGTTAGTTTAACTGAGGTCGGTGAAGGTAGGGTGGTGGTACATGATACCTCGCAGTCAGCCTTAGCTTCAGAAATAAAGGAAAGTCAGTTTGAGGACATGGAATTTGTTGGATGCCTAGAGAGGATTCAACAAGGAAAACCTTCACAGTTTACATTAGGAGAAAATGATGGTACCCTTCGGTATAAGGGCAGGTTGTGTGTTCCTAAGATAAAAGATCTAAGAAGAAAGATCTTAAATGAAGTTCACAACAACAGGTATTCCATTCATCCAGGATCAACGAAAATGTATCATGATCCAAGGAAAATTATTGTTGGGAAGAAATGAAGAGAGATGTTGCAGAGTTTGTCGAAAGATGCCTTATGTGTCAACAAGTGAAAGCCGAACATCAAAAACCCGGCGGACTACTTCAGGACATTGGCGTCCCCATGTGGAAATGGGAGGCCATTCATATGGATTTTGTAACTGGTCTACCAAAAACAAATGAAGGTTATGATTCTATATGAGTGATTGTTGATCGACTTACAAAGTCAGCCCATTTCCTACCGGTCAAGACTACATATCGGGAACCACGATATGCGCAAATTTATTTGAAAGAAATAGTGAGGTTACATGGGATTCCATTACAAATTATTTCGGATAGGGGTTCCCAGTTCACCTCACACTTTTGGCAAAGTTTCCAGCAAGGCCTCGGGACAAAGGTCAAGTTGAGTACGGCTTTCCATCCACAAACTGACGGACAAGCTGAACGAACAATTCAAACATTGGAGGATATATTGCGATCGTGTGTGCCGGACTTCCAAGGCAATTGGTTGGACCATCTATGTCTAATTAAGTTCGCTTACAACAACAGCTTTCATGCTAGTATACAGATGACCCCGTTCGAAGCATTGTATGGGCGAAAATGTAGATCTCCACTTGGATGGTTCGAAGTGGGCGAAACACTACTATTTGGACCCGAAGTCATTCAGGAAACAACTGATAAAGTACAGATAATTCGGGAGCGGATCAAGACAGCTCATAGCCGCCATAAGTCTTATGCGGATAATCGCAAAAGAGATCTTGAGTTTCAAGAAGGAGAGAAAGTATTTTTAAAAGTCTCTCCAATGAAGGGGTGATGCGATTTGGAAAGAAAGGGAAGTTGAGTCCAAGGTTTATTGGACCATATGAAATCTTACGAAGAGTGGGGAATGTGGCTTACGAACTAGCCCTTCCACAAGAATTAGAAGCAGTACATCCGGTATTTCATGTATCAATGTTACGAAAATATATGCGTGATCCAAGTCACGTCGTCCAACCCCAAGAGATAGACCTGAATGAAGAGCTTCAATATGAAGAAATGCAGGTAGAAATACTGGATAGACAGAATAAACGTCTTAGGAATAAAAATATTGTTTTCGTGAAAGTTTTATGGAAGAATCACTCCACAAAAGAAGCGACCTGGGAAGATGAGAATGCGATGAAAGTCAAATATCCATTCCTATTTGAGTAAGGTAATAAAAAGTATTAAGTTGTGTAATGTGTGTGCAGTTTGCATGTTTGTGTGCATATGTTACGACCTTATTCACATTCGAGGACGAATGTTGTTTAAGGAGAGGAGAATGTAAAGTCTTGGAAAATTAACATGTGTTTGCAGTTTGCATATCTATATTTTGTTACACCCTTATTCACATTCTAGGACGAATGTTGTTTAAGGAGGGGAGAATGTGAAGTCTTGGAAAATTGAAAAAAAAAAAAGAAATAAAAGAAAAAGAAAACGTTAGCTAAACTAATTAAATAACTGAACCAAAAGTAAAGAAAAGTTTGCTGAACCAAAAGCAACACTCACCCCATTTTCCTCCCACGTTCCACACTCCAAGCACACACAATACACTTTTACCCCATGATCTACACAGTTCACATCCTATATATATATATTTCCAATACACAGTATATTTCCCCCCTTGATCTGCACAATCGATAATATATAGAAAGAAACCAGACCAGAATATACTGAAAACACTAATTATCTTAAGCAATTGAGGAGTTTCAAAAAGGCGTAGTCAAAGGTTGAGATTTCTATTCACAGTTACGAAGAAACAAAGGTGAGTTTGTCTCACTCAAATTTCTTAGTGAAATCCTGTATTTTAAGTTTTGTACATGTTAGAATATAATGTTAGTGTTAAAAGAAAAATTATGAACTTAAATTTCTTAAACAACTAGTTCGGAACATGAACGTTACAAACTGTTTTTAGGAGTTATACTTGTTTTAATTAGACGAAATTTGTTATGGTTGTAAATCACTTTGTTACGAACAGATTGAACTAAAGAAGAGGTAAAACGGACTTACGGTTTAAGAGTTATCATAGTTTAAACTTTCTGCCACAGATTTGGACGAAATCTGAGGGCAAGTAGAATTATGAACTGTTTTCCCGAGTTTCACTTGTTGGAATTATACAAAATTTGGTATGGTTTTAAATCACTTTGTTATGAACATATTGAACTAAATAAGAGGTAGAATGGACTTACGGTTTAGAAGTTATCGTATTTTACAATTTCTGCGCCGGATCGGTTGAAAGTCCGTAAAGCAGTGGGTAAAATGGTAAAACTGTAGCAATTGGTACAGAATATGAAATGTTGATTCAAAGGAAAGTCCTAGATTTGTCTTTTCTCGTCCGTTTGAGAATTTACGGGGCTTGATCCGACTTACGGATAAGAAGTTATGACTGTTTTAAGATCGTGTATCGTTCTGATAATAAATTCGGCGAAACAGATCTTAATGTATTTGTTAAAACTGAAAAACTGAATGTTTAGGTGGGGAATTTAAAATTTTGTGCTGAATAAAAGTTCTAGGTTATTCTGTTCTCGACAGTTTGAGACTTTACGTACATAAATCCGACTTACGGTTTGAGAGTTGTAACTCATACAAGTGGAAGGGCGGAATATTGAAAGAAGGAAATATTAATTGAGCCTTTTGAACATATAACACATACAAAAACAAATATGTAAATGCATTTGTAAATGCATCGGATCGGGTTGCACGCCGCAACAAATATGTAAATGCATCGGATCGGGTTGCACGCCGCAACAAATATGTAAATGCATTTGTAAATGCATCGGATCGGATTGCACGCCGCAACAGATATGTAAATGCATTGGTAAATGCATCGGATCGGGTTGCACGCCGCAACAAATATGTAAATGCATTAGTAAATGCATCGGATCGGGTTGCACGCCGCAACAAATATGTAAATGCATTTGTAAATGCATCGGATCGGGTTGCACGCCGCAACAAATATGTAAATACAAAAGAATACCTTAATATGTAATATAAGATAAAACATGTATGTGGGTTAAGCTGAGTACGTCCTGAAACGAATTGAAAGAGAATATTATTGTGTGAATACTTGATTATGATACATTGAAAATGTTGAAGTTTATTTCATAACATGGGTATTGTGTCCTAATATGTTTGTACTTAAAATATTTTGAGATTACTTTGAATTATAGGGTGAGGTTCTCACTCAGCCCCGGATGGTAGGGCTGACTCTTTTATTTAACATATTTCAGGAAAGCGTGATAGAGGAAAAGCTCTGCAACAGGGCTAGCGATCGTCCCGCAGCCTCCTTGACCCACCAATCCATTATTTCGGATTTGGTGAAAGTTATTCTCATAAAGTATGTTTAAAGAACTAGGTTTCATTATCTCGGGGAATACCCCACACAAGATTGCTCTTTGTAAGTTTTGAATTGCTTATTATTATATATATATTATTTCCGCACTTAAATACATGTTTAATCTAGGAAGAAAAGAAGTTAACGGTTCGCCTGGAAAATAAATAATTGTCCAGGTGTCATCACGCCTTAAGGAAAGACTTAAGAAAAGTCGGGGCGTGACAATTAAAGAACTTATTGTATTTCTAGAGAATTTTCAACGAGCAACAAAAGAATTTTCTACTTTATATTATCCTACTATTTCAACTATGTTGTTTTATATAGCTATAATATTTTTACTTCTTAAAGAATATATTGAAAAACCTGCTTATAAGGCAGCTATTAAAAAAATATTTATGAAATTAAAGAAATATTTTATTCCTATTCCCCCTATTTATATTATTGGTGTTGTATTAAACCCGACTATTAAAGTAGAGGGTTGTAAAAGTCTTATTGAAAATATTTAAAACTGTATGGACGTACTACCACCTCCAACTCCCAAAAATTTAAATGTAGAGTCACCTATTGAACAAACGCTAGAAGAAGTGTTGAATATCGTAGAAGATGAATGCAAAAAAGTATATCGGCATTACCAGCAAGAAAGTGCTAGTAACCAACCGGCTTTCGTACCATCTTCTTCTTCAACACAGTCTAAAAAAAGACATGTTGTTTTTGCGGCTAATATTGATTCTATTGAAAGCCTCAGAAATAGAATGTGCGGTGGTAGCAGTGCTAACCAAATTAGCGAGTTCAATATTTTTGTTTTGCAGGGTAATTTACCTTACCAAGCAGTTATCAATGAAGACGGAAAGGAAGACTTGCTGAAATATTGGATGCAGAATGAGAAGACATTTCCGACACTTTCAATGATGGCCCGAGATATTTTGAACATTCAAGCGTCATCAATCGCTTTTTCTGCAGGCAGATTTCAAATAGGAGAGCACAGACACTCATTAGCCGGAGACAGCTTGGAGATGGCGGTACTATTCAGAGATTGGATACGAGCGGAGCGAAGGAGGTGCGGTCAACCAGAGATTAACGAAGAAGAAGACGAAAACTACAACGATATTTTATCTGAAGGCATGAGTAGCGACGTGGAACAATTTGACCAAGATATACCAATTCCAACCGAAGAACCACACGAAATTATAAAGAAACTAGAAAAAGTATTTTCAAATTGGTAATTTATTTCATTGCAATTTTTTAATTTTTCTATGTCTTTTGCAATTTTTTTCAACAACAGTACACTACAATGTTGTAATTCTGAATCTTGTATATTTCAATGAAATAATTAATAATAAAAGAGGCACAAAAACAGTCTTGGGATGTTTTTTTTACACTCTTCTTGTCTTTGTATAATTATTTAGTTTATACTTTATACTTTATAAATATATTATATATATGAGTATAATTATAATACTATAATATTATAATAGTATAATATGAGTCTATGACTATCACTATATGACTATATGTTAATGTTACTTTGTTAGTAATTTAGTATTTTTAATTTAGTGAAAAAATTAAAAAAAAAAAATCCGCCTGACCCGTCCCGACCTGTCACGACACGACCTCGGGCCCGCGACTGGTGCCTTACCCCGGGCACCCTAGTGATAAAACATCAGAGAAAATCAGCGGAAAATAAAACTCATGAAACATAAACAGTGATACTAAAAAAACAGGCTGACCAAAAAAGTCGCCTTACTGCATATATATATATATATAAGTAAACCTTGAACAGTTATCCTTTACAAACCCTGCCCACAACAGTACTACAGACCTCTAAGAATGTAATCATAACTATGACGGGACAGGGCCCCGCCATACCCCTGAATGTACAAGTACCTACAATGACAGGGGACTATACCAAAAGATAAGCCTCCGGAGAAACGGAGCTTCCCAATACGCAGAACCGTGATCCTATGAGTGAGGATCAACAACCGGTGTACTTACTGCGCAGATAACGCACGGGCGAGGTCGATAACAGTACCAAGTATGTGAAACTGAAAATACTGTAATGAAATCATAATAGTCTATATAAAACAGGAGACATGTATGATAACCAAACTACAGTACACAATATGCAAGTAGTCATGCCAAGTCAGGGACTCACGCCCTCAAAGTCATCACTCATGTCCGTGGAACTCCTTCCTCACTACCGAAAGCCGTGGGTGTAACATATAACCATGTGACGCGCCCGTGGCATCCTACCTCACTGTCGGCGTACACATATACAATATATATATATATATCTCCTGCCCGTGGAATTCTTCATCACTGTCGACAGTCGTGGGTGTAACATATAACCATGTGACGCGCCCATGACATCCTACCTCACTGTCGGCGTACACATATACAATACATATATATATATATCTCATGCCCGTGGCATCCCTCATCTCGGGTACATGACTTCATGGAGAGCTAATCCATGGGGTAATAATCGTATATAACATGCCCGTGGCATCCCTCATCTCGGGTACATGTCTTCATGGGGAGCTAGCCCATGGAGTAATAATCGTATATATAACATGCCCGTGGCATTCTTCATCTCGGGTACATGTCTTCATGGGGAGCTAGCCCATGGAGTAATAATCGTATATATAACATGCCCGTGGCATCCCTCATCTCGGGTACATGTCTTCATGGGGAGCTAGCCAATGGAGTAATAAAATAAATCCGGGAATCTAACCCGCCTCCTGGTCGCATGCCTCGGAATCCCACATCGCAAGCATGTCCAAGGATTAATCACAATGGAAGCATACCCGTGGAAGCCTATGTCACTGTCGGTACGTTCAAGTAAATTCACAATAAGACAGCCGACCCTCCAACTGAGAGACGCGGTAGCATAGAGATACAAAACTTGCACAACAAAGGCTATCACACTAGCATAGGCATTTTCAACATACTTTTAGACTCTCATTTTATGCCAAAAATCCGGGATTTCAACCCCAAGTACTACATACTTCAATTCTCTTAAAAATTTCCCTTTTCAAGTAAAAACCACACGATACTAATACCCGTAGTATCAAAATAGAGTAACTATCATTTTAAGTAAACCAAAACAATTTCCATCCCTTCTTTTTAAATAAACCAAGACAAAATCATGTCTTCCTTTAAAACCAAATCAAGACAATACCATGCCTTCCTTTTAAACAAAAATACTTCTTCTTTCAAAGGTCAAGTAACAATATACTTCTCAATAATAGTTTAAGCTTCATAACTTCAAATTCTCAAGTCTCTTCTCTTTTAGAAATCAAGTTTTTTACTTTGGAAATCAAGAAAATCAATACTTGTTTATAATGATCTTATTAAAGCAGCCATGATCTAGAAAATGTAATACAATTTTGTCTTATCTTAGCTTATATGCAGATGGAGAATTCTACTCATTTTAATTTAATTGATTGTCGATACATTTTCTTTTATTAACACTGCAATGGCTTGTTCGATACTTATTCTTATTTCCGAAATCAAGATAACTTTATTCTTTTAAAGACCAAGTACCCATTACTTAATGAGGTTCCACAACTTTTTAACACAATTCAAGTTTTTAACATTTCATATCAAGTCACTTAACTCTAGAATCAAGTCAAGGACACAAAAAGGAAATCCAACTCCTTTAACACACGTGCGTCTACCGCACTATATATTTCACAAATAATCATGCTCAAGAGAATAGGAAGAATCACATACCTCTTCGGCTTAATCCGCTAGCCAAGTCGAGTATGCCGCGCGTAGAATATCCACCTATAATAACCACGATCCATCTATCAACTTCTAGTTCTCTTCGTAGAATATTTCTAAGTAAAAGTGTCTCTTATTCTACAAAAAATTGGGTAGTACTTCCCATGTATCTACGTACCTCCACCTTTTTCAAGGTCTGGTATCAATAGCCAACACGCCACATTTAAGGCGCAGTAATACAACAACTCAAAGGGGATTACACGCCTAACTGGACGTGTAAAATTCTGCCCCATAATATACAATACAGTCCATTTCTTTTCAATCTTCTATCCACATATCATAAACTCAATTATAAACTACTACAATATGTAATCTCCAATTACAATAGAAGGACAAAGATCATTACCTCGATAAGCTCAAAATTATTCAAGATTTATAAGTCGATCCTTAGGAATTCTTAACTCCAATTCCTTACGTTCCAATCCACTCCAAGCAACCCTTAGAAGTTTCTAACCAACTTCTCTTCAAGATTTAACTCCAAAAAGTGAAGAACACTTAGGTTCCAACACCACCAACTTTCGGCCAAGGGGTATATATAGGCTAGGGGTGTGAAATCTTTTCTAACACTTGGTTCACAATCTTCCTAACACCTTAAGGAAGAACACTTAAAAGTTTAAGGGTTTTTGGACAATGATTCATGTGATTGCCGAGAGCAACAAAAGGGGAGGGAGTATTTTGTGTCTTGGAAATCTCTAAGTGTGGATGAATTCTTGCAAGCTTAAGGGGGGCATTTATAGGACAATCAAAAGCTAGGATCAAAGCAAGTGTGTGGTGAGATTGGGGGACAAGTGTGTGTGGGTCCCACCATCCACATGGCTAACAAAAACTTGAGACAAATGGCAAGACCATTTCGGCCAAGCATGGACAAGTGGCTAGCCACTTGTCCCACCCATTTCGGCCACATGCCACCTAAGGGGGTGACACGTGTCGCCCTCCAATTCGTCCAAAATATTTCATCTTCCGGAAACATCCATAATGGCCAAAATCTCGAAAACAATGTGGGCCCCACAAAACCGTAAATTTCTCCCGTGGGCCCCACGTGACCAATTCCGGAAATAAAATTCCATAATTCTAATATATTTCCAGAAGTCCGAATACCAAATCTGGAAATCCAATTCCCATTTACGAACCTTTTTCCTTCAAAAAATCCGGAAAATTTTCCGTCGGAAAATTAAATCTTTCTTCCTTTCCATTCTTAATGTCGTATTCTCGTACGTACGTCCTCACATACATACCCTGGAACTACGGGGTGTAACACGACCCGTCCCGACCCCCTGCCCACCGGGATCGGGACCGGGACGGGACACGGTATCGTCCCGCTAGTCCGGCCACTTTGCCGCCCAGGCCGCCCCTCCTCTCCACCCCGACCCGTCCGATCCCGCCGGTCCGATCTGGGCGGCTGGCCCGGCGGCCAGCCCTAGTTAAAGCACATGAGTTTTTCTCATTAATACAAATATATATAGGTGTACAATATTGAATCTCTTCTAACAACGATTTCAATCCTATCATAATTATATAATACAAAATATGATAAATTTGTACCCTAATAACTTTATACACACGTGTGCTAATACTTACTTTAGTGTTTAGAAAATTTAGGAGTTAGCTCTTTTTCAGCAACCCACTTAATACACAAACATAATACGGAATTATACAAGAATTGTGCATTAAGGATATAACATGTATAAAAAGAGAAAGTTTGTTTCAAGGAGCGGATAAACTATAAAGGTGTCAGAGCAAAAATAAAAAATAATACTTGAATAAAGGTGTCA
Source organism: Przewalskia tangutica (assembly GCA_029844215.1). Taxonomy (NCBI): domain Eukaryota; kingdom Viridiplantae; phylum Streptophyta; class Magnoliopsida; order Solanales; family Solanaceae; genus Przewalskia; species Przewalskia tangutica. Next base: position 62,067,605 of record CM056737.1, read on the forward strand.
CAGAAAAACAAAAAAGGTGTCGAACGAAAACTTAATGCTCATTTAATGAGTAAAGAATTTCTAATACTTGAATAAAAATATTATAATCTAATTATCAGTTTGTTTAGGACAATAGTTTCTCAATATTACTTGTATCCATCATATTTGACTTAATGAAATAACGAACTATATATCTCAAAAAATGATTGTTAATGGATATGCTTTAATTTAGCCATGATGAAGATTCTAATTTCTTTATCATGACATATTTATACAACATGTAACAATATGAATCCAACAAAAGAAGAAGAAAATTATGTGATTATAGAAAAATATGCGAAAGTCTTATATAATCACACAAATTTACGCCCATATTTAAGATTATAAAGTTTCAAAATTTGTTTATTTGTGACTTATCAAACTATACCTTATAAATTAAATGGAGGGAATAAATTATTTTGGTCTAAAAAACAAGGATTACCTAGTAAAGATGAAAATATCAAAATTAAAAATGTTAAAAATATTTATTAAACGTGAAATAAAGTAAATTTTATTACTTATTAATCGAATAATTGGGGCCGCACGTAGGAAACCTTGTTTCCACACACGTGCACACGTAGTGTCAATGATCAAAATTTCCTTAATGGAAGATATATTGGTACGTATACGAATTGTTTGAGACATAAGGTAATCGACGGTTATTGGTCAAATGACGAATGATTTCACGTTGGTAAATGAAGGAGGAAGTGTATAATGTGTAAAGATGAAATGAATCAGAAATCACCACGAAATCGAGAAGGGTCGCGGCTCCTCCAAGTAAGGGTCGCGACACTTGAAGGGTCGCGGCTCTAATTGACGTTTCAATTCGAGTAACTCACTGGAATTGAAGGGCCGTGGCGCCTCCCCGAAGGGCCGCGAATCTAATTGACGTTCCAGTTCCAGTGAGTTACTGGAATTGAAGGGTCGCGGCTCCTCGACTGTTTCGATCCGTTGGAGGTGAATTCAAAACTGATTCTTGGGCTGACTTTGGAGTATTTACTCTCCATTATTTTTCTCATGAATTCAGCCATTATTTGGTTGAATTGTAACTCCAAATTCAAGGCATTAACATGACATTCATGACCATTACTTAGCCATTTGGAGGGTCATCATCTACACACTATAAAATGAGACACAATGCTCATTTGGAAACACAGTGGAAATCTGAAACACTTCATCCTCTCTTACAATCACAAAACACTTAAAGATTTTTGTTCCAAAGCAAACACTTGAGTTCCCTTTGCTCATTTGTTTTATTGATGTTTTATCTTTGGGAGATAAGTTGTCATTACAACCGTTGAAAGGATATACGGGGCAATATTATCTTAAGGATAGATCAAGAATTTGATCGACTCAACAAGCCCTCTTATTTGATCATTTCCAGATTTCTGACAAATAGTTGTTGTTGTTATTTTCCCGTTCTACACATTACCACTCACAAGCTTAAGATAATATTCACTATTTCAACAACAACATGACTGAACAAGATCAATTCAACCAATTCAACACTGAAAATTCCACCGATGCTCAAGGCAATCCCACTACTCAAGGCACTAACGCTGCCTTCAACTCCACTGTTTTTGGCACTCCTAGTGTCACCACTGATCATGACATTTCTAATGTCTTCCCAACTACTGCTTTTGGCACGTCAAGTGCCACTGCCACTGTTTTTGGTACGTCAAGTGCCACCGCCACTGCCTTTGGCACAACCAATGCCTCCACTGCTGCTCCGGGCACTTATAGTGCCTTTGATCCTACCCAAGGCGTCAATAACAACTATACTCTTGTTGGAGGCATTCACAATGCCTTTGCAACTCCTCAAGGGGGCGCTACTGCCCCAACACCTGCTGATTTTCACCATGAACGTCCTGAAAAGTTCATGGGTGCTCACTTTAAGAGATGACATCAAAAGATGTTTTTCCTGACGGTTATGGGAATGTCACGTTTCCTAACCGAAGATCCTCCACTAGCTAGGGAAGACGTGGACCCTCAGCCAAATAATTTAGCGGGAGGGGGCCAAGGTAACCATGTCGCTGATGACATGAGGATGGTTCGCGAAGCATGGAAACATAGTGATTTCATGTGTAGGAATTATATTCTAAACAGTTTGTCTGATCCACTATACACGGTATATTGCACCATTGAAACTTCCAAGCAGTTATGAGACAAACTTCAGAAAAAGTACAACACCCAAGATGCGGGTAGTAAGAAGTTCATCATTGGAAAGTTCCTGAAATTTCAAATGGTAGACAACACAAGTGTGACATCCCAAGTCCAGGAATTTCAAATGATTCTACATCACCTGGATTTGGAAGGATTAAAGTCCAACGAACAATTCTTGGTTGGGACATTAATCGAGAAGTTGCCTCCCTCGTGGACTGAGTTTATGAACTATCTAAAACTCAAAACGAAGGAGATGACCCTAGATGAACTTATTGTCAAACTCCAGATTCAGGAAGACAATAAGAAGGTCATGCCAAAGGGAAACAACCCGCTGAGGCTAAGGCAAACCTGACGGAAGTCAAAGGGAACTCAAGCAAGAAGCGGAAGTTCCAGAAGGAAGGCAAGCCCCAAACAATTGAAAAGTTCAAGGAAAATTGTAACCACTGTGGTATAGTTGGTCACATGACCAAAGACTACCGCAAGCTCAAACGTGAGAATAAGGCCAAAGGCAAGGCCAAGGCTAATATCGTTGAAGCCACGCTCGTCAACGATATGATTGAGGAGTTCTCAGCGGTAGTTCTTGAAGCTAACCTCGTTGAGAATCCGGTGTAATGGTGGCTAGACACAGGTGCTACCCGTCATATATGTTCCAATAAAGAAGTCTTCTCCACTTATACACCAGTCTCAGACAAGAAGTTGTTCATGAGTAACAATTCTTCTTCAGAGGTACTGGGGGTAGGAAAGGTGATCCTAAAGATGACGTCCGGGAATGAACTGACTCTGAAGGAAGTGATGCACGTTCCAGATATTTGTAGAAATCTGATTTCTGGACCATTGTTAGTAAATGCTGGTTTTAGGATAGTGTTAGTGACTAACAAATTTGTAATCACTAAGAATGAAACTTTTGTATGAAGGAGCTTCGTCTGTGAAGGCATCTTTAAGTTCAATGTTGCACCTGTAATGCCTTCTGTTTCAACTATCAATAAAATTGCACCTTCTACTTACTTGATTGAGTCATCTAATCTATGACATCATAGATTAAGACATGTAAACTATCAATCTATCCAAAGATTGGTAAAGCTGGAATTATTGTCGTCTATTGACATAAACCTTCAACGTAAGTGTGAGGTATGCATAGAGGTAAAACTTTCCAAGAGTCCTTTTAGATCCGTCGAAAGGGATACCGCTCCTCTAGAACTTATACACACTGATATATGTGATTTAAAGTTCGCTCAAACTAGAGGGGGGAGCAAGTACTTTGTGACTTTCATAGATGATGGCACAAGGTTTTGTTACCTTTACTAACTAAAAAGTAAAGATGAAACCTTTGAAGCATTCAAACGCTACAAAACAGAAGTTGAGAATCAACTAGACGGACGGATTAAAACTATCCGTAGCGATAGAAGGGGGGAATATGTAGCGCTAAGAACTTTGTACCCAATCGGGTATAGTTCATCAAACAACGACTCATTACTCACCTCAATCAAACGGTGTTGCTGAACGCAAGAACCAAACACTAAAGGAAATGATGAATGCTCTACTCATCAATGCGGACCTCCCTCAAACCATGTGGGGAGAAGTTGTCCTTACCGCAAACAGGATTCTTAACAGAGTCCCACACAATGATAAAGACAAGACTCCATACGAGCTATGGAAAGGAAAGAAATCTACCTACAAGTATTTGAAGGTATGAGGTTGTCTGGCCAAGGTAAAAGTACCTATGCCAAAGTAGGTCAAGATTGGACCTAAGACTGTGGATTGCATATTCATCGGATATGCCAATAACAGTAGTGTTTATCGCTTCATAGTGCACAAGTCAGATCATCCAGACATTTATGAAGATACGATCATGGAATCAAGGAACGCATGGTTCTTTGAAGACACATTTTCATATAAGGAAAATAACATAACATCTCGCAAACGAAGTTATGAGCAAACCTCTGATGAACTAGGAGTCACTCACTATCTAGATCGAAATGGTTCAGATCTAGTAAATTCTGAAGTAGCTTTTGATCCGGAATTTAGTATTCCAGATTCTCATGACTTGGAAGATTCAGAGATGGAACCAACGCAAAGCAAAAGGGCACGGAAGGAAAAGTCCTTCGGTCCAGACTTTGTAGCTTATTTGGTTCAGGATGAACCACGGACAATCGCCGAAGCATTGTCAACTCGAGACCGCCTGAATGAAGCTTTAGAAAGTGAGATAGAATTCATTCTGCATAACCACACCTGGGAGTTGGCAGAACTTCCCCCAGGACACAAACCATTGGGTTGTAAGTGGACCCTTAAACGGAAGTTAAAGGCAGATGGTTCTATCGACAAGTACAAAGCTAGGTTAGTAGTCAAGGGTTATCGCCAAAAGGAGGGCTTTGATTACTTCGATACCTACGCTCTGGTGTCAAGAATGACATCCATACGTATGTTCATAGTTATCGCCGCCTTGCGGGATCTTGAAATACATCAAATGGATTTTAAGACTGCCTTTCTAAATGGTGATTTGGAAGAAGAAATATATATGGATCAACCTGAGGGGTATGTGGTTCCAGGACAAGAGACAAAAGTATGTTGGCTTGTTAAATCGTTGTACGGGCTGAAACAAGCCCCTAAACAATGGCACGAGAAATTTGATAGTACTCTACTATCAAAAGGATACGTCATTAATGGAGGTGACAAATGTGTCTACATGAAAGGAAATGTCAAATCATTCGTCATGATATGTTTATATGTAGATGACTTGTTGATCACTGGAAGCAGTCCTGGAATAATCCTAGAGACTAAGAACATGTTAAAACAGTATTTTGACATGAAAGATATGGGCATTGCAGATGTCATCTTAGGGATCAAGAGCTCTAAGACATCTAATGGACTGGTCTCATCTCAATCTCACTACATCGAGAATGTACTGAAGAAATTTGGGATGTTCGACAGTTCACCGGTATCAACACCATTGGATATAAGTCAAAAGCTTGACAAATATCTGGGTAAGCCCGTACGCTAGGAGCGATATGCGTAGGTGATTGGTAGTCTGATGTATATCACAAACTGCACTCGACCTGATATCGCTCATGCAGTCAATAAATTGGCTAGGTTCACTCGAAATCAAAGTGAGGATCACTGGAAAGCGTTGAACATGATAATACGGTTCCTAAAGTTCACGATACATTTTGGGTTACGCTATTCAAGATATCCAGTGTTACTAGAGGGGTACAACGATGCAAACTGGATATCTGATAGCGACGACATCAAGTCCACCAGCGGATATATTTTTACAATCGGTGGTGGAGTTGTGTCTTAGAAATCCTCTAGTCAAACCCTTATTGCCCGATCCATGATAGAGTCGGAATTTATCGCTTTAGATAAAGCGGGAGAGGAAGCTGAGTGGCTTCATGGTTTTCTAGAGGATGTCTCATGTTGGGATAAATCCATGTCTTCTGTAATGATCCACTGCGATAGTCAGTCGGCTCTAGGAAAGGCACAAATTTCAATATACAACGGTAAGTCTCGTCATATTCGACGGAGGCATGAGTTCGTTAGGCAGTTGATCACCTCGGGTATTATTTCCATTGATTACATAAAATCTAAGGAAAATATCGCAGATCCCTTGACGAAGGGAATACCCAAAGATCAGTTGTTCTGTCTGTCTAGGGGAATGCGATTAAAACCCAAATAATAAGAACCAATATAGTGGACACCCAAACTTACAGACTGGAGATCCCAGGAATAAGGTTCAATGGGAAAACTAACTGTAAAGGTTTCGTGAGCGCTTCGGTGGAAGCAAGAGCACTTCGAATAATGTGTCTTTCTTAAGAAACATAATCCAAGGCCGTTTTCGTGATAGACAAAAAGTGTTACCTGTAAGAGGGGTAAAGGATACGTTTCTAAACCTTTAATGATCCTCAAAAGTTGAGGTTAGGTTGATGAAATTTTTAATGGTTCCTAACGCTTGTGTAGCGGGGTATTACATGATACCTTGTAGGAAACTACCTATTTAAGTGCGAGGACAAGCCGCCTCAAATTAACGCACTTAAGAATCCAAGGGTGTTCACGACCCACGATGGACAAAACACTAGAAAAATTTGAGTAGGAAATGTGTTGTGTTAGTACCATTGTCTTGGCATATACTAAACACTGACGGTTCAAGACATAACGTTCACCGCGCAGTAAATATGTCCGATGATATTCTACTATGGAAGGTTCAAAGCTCCGGCTACCTCTCCGGATTCAACATCATTCCGCCAAGTGATTGCTAGAAAGGCACCATGTGCGTGCACCAAACTCTCTTCCAAGAGGGGATTGTTGGAAATATTTATTAAACATGAAATAAAGTAAATCCTATTAATTATGAATCGAACAATTGGGGCTCCGCACGTAGGAAACCTTATTTCCACACACGTGCACACGTAGTGCCAAAGATCAAAATTTCCTTAATGGATGAGATATTGATACATATACGAATTGTTTGAGACATAAGGTAATAGACGACTATTGGCCAAATGACGAATGATTTCACGTTGGTAAATGAAGGAAGAAGTGTATAGTGTGTAAAGATGAAATGAATCAGAAATCACCACGAAACCGAGATGGGTCGCGGCTCCTCCAAGTAAGGGTCGCGGCTCCTCCCCTATAGGGTCGCGACTCTAATTGACGTTTCAATTCCAGTAACTCACTGGAATTGAAGGACCGCGACGCCCCGGGCGGCCGCGACTTAATTGACGTTCAGTTCGGTGAGTTATCGGAATTGAAGCCGCGACTCGATCGTTTCAATCCGTTGGAGGTGAATTAAAAACTGATTCTTGGGATGACTTTGGAGTATTTACTCTCCATTATTTTGCTCATGAATTCAGCCATTACTTGGCTGAATTGTAACTCCAAATTCAAGTAAATAAATAGAAGAGTGAAGAGGGATTTTTTGGCAAAGCAAGACTGATTAGCTCGCCTAAGGGTCGTAGTTGAAGAATTCCTCATCTGCGAGCTATTGGGGATCTATTTTCTAGGTAATAGTATCCCGATCAAAGAGCTGACGAAAAGATGAAATGAATCAGAAATCACCACAAAACCGAGATGGGCCGCGACTCCTCCAAGTAAGGGTCGCGGCTCCTCCTCTATAGGGTCGCGACTCTAATTGACGTTTCAATTCCAGTAACTCACTGGAATTGAAGGGCCGCGACGCCTCCCCGAAGGGCCGCGACTCTAATTGACGTTCCAGTTCTAGTGAGTTACTGGAATTGAAGGGTCGCGGCTCCTCGATTGTTTCTATCCGTTGGAGGTGAATTAAAAACTGATTCTTGGGCTGACTTTGGAGTATTTACTCTCCATTATTTTGCTCATGAATTCAGCCATTACTTGGCTGAATTGTAACTCCAAATTCAAGACATTAACATGACATTCATGACCATTACTTAGCCATTTGGAGGGTCATCACCTGCACACTATAAAATGAGACTCAAGGCTCATTTGGAAACACACTTGAAATCAAAAACCACTTCATCCTCTCTTGCAATCACAAAACACTCAAAGATCTTTCTTCCAAAGCAAACACTTGAGTTCTCTTTGCTCATTTGTTTGATTGCTGTTTTATCTTGGGAGATAAGTTGTCATTACAACCGTTGAAAGTATATACGGGGCAATATTATCTTAAGGATAGATCAAGAATTTGGTCGACTCAACAAACCCTCATATTTTGATCAGTAAGGGGTGATAGATTAACAACCAAAGGGCTACGAGACTCAAAGAGAGAGAGGATAAATCCCGCCACCGGTCGTCTAATCGGTTCCAAATTTCTGACAAATAGTTGTTGTTGTTATTTTCCCGTTCTACACATTACCACTCGCAAAAGAAATCTCAAATTAAATGCTCTTGTGAGTTCATGTATTCTATACTAACAGATGCCAGAGGGTGTTGATGTATCTTTAAATACATCGACAAATTGGTAAATATGTCAGTAAATTTTATTTATATATTTAAATTATGAGTTTTTTTAATTGAGAACATGAACACATAAGAAAGTGTCCTATTGGATACTTGCACATATCTTTAAAAAGAATCCATGTGTGTTCACAACCACCATTACATAATATACATTCTCCTTTAAGTATACATATCAATATCAATTGGAACTTGCATGCGATTTTACGACTTATTTAGGTCATACGTATAATTAAAGAATGTGACATTTTAAGTGATTAACTTATCTACGTAATTTATATTTGAGAACAAAATAAAAAATATCTTATAAAAACATTCCAATTTTCATAATATATTAAGATGTTTAATAAGAACATGTAGTAGTTCAAATATGTAAATAAAGAGTACTAAATATTTAAGTGCAGTCAATGTATTGCATGGATAAAGCAAGGACGTATAAATCTTCATTTTAGATTTTATCTCCAAAGTAACACATATATAGATCCTGAACTTTTTTTTTAAGAATTTCACTTGATCCGATTGAGACTCATACCATCTGAACCTTTTAAAACGATTTTAATGTGCCACGTGAACACATCGGTCCAGCTTGGCCCATCACACAAAGTTCACTATTGTTGAGCACATAAATGTGTTCAAAGAAAAGACAAAAATCTAATTTCTACACCACACCCCAACCCACCCCGCCTTTCTTTTCTTCACAGAATCGTCATTACGGGCACTTCACCCATATGCTAGAGGGTGTTAAGATTGAATATATGGACAAACTCTAAATTTTTAGTATTTTTTACATGCTAAGACATGTTTCAAATGAACATCTGAACATGTGATAAAGTATTTTTATTATATATGTTTGCCTCATATTTTGTAATAAGTTTCTGTACGTGATCACGAATATTCATTAATTCCATTAATATGTCTCATCCTTCAAATATATATATATAAATCAATTGAAACTTGCATGTCGCTTACGGCTTATTAAGGTCATGAGTATAATTGAAGGACGTGACATTTTAAGTAGTTAATACATCTATGTAATTGACATTTAAGAAACACATGTAATTTTTTTTAAAAAAAATTGAATCGAAAGTGTTCAATAAAAATATTTTATAATATACTTAGGTGCTCAATAAAAATATTTTATAATATACTTAGGTGCTCAATAAATACATAACCGTAGTTCAAATATCTAAAAAAAATATTGACAAAATGTATTTAACGTATTTTGCCATGTATAAAACAAGGACATATAAATCTTCATTTTATATTTTATCTCATCTTTTTAAGGGGAAAAATGTAAATATATCTCTCAACTTTGCGATTTAGAGCAGACCGCCGTTAAAAAGTGGTGGATATATACTCATACTGTTAGAAAATGGTGCAAATATACCGTGTTTGCTGATGTTTTTTTGTAAATCATTTATCTTATTTCTGAATTAAAATAAATACCACGACGTTAAAAAATCTACTCATTTTTTAGTAGACATATTTTTTAAAGTCACGTGATAATTTTTTCCTTGTTGGGTCGGGTCTGATTCGTTTAAAAAAATGGGTAGACTTATTTTTTAAAGTAACAGAGATATTTTTTTAAACAAATCAGACCCGATCCACTGAAAAAAATTACCATGTGGCTTTAGAAAATAAATAGGAGACTTTTTTTTAAAGCGATGAGATATTTTTTTAATTAAAAAATAAGTTAAACAATTTTTAAAAAAAAATCCGTCAATGAAAATGATATATTTACACTATTTGTATAACGACATGAGTATATTTACACCGTTTTGTAATAGCAAAAGTATATATTCATCACTTTTTTGACGAGGTATATCAACTGATATCCTCGGGGCATAGCTGGAATGCAAAGGGTGGGAACTTAAACTCCAGCTGAAGGCCTGCAGCGTGGGTTCGAACCCTTGTGGGAGCAATTTGCTCTCTTTTGAGGTATGACCTTGTAGGCTCTCTTCTGGGTAGGACCTTGTAGGTGATATCAGTTGCTCTGTTCTCAAACCCTGGTCATTCAGGCACATCCCTCGATTTACTGGTAGTAGTGTTGATGAACCGGTGTTACTATCTCCAAAAATAGTCTGACGTAAGCCCGAAACCTGAATATCAAAAAAAGAAAAATTAAAGTGTCAATAGTTGACAGGAGTAGTGCCCGTTTGGTTGGACTTTTGGAAAGGCCAAAAGTATTTTTGACATTTTTTTGGAGTGTTTGGCTGAAAATCCAAAAGTGCTTTTGGCCTTCCGGAAATATTTTTGACTCTATTTGAGCTTTTGAAAGTAAAGGCAAAATCTCGTTTGATTTTGCCCATTTTAAACCAAAAACACTTTTTTTATTGATAACCAAAACACCTAACAATTTTTTTTTGATAAAAAATTCTACTCCTAAAAACTCTACTTTTAAAAGCTTTTTTTAATAAGCCGTACCAAACGGACACTTAAAGTTTTAAGATTACGGGCAAACGGGCAAAGCACCGTTCGGGGCAGCTTAACACGCCCAAAAAGAGAAGTTAATAATTTCTCTCACATACCCTTTTTCTCTCTCTACACACACAACTCACTATATAGACTAGAGAGAGAGAAAAGGAACAAAAATAATTAAAAAGACAGTATAAAATGTGAAAAGTTTGTAGCAGATAAAAAAGGGATTCATCAGAAGTATGAGAAGAACTAAACTGAACTGAGAAACACAAAAAGGGTGCAGTATAGAGTAAAGGGGTTACAAAATCTTGAAAAAGAAAGTGTTAAAAATTTGATATTTTTTGTGTGGTTTAGTGATAAGATTGATTCTTGGGTTTTGAGCTTTGTGGGTGTTTTTTTCTTGATGGTATTTTGGTAGTAATGAGGGCTAGGGTTTTCTTGAATTTTTTAGTAAATGCTGGGGTTTTTGAGTTTGCTTTACTTGGATCTACGAGATTGTTTAGTGAGCTGGCTTCTTGATTTGTAAATATAATGATGAAGGTGATGGAAAACGATGGTTTAGTGTCACTGTTGGTGGTGTGGCTAATCTTGGTTGTACATCCTGCTACGCTCATTTTTGCTAATATGGAAGGTTCGTGCTTCTCACCCCACCCCCCACCCCCACCCCCCAAGGGCTACCACATGGGGACCCATAATCCTCTTTTAGTTGATTTTTAGGTCTATATTTGTTGTTCTATTTTGTGATATGAGTTTCAAATGTTGAAATTTTTGGTACTAGAATATCAATATTTGGTTGAAAGTGAAATGAATATATGCAAAATTGGATTTTTAATTTGACTAATGTGTGAGTTGTTGACTGATGAGCTCCCTACATTGTTGCTCTAGCAAGCAGTTCAGTTTAATGTCAATTACATGTGAACGTTTTTAGTTATCATTGGCAATCGACCTTGGTGCGATATATTTCATGTACAAGCTTGAATAATTTCATGTGATATAATTTGCTTGTTGCCACAATCTTGATAAACTGCTTTGTTCATTGGATAGATTAATTTTTCGTGCGCATTTAGGTGTGAGTTGTTAACTAATGAGCTCCCTGCATTGTTACGGTGGCAAGCAGTTCAGTTTTAGTGTCAGTTACATGTGAAAGTTTTTAGTTATCATTGGAATTCAACCTTGGTGCGATATTTTTCATGTACAAGCTTGAATAATTTCATGTGATATAATTTGCTTGTTGCCAAAATCTTGATAAACTGCTTTGTTTAGTCAATAGATTAAATTTTCGTGCGCATTTAGGTGGATTAAGTATTGTCTATTTTTTCCTAAATGAATACATGAACAGGTCATGTGATATAATTTGCTTGTTGCCACAATCTTGATAAACGGCTTTGTTCAGTCAATAAATTAAAATTTTCGTCCGCATTTAGGTGGATTAAATATTGTCTATTTTTTCCTAAATGGATACACGAACAGGTGATGCATTGCACAGTCTACGGACGAACTTACAAGATCCTAACAATGTGTTACAGAGCTGGGACCCTACCCTTGTTAATCCTTGCACATGGTTTCATGTTACTTGCAACAATGACAACAGTGTTATAAGAGTGTAAGAATCTGTTGTCCGCTTCACCTCCGCTTTCATAGATTTATAATTCCACTTTTCTTGTGGTGGTGTGCAAATCAAATTGCAGTTTGTGGTTCCATAACACGTGTTATATATTCAACCTTTCCAGTGATTTAGGAAATGCAGCTTTATCTGGTCAGTTAGTCCCACAGCTTGGCCTTTTGAAGAATTTGCAGTACTTGTAAGTCTTGCTTTATGAATTATGTTTGCTACTGTGGTATTATTTTACAAATTTAGACTTGGAAATTGGCATTAGGTGTATTGGTTTCTCCAAATGTTGAAGATTTTGCATGTTACCTCTAGAATTTGCTGCATGGAAATAGCATGGATGGCCTGCATATTAACTCTTGTATAAAAACAAAACTGCTGAAGTGGCAAAGCGAGCAGAGAACACTTTCTCCATTCCCTCTTTCGTTTCACGTGGTGTTGTTGTCGATGGCATAGTTGTTACTGTGTTCCTTGAACAACAAAGATTTAAATGTGTACTTTATAAAGAAAGATTTAAATGTTTATGTTTCACAATTAGATATGACTAGTGAATCAGGAAACTTGGATACTTGGATGAGACTAGCAATGAGTTAACTATGTGGCAAAGTAGTGTCTTGTAATTAGGGGTGTACAAAACAGGACCGGACCGGAAAATCGGACCGGAACCGGACCGGAATGGACCGGACCGGTGGACCGGTCCTCGGTCCGTCAAAATGGTGGATTCCGGTTTTCTGGTCCGGTCCGGTCCGGAATGGACCGGATTTTTTTTTTTTTTTTTTATAAATTGAATTTTCAATATTGAAATTGACATTCCCGGATGCGGTGCCACGCAATTTTTACGTTGAAATCAATTGTACATCGCGAGATATTTAGATTTGAAAATAGAAAAAACGTAACAATTTGGGGGTTCCGGGGTCCAATTTTTTTTTTAAATTGAATTTCCAATACTGAAATTGACATTCTCGGACGCGGTGCCACGAAATTTTTACGTTGAAATCTATTGTACATCGCGAGATATTTAGATTTGAAAATGGGAAAAACGTAACGATTTGGGGAAAAAGAGAAATTGAGGGGCAAGACGGACGTTTTTGGAGAAATCGGCGGAATCAAACCGCTTACGCAGTTTGGCCACCCCCGTATCGAAAAAATACGCGAAATCAATTTTTTTTTTAGGTAAAACGGACGTCCGAGCGCAAAGTTATGACCGTATAAAGTTTGATCAATTTACAACCTATATTAGATATGTCAATACGTCCGGGCTGGCGGGGGTGGTGGCTTGGGGGACTGGGGGCAAATCATTCAGTCCATTCGGTCCGAGTAATCTGTAATTTCGGTCTTCGGTCCGGTCCGGTTTTAACCTTTTGTGCACCCCTAGTTTCAGGAATGTCCAAATTCCAAATAGAAAATAGAAAATATAAATGTGGTGTGTAACTTTAATTAATGAGTAGTTCAGTAGTTCGTATACGAACCAAGTACATTTGGTGATTTTCTTTAAGTTAGTCATATTAATGAAATAAAGTTTATTGAAGGATAAGGAAAAAAACAAACATATTTAATGAGATTGATAAACGAACACATTCTTAAAAATTTATAATTTATAAATTGCATTTAACAAAAAAAAAAAAACGGTCCAACCGGTCCAAAACCGGGACCGGACCGGAATATTCCGGTCCGGTCCTCGGTCCAGAAAAATTCTGGATTCCGGTTCCGGTCCGGTTCTGGACCGGTGAACACCCCTACTTGTAATTACTTGTGAAACTATTATCGTTGAACTTACATTTCTGCCATACACCCACCTATCAAAAGATAAGAAGTCGTTATTTGTTCAACTCTTAAACAAAGTTGCAGTCTTAATATCATTATTAATGCCGGCACCCTAAGCACTCTTAATTTGGAATGGCAAACTTCAACTCATATCAAAATCCTTTATTCCCTCTTTCCTTTTCCCAGGTAAGCTTCTATTAACAGAAATCATGATTTAGGATGCCCATGCATCAGACTATGTGTTAATGATGAGTATAACTAGTGATTGCTCCATTCAGCTCACGTAATCATATGTTCCTATGGACGCCTAGATTTTCTTGAGGCTCGTGCAGTATGCGTAACTAAGTATTTTCCAAGTTTATTTGTGAATCACATCAAGAATGTAACAATTAAAAATATACATCAAGAATGCTGATGGAATTTAATGACCGCTAGACATACACACTGTTTAGATGACATTTGAAGTTAATATAATGACATACATTAATTTTTATTGATAAGGTATATAGATCGTATAAAATGTTTGATGAGGTTGTCATTTGCAGCACGTGGAATGACAGGTTCTTATCAAGAAAAATACTTGTAACCAAATATAAGAAAATTCTTCCATGACATATACATCGGTAGATAGTTATAATTGTTAGTTTTGATCTCCTAGTCCTTTCTCGTTTGTTGACTTTTAATCTACGGTGCTCGGACTCTTCGAAAATATCGTCCGGTGTGTGTCGCATCCTCCAATAGTTATGCAACTTTGGAGGATGTGCGGCATCATTTTTAAAGGGTCCAAGCAACATAGCTTTTAACTGTGGCTTTATGCCAATTTTGATGAATGTGAAGATTCTGCTTCATTATTATGGTTGTCCCATTAATCCAGGGATGTCGTTGGTATTGATATGTGGAATTGACTCACTCTCTGGTTTGCTTGTCACAGGGAGCTTTACAGTAATAATATAAGTGGTCCAATACCGAGTGATCTTGGAAATTTAACTAATCTGGTCAGCTTGGATCTCTACTTGAACCGCTTCACCGGTCCCATCCCAGAATCCTTGGGAAAGCTGTCGAAATTGAGATTCCTGTATGTATTCTTATCCTATATTTGATTTCCGTGGATAATGTGATGCTGTATGTCTATATATTGGATCAACCATCCAGCCTCAAGATTGATGACCTACTAGTGCCGGCTGTTGAGAAAGGAAAACTCCGAATTCTTTTCTAGATTTCACGTAAGATGACCTCTATTAGTATTAGGTTTGGCACAAAGTGTTGATGGTAAAAGGCATTTGAGGACTTTATGGGCCTGATATCATTCATTAAACAGATCTTACGTATAAGTCCTTTTATTTTTCCTTTGTTCTGTTGCTTATCTAAAGGAAGAGAAGTCTATAAGCCTACAGTTTGTCTGACATTTGAGGTCTCTATGGGCCTGATATTATAAATTAAGCAGTGTTGAGTCATTGGTGTTTTATTTTCTCCCCTTTTTGTGATCCTTTTCTAAAAGAGAAAAGAAGTTTAGAAGCCTATGCTTCATCTTGCAGTACTGCCAATGGCGACTGATAAGAGAACTCCGAATTCTTTTCTAGATTTCACGTAAGATGACCTCTATTAGTATTAGGTTTGGCACAAAGTGTTGATGGTAGAAGGCATTTGAGGACTTTATGGGCCTGATATCATTCATTAAACAGATCTTACGTATAAGTCCTTTTATTTCTCCTTTGTTCTGTTGCTTATCTAAAGGAAGAGAAGTCTATAAGCCTACAGTTTGTCTGACATTTGAGGTCTATATGGGCCTGATATTATAAATTAAGCAGCGTTGAATAATTGGTGTTTTATTTTCTCCCCTTTTTGTGATCCTTTTCTAAAAGAGAAAAGAAGTTTAGAAGCCTATGCTTCATCTTGCAGTACTGCCAATGGCGAGTGATAAGATTTAGTCCAACAGTTGTTTCAAGTCTCTGTTTGGGGGCATTTTGATACTTTTTATTATGGCTGAACTGACAACTTCATTTCCAGCTGAAAGACCAGTTCTGGCTTGAAGTTCCATAATGTTTTATATCCACATAAAAATATCATCAGTTATCAGCCTTTACTTCCTGTTTTGTTCTCCAATTATCTTTGCTTACAGCAAAAATGAAGCTCATTCCTGTACACCTTTGTGATCTTTTTGCAAGGATAGTCGGCTCAACAACAATAGCTTGAGTGGTTCCATCCCGATGTCCCTGACTAATATCTCATCCCTACAAGTGTTGTGAGTACACTAGTTCTTTTGTGATCTACTACTTAGATCATTGTCTTCTTCTTCCATATCTTTTCATTCATTTCCTCTCCTTCTAATGCATATACTCATACTCAATTCTTGTCTCATATGTGTATAGGGATTTATCAAACAATCGTCTCTCAGGTGTTGTTCCAGATAATGGGTCCTTTTCTCTATTCACACCTATCAGGTATATTTCATATAAGGTGGTTCACCATCCATCTGGCTGGTTGTTTTAGAATGCTGCTAGTTGCTAACATATTTTGCTTGAATTTACAGTTTTGCGAATAATTTAGATCTTTGCGGGCCTGTAACTGGACGCCCTTGCCCGGGATCTCCTCCATTCTCTCCTCCCCCTCCATTTGTTCCACCACCACCAATTTCTGCTCCAGGTGGTTCTCTAAATTGGTGTGGATATATTTTTTCCTTTTTTTTTTATTATTTGACTATGGTGATTTCAGTTGGTTTATCCATCTTGCCTTAGTTTTTCATAATCTAAGTGAGAATTTGCGCTATAAAAGTACTGACTAAAAAGGGGTAGAAGAGGAAAAGCCATCTTTGCTAGTCAGGCATTTTGGTTAAGTAATTGTTATGAGAAATTGCGATGCACGAGACCACATTTAAAGTCTCTAAGCACTCTGGTGTTTATACAAATTAAATTCGGCATTGCGGATATTTTTTTCCTTGGTACCCTTGTAAATTGTTATCTGTGGTATTTGAAATTGAATATTTAAGGATCTTACTGCATAACACGCTCTGTCATAAAGTTTTGATCCTGTGTGAGGGATGCAAAGTCTGTCTGCTTTGTCTTGAAAATGACAATGCCAACAGTTTTTCTTTGTTGCAAAGGGTATGGATAATGTCTGAACGAAATTAATCACATTTACGCCAGAACATGTGAAGATTTTCTTTGCTGTATAAAAATTGTCCTGGAAATTAGATCTGAATGACAGATCCAAAGTTTTCTGTGCTTTGTTTTTTGAAGTGATATAGACGATGAAGGCCAAAATTGTGTGTTAAAATTAATCAGGATCATGTGAAGGAAATTAATCAAGTTCACGTCAGTTGAGAATAATAGCAATTATTGAAGTGGAGAATTGTGGAAGATGTTTAAATATTTTGAAACTTCAGGAGGAAATGGTGCAACTGGAGCCATTGCCGGAGGTGTAGCTGCTGGTGCTGCTCTACTATTTGCTGTTCCTGCCATTGCATTTGCCTGGTGGAGACGTAGAAAACCACAAGAATATTTCTTTGATGTACCAGGTTAGCAGTTTACACACAATTTCCAACCATAAGTCCATAATTCCCTCGGGTGTCTGTTTTCTCTTGCATGTTTTAAATTTTGGCTCCATAATTACTGTATTTGCTTAATTTATTGCAGCTGAAGAGGATCCTGAAGTTCACTTAGGTCAACTGAAAAGATTTTCTCTCCGAGAGCTACAAGTTGCAACCGACAGTTTTAGCAATAAAAACATTCTGGGTCGAGGTGGATTTGGTAAGGTATACAAAGGACGCTTGGCAGATGGATCATTGGTGGCTGTTAAGCGGCTAAAGGAGGAGCGTACTCCTGGAGGGGAGCTGCAATTTCAAACAGAAGTTGAGATGATTAGCATGGCAGTGCATAGGAATCTCCTAAGATTACGTGGCTTCTGTATGACACCAACTGAAAGGCTTCTTGTCTACCCCTACATGGCGAATGGAAGTGTTGCATCATGCCTGAGAGGTAATGCCCTCTGAAACCTATTACTCTTGGTAAAAGGCAGGAAATATAGTTTATTTGTCAACCTTTGCAACACGTTTTTACCTGATAAAAAAAAATTGTCAACCTCTTGATAAAATAATTTATTTTGTCAGAACGGCCACCAAATGAACCGCCGCTTGATTGGCCAACGCGAAAACGGATTGCTTTGGGGTCTGCGAGGGGATTATCGTATTTGCATGATCATTGTGACCCTAAGATTATCCATCGTGATGTGAAGGCTGCAAATATATTGCTAGATGAAGAATTTGAGGCTGTTGTTGGAGACTTTGGTTTGGCTAAGCTTATGGACTACAAGGATACACATGTTACTACGGCTGTGCGTGGTACAATTGGGCATATAGCTCCAGAATACCTGTCCACAGGGAAGTCTTCAGAAAAGACTGATGTTTTTGGGTACGGGATCATGCTTCTGGAGCTAATTACTGGACAGCGTGCTTTTGATCTTGCTCGGCTTGCAAATGATGACGATGTCATGTTGCTTGACTGGGTACGCTGTCATGCCTGCTTTACATGAACATGATGCGACTACCATCATGTGCTCATTTTTAATATTTCCATCACAACACTTGCTGATTAATAAGTTTTCAGACTAATTTTGTTGAGGTTCTTGTTTTTCAGGTGAAAGGACTCCTTAAAGAGAAGAAATTGGAAATGCTGGTTGATCCTGATCTTCAGAACAAATATGTGGAGGCTGAGGTGGAGCAACTCATCCAGGTGGCATTGCTTTGTACACAAAGCAATCCAATGGATCGGCCCAAGATGTCGGAAGTGGTGAGAATGCTTGAAGGTGATGGCTTGGCTGAAAGATGGGATGAGTGGCAGAAGATAGAAGTTCTCCGGCAGGAGGTGGAACTTGCACCACATCCTGGTTCTGATTGGATTGTTGACTCAACAGAGAATTTACACGCAGTTGAATTATCAGGTCCAAGGTGACCAAGTAAAGAAAAAAAAGCAAAGCTTTAGGAACTCTTATTTTTGTTGACCTTGTGAAAGTTTTTCTTGTTGAAATTTAATGAAGATCTCCAGATGTAAGCCCATGAAGTGAATCTGTTACATTGTGCATACGAATTTGTACTGACAGGAATTCTAAGTCTGCCCTGACAAGTTGCACATAGGCGTAGTAGTTAAGTGCTTTTAAAATTGTCCAACACAGTATGCTGTTGAGCAGAATCTTGTTTTCAGTAACATTGAAAATGCAATCAATCCCGAGTTGGTAATTAGAGTTAGAAGCTTCACAGCTTCCTCCACTCACCTCCACGGGCGAATATTTGACGAGGTCATTTACAAGATTTTGGATTTTGCAATAAAAGAACAAACGCTTCACATTCTCTTATGGCATTTCCAAGAAGGTATTATCTAAGCATTATATATAACAGAGTCAAACCTGTACCTAATTGTAGTGCAAATGTAAAAAATGTGATGGTATAAGGTAACGGTAAATATTTCATCAATAGGCCATTGCCAAGTTTGTTTTACCACTCTGTGCCCAAGTTTGGTAGATAAGCACCGATGTTATGATATCAGAGTACAAGATCTGCTCAGTGATACATTGATCATTTCCCTTGGTATTTTGTACTCTAAAAGAAAATTTCTTACATAAAAATTGTTGAACTGCATACTTTTTAACATACAAGGATCCTTTGAATGTACCACAGACAAAAGGGTATAAGAATAAACAGGAGAATCTCAAACTCACAACCAGCAAACAAACCAGAGCCTGCAGAAGGGTAGAGAGAAATACACTTCACTTATCATGGCTGGACCTGATATCATCTTTGAACGACTGTGAACGAGAACTGGGATTAGAGCCATTTGTTGTATTAAACAAGTTAGGATACGAATAATATGTTTCATCGTCCAGGGAAGGCAATCTGTGTGGTTGGTGAAGACCGGAGCCCTGACCAGGCTGATGAGTATGGGAGATGGGAGACTCAAAACCTACTGTCGAGTCATCATACGAAGGAATGTTCGACTCCAATGGGCTGCCATGAAGTGGGCTGGGGATACCATCAGAGTTTGACAATTGATGTTGGAGTTCCAAGGGAAGCTTTTCTAGGATGTGAGCTTCCTGTTTCTCGGCATAAAATGGGTTCTCACTGGGGCTTACAGGCACCTCTTCGCTCCTTTTCCTGGTAAGCTCACTGATTCTAACCTGAGCAAGGCTAGCTGCTGAGCGAGCAGCAGCAGCTGCACGTTCAGCTGATTCAGCAGCTGCTTGGGCAGCAGCCAATACATCTTGCAAATCTACGTCAGTGTCATCTTTGGTCTTTGTAGTAGAGGGAGGTTGAGTACTTTGGGTTGTGGTACTTTTTGTTGAGGAGAATGGAGATGGATTTGGCGGGGGAACCATGAATGGCAAAAACTGTTTCTCTTCTTCCGGTGCAGAATCTTTTGAGACTACCTTCTCTTGCAAAACATCATCTTGCTCCACATTTTGTTTGTTAGATTTGAACTCACCGTCTTCAGAAGGCTTAGCTTCGTCCTCATCGAAGTCGGATAGTGCAGAGGCCGGGAAAGGAAGCATTTCAGGGGCTGAAACTCCACCAGTGCTAGGTCGTAGTGGCTGCTGCTTAGGGACTTCTGGAAAATCTAACGAGTCAAAATCAGCGTCAGATTCCGTTTGTTTATCATACACTTGATCTGATGCAGAGTGCTGCACCTCATCAAACCTTTCTTTGGGAAGAGGCACCTTAGCCCCACTGACAAATTGTGTGGGCCCATTCTGCAAAGCAAAGGGAAGAAATCATGATGATTGAAAGGAAGACAAAATGAAGCCATTACAGACATAAATATACCAGTAAGTCCTCATGTGACTTTAACAGCTCATTTTCAGAAGCACTTGAATCCCAATCTAGCTGATGCTCCTCCGCAATTTCCTTCAGCAGCTTCATTTTCACATCAGGAGCAGGAGCTCGAATAGACAGCAACTCTATCAACTGTCAGAGACCCAAAAATAAAAGTCAGAAATCATCCCCCTTCTGGTTTAGCTATGGCATAAAGGACAACTACGGTAACCTGGCGATTGACACCACATTCTGGCATGAGCTCTGTAGCAGCAACAATGAATTCCTTTCCATATTTACCAGCAAACAGCATCTGAACCTGCAGCAATTCTGGAAGATCTGCACATCTTGGTGCAGCAAAACAAACACTTGAAATAGCCTCTTTCAGATCTATTGGGCATTCCCTGGACATTATAAAAAGTTTGGGGACTCAGCTCTTATCCAAATATTCAAGTTAAGAAAAATTATCAACGAAATTCAACTAGAAGTCTAGAATATTATGAATTGGAAGACAGCTCAAGTTCAAGAGTATCACTTATTGGTTTCATTTCTACTAACTAGTGGCTAGTTCTCCAAGTATAGCATGAAAACAGGTCTACAGAGAAACATTACTATTACACTTCATGCTTTAAAACAAAAATCGAAGATGAAGCGCTTTGACTCCATCTAGGAACTAGAGATTATCGGATTATTTTAAGGTTTCACCTCCCATACTATAAAGCAAGAATCGCTTGTTCATTCTATGCCTCAGATACTTCCTGGGCATATAAGCAGAAAGTTAAACCGTAGTTAATCTTTGTTTGGCTAAAATTGACTTTATGTACACATGCACATACTTTCATTTAATCAACCTACAACCTGGACAACCAAATTAGACTACATCCCAAAGTAGGTAACTTTTTCCCCCCCATAATAGATGAAGATTAGCAAATTAGGGAATGCGATTACTTAATTGGACCAGAGTTGCTCTGTGAATGAGTTTCCATATACAGTGCAGATGATTCTCGTAAAACAACAGCTAGGGTGGAGTATCGTAGATCTGAAAGTTTGGTGCTGAAGGAGATATGAAACTATATATTGAGAATATCAGCAGTAGATGGAGTAGTCCAGAGGCAAGCAACGGAGACGGAGAGGAACATTTGATATTGTATACTATTTTTATCCTTATTAAACCTCATTCAGCTGACTTTCCTAGTTTATATCAGGTGTAACCCAATTTATTGACTTATTGCAGCTCGAGTAAAGTTAAATGTAGCAATTTAGAGAAAATTACAACTATAGAGACACACATGACCAGCAGAAGTAAAAAAAAAAAGCAATATACTTTACTTGTCAAAAGGAAAAAGAAAAATAAGCTAAAAGGCAATACTACAGGTAGGTCAACCTTACAACTGGATTTAACATCTCCTACCAGTGTCAAATAATATATATAACCATGAAAACCAAAAAGTAATTCACCAAAGCACCATAGGTGATCATCTAATGCATCATAAAGGAACCCTTTATTCTTTGCCATTCGCCCCATGTATTCTTTATCCTCAGATGAACTAAAAGCATAGTCAGTAGCTCATCTATAAACTGAAGAACCATCTTAGGATACTGTAATTGTTCACACAACATAGAATCTCAAAAACATCAACACAACAGAGATAACTTATTACCTTTGTGCTTCAATAATTGGAAGACGAACAGATATAAGCTCGCAGAATAGCTCAACTATCTCCTGAGCTGCCATCATCTTCTCTTCTCTTATGATATGTTCTACCTAAATAAGCAAACATCATAATCAAGCTCATTACACTATAAAACCATCTATCAAAATACTTATGACCTTTCAGTATTTGAATGCGGAGAACACGCAACCTTGCACAAATTATATCAGCATGATTGAGGAATTTAAGCAAAATAAGATTCAGTTTATACCCGAATTCGAGCAGTAGCTTCCTGACCAGTCTCCAGTAGCTTAGCTATTTCTTTTCTCATCTGCTTCAGCTGAATCTCCCTACGATTCCTCAGTAGTTTGATACGAGGAATTGTCAATTTCAATAGAGTTTTACTGCAAATGGTAAGATATGATCAGCAACAACAACAAGTGAAGTCTGGGAAGGGTAGAGTGTACGCAGACCTTACCCCTACCTTGACAGGTAGAGAGTAAGACACTTTAGCAACCCATGAAATACTATTTCACCATAGAACTTTCATAACAAAGACGTCATTTTTCTGCCAAATTCCCTCAAAAAATGGAAAATACAATGCCCCATGATTTCAGCTACAAAATTGCCTCTACAATATTTCTCCTTAATTTCCCAGAACAAGTTTATCAAATCTGCATCATAAGAACCCTTAACTAAAAACACCCAAATCAGAAAATTTCAGAAGAATTATCAAATACTCCCTCCGTCCCAAAAAAATTGGCCTGCTTTCGTTTATTAGTTTGCCCAAGAAGATCGACACATTTCTATATTTAGAAATAATTCAACTTTATGAGATATTTACATTCACACAAATATCTAACACTCGTTTTGGACCACACATTCCAAAAGTCTTCTATTATTTTTTAAACTTCGTGTCAAGTCAAATTAAGACAATCTTTTTGGGTTGGAGGGAGTAACTAAGTTTAGCAACCTAGATACCCACAAGCTTTCATATAACAAAGACATCATTTTCTCTCAAAATTTGGAAAATCCAAAACCCCATGATTGATTGATTTCAGTCCATACAAAATTGTCTCTACCCTAAATTACCTAGAACAAGTTTATCAAATCTGCATCATAAGAAGCCTTAATTAAAAAGACCCAGATCATAAAATGACCTTAAGAGAAGAAAAATAATACGATAAAACAAGTGGGGGTTACCATTTGGCAGCTTTGAAACCTTTGGTGAAGAAAGAATCCATTAATAGACTTGATTCAGATCTGTGTACACCCTTTTAAGTTCTTGCAACAAAAATCTTATCAATTATCACTTACCTAAAACCACAAAAAAAAAAAGATCAAAAGTGATAATAATAATAATAATAATAATAATAATAATAATTAAGAGATAAAAGACAAAGATGATGACTAAGTACCAAAGAAAAATTGGAATATGTGTACAAAAGTGATAACTGCTCCGCTAAGTATATAAAGCCGAATGGGACGCGGACAACCGTAGTTTCCTTAAGCTGTAAGCATTATTGGGTTTCAGCTAGAAGATGATGAATTTGGGTCGGGTTTTGGGCCAATTGCTCGCACAAATATCCTTATTTCGAGGTGGTTTTTTTTTGTTGCCTGTAATCTTTAATTTTTGCCCGTCATCATTTTTTGGCTTGTCATAATTTAAATTTCGTAAGACATAATTTAAGTTTAATTTCGGCATATGAATAATAACATCCACAAAAATTATATCAAACAAGGTAAAACTTTCAACACTCAACATAATATGAAAAACAATATAATTTGATATTTTGCTCAGCAAAATTTACATTTCGTTATATATATCATAACATCGTACAAATTAAGTCGGGCAAAGCATAATTTTCATCACCCAACACAATCCGAAACGTTCTACAAAACTATGCCGGATAACTTAATTCTTACAAAACTTTGCCGAATGAGGCAAAAAGTTCAATTTTCAAAGATAAAAATATTACATAAATTATGCCTTGTGAGGTAGGTCTGATTTTTTTTATTAGATAAGTAGTAAGGACAAAAATTAAAGAACACAAATTTAGAAGCAAAAATAAAAACAGTGTGTTTGAAGGCCAATCCGTGCAAGAAAATGATTTTTTTATGTTGGGATGTGTTACAATCTCACACAGTCGACACACTCAACTTACATGATCCGTAGCAATCAAGGAAGAAGGGAGGAAGAGCTGTGGAACCTTTTTCTTTATTTTCTCTTAAACGTAAAATGAGTACAGATGCTCACATTTATAGTGAGACTTGGGGCTGAAAAGTAATAAGAGTAACATGTGGTGTAAAATAGGAAAAGAGAAAATTGTGAACTAAGTAATCAAATTAATCAAGCTACTAAGTAATATCATCATATGAACTACTAATACTGCTAAGTACTAAGTAATCTCATCACCCCCCTTAAGCTAGGTCCAGAAAAAAGATTTTTTAAGCCTAGCTTGGATAGAAGATATAAATATTACTTCTTAGTAAGCAAGTCAGCAGGTTGCTCAGCAGTGGCAAGGTAGTGGAGAAATCAGTCCCTGCTGCACTTTCTCCCGAATGAAGTGACAGTCGATATCGATGTGTTTGGTGTGTTCGTGGAAGACTGGATTGGAAGTTATCTGAATTGCGGATTTACTGTCGCAAGATACTGAAACAGGCAAAGACAAACAAACTCCAAGCTCAGAAAATAAACCAGTAAGTCATACAATTTCTGCCACAACAAAAGTCAAACTCCGATACTCAGCCTCAGTCGAACTTCGAGAGACTGTAGGCTGTTTTTTCGACTTCCAGGAAATAAGAGCATGGCCAAAGAACACCACATAGCCAGTCACAGATCTCCTGGTGTTGAGACACGATCCCCAGTCAGCATCACAATAAGCCGACAGAGTAGAACATTCTCCTCTGGGCATAAAGATCCCCAGTCCCGGAGACAATTTAAGATACTTAACAACTCGAATGGCAGCAGTCATGTGAGAGGCCTTTGGATTTTGCATGAACTGACTAAGACACTGCACAATAAATGCTATGTCAGGCCTAGTATTCGTCAAATATAAAAGACGACCAATGAGCCTTTGGTACTGTGAAGGATTATCCAGTAATGGATCACGGCGATTGACTCGGCTCTGCCGTTTGCTCTGACCGTATCTTGTAAACACTTATCATATACAA
The DNA here is from genome assembly GCA_029844215.1 of Przewalskia tangutica. NCBI lineage: Eukaryota > Viridiplantae > Streptophyta > Magnoliopsida > Solanales > Solanaceae > Przewalskia > Przewalskia tangutica. The sequence continues at coordinate 62,093,124 of CM056737.1, forward strand.
CAGATGTTAACTGCACATTAAGCTCCATGTGCGATCCAGAAGGCCTGGCCTCTGTAAGCTTTAAGTCAGCCAACAACTTCAATGCGTACTTCCTTTGATGCATCACAATCCCATCCTTGTTCCTAGCAAACTCAAATCCCAAGAAGTACCTTAATTCACCAAGATCTTTGATTTTAAAGTGCTGCTGGAGTATATCCTTAGTCGAGTCAATAAGAGCCTTGTCATTCCCTGTGATGAGAAGGTCACCAACATAGATCAAAATCATCACAATTTGGTCCCCATTCCTCTTGGTGAGAAGAGAGTAATCATAATGGCTCTGAGTAAAGCCAGATTCAAGAAATGTTGTTGTCAATTTGATGTTCCACTGCCTCGACGCTTGCTTAAGTCCATATAATGACTTAAGCAATTTACAAACCTTCATTTCACTGTTATTGAAGCCCTGTGGCAACTGCATATATAACTCTTCATCAAGATCCCCCTGTAAGAAAGCATTAAAGACATCCATCTGGTGAATATTCCACCCCCTTGAAGCAACAATGTAAATAACTGGTCGAACAGTAACCATCTTGGCCACTGGAGAAAATGTATCCTGGTAATCAACACCTTCTCGTTGGTTGTACCCCTTAGCTACGAGTCTTGCCTTGAACCTTTCAACCTCTCCTGAAGCTTTGTATTTATTTTTATAAACCCACTTACATCCAATGGTCTTCTTGCCCACAGACAAGTCCACAAGCTGCCATGTTTGATTATCCTCTAAGGCTTGGATCTCAGCCTTCATTGCTTCTATCCACCTTGCATCTTTTACTGCCTCTGCATAAGTAGCTGGTTCCTGAGCTGCTGAAATATTAGCCAGAAAGCTATGATATGATTTGAAGATCCCAGTATAGTTAATTGCACTAGCTAATGGATATTTGGCTTGTGTGATTCTGGAATTTGTTGTAATGTAAATATAGTCCTTCATCCATGTGGGGGATTTTCTTTCTCAAACTGGTCTGTTGGGCACTACAATATGATCAGCTTCTCCTTCCTGCTCCATGTTGACAGTCAATTTTGACCCGTTTTTTCATATATTTCGTGCAATTTTAAGTATTTTAGCACACCGCATTTTAATAGTTATTTTGCATATTTTTACATAATATTCTATGTTTATTTCTTCACAAAAATGACATTGCATCTTTTATTTTTAAATTAAGCATTATGTCTCTGTTAATATTATGTTTATATTATTATTATCTTTGCATCTCTTTAAATAATTAATTGGCATCCCGTTTTTACTTTTAATCAGGCATTAAACATGTCTTAAATATTGCATTTTAGTATTATTGCATCGGCATTTGCATTTTAATAATCTTGCATCTTTTTAAATAATTTTATTTTAAATAATTAACCCGCCTTGCACTTTGTCAAACCAGTCCAGTCCAAGACGCAATTTGAGTCAGTCCAATCCAACACCATCTTTTTTATTTCATCCAAACAATACCACACTTTTATTTTCCCCCCCTAAAATCAAAACCCAATTTTCATTTCCCCCCAAAACAATACCCCAATTTTAATTTCCCCCCCCCCCCCCCCCCCAAATACCAAACCCTAACACCCCTATATAATAAACTTTCCCCCTCAACCAACAAAAAATCAGCCCTTTAAGGAGCCAGCCGCACAGACCCTAAAAGCCCCCCACACCTCTGCCCTTTGCCTCCCTCTCTCACCATCGTCCCCGTCGTCGCCGCCGCCCCTTTCGCCGGAGCTTGGAGCTCCGGCGAACACCCTCTCCCCTTAACCTCTCGTTCAAAACCCTAGCCTCACCCCACTCCGTCACCTCACCCTAACCTAGCCGCCCGCCTCTCACTCACTCTCCCATCGCCTCCCCATCGCCGCCATTCGCGGAGCTAACCACTACACTCTCCCAATCTATCAACTCTAGTTGCACACCGTCTATCCTCCTTTCCATCTTGTTGCCGCCACCATCTCCGATTTAACTCATGTCGTCGTAGTTCAAATCAACAACAACAACCACCGACACCGCCACCGCCACACCCCGTCGACCAACGCTCACCCCATATTCCTTTTGCCTCTGCTCGCCGAGTGACCACCGCGATCGCGATTCGTATTTCTCTTTTGGTGTTATTACATATATATATTGTGGTTTGTTGGACTGATTTGGCATGATATTCTGGACTTTTGAATTTGGCAGGAGTTTTTTAAAACTTCGACGACTTGGGTTTGGTTTTATATTTTTGTATATGCCGTCGGCTTTGGTTAAACGATCGATTTTTTTGGTTCTTTGTTATCTCGGAGTTTTTGAAAACTCGCGAACTCCGCCGATTTGTACCTTGGGCGATTTGTTTTGTTTGATCGATTTAGCTTTCTTGATATTTTCTTGGTATTCGACTTGCATTTCTTGTTTCAGAGTCACCGGTTATTTGTATTCTTTGTTGTCTATTATTTTCGATTGTTTTCGGACTAATTTTTGCACTGTTTGGGGTCACTCCGGTGATGTTTTGAATTTTCTGGTGATAACTTGTCTCCGGTGAACTATGCTAGCTATTTTTACTGTTTGTCGGGCTAATTTTTTGCCATATTGCTATTGATTTTGGACATTTTTGCTGGTTTACTGATTTAGAACAAATACTACACTGTTGGTATTTTACTGATTTGAACAAGATGCTACACTTGTTTGGCCAATGAAAAAGTTATCCGTCGATTTTTGAGTCATCCACAGTTGCAAAGACGGAAAATAAAATAAATGAAGCTTTCTGGGCAAGGATGATTTCTTCCACTTACACCGGATAACCAACATGCGCTGGCAGAGCGAATTCTCGCAGCCGCACTTGTTTAGGCTGTCCCACTTTACATTTTTTATATCTGAGCCTTCCGTGTTTAAAACTATTACTGTTTTGGCGCGGATATGAAGGTTTTATTTATTTTATTGCTTTTAACAATATTGGCCGATGAAGGAATCTCCGTCTGATTTCCAAGGCCTCCTCTGTGCAAAAGACGGATTTATTTATTTTTTGGCTTTACTTATTAAATTCCTGTCATTGCTTTAAAATTATTTATTCTAGTACTAACACTTTTACTAAGTGTTTATGCAGGTACCCGGAGATCATCTTGTGCAGAAGGCCTAAAAGATGTCCCGGAGTTTTATTTTTTGTCGCATTTAATTTTAGTTTTATTATTCTGTATTGCACTTTATTTTAATTATAAATTGTGAAAAAATGCTTAGAATAGGTAGAATAAAAAGGGCAATAAATAATTAACCTGGGCTTGAACGAATAACCGCAAGTTGGCGGATCTTAAAGGATGTCTAACCCCTTCCCTTTAGGATAATAAAGAACCCTGATCCAGAATCTCACTAATTTTGCAGACCATTAAATGGAGGTCAATTGCAGTATTTTTATTGCAATAAACCAAGTGTCCTAATTCACTTAAACAATTAGGTGGCGACTCCTTAAAACAGCATTAATTGCTCCATCCAGGGGAACCGCGCCAAAGAGCAACGTTGCGGATACCGCTCGGACTTCGAGGTCAAAAGCGAGCGCGACGGCGTAGCGACTCCACCGGGATATCAGGTTATTGATCATAGCAAACCCAGGTTAATTAAATATCGCGCTTTTGACACTCCATAACTTCATTTGGATTATCCATGCTATGATCTGGTTCTTCTGCCTGCTCCATAGCTCCAGTTGGGCTGCTACAATCTAAGACAACCTGCTCTCCTGGAACACATTGATCTGCATGAAAACCAAGATCAGGAAGAAATTCTTCATCATGATCATATTGCTGCATTGTAGGTTGTTTGGCTTGATCAAATGGAAAGATATCCTCATAGAATGCTACATCTCTACTTATAAATATGGTCTGATTCACCACATCCAGTAGTTTGTAGCCCTTGTGCCTGACAGAATAGCCAAGCAGAACTGATTTAATAGCCCCGGTGTCAAACTTGTCCCTCTTGGTAAGATTTGTTGCATAACATAAACATCATACCACCCTTAAATGAGATAAGGAAGGCTTCTTCTGAAACAGTCTTTCATATGGTGACACATTTCCAATAACCACAGAGGGAACTCGATTGATAATGTACACATCAGTCTGTATGCATGCACCCCAGAATCTTGCAGGTAAGTAGCCCTGAAACTTGATTGTCATTGCAATCTCAAGAATGTGTCTATGTCTCATTTCCACTACCCCATTTTGTTGTGGGGTATATGGACAAGAGGCTTGATGGATGATCCCCCATTGCTTGAACAAATCATCACAAGCATGATTGAAAAATTCAGACCCATTATTCGACCTGATTTTCTTGACCCTTGTATTAAACTGTGTTTTAATAACTGCAAGTAAATTCTTCAGAACAGAAGATACATCTGATTTAAGAGTCATCAAATTTATCCAAGTCCATCTAGTATGATCATTAACTACAGTGAGAAAGTATCTCATTCCATTATAAGTGGGCACTCTATAAAGTCCCCACACATCAACATGTAACAACTCAAAAGGGAAAGCTGCTCTACTTATACTTACAGAAAATGGCAACCTTACTTGTCTAGCCTTTGGACAAATCTCACAGTGACTTATTGTGAAACTATTCTTATTTCTAAACTCATCAACTTTCCTTAGGATACTCATAGGGACATGACCCATCCTTCTATGCCACAGTCCTGCCTGCATCTCTGCTGATGTAACTGAGAAAGCCAAAACCTTGGCTGCATTAACTTGTCCAGTTGCTGCTCGATTGTGACCACTCCAAGAATCCAGTATGTACATGCCATCTACCTCCCTACCAATCTCCTTCACCTTTCCAGTAAAGAGATCCTGTAATACGAAAAAATCAGGGAAGAATCTTATATTGCAGTTCAACTCTCTTGTTAGTTTAGACACTGACAAGAGATTGAACTTGAAGCTTGGTACACATAGTACATCCTGGATAACATCACCTTCATTCAACCTACTGCTACCAGTTTGTGTGATCATGGCAGTATCCCCTGTTGGCAATTGAAATTGACCTGCATTTTCTATCAGATTACATCTTTCAATCATACCATTATTACCTACCATGTGATTTGTGGCCCCTGAATCCACTATCCAATTAGGATCAACATCATTATTGAGCACCTTACATGCCATGTGCACCTTAGGGACAGGAATTCCATGGTTGTCTGCCAATGCTCCCAGCATCCTCTCATACTGATCTGGTGTACAGGTCCTTAATATGGAGTTCAAGTGTTCATTCTGATAGTGTGTCAGCTGATTTGTATGTTGCCCTGAAGTATCTACATCCGCCAATACACTTCCTGAGGCCACCATATTCACCTTCTTCTTGTTCCTCCATTCATCAGATTTGTTCTTCCAGTCATCAGGTTTGTTCTTCCAATCATCAGGGTAGCCTATTAGTTTATAACAGCCTTCTCTGACATGGCCTTGTTTGTTACAGTAATCACACACTATCAGCCTGTAACAAGTACCTCTTGTGTGTCCTTTCATCTTACAATAGTCACAGAATGCACCTGGAATGTATTTACCCCTTCTCTTACTCTGAGGAAACCTGCTAACCATCGTCATTGGATCATTGGCTTCACCTCCAGTCAGGTCACCTCCTGAGATCAGTCTTTGACTCTCATCCTGGGCCACCATGGCGTATGTTTGGTTGACACTGGGAATAAGAGTCATTAAGAGAATATGGCTCCTTGCTTGGTTGTAACCATCATTGAGCCCCATAAGGAACTCAAGTAGCCTTTGGTTTGAAATATGCAGTATGTATTTTCTGGGACTGTCACACTCACAAGTGGTGGTGGTGGTACAATCGAGTCTATTTCATCCCAAAGATCCTTCATCCTAGAATAATAGCTGGATACATGCATTTTTCTTTGTGAAGCATTGCTAGCTCTTTCTTTAACTGGTACACCCTCGACAAATTGATTTTGTCGAACCTCTCCTTCAAGTCCTTCCAAACTGCACATGTTGTAGACTTGTACAGTATTCCACTCAACAGGCTCTTATTAACATTCTTCATAATCCACGCTATCACCATATCATTGCATCTATCCCACTGTTTTATTTAATTCGGCCCGAATGTATCTCTTTTAACAGATCCATCAATGAATCCAAGTTTATTCTTAGTTAACAGTGTCAACTTCATCGCACAACTCCAAAGTGTGTAATTCTCCATGCCTGATAGGTGAATCTCCACTTGCACACTTGAAGGTGAATCAGATGCACTTAAGAAAAGAGGATTGTTGTGGTCCACAATGTTGAGACTTGCAGTTGAGCTATCTCCTATACTTGAAGTTGTATGTGGTATTGTACTCTCAATTTCTTACAATTAACCAGATCAGGATTCTTAATTCAGCAATCGATATTCACCTCAACAATCAATCTGATAAACAAGTGAATCAAATTGCAAAGAAATGACTTCGCGATGTTCATACACAGCAAATTAAGCAACTAATCAATCGCATCCAATAGATCACAACAAATCGATAGCATGCAGTAGATCGCAATTCAGATTTTCACAATCGAAATTAAAAAACATGCAATATAAAATCGCTGATCGAAGAAGATCAGATACACAATCGCCGATCGAAGAAGAACAGATTAAGCGAGTTTATCACCTCGATTTATACAACTTGCACCTTTCGGAATGCTCTCTTCCACACTGATGCTCTGCGAATCCTTTATACTGACGTCGGCTTTGATACCATGTTACAATCTCTCACAGTCGACACACTCGACTTACATGATCCGTAGCAATCAAGGAAGAAGGGAGGAAGAGCTGTGGAACCTTTTTTTTTATTGTTGTGGAACTTTTTTCTTTATTTTCTCTTAAACGTAAAATGAGTACAGCTGCTCACATTTATAGTGAGACTTGGGACTGAAAAGTAATAAGAGTAACATGTGGTGTAAAATAAGAAAAGAGAAAACTGTGAACTAAGTAATCTAATTAATCAAGCTACTAAGTAATATCATCGAACTACTAATACTGCTAAGTACTAAGTAATCTCATCAGGATGGGTCCAGACTAGTTATAAGACTTTTTTTCAGCTAAAAATGTGATAAAACTCGACAACATCTTTAATGGAGTATTAGGTTTTTATTTTTTCCAAATGTAACATATATATATATAAGTATTTGAACTGTTTACCTCTCCGAAATATCATCTAAACAAAATCGGATAATAATATTATGATTACTTTGGAGAGTGTAAACTAGAGAAAGTCCCCATTAGTATTGCCCTTGTGATATTTGTAATTTTCTCTTTAAGATTTTCCTCTATTTTTTAAAATTTGAGGGACTCTTACAACATCTTTTTTGTGTGTGTTCTGATACGACATTATATGATGCAAAAACATACTGTAAGCCCAAGCCAACAAATATAGTGTCCATCACAAAATATGTAATTCAATTTTCGAAAGTCTAGTGACTCAATTAAATTTGAATTTCCACCGAAAGTTACTAAAGGAGCAAGATGCTCATATTAGAAAGTTCTTCATTCTCGTGGCTCAAAACCAAGACCACTAGTTAACAGCAAGGGGGGCTTAGACTATCTTGCCACACCTTTGATGCTAGTAGTACAAATTATTACTTAAGTCCAAAACTCTAGCTCCAACTCAATTAGGAATGTAAACCATTACATTGCACCTAATCAATTTCGAAAGTCTTTTCAACTTGCGTGCATCAACATCTGGTTTCTTTTTCCTGGAAGGTGTTTAGGTGCAGTGTCAAGTCTCAAATGCAAAATTGCGACAATTGTTTTTCTTGTTTAAGATCCAACTTGTGTGCAGGGCCGTCTTTGGACCCGTGCGAGATGTGCTACCGCACAGGGACCCCGAGAAAACGAAAAAATTAAGGGCCCCTTTTTTCATTTTTTATTAAATAGTATTAGCCAAAATTTACTGTAAAGGTCCATAATTATCAGGTCTTAGCCATTAAGGGCTCACTTTTATAAATTAGAATAGGGCCCCAAAATGTTGACAGCCCTTGCGTATACCAACATGACATTGACGAATTTTATACATTAGGATCTGGTTGCTATTGTCTTGGTACATAATTGATCTTCCTGCAGTCCAAGTGATAGTAGAGTCCAAATGAGAACTGAAAGGATGGTTGAGAGCAGCAGCTCGTGGGGGATTTACTTAGGGGCTCGTTTGGTACGTCGCGCTGGACTGTATAATTTTATATGGACTGTACTGTATTGTAATGGACTGGATTGTATTAATATATAATAGACGATATTAGAACATTAATATATAATGAACTGTATTTTTTATTTATTTTTTATTTTTAGTACAGTAGGGGTCTCAAAAATAGCAGTTGGAGTGTACTATTTTTAAAAATAATACAGTCCAGATAAACGTTGTATTATATTTTTGTCCAGTGCAGTCCAGCGTAATACAGCGGACCAAAGAGCCCCCAGGAGAATAAGGCTGGACAACAAGAACCCTTATACAAGGTTGTCGATAGTGAAATTCTCCAATATGGTAAAACATTTTTTATCTCCATGCAAAAGGAGATAGTAACGCAACAACTGTGTTTTCGAGCAATGGACTAAGAATAGAACAAAGAAACAAAGTAGATCAACCATTCACAAGCAATCCATTCGAAGTGCAATAAGATCAAAGCTGTTAGATTTATCAAACTAAAACGGGTCAGAATGGTTATCACAAGGAGTTTGGCTCTACTCAGTGGCAACCATATGTGTTCATCAAGAACAACATGGTTACGTACTTACGTTATCGCCAAGCTATAAGCTCAAATCACTCCCAAGCAAAAACCACCCTATATATAGTCTAGGGAAATAACATAAGCAAGCCCATGAGGTATATACATGAAATGGACCTTAAATTGAGCAACATAAAAGATCTAGCCATATTGCGTACGTCCAGTGAGTCGATTCAGACCCTGTCGGGATCTTGGTTTCTCCAAAAAGGACCTTGGTCTTGAATATGAGCCTTGGTATGATTGCCCTAGCCAGATCCCTATAAGAGATAAGCATGACTTAATGAACTCAGTCGATGCCTCCTAAACTAAATGAACAAGAAACAGGAAACCTATTTTAGGGTCAGAAGTGTGTTAATACTTTGCCTTGAGATAATGAAATAGGATAACCTATATATCCAAGAGACACGTATTTTATTTTCAAACTGCATGCTGCTACTAGAAAACAAAAGAAGCATAGGCTCTTCTGCATCCCAACATCATTTGCATTTGCTACGTAAATACGTAATACAAGAACCTGCACTTTTTTAAACACTGATTTCGATATCGCAGCTACGCATAGCACAACTGACATCTTTTCCTCACAATATTTCTTTCATCACAAATGAATTTTACAGTATTCCTTACTCTCTACTTTTATCATATCATGCAGGAAAGAATGGTATAAAGCCTATGTTATTTAGATTCTTCAAAAATGGCAATGCGTGCGTGTTGGATTCTTCGAAAGTAGTGTATTTTTGGAGAATCCGACACAGGTACTGCATTGAAAATGAAGAGTCCGTGCAACTTAGTATAAAATATGCTTAGCTTTTAATTACAATATGCCACAGCATGGCAGAGTCAGAAATTTTGTCAAGAGTGTTCAAATTTTGAAGAAGTAATATATAATATATATGTTAAGATGTTCAATATGTAATATATATCTGTAAGACATAATAATTGATATGTTTACACGGTATAATTTTTCGACGAAGCGTGTTCGGGTCTGTGGCTCTGCCACTGTGCCACAGATTTCTATAAAGAATCAACACCGAAATTAAAATTTAAAAACCAAAAAAGAAACACCCTGTTTGGAATTTTTTTTTGCCAAGTGTTTGGAACCAATTTTGAAAGCAACAATAGGATATTTCAACTGGAAAAGTGAAACGGCATTCATACAAACACATTTCCAAAAGCAAGACAAGCATATTCACTTCCAAAGGGAAATTTCTTGACCTGATACATGATTTGAGCACGAAAACTCATGAAAATATCCATTGTCTACTGAGTTTCAACCCGTGCGCCATTGGTCCTGGTGGGATTTCTTGGCTATAAAAGGAAAAAACAGGAGGCTCTATAAAAGGAAGATAAAGTCAAGATCCTTTTGAGTAAAACAAGATCGAATCACACCTCAATGTATTCTACTAGTGAAGGTTTTACCTCACTCACAAATTGTAACACTCTTTCTTTTTTAATCAATTGTAAAAAGAATGACACTTTTTATGTTTAGTAATAATTTTACTTTAAACTTCTCATTTTATTCTTAATGAGATGATTTGTAATCATACAAATATCTTTTAAACCATAAGTTTCAAGTCTTTCATTCATTCTAAAACTTTGTGCTCAGTCAAACACATTCGCATAAATTGGACAAGAGGGAGTACTTACCAATGGCTTCAACATAGGATACTTTTCGTTTCGACTTGCACAATCATATAATGTCAATACAACATCTAGTCTAACAGTAACATAGTGCCTAATTTTAAAAAGAAACCAAAAAAAAATAATTACAGCTAACAAGTCTCATAAGTGCATTCTGCTCCTCCCCATCTTACCCCATCCCACCTCCACCTCCACCACGCCCCTACCCCAAACCTCATCCCATAGATTATATATAAATTCTTTTGTGATAATATTTTATGCTTACCTACGAAACACTAAAAAATATAATTTTGTGCTCAAAATATTTTCCTTCATACCAAACACACCCTTAATGTTATGTGGATCTGATTTCGTTTTAAAATTGGGAGAGACGTGAGGAAAGAAAGAATATATGATATAAAATCGAATGTTTATAATATTCAAGGTACCTGCACTATTAGTGAGTTACTACGTCATTTTCTTTAACATTCTGACTTGATGTTAATGGTATTGCATGATTATCTCAAATAATTCAAGACGTCCAAAAGGAGTAAAAGGAAAAGTCCTAACTGAAAATCTATTTTAGTTTAAAGAAAAGTTAGAATAATATCTTGCAGTAGGAAAGAAAACACACTAAAATGTTATGTTGCTCGGACTCTTCAAAAATAATTTTGCACTCGTGTCAGAAATATCTTTAAAAATGCACTACTTTTAGTGATCCGACACACACCTGTTGACAATTTTTATCTTTTAAGAGTTCGAATAACGTAGATAAAACACAAAAAATAAGGCTTCAAACTTGTTTCACAAGACTAAAAAGAAAAGGGTCAAAAATCAAAAAACAAGAATGTTAATCAACCCATTCGTACACTATGCGTTCCAATATTTCTTACCCTCGTTACTTTTATACAAGGTACCAAACATAGGAGTTTATTTTCTTTGTGGTTTTGTCGTTAGTCTTTAAATCTAGGAAGAACACAAAAATTGGCTGAGAGTTCACTTCTAATGGAGCGGAGGGTCTATTGGAAACAATCTCTATTCCAATACGGATAAAGACTATGTACACCCAACCCTCCTGAAACCCCATTCGTGGGGTTACAATGCGTATGTTATTGTTGTTGATATCTCAATTGGTCAAATTCAAAATCAAGTGTCTTCTACCACTTTAGGTAATGAAAGAACTCTTTTGCTATCAAAATATCCAATATTTCGGAAGAATAGTAAAGCCAATAAGAAGAAGATCTAACAGTCTATCTATATTATATACAAAAACATTTTCACATTAGCATACACCTCTGTTTTCACCTCTAGAATCCCATTCTTCATGTTCATTTTCCTTGTTAACATCAGCAGGAGGCAAAAAACAGTCAATTGACAGCCCACTTATGTTAAAATCAATCTCTTCAATCCTCCATGTTTCCTCAACTTTTGCTCTATAGTCTATGTTCTTTCCATATCTATAAATTGTTGCTGCAGTTTTCCCACTGTGTGCTATGTTGATACCTTCGACGTACCTATAATCTTTAAGCGTCGATTCCATGCTTGTTTCCCAAAAAACACTGTCATCGTCTTTGGCTGACTTCAATCGTACTAGTTTTGTGTCCTCGAATTGGATTAGAAGCCCCGAGCGTTGGCTGAAGTAGCCCCATATAGTGTGATGAACAGCTTCTGTGTTAGCTGTGCTTTGTGCCTTTAGCGTGTCTTTGCTAGTCTCAAGTTTTAGTATAAAGCATCCTTCATCCTTGATTTTCTTTTCTCCAATACAAACAGCATTCACAAATAAATTGGCTGTTGATCTGGGGTCTAATCCCTATTGATCAAGAAGAGCTCATTAATAAAAGCAGTATTCATATAAGTACCATTTAGATTCTACTTGAGTTGATCTAGGTGTTCAATAATCAATGGTGGATCCACGATTTAAAGTTTATGGGTTCTATAGTAACCTCGTATTAATACAACAACAATAACATACACAATGTGATCCCACAATAGGGGTCTGAGGAGAGTAGAGTGTATGCAGACCTTACCCCTACCTTGTGAGGTAGAGTGACCTCAAAATTCAAATTAATATATAGTACAATAATAACGGGGTTCATCGTTAAATATAAATAAATATTAAGGAAATTTCTTAACACATATACAGGGTGTTGACAAAAGGTATTGAATTCACGTGAACCTGTAATAGACACTATGGATGCACCCGCGTTGATAATTGCATAAAGAACACAAGGAAAGAGTGTGACTTGCAAATAAAAAACATGAAGTATGTTACATTGGCCATCCAAAATAAAGAAAATTTATACCACAAGAATTTGAGTTTAAGTTCTATGCAGTGACAATCTAAAAAGTATTTATACAATCAGCTCATTTATACGATGATTAAAGGGTTTTGCTGCTCGGATCCTCAAAAAATGGCCTTGGCAGATTCAGACATTTTTGAAGGATCTGAGCAACATAGATTACAGGTAAATCTCTCCATGATATACATTAATAATTGATAACCTGCTAAAAATGGCAATTAATATGCTATCGCAAGTAAAACTACTCGTAGACCTCTTTATAATAGTCATCTTCTATAATGGCATTTCACTATAACAACCATGTTTTCTATCGATCTTTCATGTATATCATATGTTATCTAATAACAACATTTCGCTATAGCAATCAAAAATATCAGAACAAACGACAAGCCGTTATATAGAGGTTTGACTGTATAACTTAAATCCTAAAGTTTATCTTACTCTGACTTGGAAAACCACTGAAGCAAAAGGGGTACCTGAAAGAACATCCGGAGTGGTCTTGGAGGACCTTTGGAAGCATTAGAATTGGTTGAAGAGTGACTCCAAGCCACTGTTCCATTACTACCAGCACTGACCTTGCAATTCGAAACAACCAATTCTAGGAACCACAAATCAGGATTCTTTTGCCAAAGAACGAATCCTCCATCCTCACAAGTCCGTCTGGAATTCATTTGGTTACCACTTTGCTGAATGTCCGATGTTGCCATCTGCAGTTTCCCCACTGCATACATGCTATTGATTGAATTTAATGCAGCCTGCCCTCCGCTAGCTGCTAGATATTGTTGTACTATGTATCTTGCAGTAGAAGCCTTCTGATGAACACAACATTAGAAAGATTTCAGCGTGAAATTTGCTTCAAAAGTTTAAGCAAATTCAATCAGTTAGGCGTTGTGACATTTGGTGATCATTTATCTTTACATTTTAACTTGCCAAAAAGCTGCCTACTGGAGCCTACCAAAGAAAAACCTTAGACACCAGACTACGACAAGAATAATCAACAGGGTTATTAGCAACATAGAGTTTGGAACTAGACATTTTTTCTCTAATTTTCTCAAGATTAACAAAAGGTATGAAAAAAACTTAAATAAGTAGTTGAAAAGCCTATACTTCCTAGATTTTGCAAGATTATTACAGTATGATGTGTTCCATTTGGAAATACCCACCAATAGCAGTGGAGCAAGAAATTCTAACAATATCAGAAAAAATGCAAGAATGCCACACCTAGGATTTAAAACTGCGACCTAAAGCAATGTTGAACTACCTTACACTAGAATCTTCCCATATGTCACGAGTTTTAAACATTTCATATATGCTAGAAAAATTATGTTTACTCTATTTGCACAATATAATTTTTCAGCAAAAGAGATGCAAATGGACCCCTTGCCTCTATGTAGCTCTGCCCTTACCCACCTATAGCCAAATAGATATAGAGGATTCATAAAGTCGACCTATTGATCTGAAAATTGAGGCAGAGTTGACTGATTGATATAAAAGTACGACATTCTCATTCAGGAATCACATTCAAAAATACTCAAACTTCATCGAATTTTGTTTCTCATTTAAGAAAGAGTTAATGGTCAAAACCACACCTAAACTATCACTTTTTCGCGAGTTCATACCTCAACTATCAATTGTTCCTTTTACCTACCTAAACTATCACTCGCTTCGTATTAATACACCCCTCAATGTTGAGTTGGCCAAATATTTGTTCCCAATCGACAATAGGTGCGTGGAGGCCAACTCAGCATAGAGGTGTATTTAATACAAGAGAGTGATAGTTTAAGCAGGTAAATGGTACAATTGATTGTTGAGGTATGAAACTCGCGAAAAGGTGATAGTTTATGTGTACCGTTAACTCTTTCTTAGGTCACGGATTCAAGTCTAGAATATGCTTGCATCCTATATCACACCCTACATGAACACAGATGCTTTGTGCACGGGGCTGCCCTTTTTATCTCTTTTTTTTCTTTACAAATAACTGGAAAAAAACAATAACAGGAAGGAGAGGTGTATAGAGGACTCACAATGCAACCATCAGTAACAGGCAAGCTAACAGCATGATCCAATTGAACCTGAAAAGGGATAAGAGCAGAGCCAACAATTTTCATCAAGAATATAAATTGATCATTGTTATTATTATTATTATTATTTCCAGAAACAGCAGCCTTGGAACGATCAGAGCGCATTAGATTAAGCATATTCTTCCACCTCATGATGGCTGCACTGCTGCAACCTGTTTTGCTGAACATCTCCTCTGGTAGAGGCACCTCCAATACTGTCTCCAATCTATCTTCTTTGTCCAAATTTGGACTCAATTTTCTCATGGTGTAAAGTATGATATGATATGATTCTTGAATTGTTCTTCAAATTTATATACGAGAAAGAGGAAGATTATAGAAAAGATACATTCTTGCACAAATCAAGAAAATGGGGTTTGCTTGTGTTTTCTCTCCTTTGAAAGAGGTTTGAATGGAGCAGATGATTTTGAGAGAAATTTGGGGAGAAATGTATAATGCTCTGCCTCCTTTAATCCAAAAATGTGTTTTTTTGGTAGTTGATATCGTGTGGTATGATTTTGGTGGGAATAGTATACTAAGTACTGATTAAGGTATATTACATACATGCAAATTATATAGTAAATATTTTTCCTAAAGAGAATAAAGTGTAATATTTTTTAAATGAACCGCAAGGGTGATCGAGTTGGTTGAGCATGATTCCAAATGGGAGGTTGGAGGTTTGAAACCCCTTGTATGCTTTCTTGATCGAGCTGGTCACAGAGACTTATCTAGTGCGGTTTACCTCTCTCTAGTGTGGTTGAAGAACTATTGTACTGGAGTGAGATTTACCTGGAGCGCATATGACGTAACAACTGTCACAAGCAAGCAGAGTAAAAGGCGGGTAAAACTCACATAAGCAGAGGGGGAGACACATTCATGAAAAGCGAGAAGTGCCAGGAATCACACCATAGCCGGAGTCGATCGAGTGAGGATAGAGGTGCGCTTGAAGTGGGGGGTGTGTTGTCCCTATTGGGCTGGGCCCTTTCCCATAAGGCCCCACCGTCGGGGCATAAGCGCCCTCTTGCTACCCATATGCGAGGCGCCGTCTTAGCCTTCCCTGACCAGGATCGCTCCCACACCTGTCTTTACCGAAGAAGAAGGGGCGAAGTCTCAACTACCAGACTACTACTATACCAAACGCACTCCACGAGTTCCGCAGGGAATAAAGTGAGATCCGATGTGTCGATACCGGATCTGGACACGCTAACTAAACTGCTACCTTTTGCAAGGCGTTGAAGATGATGTTACACGACGTTCAGAACGAAGTGAATGAATTACAACCAATAAAAATGCACAATGAGTTACTCGAGGCAGTTGGATCGAAGTACGAAGGGGTTGATTGAAGTCTGAGATCAGTTTGACTTCCCGCAGCAAGCGGCACAGAGTGATTTTAGCTTCGCCCTCGCAGCACCAATCTCTGTTGATTCTGGTCCAACCTTGCCTCGACAAATGCAGTCGTTTTCTTGCTCACGCGCATCCGTTTTCTTGCACAATTCCTCTAGAAGAAAGGAGAGAGAAAGAACAACCAATTTTCGTGTTCAAACTGGCAATTGAAAGTCAGATTTCGGGGGAGCAGAATCGTATCTGGGGAAGGTTTGGATCTTAGAATCAATTTCTATTTTGCTTTCCGCCGCACGCCCCATTATCATCTTAATCTCCTCTTCGAGTGCCAGCATCCTAGCCTTCTCCCCTGCTGAAGGACCTACTGGTTTAGGTAAATATCTAATGCGTTTCCCGATCGGAGAAGTCGTTTTTGGATACAGGGCGTTACAACTACTTGCGAACAGCTACTTCTTTGGAGAGCCCGGGGCTCCAACCTATACAAGGGGTTGTTAGACCGCCGCTTACTAAGCGCTGGTTCTATCCCGGCCAAGCAACCAAAGCCGGGGACCTAGGTGGGAATAGAATCGTAGTCCGGTATCCTTCGAGCGCTGTAAAAAAGAAGATGATATGTCCTTCCCCTTTCCTAAGATCCTGGACGTGGTACTGACGCATGAACTTGGTTACTGGTTTGACCGGTTTGTTGGCAAGTCAAGTAAGGAAAGGTCTGTTCATTTGTCCAGAAATATGTTCTGTGAAACAACTCAAGCGAATGTGAGAGGGGTTCACTTTTCTTTTTTTACAAAGCAAGCTCTGGAACCCTGTCCGAACGAAGGGCTTCCTCCATTTTAAGCTCCGTCTGGAATTGGGTCTCAATTATGGAGTCAAAAGTCTCCTCGGGCAAGGGAGACCTAATCGTATTAATGGTAAGACGATCACAGAGCTCCCGCCGCCTTTGTCCGTCCTCCAGTAAGGGCTGGTACACCTCTGGCTCATCCCGACCCTGCTTTTGGGCTTCTGCCCTTACTTCATTGAAGTCTATATTTGCATCCTCCAGGCTGGGGTCAATAAGGTAGGGATCATCAAAACACCAAACCATCCAATGTAAAGACGGTCACTCTAGCATATAAACCAGAGAACGACAGTTATTTAGTCTAATCTCTTTCCCGAAAGCCTAAAAGAAGAAGGACAAAGGAGTAGTCAGAATGGTTTTAAAATTCTTGAAAAAGCCAATTTTGATTGCTGCAAACCCGCATGGAAATTCCTTGTCGTACCCTCCCCTATAATAGAACTCGGGATGGCATGGAATAGTCATTCTCCTTCTCTTCCTTAAGGAAAGGCGTGGAAAGAGTCGAGGGCTCCGCTCCTTTACTTTATTATGAAACTTAAACAAAGAAATTTGGAATGGAATAATATCAATTCATACAGCAGAAAAGGTTCTATTGATTCAAAACTTCCATTCCACTCTTGCTCCAATCCCAATAGGATAAATAGAGCTAGCACTTGCTATAAGGGATTCTGACGCATTCCTTTTCTTGCTCCTGCGCATTAAGGACTATACCACCGAAAGCGGACATGCTTGCTCACTGGCTAGATCGAGCTGTATGTACCTTTGCTAACTCTTTTGCCTGTAAGGAAGCTTGAAAGAGGGAATTTTCTGATCTATGACCCCGAAAGAAAGATAGTCTTTTTTTGATTCCGCGCATTGGAACTGAAAAGGGCTATTGACAGTCTAGCGGGCAGAGCTAGTAATAGATTCAGGAAGGCACTGACAAAAGATTCTCCTAAAGATCTAACTGCCTTAGACCAAAAGGCAAACGAAACTCTTGAGGATATCTTATCCAATAAAAAAGCAGCCCAACATCCCTTCCTTTTCCAAATATTTTTACTAATACGCTCTTTTGATGTCGAAGTACGTTTTTTCAACTAAAGCTATATCTTAAATAGAATAAAGCGAAGGGAGCAAAGAAGGTGATAAGCAAGAAGAGGAAAGAAGAAGGAAATGAGCTGAAAGCAACTCTCTTGACTATAAGGAAAGAGCAGGAATTCCAAGCAACGAGAATGTAAGGAGCGGAAAGAAGAACAATGTCCTAATTTATAAAAAATATATTTTTAAATGAATATTCTTGATAATTAGTTTTGATCTCATAGGCACATAGCATAAATGCCCCAATCTTTTTGTGAGACTTTTGGGATTGACAAAATTACAAAATGAGAAAATTATATCGCTAGTTACACTGTTTATTTTAGTTATACTCAAATTAGTAAAATTATTCGTGCTTCGCGCGGTCATTAAAGTAAAATTAAAATATTACTAAATAATTATTATTAAATTTTTCTAGTTAAATTATTAATATTGACTTATCGATCAAATTTATCTTTTTCTATTCTTTAATTATAACACTATTGTTATTTTGATTATATTTTCAAGGTGATATCAAATGAAAAAAGAAAATTCAGTTCAACAAATTTAATATCAAGCAAATGACCCTCTTTAGTTTTGATCATATTCACATTCCCTTCTTAATATTTTGATATATTTTTTCTCCTTTTTATTATTTTTCTTGATTATCTACTCTTCTATTTCTTATATGTTTTTTTAATGTTTTCATTTTAATAATTTTATTATGTAATCTTATCCTTCTTTATATTTATCCTAACATTATTTCCGGCTCCCCTTATCAACTCTCCTTTTCATTTCTTTACTTTTATTTATTTAATTTCTGTAAAAAATCAGTAATTATTGTTATTCTTCTTTACAATAGTCAAATTAATTTTTCTTTCTCTTTCTACTACTTCATTACGGGAAATGTCAAAACTAACCTTTCTCTTAAGTAAATTTTATATATATTTTTCATGATTTATGTGTCATTAAAAATTTAAAAATAACTTCATAAATATTTTTGCTTATAATTGATTATCTTCCTCTTATATCTCCCGCTTTTTTATGTTACATTTTCTCTTAATTAAAATTTTCATATATTTTTATGAATTATGTGTATATTAAACATTCAAAAATAACTTCATAAATAATTTTGGTTATAATTGATTATATTCCTCTTCTATCTTCCACATTCTTTAGTACATAAGGATCACATGCCGATAACAAATCAACAAACGTCTTCCAATGTCTCTCGTAAATTATTGATAATTTTTTTTAACAATGATCTTGCTCTTAGTTTTACACAAAGTATCATTATAAATTTTAGAGAGCTCAGAACGTCAAATATTCTAGCATCCTCCTTATCCAACTATTTTGAGATATTTATTGCGGTTCAAATAGCGCCAGTTATAACTTTTTAGATTTAATTATTTTTTTAATCCAAATATTATACTCTATCTATTTTTGAAGGATTCTTGATCTAACTATTATCTTAAATTATGCATATATAATTCTCTTTAAAACATAATTTAATTAATTAAATATTTAACAAAGTATATCATGAGTTATAACGTTCAATTCAATAAAAAAAGAAATCTTTTTTTCCAATTTATAGTATACTTTTTGCTCTTTTTCATATATATATACCCGTCAGAAATTGTCATCCTTGAGTAATTGAATCAGTTATCCTTCACCTTCTACTAATTTTATGAAACAATCTAAAAATTATTTTCTATTTTGACTAATTTCTCATGTCTTAATATTCCTTGTCATGTTTTAAACTAAGAAAAAAATTATTTATATCCCTTGCCATATTTTAAATCAAGAAAAACAATTCGATGTCAGCACTAAAAATTCATTCCTTGATAAATGAAGAATCAAGGTCTAGAGAAGAGCAACAATTATTATATTGGAGAAGAAAGTGAATAGAGAGAGAAAGACCATTTTAGCTTAATTTCTGCATTTGATCGAAGAGTTCAAACCAACGGATGATAGAAAAGATCTATGAAAATCTGAAAATTTGATGACTTTATCAACAACAAAACATGAAAATGTTGACGACTACAATTTTACGTAAACAACTTCTTTATAAATTAAACGGTATTTTGAAAATTACAAACTAATTTTACATTCACATATACGATCATTAGGCTTATTAAAAGTTGATCCACATGATTACGTGAAGAATATATACGTACTTCCTTGAGCAGCATGCACATATACATGACTTCCTTTTTGTGCTCCAACTTTCGAGAATACCCTGGCCTGAAAACACAATAATTTAACCTCATCAACAAAGAAAAGAAATAAAATAATAAAATTAACTAAGTAGATGAACATTTTAGAGAATACTAAATAACATAATCAAATTTCTAACAAATAAAAAGAAAAACTAAGAAAAAATTAAAATTACTATCTAAAGAATTCCTTCATTCACATCAAACACTCAAGCAAATGCACTCTATGGTGGTGGCTATTGCACTAAGCAAATGCACTCTATGGTAGTGGCTATTGCACTACAAAATAGAGGATAACCAAGATGGCTCAAAAAATTATATAAATAAAAATGGTATGCCTTTAAGGTGTAATAAATTGTATACTAAATAATTGGGGGTTATGATCATCAAAGGTTTGGGGGTTATGAATGTTACTAATATTAATTAAGAGTAGTTTATTGTATAATAAAGTTAAACTTTGTACTCTAATGAGCATAAAAGTTGGTACGTTGCAATAGTATTTGATTCAGCCTTTGTCAAGATATAAGACCTCCAAAATTGGAGCTTTTAAAATTTGGGTTTGCTCAGATTAAAACTAGCTGGAATGTACTTACAACAACAATAACATATCCGGTGTAATCCCACAAGTGGAGTCTGGGAGTAGAGTGTATGAAGACCTTACCACGGTACCTTAAAAGGTAGAGAGGTTTTTCCAATACACCCTAGTTGAAATGTACTTGCAAAAATATATTTATGGTAGTTACTAATAACAAAAAGAGGTTGTGAAAAAAATTATCTTCCTCTCGCGGGGAGTGGTGACTACTTTGAGCTAAAGAAAGAGAACGACGATTAAGGTTGGTGGGTGAGAAAAAGACCAGTGTTTTTATAATTTTAATAATGTAATATTATACTTATATTACTTGTCAAGGCTCTATCTAAAACAACATTTCTACTCCATAAAGATAGGAGTAAGATATGCGTACATTCTACCCTCTCCAGACTTTGTTGTTGTTGTTATACTTATATTACTTCTATTCTTTTTTAAATATTCAAGTTTCTGAATTGAGTATGAAACTAGATGGTTTATCTCTTGTATTCCTGATCCTTTATTGGACAAAACTGGTGAGTCTCATTTTGCAATTTTATTGACTGTTTGTTAGGGAACATGTCAACGGCTATTAACGATATTACAGAAAGAGGAGGAAGTTCATCAGCTGGATGTGGTAAGTTTATCTTCTATTCTTTCTGTTAGTGTTAGGTTCTGTGTCCTAACATTTTCCGTAACATGTCTCTTTTTGGTGTTAAGTAAAAACAGGAAAATGTCATCCCAAATGTCGTGACATCTGGGAGGACATTTCTGGCAAAAGTTTTGCCTATCTTCACGGGCAGATTTCTGAAGCTGAGAAGATTTTATCACGTGAATGTTTGGCTTGGTTAGGAGCTAAGGAAAACACGATAATACTCAACAAGACCAAGTCCAAGGAGAGTGCATAACGGAAGGAGCATTCACACGAAGACAAAGTCAAAACAGTTGAGAATTTTAAGGTGAAGAACGGCTCCAACCGCTTCAACCTCCACCGAGAATCAAGGAGCCTCTGGGTGAACTCTCCACTATAAATAGAGGTTCACTCCAAGGTTTTGATATCCAGTTTTGAACAAAATTCAGATCCGAGACGTCTCAAATATTGCCTCAAACAGGATCGACTGTTTTTGTGATTACACTTGTTCAAAATTACGAATTGCTTTCTTAGATCTATAAGTGTTCTTTCAACTCAAAGCAACTGTAATAGGGTGTTTTTCACTTCTATTTTAGATAGATTTTTCAGCTTAGAAGTTAGGATTTAACTTCTTTTAATCCCTTTTGTTTACGGATTACTATTCATTCTCAGGATTTGTAAGATTGTATAATTTTTATACAATAAATTTTTAGTCATGAGACCACTATAAGTTATATACAATTATATAACTTATGAAAAACAATCTTTGTGTCCTTGATTTATTTCACGTGATCTTAAACTCGCTTTTTAGTTCTGCGTTTTGTTAATGTTCGATTCATGTCACAACATTTTTGGGAACATTACTTCGTCTTTAAGTTTACCTCTGTTCTTCTTGATTTTATTTATTCCATAGTTTAAGTTCGACAATTCTCCATTTCAATTGGTATCACACTTGACATAATAAGTGCTAAGGTCCTTTTACTTAACTATGGATCCGCTAATCCAAATATTGGTAGACTTATTTTAGATGGATCAAACTATCCTTATTGGAAGATTCGCCACGTTCTCACATCAAATCCATTGATGTTAGAGCATGAAGATCTATTACTAATGGATACATCTATGCTTCCGGACGAGGAAGGCGACATTTTGGTCAAGCGTGAGGCGAATGGACTTTTGAAGAAACTAATAGTGCTTTGGCGAAAAGGCACTAAATGCTATTTTCGGATGGGTTGATCTTTATATGTTCAAACTCATCCAAAATTGCTCTACCGCGAGATGCTTGGGATACTTTACAAACTCATTGTGAAGGTAGCTCAAGTGTTCAACGAATGAAGCTTCACGAGTAAGTATGAGCGTTTAAGGATGGAGGAATCGGAGGATATTAAAACCTATTTTGAAAAGTTGATTGATATCTCTCATGAATGTCAAGTTCTTGGTTCTCCATTGACCAACAATCAACTTGTTGAAAAAGCCCTTCGATCTCTTCGAAAAGTTCAACATTAAGATTTGTGCGATTGAAGAAGACATAACCTTGCCACAATGGACCTACATACTTTAATGGCATTCTCAAAACATATGAGATGAACATGGAAAATCAAAGGTCTTTATACAAAGGCAAGGATGTTGCCTTCAAGCAAAATCCTTAGAGCGGAAGTCGATGAAGGATGAAACACTTGAAGAAATTGGGGATGGTGTCAACGCGTTGCTCTTCTTACTCGTAGGTTCAATACAATGTTAAGAAGATTCAACGAAGATAAGAATAAATCTAAGTCTAAAGAGCACCAAAACCAAGGACTCAATCCACGAATTACCAAGAATTTTCCCACCGCACAAAAAGGAAATCAACTTAGAGAATAAATGTTCGATCCCAATGACAAAGATTCAATGTCATGCGGATGGGGCCATTATGCCAACGAGTGTGCAAACACTCTAAGAAAGGTTGGCAAAAGTCTATGGATTTCCAGTGATGATGAAGGTGAAGGGGAAGAGAATGAAATAGAGTCATGGATTTGTTGTTTTGTTTTGAACATTCTGGATGATGAAGGTTTAGGTGATACACTAAATGTCATGACATTTCGAACATCACCGTAACATCTGCAGATACAATGTGACGGTATGAGTCTTTTAATTCTTCGATATCAATTGTACGTGGTTTTATTTCAAAAATGATTCTAATCCTAAGACTCGAAGACTAAGGATGATATGATTAAGGAATTGCAAGCCCTTTGCAAGGACTTAATCATTGAATCTAATCAACTTGAATCAAAGGTGAAAACTCTAACTCGTGAGAATGCAGATTTGATAAGTACCATTACCATGGAAGTGACTCTTACCAAAAAGATCTTGAATTCGGAAAGATAAGTGCAAAGTTGGATCCGCCAAGCAACCTTCAAAAAGCTTAACAGCACCTCCAAATTAGATGAAATCCTTAGTATTAGTCAACCTCAATGGTTTGGGCTAAGAATCCTATCAATACATTATGCTCCAACTTGTTTGTTAAAAATGGGAAATGAACAGTAAGAAGGGTAGCAACTATGTGTGCAATTATTGTAATAAATCTAGACATTTAAAACCTTTTTGCTTTAAGTTACTAAAACTCGTAAAGAAAAGGTCTTCTGCACGTCACAAGAACTTTGTCCAAGAGACTCCTCTATCTACAAAAATCGTAAGGTAACAAAAAGGTTTGGGTTCCCATCAAGAAAACAAGTTGTAATGTAGCCATAACCGCGGACCAATATCTACGGATCGTGGTACTTTGGGTGGCTGTTCCGCCATATAGCGAGAACAAAAGGTGTCTAAAGAATCTAAGCTCTAAATGGAGGAAATGTTACATATGGAGGAGGTGGAAAGAGTAAGATAATAGGAAGAGGAATAATGTCCCCGGAATTCAAAGACTAAATAATGTCTTGACGTTGATGGTCGATGGCTAACCTAATTAGTATAAGCCTGTGATGACAACTTAGAGGTAAGATTCAATAATGCGGTGGTGATGCTGAAACTAACAACGCATAATGACAGTACAAGAACAAGTGATAATTGTTATCTTGTCGGAGAACATAAGGTATGTAATAGTGTTGATGACACAACATTGTGGCATCAAAAACTAGACATGTCAATTACCGCAACCTTAGAAAATTGATATCTTATGAGGCGGTAAAAGGCATTCCTAAACTAAGTCCTATGAGTGAAACCGTGGTGTGTGAAGATTGCCTCAAAGGTAAGCAAACTCGTGTCCCTCACAAAGTTGTTGAGTGATGGACATTTCTCGTGCACGCTCATTGCTTTCAACTTTTACATATGGATCTTATGGGTCCAATCGAGGTAGATAGCCTAGGAGGCATAGGTACTCCTTTGTGATTGTAGATGACTTTTCAAGATACTCTTGGATATTCTTTTGAAAGAAAAGTCTCAAACGTTTGACATGTTTAGAATATTGTACTCTAGAATTAGAAATCTATATCATTCCTCTATTTTTCGGATAAGATCTGATCATGGAAAGGAGTTTGAAAATAATCAATTTTCTACATTTTGTGAGAAAAAAGGTATTTTCCATGAATTTTCTGCTCCCAAAACCCCAACAAAATGGTGTAGCAGAGAGGAAGAATAGAACCCTACAAGAAATGGCTAGAGTTATGCTAAGTTCTAAAATCACAAACGTTTTTCCTTAAACACCGCAAGTCACATCTCTAATAGAGTCTATCTTAGACCAGGAACAAAATGACACCTATGAGATCTTGAATGGAAAGAAACCAAATCACGTTACTTTCATGTTTTGTATGCTATGTTCTAAATGATAGAGATAATCGAGCAAAGTTTGACTCAAGAGTGATAAGGAATTTTCATAGGCTATTCTCAAAATAATGCTTACCGAGTGTACAATCTTGAACCAAATCAGAATCATAACATTGTTTTTGATGATAATGCAGATTATGCAGAAATACACGATGAATCTTTGTCGTAATAATACGGGAGGCAAAATGCAGATGTTACACCAAATGTCACAACATGAATCAGAAGATGAGAACATTTCGATGAGGATTGCCCGAACTTCGTGATTCAAGACGCAGGATCCTCATCCGTAATCGAAGAAACCATCGGAGAAGTATTCGAAGGAATAAAACAAGGAGAAAAGAGCCAAAAAATTACCGAGACATGGTGAAGTATGCGTGTATGTCCACCATACATCACAAGGTAAGTCAATCTTGCTATGTTTCTACTTTGGAACCTAAAAACATTAATGAAGCACTAAAAGACAGTTGGTGGATACAAGCCATGCAAGAAGAACTAGAACAGTTCACCGTGAATGAGGTTTGGGATCTAGTTCACTTTGATGAGACTAATGTAATAGGAACTAAATGGATCTTTAAGAATAAATCGTTTAACTGGAACTATTATTAGAAATAAAGCTAGACTAGTGGCTCAAGGATACTCTCAAGTCAAAGGTATCGACTATGATGAAACCTTTGCTCCAATTAGATTATTACTTGCCATAGCTTGTTGTTTAAAGATAACTCTTCACCAAATGGATGTGAAAGGTGCCTTTTTGAACGGATATATTGATAAGGAGGTATATGTTGAACAACCCAAAGGATTTGAAGATCCTCACCATCCACAACAAGTATACAGTTAAAAAGGCCTCAGTATGGACTAAAACAAGCTCCACGTGCATGGTATGGTCGTTTAACTCAATTCCTTCGAATTTGGCTTCCAACGTGGTGTAGTGATTGTACTTTATTTATAAAACACCATGGATCAGATATGGTTATTGCTCAAATCTATGTAGATGACATAGTTTTTGGTTCGACTTCAATGTCTCATCTTAAGACTTTTGTCGAAGATATGTCCTCAACATTCGAAATGAGCATGATAGGGGAACTAACCTTTTTCTTAGGCTTGCAGATAAAACAAAATGAGGAGGGTATCTTCATTTCACAAAGCAAATATGCCAAGAACCTGGTTAAAAAGTTTGGATTGGAGAATGCCAAACATATGAAGACTCCGATGGGATCAACCCAGACTATATCCAAAGATGATGTTGGGGAGAATGTTGACCCAACTTTATACAGATCTATGATAGGTAGTCTTTTGTATCTCACCGCGAGTCGTCGGATCTTATGTTTAGTGTTTGTGTGCACGATTCCAAGCATGCCTAAAATTTCCCACTTAAATCTTGTCAAACGTGTCATAAGATATCACGTGTGAGTTGGGAATTTGGTATTCCAAAGACACTAATCCTAATATAATAGGATATAGTGAAATTTGAGGATGTGGAAGATAGAAAAAGTACTAGTGGAGGATGTTTTACCTTGGCAATAACTTAGTTTCTGATGCGATCGTAAACAAAATTGTGTCTCACTCTCTTTGAATCTGAATATGTAGCGGGGAGTTGTTGCTCTCAATTAATATGGCTAAGACACATGTTAGACGATTATGGCATTTCAAAAATATCTTAGTTTTGTCGTGATAATATGAGTGCCATCAATATATCTAAAAATCCCAAAGGTTACTCTCGCACAAAACATATAGATATAAGACATCACTTTCTTGAGACTTGGTTGAAAAACACTAGTTAGAATCGATTATGTTGACACTTCTCATCAACTAGATATCTTTACAAAAGCTTTAGATCATGAGAGGTTTTCAAACTTGAAAACTCTCTGCCTTTGTTCAATATAAAGATTAACATTTTGGGGTGTGTTATCCAAATGTCACGACATTTGTGGTAACATTCATCCATGTAAAACTGAACCGCTTCTTTCTAAATGTTAAAGTTGTTTTGTGTTTCTAACTCATGACTTCTCAAAGGAACACCTTTCTTAAAAGATACCGTTCTGCGATGATATAAAAATCATAAAAAGTGAGTATCAAAAATAAGGCAAAGCCTTAAACTCTCGGCAATTGTAAAATGTTGGGCAAAGCCCTCAAAATTGATACTGCTCCTATTCTATAGGAGTATCAACATACTTTATATCATGATAGACACAAGATCTTATCTATTTGGACTCAATATACATTGTTCCACTAATTTAGAGACAAAACTCTATAAAGTGTCTTGTTTAGTTGCCTATGAGAAAATGACTCCGTGTTACACAAAATGTGCTAAACATTTACGATAACACTCGATTTCAGTTTTTCAAAAGACGTGTGTCGATTAATGTTGAGTTGGTTTTGATGTCTATTTTGAAACAATCTCTAAACCTTAGGAACTAGTCTTTGTATAGAATTTAAACACTTATGTAGATAGTTTTTGCCAAGTGTATAAATACCCTTCCACTAAATACTAAACTTCCAAAACTTCCTGAAAAAAAAAAAAAAAAAAAAGGGAACGAAATTTTCGACATTACCCACGATGAATCCTCTTTCAAGTCACCGACCACAAACTACTCCCATTCGTAAACCCGAAAACCCTAAATTCTCCTTCTTCTTCCTTTCTCTCGATGGATGTCTACCCATGTCACAAATGTCACCACGGTCCCGAACGAGCACAAGTCCACCATTGGCGATAAGTGACTTCAAGAACCTCCGGAAATCGCCTATCCGGGGAGACAAACAATCTATCAACTTAGAGAAACCGGATGTTTCCGCCTCCCAAAGAAGGACAAATCAAGCAACTTTTCCCACTCGCAGATCGGTCCGAAACTTTGTGGTGAATCCTCCACCAAAAGGAAGAAATCGACTCTCCTCTTCAAGCTCAGTGAAGACTCGTTCGATTGAGTTCCAACCGGAATCCCACCTTCCTTCACGAATGCAGAATCCGGTGAGGAAGATGAAATTCCGACACAAGAAATCTTATACCAAGAAAGGAAACAAAATCATCATCACCTCAAGATGTCACGAAAATGTTATGACATCTTCGATCATCTATCCACAAAACTTCGATTCGATCCGAGGTCTCACAAGCGTAGCTCGAATCTGCGTCGAGGTAAACCCTTTCTCTCCCAAGTTTTAATGACCAATCACTCAAACATTGGTCTTGGTTCAACGGTCGAGCCATTCGAACCGAGAAGGTGTTGGACATTGTGTCTTGTCGGTGGATTTCTTCACTTCAAGAAATCTACTAGACTTAAATAACAAATGTCCTTATGAAGAAAAGGTGGTGAAGTTATTTTATGCAAATCTAACAAGTAAAATAGAGAAACCCAAGTCAAAACACTTTGGGAAAGTGTTTCTCATAACAAATTTTATGACTTCACAACTACAATTAACCAATGTTTGAATAGAGTGAATGATGATGAGAGAGGCAGAACGGGAAGTGATAAATGATAGGGATGAAGTGATTTCATACCTCACGGTTGAGTCGTGAAGAGATGGGTTTCAAGGTGTCCAACATCCGCACTCACGCCTTATTTTTTTGCACAAGTTAATGATACACAATTGGTTGTGTTCTTTGAACAAATCAATTGTAACAATTGAACAAGCATTGTTCCTATACAAAATAGGAAAAGGTCTTAGTGTTGATATAGGAAAAACAATCTTTCAGCAGTTGTAAATATGGCGAAAAGGACACAGGTATCATCCTTCCCTTTCCTCATTGATCTTGGTACTAACCTCACAGGATTCCAAGCCAGGATCTGCTCTGGAAAGAACACGAAGTATATGTCGTTAATCGGATAATCAAGAGCAAAGCAGAGTCATTGATCTTCCATGGGCGAATACAGGAAGTGCTAGTGTTAAATGTCCTGCATCTCCTAACATCTCAGTGCGAGATTGCAAAGCTCAATGCCGGATCGCGAGAGTGGACAGTAGCGAACGTTACTATTTTTGCTTTCTTCCCAAAAGGGAGATGGGTCCGACAAAGTGAATGCTCGAACCGGAGGATCTGGAGATGAAACCGAAGACATCCGGAGATGAAATAGCTACGAGGTTGTGTTCTTGTGTTTAGCCGCTAAGTGATTGTTGAATACTTTTATTTGTGGATGTAGTTATTTGGCTCGCGGTTTGAGACATTTTAATTTTGTTTATATATTGCTATTTATTCTATCTCATGTGTATATTGATGGTTTCGCATTAATCTTTTAGATGTATACTCGCATTTTGCATCATACCGATTCGAGTAACTTCGCACATAGTGTATATATCGTGCTTTATAAATGTTTAGGATGGAAGGTTGAGATATTTGGTGATAAAATCATTAACCTATTTAGTTTTGTGAAGAAAGGCAAAAGGGAGAGATTGTTAGTGTTAGGTTACGTGTCCTAACATTTTCCGTAACATGTCTCTTTTTGGTGTTAAGTAAAAGCAGAAAATGTCATCCCAAATGTCGTGACATCGGGAGGACATTTCGCAAAAGTTTTGCCTATCTTCACGCGCATTGAGAAGATTTTATCACGTGAATGTTTGGCTTGGTTAGGAGCTAAGGAAAACACGATAATACTCAACAAGACCAAGTCAGTGCATGCGGAAGGAGCATTCACGGGAAGACAAAGTCAAATTGAGAATTTTAATGAGAAACGGCTCCAACCACCTATTCTGCTCAACCTCCACCGAGAATCAAGAGCCTCTCGGGTGAACTCTCCACTATAAATAGAGGTTCACTCCAAGGTTTTGATATCCAGTTTTGCGAACAAAAATCAGATCTGAGACGTCTCAAATATTGCCTCAAAACAGCTGGATCGAGCAGCCTGTTTTTGTGATTACACTTGTTCAAAATTACGAATTGCTGTCGTAGATCTCTCAGTGTTCTTTCAACTCAAAGCAATGTAATAGTGTTTTTCACTTCTATTTTAGATAGATTTTTGGCTTAGAAGTTAGGATTTAACTTCTTATAATCCCTTTCTTGTTTTACGGATTACTATTCATTCTCAAGGGATTTGTAAGATTGTATAATTTTTATACAATAAATTTTTGGTCATGAGACCACTATAAGTTATATACAATTATATAACTTATGAAAAACAATCTTTGGTGTCCTTGATTTATTTCCGCTGCATCTTAAACTCAGTTTTTAGTTCTGCGTTTTTGTTAATGTTCCAGTTCATGTCACAGAACATTTTTGGGAACATTACTTACTGTCTTTAAGTTTACCTCTGTTCTTCTTTGCTGATTTTATTTATTCCATAGTTTAAGTTCGACAATTCTCCATTTCACTTTCCCTTTGTTAGTTTGAAGTAATACAGAGAAGTCAAAAATTGCTTACATTCTTTTTTTGAATTTGTGATACCGTTGTTCAGGTGTATGTTTTCTGGATGGGGGGTTTGTTTTCTTTATTCAAAGGATGTTCAAACAAGCTGACTCGCGTTCTCAACTTTATCAAGTACCTTTTGTTGATTCTTAAAGATGTTGCTCCTCACTTCTATATACAATTTTTTGAATAATTTGCTTCCATGATCTGCACTGTTCTGGTAACAAGCTTGTGCGTTAATATCTTCCAGTGATGCAACAACAAGTTAATGAAAATGTTTAATGGATATTATCTGCATAATTGACTGGTTTGGTGTCATAAATTTACTGATTACTGCAATTTAAGCATGTCATTGCTGAATCTGGATAGACGTATGTTGGTGAAAGTTTCTAGCCCTTTGAAAAGCTTCCCTCTCTATTAAACAAGTATTTCAGGCTGAACAATCGCAAGAGGCACATCAAAAACATGTTTAATGTAGGTACCAAAGCAATATGTTGACAATTTGTTGCCAGTAATCAAAGAGCTCTTGAGAATAAGGTTGAAATGTAACTTCACACCATGATTTTTGGTTTTTCACCTTACTACCTTGTGCACTATCCTACATTTTTCAGAAAGAACTGTCATTGCCTCTTTTCTAATGTAGCAATAGTGTTGAAAAGTTGCATTTGGACATTCTTTGAACTGTTGCAGTTAATCAATCTTGAGAAGAGGTTCAGTTTGCAATTTTTATTGTATATTTGTATTTTGAGTGTTATCTGACTCTAATTATATATCCATACACTCAATGCCATCCTTTATTTGCATTACTCTTATTCCTATCTGAATATTTTTGGATAATGTTGTCACTTCCCTTTCCAAAAGTTAAGCTGAGGTCTCTCGGAAAACGTTTAGTCTTGATCAACTTTCAAATACTCTTCCGACTTCAACTTCAGATACTCTTTCTTGCAATTAGCAGATTTTGCTCTTCTAGCTAAATCTCTGGGGACAAGTTAAAACAAATAGACAACCATTGTTACTCTGTGACTCATATGAAACATTTTCCTCTTTATACTCGAAGTAGAAGAAAAGGCCAGCATATGGAATTGGAGCTTGGAAAATATAAGGAGGCTAAGATGCATGAAAACAAAGCAGCCAAAAAGTTTCAGAATATAGTCGTCACGAAACACAGTTTTTTGAGGCTGGAAAAAACTCATATTAAGCACTACTCGCACGACATGTTAGCATAGATTTCTCATTTCTCAACAGTGAAAACCATTCTCTTCTAAGGGGAGACAATGAGTAGGGTCCTCTAAGAGCAATAAAAATGGATGAACTATGATGCTACTATTTTTTGCAACTCAAGCACCTACAGAACGACCCTCAACGAAGACGTTGAGACTGTTCCACCAAACATAGATTTGTTATTACAAACTACTTTTTAATGTCAAAAACTGCAAGTTGATTACTTTGGCTATCTTCTCATCCAAAAGGTGGAGGGGTGTAATTTCTCAACCCTTAAAGGTTAAGGGGGTGTAGTGTAATTTGCTGAATGATTTTTCAGAAACAAGTATACCCAGGGGTGGAGCTAGTAAGGGCCGAGAGGTTCATCCAAACCCCCTTCGGCAAAAAATTACACTATATATATATATATATATATAAAAAAAATCCGTGCACTAAGCTCTCATTATGCAATGTCCGGAGAAGAATAGGACCAAAGGTATGTTGTACAGTATATATACAAGGTTAAAATTATTTTTTATGTATATTTAGTAGACATTGAATCCCCTTAGCTTCTTCGTATGTTTACTTTTTTATATTTTTGAATCCCCTAGTAAAATTCATAACTCCACCGCTGAGTATATCTCCTCCCTAATATTCAGATGAGTCATTTCGCATAATTCAACAATTAACTTATTGTTCTCTAGTATCCAGTCTCTTTAGACTTTTATTTTTTGGAGTATTGGCTAGCAAGGAATTCTTCAACACACGGCTGGATACGTTTTCTGATTTCTTCCTTGGTCCAATCGAAAATGTTCTTTCATGGAAAAAATGGCTTCATGATGAAAAATATTTTTCTAGAAAATGAATATCGTCATACCAAACACCGCCTAAACCTCTGAAATAATTACAAGCATGAAAAGCTTGATGAGGCTGCCAATTGATAAGAACAAAAAGATAAATACAAGAGAAAGATAAAAATCTTTGATGTGACACTCAAGAAACAATACATAAAATTAAATATTTTAGACCATTTCATCTAGGAATGTCAGTGGTGCGGGTAAATGCGGGTACCGCTCCGCACCCGTTCCCGTTGGAGCGGGTATGGGATAGTTTGGTGGATGGTGGGGCGGATATGGGTATTAAAAGTGACACCCGTCATGGGTAGTGGGGCGGGGGTGAATTTCATATAAGAACCGCCCCGTACATGTTTGTGTTGGATTATTTAATTATGCTGATTTTCTGGTATTCTTAACTAGACAAAGACTTGAAATCTCTTATTATTGTCAGGACTCTCTGATTCTTGTCAAGTTATTATTATTATTATTATTATTATTATTATTATTTAAAATAAAGTGTACGGTACCCTTCAAATTTTTTAATATTTTGTGTGAAAATGTATGGTACAATGCAACAACTCTAAATGTGTGTATATGACAACTTTGATAATGACATTATAGTTTCTTTTCTTTTTTTATAATTGTGATCATTTGAAAGGATTAACTTCTATATAAATTTCACGCTTTATTTTAATCTTTTAATATTTGTAATATTTTGGTAAAGTTTCAGACTTTGATATTCGATACACCGTAGTAAAAAATTCTTTTTTTTTTCATTTTCTTGGACCTCTTTTTTTCTTATATAATTTTTTTTTACTACCCCTGGTGGGTACCCGCCGAGTAAGTGGGGCGAGAGCAGGTGGAGAAATTACTACCCGTGATGGGTGGTGGGGCGGGGGTGGAGGTGGGTTTTAGGTGGCGGGTACGGATATGGGGTACCCTTTCCCCGCCCCCGCTACATTGACATCCCTTTCATCTACTTCTAGGATGATCTCAATGGAATTTCTATGTAGCTTTCACATTTCATTGAGAGAACTCCTGAGTTTTATCAAAAGATTATCCTACTGTCAGCTGCTGACCAAAGCCGGCCAATTTCTCCTCACTTTTTCTTATATAAAACAACAGCATATTCTTGAACTCCAAACTCACTGGGAATAAGCTAATTGGTGCCAAACATTCCGCCTGTAATATTTGTTTGGCGCCCGTAGCAATAACAATTTTTGGTTCAGGCATTTTGCTCGCAATTTTCTTCAATATATTTTTAGTACAGGAGCCCATAGCAATAGTATATTTTGGTTCTGGCATTTGTTCAAAATTTTCTTGCATCATCTCATTTGCTACCAAAAGAATTGCCTTTCTCATTACTTAGATATGACAAAGAGATTCAAACTCAAGCTCTCCATGCCTTCTTTTCGATTCTGTCGATCGAAAAAAACTTCTTTTTTGCCTAAAAGTCCAATGCCAACTTCACAATACAGATTTCCCCCTGTCAATATTCTTGATAACTCCCCTTTTCCAGTACCTCCTTCCACCCCACGTCACACTTCTTATATATTCAGAAAAGATCACAATTTGGCAAACAAAACGTACAATTCGCCGACTTCTGAATATTCTCATTATGACAATAACAACATGAGAAGGGGGAAAAGTAGAAACAGTAGGTTAAGTATGAGTTTTTCCTCTGCTGATAGTGGTAGGTTCAGTTTCAACAGTGAATGTGGTGATGAGAAGCCTAATGATGAAACTGAAAGCTTTATTTCTTCTCTGAGTTTCGAATCTTCATTCGATGTGGATTATCCGATAGACCCTTTAACCGGGACCAGAAGGAGGAAAAAGAATAGTAACACGAAAGTAAGGAGGCTCAAACGTTACCTTTCGAATAGTTTTAAAGATTCTATGATGCCATGTAAGGCTGATAGGAAAGTGCATGAGAGTTTTGCTATAGTGAAAAAATCAGCAGATCCTTACGACGATTTCAAGAATTCAATGAAGGAAATGATAATGGAGAAAGAGATGTTTGAAGCAGAGGATTTGGAACAACTTTTGCTTTGTTTTCTTAGTCTTAATTCAAGACACCATCATGCAATTATTGTGGAAGCTTTCACTGAGATTTGGAAGGAGTTGTTTGGTAAACCTTCAAGGCTTCAAAGTCTATGGATCTAAAGTTTCAAAGATTTCAATGAAAATTATAGCATTAAATTGGTTCAAGTTCAACTTCCAAAACCTACACAAGGAGAATCACATCACATTGTTATTTTTTTATCATTTGTTTAATCATAATTTTTCATATGCTCTTGTAATCGGGTTATTGTGCTTTGCTGCCTTATTTTATTTATATTATAATTTAAGTTATATGTAATGACGGTGTAGAGAATGTTACACTATCTTTAATTGGATATAACATGTTGTTCTATACTAGCTATGAAAATTATATAGTATCGGTGCACAAAACTTAAAACTGTTATATGGCTAGGGGGAAAAAAGGTTATTTGCCCTCCAAATTTTAGGGGAAGATAATAGTGTCCTTTTCTTTCTTCTTTGAACCGGTAAAAGAACTTTATTTTTTTTGTCCAATTTTAGTTGTAATTTTGCCAAGCACCTTTCCATCACCTCTAAGCAGTCTCTTATTGGGCTATTAATGATGTGAATATCAATTGAGTGCATTTGGGGACTTGGCTAACAGTAATTTGATCTAAAGTAAATAGCAGAATAGTATTATCTTAAAAAGTATTAAGTTCTGCACAGTAGACAAATTAATATTTCATGTTACATTATTGGACATAATCAATCAAGAAGATACACAATAATCCTTCATAAAGCAAGATATTGAGATATCTCCAAAAGGTGAAAGTAGAGCCCTCAGATGTCTTCTTGTTGTACACTATCAGATTCCAAAGTTGGGTCAGTATCCTCAAAATAGTTGAAATGACAGAGCACACCGCCAGCTTCATCAGCAAAAGAAATTTTCCTCCCCTCCCTGTGGACTGAATTCTTGGAATCAGTCACACCATTTTGACTCAATTTCTACATCACAGAAAAATGAATTTGACTTAAATAACAGTCACGAGGTTCATATTTTAACGTTAGAAAAGTTTGAAGAGCAACTATGAATATACAGAAATGAAAGGTACCAACCATGATTTTACAGAATCTGGTGCAGTCCCTAGTCATCATTGACAACCACTTTAGTGTTGTCTCTTCGACTTTCGTTGCACTTTTTATGGCAATCTTCACCTGTCAAATATAAGATACTAGCACTTGAGAACAATACATTTACAAGCAAAGTAATTCATCCAAGCAGTCATTTCACATGACAATGAAAACTGCAAAACCCTTTTTTTGGCTTATGCCTTTTTCCTGTCTGTCAAATGCCTATTTCATGTTATGACTATTCCTCATAAAATCAAAATAAAGATCACATTGATATGTTTTCAATTGTTAGATGAGGTCTTGGAAAATTGGAACATCACTAGTGCTTGTGATTTTAAGAAAAGTATCACTTCATATATCAAACATAACAGGTTAGCAGTGATCTTTTTGTTTGGTTGTTTGACTCAAGAATTGTCACCTCCAATATGCCACTATATCTGGAATAACATACCTCGTCAGCATCATTTTTCAAACAACTGGTTCGATATGCTTCAAAGAGTAGTTTTTCTTCTACCATATCCTTCATGGACTTCAATTCATTCATAAGCTTCAATGTTAAAGATTCAATATCATGCATCTGTCGCTGTGAAAATGCTATAGCACTATCTGAACAATGTTTAATGGAGGTGCACCCAGTGCTAAGTTGAGGTAGAGAACGAGAAAGACGGGGACCTTCTAGATTGCCCTTCGGGGGGCAACTTCGTTTTACTAGATTGTCTTTTGAAGAGGAACTTCGTTTTCCAATCTTCAATCTCCTAGCGATCTGCTTGGGGCCTATAAAAACTTTAGCCTGATTAAGCAGTGGAGATCCTTCAGAATCTTTAGTTGTGCTAGCATCAACTGGGCATGATCTTTCAGAATCCTCATGTCCCGCAAAAGCAAGCTTCTCTTTACATTCTGAAAGAATATAGCCAAGCAAAAACAAGTCAGCTAGAGTTCAGAGATAGTTCAGAGATAGTTCAGAACATTTAGGAAGACAAATATATTATCTTATTACAAGCAATACAAAAGGACAACATCATGAAGAGCAATATAAAAAGGAATTTCAGAGCCAAGCCTCTGTTATCACTCTCATTCTATTGATTAATTGGAGTTTAAACATCTTTGATGGATAAATTTGAGTTAGAAAGGATATTAATATCTTTCAAGGTAGAAGTATGATGTTAAAGTTTATCATCCAGAATAACATCTTTGGAGGATAAATTTGAGTTAGAAAGGAAATTAGTATTACCTTTCAAAGTTGGAAGTATGAAAATCAAGAGTTCATAGTTCATTTGACAAGATCGTTCACTTCAGCTGGTAAATAAAAAACTAGCTGACTACGTGTTTTGCAGGATACATAGCTAAAAGCAGCTAAACTTTTTTATGTAATGCTAGAATAGAAAATTTAAGAAGGAACAGTAAAACATAAATCAGAGTAGCTGTTTTCCTTCTTTTTAAAATTTGTTTTAATAATAAGTTGTTATCTTCATTTATCAGCACATAACAGCTGGATGACATTTAACCTGCATATACACTAATTTGTCTGATTTACTGTAAATCAAAAACAGGGTCTAAAGTTTCTGGTTATCGGTTCCTGGGCTCAACCAAAGAAGTAACCACCAGAATCATACAAGTAAAATGAACTTTGAATTAACTTGAAGCACTGGTGAGTTGTTTCTCTGAGAGGTTGTCTTTAAAGAAATTTGAAGCAATATAATCTGTGATTATATTTGCAATGCATATACATGAATTAAATTATATAGGAAGTGGATAAAACACATTACTAATCCAACATATGATTGAAAACCCTATTTTCATCTATGACTTACTGTAGCTCTCCAAGTCATCAATTAAGTCTATGGAGTTCATCGCCAAACAAAGTCGCTCTTGAGAGGATGGAGAAATAGCCTGCATAAGAATATATTGTTTAAAACAGTTCAAGAAATACAAAGAAAACAAATTCTCTTCAGCAAACACCCCTAACCTTTCGTGTGGAAAGAAGTCTCTCAGGATTCGGTGACAGCTCTGGTGCTGAGATCTGATCTACAGCATCTGGAGGTGGACTGCTTAACATCATATTTCTTTCTTCAGAAATACTTGAAGATTTCAGAAGCTGATTTTCATCATTCAAGCAATCTCCTGAAATCAAACAACTAGTTGTTGCATCAGTAACGCAACAATCTATTCGCTGCTCCTTGTCATTAATTTTGTCTAAGGATGGCAAATAATTGTCACTGCCTGAGCAAGTTTGCAAATTCCACGATGAGATACAATTGTCAACAGGGCCATCGACTGAACTAATCTTCTGATTTGAGGGCAAAACTTCCTTATCTCCATCTCCAGACATGCAAACATCATCTGCATAATGAAGACTGGCACTGGTAGTGCTATTAGGTACCGTTGCCTCAGGAACATGAAACACAACATTATTGGTACTCTGATCAGAACTCTTGCCCGTATCAGAACAATTCCTCAGGCAGTCATACATGTCTAAACTCTGATCATTTGCTGCTGCTGCTATTTCTGTAGATCTTTCTGGAGAAAACCACTCCTTTAGACTGTTTTCTCTATTACATCTGTCCTGATTATTTACCTCTGCAAGCTCTTCACTAGCTGAGGAAACATATTTAGATTCTACATGTTCCAAGTAATCATTGGAAATCTGGTTAAGAGAACAAAGCTGCTGCTCTTCAGCAAACAAAACTGGTGTGTTTTCCTCAGAGTCAACTACATTTGGAAATTCACCGCATGTAAATGTACCAGAATCCAGTTTGCTAACCATCTGGATATTAGAGGAGCAATTGGAGGAATCTGAATTTCGGTACACTGAGAACTTAGACTGAGAAGTCTCAGCTATGGGTTCTGCCACTTCAGGCAAAACACTTCTGAGCTGTAGAGAAACTTCAGGCTCCAGAACCACTTCAACTTTAATTGATACAGGCTCTTTCGGAGATGCAAAGAGATTTCTGTTGGTGCACCTTCTTTTACCATTTGCCTTTTTGGAAATCCTCGACTTCAAAGAACTGAGGGGTACTCTTAGATCGTCATCTTCCTCTGGCTGATAACATCTGTTAGCCTGCTTTGGACTAGTAGAAGTACGACTTGGAGTAGTAAGTTTCCTTTTCTTGGATTTGCATCTATCCTTGAGTTGTCTCAGTGTTATTTCTCCAAAATTATTATCATCTGACCGACTGCTTACTTCATCATCAGCACGACAACCAAATTTGTTATTTTCAGGTTCTATTGCCTGTAATGTTCTGTATACCACCGGCAGACATTCGCCTTCACACTTAACATATCCAGTATCATATATGTCTTTTAACTTCTTGAACATATTATTAGGCTTTCCGTGAGAATCTACATTAGGGACCTTTACTGTCAAACCTCTCCTCCTAACCTGGATAAAGTGCAAGCTGTTGCAACTCCTTCGCTCCATTGTCTAACAGGTTTGACTCAAGTTCATGAACTGTTGGTGGAACTACAGCTGCCTGTCGAAGGATAAATATAGCACTAGTCTTACTATAACTCCAAGATGGCACACCAGTCTTCCGGACACTGCAGAATAAAGAAACCTTAGGCCACAAGAAGATTAGCAAGAAAGCAAAGAAATAATCAATTAACACTTCCGCTTAATTGGTGTTACAGCTTACAATCTTACTCAGGTAACCTCCATTGGGTCAAAATCCTATTTTGGGATGTCTTAAAAATCAAAAGCTCCATGATTATCTCTATTTGTTGTTCTTAAAAGCAGGAAAAAACAGAAAGCAAAAAAGAAGTATGTTGAGAGTACATGGAGAAAAATGAACACACTTACACAAACCAATACAATGACGAAGAGTAGTTCAACACAAACCAATACAATGACGAAGAGTATTTCAACACAAACCAATAAAATGACGAAGAGTAGCTCAACAAAGAGATAGGGTTAAAAACACACCTCAAGTATCACTTTTTTTAGTTTCCTACTTGAACTATCAGGTGTCCTACCTAAACTACCACGAACTAGTTAGCAAAACACACCTAAACTATCATTTGTTTAATATCAGGTAGGAAAAGTGAACAAATGATAGTTTAGGTGTGAAATTCTCACCTGATAGTTCATGTAGGAAACTTAAAAAAAAGTGATACCTGAGATGTGTTTTTGACCCTTAACTCTTCAACAAATGATTGAACTGTAGTAAGAAACAACAGTATGCACTCCACAAAGTTGTTAGATCAAGATGTCTACAAAGAGTAGCATTCCCCTATAGCTAAAAGGGGAATGCTACTCTTACCAAGAGCTTTCAGTAATCTATCATCGACTTTCTGGTTAGTAGTGTCTAATAAGGTGAGGTCAAAAATGCATAAACCTGAGTATTTACATAAAGAAAGATTTTCTTAGCTTAGTGTTTCTATTTGCTTGGAGCTGAAATAACTGAATTGGGAAGACAAAAAAGGGAAAACAAAATCTCACAGCCATTAAATTACAGAAAAGCATAAATAACAGCAAGTGAAGTGTTGAACAATGAGAATATTTGGAACTTACACAATGCCAATTACTTATAAAAAATAATTGTCATGTCAGTAATAAGCTCATATACGAACAGGTTTCTAATTGATAATCTTATATGTTTTCTCTTGACAATTTTAAGAGATAATCACTATGTTTTTACCTTAGGCAATTTGACTAGATCTCATTTCAACTAAACAATATCTGAAAGAGAGTAATAAAATATCAAAACCCTATAAACTAAGCTAGAATTATCACAAATTAATCACTTTAAGTAGTCAAGTGAATTAATTAAGTCGCATTTCTTCAAAGAAAAACAAATGGGTTTATATAAAAACGATTCATTTAACATATACTCACAAAACAATTTTTCACCAATTGAACATTAAATTGAATCTATCAATGCATATACTCTTGAAAAACAAGAGCTCCAACTCGAAGATCCAAACATACCCTTTACATCAATAGCAAAAGGAGTAAACGGAAATGGGGGCCTAACAAATCCCTAAAACAACAACATTTTTCGATAATCACTTTGTTTTAGTTTATTTGTCTTAATTACCTTTTTAGTCATTTCCAAAAAGAATATTTATTTCCTTTTTTAGCAACTCTTTAATTTCAACTTTTAACATGTCAGGTTTAAAACCAAAAGATTTAAATAACATTTTAGTACATTTCACATATCACACGATTAAAAAGTTATTCTTTACTTTTTTAGATTACGTACTCAATCAAACAAAGTGAGTAAATCTCCAATAAATGAAGAATGCAATAATAGAAAGACAAATTAACAACTCTAGAAAACAGATCTGTGATGAAAAATATAGCAAATTGAGCCTACCTGATTATGAATAGTTGGTTTCGCCTATAGATGTAGATTTGAGAGTGAATTTTCCCGGTAAAATAGTGATTTATATGGATATTGCTGAAATGTGAAATGGCGCCAACACTATTGACGGGAACTAGGGCTTTGAATTCTTTACATTGGGCTTTCAAATGCCGCTGACTGGTACGTGTCTTTTTTTTTTCTTTTGGTCCTTATGATGTATACTTTGTCATATTTAACCTTCGGGTAATTAAAATATATTTTTGGTCCTTACAACAACTAAAATAATCTTATAATGTAAATAAATTATTATATTGACAATATAGATAACTTAAACTCACATATAGCTAAATTTCTCTTATCGTTAATAATTAAATGAATTAAGGTAAAATTGAGATGCTAATTTAAATCGTTTACAAGTAGGAAAATATTACGAAATATTATTATTTATCATCGTGGATGTATGTTGGATTCATTTGCACTGAGGTTCACAACTACTACTTGTGTGCATTACATTTCATTTGTATTTTTATATTTCTTTTAAATTGTTATAGGCGATATTACTAATTGAATGTATATTGTAATTTCGTTAGCGAACTTCTAATATTATTATTATTAGTATTATTTTATATAGTGTATGTTAATTTACTTTTTTTATATATAATATGATGATGACATTAATTAAGCTTAAAAGTTAAAAAAATCATGTAATCCGTCTATCTCTTTTGAGAGTGAGACTTAAGATGTGTTTTGTATGACGGGAAAATGTTTTTAACAAATTATTTTATTGAAATAAGTGATTTTCTTACTCATTTTCTTATGTTTGATACATAAGTTGAAATATATATTTTAAGATCATTCATATATTTAAAGAAAAATAATATAATTTTTTTAAATTCAGAGTACAACTTGTTAAAAATCTTACAGAAAATACTTAATCACAAACTTCGTAGCTTAAGGCGTGTCAAAGACACTGTCCTTAAGAATATTTCACCTAGTATAGATGTACCTCCCATGATTCAACAAGTTCTTTTAATATAAAACTAGAAGCCATAATGATAATCTAACAAAGTTTTCACAAAGTAGATAACCGAGCAAAAAAAATGAGAAGAGAAGGAATATGGTTCTTCATATCTAACCCAGCAAAAGAAAAATGAGGAGTATGGTTCTTCGTACAGTATATCTATCTTCAAAATAAGCATAATAAGGAAATATATATATATATATATATATGCAAAAGAAAAATGAGAAGTATGGTTCTTCGTACAGTATATCTATCTTCAAAATAAGCACAGTAAGGAAATATATAGATATATATATATGCAAAAGAAAAATGAGGAGTATAGTTCTTCGTACAATATATCTATCTTCAAAATAAGCACAGTAAGGAATATATATATATATATATATATATAGTAGAAAGAGGGATTTTGTCTAACATAATAATGATATGCACATGGTCATCTCAAACATTTTGGAGGTCTTGTTTCTAATTGTAAAGTTGGCCTTAATTGCAAGACATGCAATTATGAATTTTCTGAGAAATTCTGACTAATATTATTTAATAAAAAATGAAAAAAAGATCCCTAAAATTTTTCGTTTTTCGGGGGGCCTGTGCGATAGCACACCTCGCACGAGGCCAAAGATGAACCTGGATATGCAACGTCCAAAAATTTAAGAGTAGTAAAAAGTAGGGTTGCCAACGGGGTGGGGTGGAGCGGGGTCGGGGCGGGGCTGGGGGTCGGGGGCTGGCGGGGTCTACCGCCGCCCCGTCCCGATCCAAGAGGGGTCGGGGTTGGGGTCGAGGTAGGTCGGGATGGGTCATTTTTTTATTTGCCTTTAAATTAAATAAATAACACACACACAACAAGATAGTTTAATAAAAACATCTTAAGGCTGTTTTTGTGTCTCTTATATTATTCGACTAGAAGTATGATTTTTTTTTTGTAATACAATTTCAAAATTGCAACTTCGTGATATTGAAAGTTGCAAATAAATAACATAGTAAAATTACAATTAAAAGAATTACATTTTAAGAAACACATTTTCAAGTTTCTTTATAATTTCTTGTGATTTTTCGGTTGGAATTGGTATTTGTTGGTCAAATTGGTCGACGTCGCTTGTACATCCGTCAGATAAGATTTCATTGTAGTTGTAGTCTTCTTCTTCGTTGATCTCCGGTTGGTCGCACCTCCTACGCTCCGCACGAATCCAGTCTCTGAATAGAACTGCAATCTCTAATGAGTCTCCTGCCAATAAATGTTTGTGCTCCCCTATTTGAAATCTTCCCGCAGAAAATGCGCTTTCAGACGTTGTTGATGACGCTTGAATGTTCAACACGTCTCTGGTCATCTTAGATAGTATTGGAAAATTCTTCTCATCTCCCTCCAGTATTTTATATGAAAATGATCTGAAAAAGATGGAGTTAATACATTTTTAATGATCTAACAACAAATTATTAGAAGTTGCATTATCTAATGTAATACTCATAATTTTATCAGTTATGCCATAATAATCGCAAACTGAAAAAACATTTTCTGCAATAAAATATCAGTGTGTCTACTATCAATATATCTATATGTTAAAATACGTTTTTGCATAGAAAAATTATAGTCTATCCAATGACATGTTACAGTTAAATAATCATGGTCGTTAGTACTACGACCTATATCAGACGTAATAGATACTTTGTCATGAAAATGATATAATGAATAACGTAAATATTGTTGATATTCGTGAACAAATTTAAAAACGTCTCTGCAAACAGTTGATCTAGGAAAACTGTTATAAGCAGGATTGTACATTTCTCTTATATAATTATATAATGAATAAAATCAGGAGAATAAGAAAATGAAAAGGGCAAACCCTCCACTGCAACTAATTTTGATAATGCTTCCATATCTTTATTTTTATCGTATTTAGGGCCTACAATTACCTCTGTCATAGGGTTAATTTGACATTGTACCTGATGCAGGACAGTATGTGAATTTTGTCCCGACTGAGAAGGCATTGACTCACCCTTCATTTTAGCTTTATATTCATCTCACCTAGCTTTGTGTTTGGTATTCAAATGCGTAGTTAAACCTCCCGTTCCGCTCTGACCTTTTCCAATTTTAAATTTATAAACATTTTTACAAGTGCATCTAGCAACTTGATTTACTACGTCTTTATAAAAAAAAACGCATACATGTAATGTTAATTTTCGTTCTGCTGGGCATCGTCTCATACTAGAGGGAATAGGAGGCGTTCCAGTTTGAGGTGCATTAGTGGGTGTGTCATCTAGATTATCTTATAAATTAAAGTCTTGTTGAGTTTCAGAAAATAACTCTTCATCTAAATCTAATAGCACTCCAGGAAATAATTCAGTATCAACAAAATCGTCATGTCTAGGAGAAATAGGATGACTAGAAAAAGTACTTATGCCCTTATTAACCCTACTAGTAGAAACACTCGTACCCTTAAGCATACCTCTTATTGATTTCATTTTAATTATGCAAATAAATAATTAAAGATAATAAAATTAAGTGCGATAATTAAAATAAAGACACAATAATAATTTAATGAAGGAACGAATGTACCAAACGCCGACGTGTAATCGAGAGGTTAAAAATTGATGACATTCTTTTTTTTTAGCCCGTTACAAAAATAATGACATATTTTCTTATTCGGTACTTCTTCCGTCCCAAAAAGATTGACCTAATTTGATGTCACGACCAGGCCGCGATCGTGCCCTACCCGCACCTGTTGTATACATCGAGAATAGCAATGAACATACATGCAACTTATTAAAATAAAACAACAAGAATAAAACAACAGTTAGCCGATAGGCTACCTTCCCGACGCATACATAAACGAAGCGCTTG
The DNA here is from genome assembly GCA_029844215.1 of Przewalskia tangutica. NCBI lineage: Eukaryota > Viridiplantae > Streptophyta > Magnoliopsida > Solanales > Solanaceae > Przewalskia > Przewalskia tangutica. The sequence goes on from CM056737.1 coordinate 62,137,921, forward strand.
CCTCCTTTTTTTACAAATCGACCCACAATACGTGACTGCACTTCTAAGAGTTTTAACATAACAATCGTGGCGGACAAGGCCCCGCCGCACTTCGAATAAACATAAACGTGACAACTCCGAACACCTGAGCCATCTCGACTCACAACCGGGATCCTAAGCTCGCGGATCCACCATCGTACCTAAACTGCGGGCATTTAACGCAGCGGGCCGCATAACAAAAATTAATATGGAATGTAAATAAGGTGTAACAATCATATTATAACTGCATAAAAGAATGTCATAGAAACTCCTGAAATCAATCGTATATTAACCGTTCCTTTCCTTCTTTCAATAAGATTTAACAACATGTTCTTACGTACATACTTAAGAGTTCAATCAAGTTTTTCCACATAACTTACTTATCTTACATAACATAATCCGCCCATTTGCGGGACACGGTGTCGACGAATCATGTGACATAATCCGCCCGCTGGGCTCGGTTATCTTGTGGAATCATGTAGCATAATCCGCCCGCTGTGGAGCTCGGTGTCTTGTGGAATCATGTAGCATAATCCGCCCGCTGTGGAGCTCGGTGTCTTGTGGAATCATGTAGCATAATTCGGCCCGCTGTGGAGCTCGGTGATCGATGACATAACCGCCTATGTGTAGGCTCGGGGTAATATGGCGTAATCCGCCCATGAGTAGGCTCGGTGTATCTCATAACGTAATCCGCCTATTTGTAGGCTCTGTATTTCATAACGTATCCGCCTATTTGTAGGCTCGGTGTATTTTCCTTACATAATCTTTTAAATCGTATTATTACTTCTTCTTAAGTCGTCATAACAACTTCTCATAAAGCTATTATAACGTTCTTTCATATTAGAGAACTTAAGGCACTTAATTCTTGCAACATTAGGGAAACTAAACCCAACCATACTACGTACATACGTACTTAAAAGAATTTTCAAACTTCAAGTCACATACTCTTTGAAATCATGTCATCAATACTTTAGAAATCAAGTCCACAATTTAAAAAAAGTTTCATAATCCTTAGAAGACAACCAAAGTTCATAGTCTTAAAACCTTATAACGTACATTCTTTAAAGTCCACTTACTTATACTTATAAACAAATATACAAAGTTCCATACACTTCCAAAACCAAGTAACTTCTTCTCTTAAAACCATATAACTTTCACTTTTAAAATAAAACCCCTTTTTCACATATAAATTCTAGTCATTTTCGAACATAAAATCCGCTTACTTACTTTAAACAAATCAAGACACATAGCCTTTAAATCAAAGCTCATAACTTCCTAACCGTTTACCAACGCCTCCCATAAGACCTAGTAAGGACTTAGGACAATTTAAACATACTCTTAACTTAGATTCAACAATGTAAATACTTCTTAACTTCTAAGAGTAGAAGAAATCTTGAAATACTATCACGTGGATATTTCATACGTAGGATCATGCCAAAGAAAGAAGGGGTTCACATACCTCGCGACGACTAGCGACAAGTAGCAAAATGCTCCAAAGTACTTCAACCTTGAGCTATTCCATTCTTCAAGTAGGATACGCTATACTTAGTACTTCAACCTATCATGGTCACAATACGTCCATTAACCTCTTACTTCAAACGTAGAATATTCTAAGTGCTAAGTCGCCAAATTCTACGGAAAATCGGACAGCACTTCCTTTGTTTCTACTTACTTTGCCACCTTTTTCAAGGCCGAATACAATAACCAAACAGCCCCAATTGGCTCACAATTTAGAAAGTAGTCCAATACAAATGAAAACAAACTAAAAGTCCAAATTCGGCCACCTTGAGTTCAACCTTACCAATTCTTATCAAATTTCCATTTCAATCCAAATTGGTAGCATAACATGATATCAAGTCGTATTTGATTATAATAACCATAATCTTTTAAGTAAGTAACATGCGACGATTTCTAATAAACGACCAAATAGTAATCCAATTTTCAAGTGGCTTGCACAACATTTCGGATTAAGCTACAAGCAATCCATAATACTTATAAACTTCAACATACCAACTTCATGCTATCAACAAGTAAAGCTAACAACAACAAAATAAATATATAATCTTGTAACAACTTAAAAGACAAGATTATACCTTAACGTTCCTTAATCCGATTCCAATCCGAAGTCGCTCCTTAGTAGTTTAGAGCCTCTCCAAGACACTTCAATCCGCTTGTTGAGGCCCTTAGAACCACACCAACAATTATCCTTCAATTCTCCAAACAAAACCTAGAAAGACCATTAGGTTTTCACTTTGCGACTAATACGAAAACTCTCTTTTTCCGGGATTTTTCTATTGAGATACACTTACATAACACTCATGAACCTTGGTTTAAAGTGGGGGAATTATTGGACAACAATTGAAAATCTTTCCTTTGGAAACCTAGGTTGGCCGAGAGCTTCCCATCAATTTCTTGAAAAAAAATGCTAAGTGTTAAGCCTTGTCTTGCACTAGGGAGCTTATATAAAAAAATGGAGGGTCAAGATTAGAACAAATGGGTGGTTTGGATGCTTTTCACATGGATCAAGCCACGTGGCATTGACCTAGTCAACTATGTCATGCTAAATGTCTTTGAAAGACTTGATCTTTTAATTTGTGGTCAAAAGACCATTTCCTCCATGTCACTGGCCCAAGACCATATAGGGGGTGACACGTGTCGCCTCCCGCTCGTCGCAATATTTCGCTTTCGACAAATTTCATAATTCGATAAAAAAATTACAAGTCTCAATTTTCAACACTTTCGAGATCTTACGACGTTCTTAAAACACGCCCTGTAAATACGGGTGTAACATTCTTCCCCTTAGAAACATTCGTCCCGAATGTTCTTTCTGAGTCAACCTTTATAATTTGCGACATAGTTTCCTTTCACAACCCGACATACTAATAATGCCACACATAGCCCTAATACCTCGCACACGCATATCCGTCCATCAAGCCCAAAAGAGGTTATCTTTTCGCATTTCCAACTCTTTCTAGCATACATACATAACTTCCATACCACTGGCCTCTAATCTTTGGAGTCACTCTATAAGACAATATACGACCATTTCCGGCCATGCCCGGTTCGGTGGAACGCGCCCACGAACCCGTAAACAATTAACTAGACTTGGGCCTTGCACCTCGTGACCTTGTCACGTGGCGGAACTACTACCAACCGATCCCACTCCATTTCAGCCGGGAGACCGCAATAGTCCTCAACCCGACTCAGCGTCGCACTTAACTCTTATCCTTGGTCTATACTAAATCTTTCTACCCGAGAAGACCTTATACAACTAAGGTCCTAGCGGTCTTAACATTCTTAGGCTCGCACTTTCCATGCTACAAGCCTACCTTATCAGTCCCCCAGTAAACGGGTACAAAAACTTCTCATAAAACCAAAACCATGTTGTCTCGATCACAACAACCATTTCTTACTCTATACGGACCTCATCCGTACAATTCTCTTAAGCCTACTACGCAGCCTTAATCTATTAACACGACATTAGTTAGGTTCCTTAATATGGCTTAGGGTTCACTACCCTATCAGACAGCTCATCCTTTCCCAAATATCTCAAATAAACATAAGATCTTGGCGAGAATTCATTAACTATTCCATACCTTCCCGGTATCTAGTTAGTCTTTATCAATTCCTGGTAATCTAAAATCATTCTAGGCAACACGCGTCTGACCCTCATACATAACTCCGTATAGATGTATGTCACAATACCAACTATACTATAATCATTACCAACCCGGATACGCAATCCATATAGTCTTTCCCGGTCATCACGCTTTCTCGTAATGCAATCAACATAACTCGTTAGGGAGACGACCACTAACAACACGGCCTCTATCGCACGATCTCGAGTGAGAAGAATGAAACTAATCCTAAATGTCCTGCGACCTCCCGATTATAGATGTGGTGCACAACACACCGATAATCAAGACTCTACTAGACACGATGCGTAGACACTTTCCGAGGACTAATCGCTCGATACCACTTTTGTCACGACCACCGGGCGCGCGATCGTGCCCTACCCGGGCACCTGCTCGTATACATCAGAGAATAGCAGCGGAACATACTTGCAACTTATTAAAATAAAACAACAGTAATAAAACAACAGGTTAGCCGATAGGGCTACCTTCCTGGACGTACATACATAAACGGCTTGCCTCCTTTTTTTACAAATCGACCCACATATGTGACTACGGACCTCAAGAGTTTTAACATAACAATCGGCGGGACAAGGCCCCGCCGCACTTCAATAAACATAAACGTGACAACTCCGAACACCGAGCCATCTCGACTGCGAACCGGATCCTAAGCTCGCGGATCCATCGTGTACCTAAACTGCGGGCATGAACGCAGATCAAGGGGTCGATAACAACAGTGCAGTATGGAAACGAAATAAGGTGCAACAATCATATTATAACCGCATAAAAGAATGTCATAGAAACTCCCAAATCAATCGTATATTAACCGCCTTTCCTTCTTTCAATAAGATTTAACAACATGTTCTTACGCATATACTTAAGAGTTCAATCAAGTTTTTCCACATAACTTACTTATCTTACATAACATAATCCGCCCATTTGCGGGACACGGTGTCTTGACGAATCATGTGACATAATCCGGCCCGCCTGTGGGGCTCGGTGTACTGTGGAATCATGTAGCATAATCCGGCCCGCCTGTGGAGCTCGGTGTACTGTGGAATCATGTAGCATAATCCGGCCGCTTTGTGGAGCTCGGTGTCTTGTGGAATCATGTAGCATAATTCGGCCGCTGTGGAGCTCGGTGTCGATGACATAACGGCCTATGTGTAGGCTCGGGGTAATCATAACGTATCCGGCCTATTTGTAGGCTCGGTGTATTTCATAACGTAATCCGCCTATTTGTAGGCTCTGTATTTTCCTTACATAATCTTTTAAATCGTATTATTACTTCTTCTTAAGTCGTCATAACAACTTCTCATAAAGCTATTATAACGTTCTTTCATATTAGAGAACTTAAGGCACTTAATTCTTGCAACATTAGGGAAACTAAACTCAACCATACTACGCATACATGCATTTAAAAGAATTTTCAAACTTCAAGTCACATACTCTTTGAAATCATGTCATCAATACTTTAGAAATCAAGTCCACAATTTAAAAAAGTTTCATAATCCTTAGAAGACAACCAAAGTTCATAGTCTTAAAACCTTATAACGCATATCTTTAAAGTCCACTTACTTATACTTATAAACAAATATACAAAGTTCCATACACTTCCAAAACCAAGTAACTTCTTCTCTTAAAACCATATAACTTTCACTTTTAAAATAAAACCCTTTTCACATATAAATTCTAGTCATTTTCGAACATAAAATCCGCTTACTTACTTTAAACAAATCAAGACACATAGCCTTTAAATCAAAGCTCATAACTTCCTAACCGTTCTTACCAACGTCTCCCATAAGACCTAGTAAGGACTTAGGACAATTTAAACATACTCTTAACTTAGATTCAACAATGTAAATACTTCTTAACTTCTAAGAGTAGAAGAAATCTTGAAATACTATCACGTGGATATTTCATACGTAGGATCATGCCAAAGAAAGAAGGGGTTCACATACCTCGCGACGACTAGCGACAAGTAGCAAAATGCTCCAAAGTACTTCAACCTTGAGCTATTCCATTCTTCAAGTAGGATACGCTATACTTAGTACTTCAACCTATCATGGTCACAATACGTCCATTAACCTCTTACTTCAAACGTAGAATATTCTAAGTGCTAAGTCGCCAAATTCTACGGAAAATCGGACAGCACTTCCTTTGTTTCTACTTACTTTGCCACCTTTTTCAAGGCCGAATACAATAACCAAACAGCCCCAATTGGCTCACAATTTAGAAAGTAGTCCAATACAAATGAAAACAAACTAAAAGTCCAAATTCGGCCACCTTGAGTTCAACCTTACCAATTCTTATCAAATTTCCATTTCAATCCAAATTGGTAGCATAACATGATATCAAGTCGTATTTGATTATAATAACCATAATCTTTTAAGTAAGTAACATGCGACGATTTCTAATAAACGACCAAATAGTAATCCAATTTCAAGTGGCTTGCAACATTTCGGATTAAACTACAAGCAATCCATAATACTTATAAACTTCAACATACCAACTTCATGCTATCAACAAGTAAAGCTAACAACAACAAAATAAATATATAATCTTGTAACAACTTAAAAGACAAGATTATACCTTAACGCTCCTTAATCCGATTCCATCAAGTCGCTCCTTAGTAGTTTAGAGTCTCTCCAAGACACTTCAATCCGCTTGTTGAGGCCCTTAGAACCACACCAACAATTATCCTTCAATTCTCCAAACAAAACCTAGAAAGACCATTAGGTTTTCACTTTGCGACTAATACGAAAAACTCTCTTTTTCGGATTTTTCTATTGAGATACACTTACATAACACTCATGAACCTTGGTTTAAAGTGGAATTATTGGACAACAATTGAAAATCTTTCCTTTGGAAACCTAGGTTGGTAGAGCTTCCCATCAATTTCTTGAAAAAATGCTAAGTGTTAAGCCTTGTCTTGCACTAGGAGCTTATATAAAAAAATGGAGGTCAAGATTAGAACAAATGGGTGGTTTGGATGCTTTTCACATGGATCAAGCCAAGTGGCATTGACCTAGTCAACAATGTCATGCTAAATGTCTTTGCAAGACTTGATCTTTTAATTTGTGGTCAAAAGACCATTTCCTCCATGTCACTTCGTCCAAGACCATATAGGGGGGTGACACGTGTCGCCTCCCGCTAAATCGCAATATTTCGTTTTCCGACAAATTTCATAATTCCGATAAAAAAAATTTACAAGTCTCAATTTTCAACACTTTCGAGATCTTACGTACGTTCTTAAAACATGTCCTGTAAATACGGGGTGTAACATTTGACCTGACACAAAATTTAGGAAACAAAGGAAGACTTTTGAAATGTGTGATCCAAAACAAATTTTAGATATTTATATGATTGTAAATGCTCTCATAAAGTTAAATTATTTCTAAATATAAAAATAAGTCAATACTTTTGGGACACTAATAAAGAAAGTAAGCCAATATTTTAGGACAGAGGAAGTAGTAATAATCAACTATAAACTTTATCTTTTACATTTAATGAAATGATTTATAACCACATAAATATCTTTGACTTGTTTTAAACAATGAAATTCAAAAATATTTCTTTATTTTTTAAACAACGTGTCAAGTCAAACTACATCGTATAAATTAAAAAAGTGGAGTACAATTTAATTAGTTTATCTAATCTATTTAGCTTCCTGCCTATCAAACAACCCCTATTGAATTCCATTTATACATACCATGGGGTGCAACGTACTAGTTCCTCTCTCGTTCTTACGGTTAGGGTTGCACAAAAATCGATCCGGATCGAAAAATTGGACCGGACCGAATTTCTCGGTCCGGTCTTCGGTCCTAGAGATTTGAGATTTCGGTTTCCGGTCCGGTTCAGATTCGGTCCGGACCGTTTTTTTTATTTTTATAATATATATATAATATATATAATTCCTAATATATATTGAATTATATAATTCCTAATATATATTGAATTATATAATTCCTAATTTTCTAAATTTCTAATATATAATATATATATATATAATTCCGGGTCGGGTTCCGGGCCCCGTTTTTTTTTTAAAATTGAATTTTCAATACTAAAATTGACATTCTCGGACACATTACCACGAAATTTTTACGTTGAAATCTATTGTACATCGCGAGATATTTAGATTTGAAAATGGGAAAAACGTAACGATTTGGGGGAAAGTGAAATTGAGGGGCAAGATGGACGTTTTTGGAGAAATCGGCGGAATCAAACAGCTTTAGCAGTTTGGCCGCCCCGTATCGAAAAAATACGCGAAATAAAAAAAAAAAAAAAAGGTAAAACGGACGTCCGAGCGCAAAGTTATGACCATATAAAGTTTGATCAATTTACAACCTATATTTGATATGTCAATACGTCCGGGTGAAATTTGGTGAGTCTTGGGTGAAGCTGGGCACTGGGGCAAGTCGGTCCAATAGATCGGACCGAGCAAGAAATTCGGTCGGTCTTGATCTAGTAATCTCGATTTTCGGTCTTGGTCTTGATCTGTCAGGTTGGTCGATCGGTCTGGCTCGATTTTAACCTTTTGTGCACCCCTACTTACAGTGATGACTTTTTTTTTCATTTTTTTGTGATAGTCCATTGCGCCTGACTACTTCATTGCCCAGACGTCGTGGAGGTAATAACATCAGTCCTTCAATACTATTATCAGTAAATTGGGATGTGCTCCGGTGACCAATTTCTGAGAGCGTACAACTGATCAATGAGACAAGGTCCAATTCTCCAACATTCAGCGAAGAATCGAACCCACGCTTTACCACTGGAGTATGCCCGGAGGACTTGTTACAGTGATGACTACCTTGGACTTAACCTGAAGAAGAAAAAGAAAATATCTGAAAGAAAACCTCATTAGCACTAAAATCTAAATCCACCAAAAACACAGTACTACAGTGAAGAAGAAAAAATTCATGAACAAGTGAGAATATTCAGTAAAAAAAAAGATTTTTACTTTTCATTTAATCATCCAAATCTTGAAAATTAAATATAAACCATAAAAAATCAAGATCTATAACTTTCTCCACTTAACTAATGACCCCAAAGCTTTGATATTGTTTTTTTGGACTAACATAGCTTTCATCAATGGCAAGTTCACATAAAGGCAAAATTTTCTTGTTTTCTTTGCTTTTGTTATTTCATGTTTCATGGGTTTTTAGAGCTTTTGCTGATTCAGTTGTAATTGAAGACAAGTTGGAGAATATCTTGGTGTTGAACATAAACTTGAATATGCTGATGTTTTAGACGTGTTAAAGAAATCCCAACTTCAATTAGAAAAACTAGAAGGGTTTATTGAAAATATTATATTGCTTGTTTCTAGGTTAGAATCAAGATTATTGGAGGACCCTAAAGAAAAAAACTTGGAAAATCTTAGCTTGCTTGTTTCTAAGTTAGAATCAAGATTACTTGAGTGCCCTAAAATTCAAAACTTTGAAGATAATAAGCAGAGTTCTGAAGTGACTAATGAGGTTGTTTTGGGTGAAAATTTGGAGAAAAAGAAGATTGAAGGTAGTTTAGAGTGCAAGGTAGTAAATGGAGAGAAAATGGGAGCAATGTCTGTTACAAAATATAGTCCTCTTTGGTTGGAGAGGTTTCAGTTTATATCAGCTGTGAGATTGGGATCAGATGCAACTAGCATTAATGTGTTGCCATTTAGGGATTCCGAAGGACTGAGTAAGTATGTTGTCATTGGCGATGATCGCGGGAAAGTGTATGCGCTCTCCAGAAACGGAGAAGTTTTGGTTGATTTTCAAACGTCATTGAGTTCACCGATAACGGCTTACGTCTCGTACTTGTCCGTTTATAAGAACGAGAGTGTGGTTCTTACGGGGCACGAAAATGGCGGGATTTTGATGCATAGAATTTGGGAGGTAGTGCCTGATGGTGATGACAGGGCTGCTCTTCATATGGAAACCGTGCAAAAATTTGCTTCACCGGAAATCGAGGAAGGTGGATCTCCGATTGCGAGTTTAGAAGTGCATCATGTTGGGAGAAATAGGTATATCTTGTCCACAGATTTCGGCGGGAAACTTAGAGTTTTTAGGGAGAATGGGACGGTTTATGGGTCGACAACGCCAAAAAGCAGGCCACTTGCGTTCTTAAAACAAAGGCTTCTATTTCTAACGGAGACTGGTACAGGGTCATTAGACTTGAGGACCATGAAGATTAGGGAATCTGAATGTGAAGGCTTAAATAATTCTATTGCTAAGAGTTATGTTTTTGATGCAAGGAACGGTCAAAAGCATACGGGTTTACATCTGATGGTGATTTGATTCATGTGTTACTCTTAGGTGATAATCTGAACTTCAAGTGCAGGGTTAGATCCAAAAGGAAGTTAGAGATGGCTGAGCCTCTATCGTTTCAGGCGATTAAAGGATATTTGCTTATTGCTAATCAGGAGAAAGTATCGCTGTATAATGTGTCATCGCAGCATTATGTCCGGTCTGGTGGACCCAGGCTTTTATTCTCTGCTGGTCATGATGAGATTGTAGCGTCATTTTTGAACGCACAATCTTTGGAACTAAATGATAAAAGTAGAAAGGTGATTCCTTTAGTAGCCAGTGATCAAGAAAAGCTTGTTATTCTTGGACTGGGAAGTGGTTACTTGGGGATATATCGATCAAACCTTCCAGTTTTAAAAAACGAGTTCAACACCATGCTGTGGACGAGTCCCGTTTTATTTTTCCTCATTTTCCTTTTAGGTGCATATTATTTATTTGCCAATAAAAAGGAAGCTCTTACCTCCTGGGGACCTGACGATCCTTTCACTTCGGCGAGTGTTTCAAGTGGGGCTCCACTGGGACCAACCCAGGGTGAGAGATCTTTGCTGACTCATCAAGGAATGCAGATCTTATAGATCTAAGGGGTAGCAGCCTTAGAGGTCCATCTGGAAGGTATGTTTCTCCATCTCGCTATTCTGGTGGAACGGCAGGTGCCTATAGATCAAATTCTTCCGATACAAATTCTAGGCCTTCCTCCGTTGATCCCAACTTTAGAACTACCTCGGAGTTGAAATTTAGGGGTTCAAATCTAGAAACACCAGGTTATCCAAAAAGGAGAGATAGCCTGTTTGTGAACAGTCAAATCGTGGATGATGGCAAGTAATCTGTGTTAAATTCAGCACCATTTTGTTGTTTGGACATGTGGTGAAGCTGACAATCTGTAACTTTGCAATGGTTACTTGTGATCAGAGGAAATAAAAAAGAACATTTTGAGCTTTCAGTTCTGACTGCCTTGAATTGGTAATCTAGGTTAAGCAAATGTCTGTTGTCAATTTCTTCTCTCTCTTTCCGTTTATGCTAAGAATTTATCCAGGTATGTGCAATCCAGCTGTAAATTCAGTTCTAGTAGAGATATCAAGGTGGAAAAGCTAAGTAGACCCCCCACTCCCCCACCCCCCCCCCCAAAAAAACAGGGAAAAAAGGAAAGGAGAAATCATGATTCATGGAACTCATTACTTCGGTCTGATTGCCGACCCCAGAACTAATACGTGGTAGAATTGAAAGTGAAACTGAAGGCTACTCTACCACATATTAGTTTTGCGTGAACAATTGAGTAAGGTACTTCTCACTGAAACTCTTTTTATTTTTGTCGTCATTGTCACCATCATATCTTTATCTCTATTACTCTGTTCTATGGGAAAAAAAAGAAGATAAATACCGAAGACCTGTAATTTCTCCACTTAGCTAATGACCCCAGATCTCTGATACCAGTGTTTTTCTGGACCAGCATCGCTTTCCGCAATGGCAAGATTTTCCTGTTTTCTTTTTCTTTGCTTTTGTTATTTAAAGTTTCATGGGTTTTTAGAGCTTTTGCTGAACCAGTTGTAACTGAAGACGAGTTGGAGAATCTTGGGTTTGAACAGAAATTTGAACATGTTTTAGATGTGGTAAAAATTCACCAACTTCAAATAGAAAAGCTTGTGGAAAATATTAACTTGCTTGTTTCTCAATTAGAAAAGGTAGAAGAGCTTGTGGAAAAACGTAGCTTGCTTGTTTCTAGCTTAGCATCAATATTACTGGAGTCCCCTATAGGTAAAAACCTGGAAGATGAAAAGCATAGTTCTGAAGGGATTAAGCAGGTTGTTTTGAATGAGAAAATGGAGATAAAGAGGATTGAAAGTGATCTTGATTCATTGAGGAATGCAGATCTTATGGATCTAAGGGGTGGCAGCCTTAGAGGTCCATCTGGAAGGTATGTCTCTCCATCTTGCTATTCTGGTGGAGCTGCAGGTGCCTATAGATCAAATTCTTCTGATACGATCCCAACTTTAGGACTACCTTAGGGGATCAAATCTAAAAACACCAGGTTTTCCAAAAAGGATAGATAGCCTGTTTGTAAACAGTCAAATCGTGGATGATGGCAAGTAGTCTGTAGTTCATACTAGGTACATGTGTTAAATGCAGCACCAATCTATAGCTGTAACTTTGCAATGGTTACTTGTGGTCAGAGGAAATAAAAAGAACATTTTGAGCTTTCAGTTCTTACTGTCATCAATTTTTTCTTTCTCTTTTCCATTTATGCTAAAATATTATTTCAATAATGCGCAATCCAGCTGTTAATTCAGTTCTAGTAGAGATTAGTCATATAGTTGTTGAAGATATCTGAGTTGTTTGAGATCAAGGTGGAAAAGCTAAGCAGAACCCCCACCCCCAAATTAAAAAAAAAAAAAAGGAAAGGAGAAATCATGATTAATGAACTCACTACTTTGGTGTGAGGAGAAATCATGATTAATTGAACTCACTACTTTGGTGTGATTGCCGAGCCCAAAGCTAATACGTGGTAGAATAGCCTTAACTTTTAACTATCTTAGATGGACCCAAAGGAGCCTTGGCGGAACAATTGAGGTAAAGAACTTGTCACTGACACTCTTCTTTAGTTTTGTTGTCGTTGTCACCACCATATCTTTGTCTCTATTACTCAGTTCGATGGGAAAAAGTTAATACAGGAGAACTTCCTTCAGGAATGTCGAGGTTCTTACAATTCCCTCTTGTGCATTTAATGCTCCATTGCTCATGTAAGTGACGCTTTACTACTCAAATTTTATCACGGGTTGAACCATAGTCTTTTAAGGTCATGTTTGTTTGCATTTCATTTATACTAATGTACTCTTGAGTTGCTGACATCTTGTATGTCATGGATCTAGCAGTTGATTATTATTTGGCTTTTGAAGTAGACTAGTCAATGTTAAAAGCATTTTGTTAAGGCTTCAATTTATGAGGGCTTGCTCATGTTTCTCACTGAGAGGAAGCAACCATGATAAACTTCTTGGTCTAGCACAGCTACTATGTCGAACAGAAGTGTCCCGGACTCCCAGTGAAAGATCCTGTTGATTCTGATAGAGAATTAAGTATTAAACGCTAGTGATGAGCTATAGGTACTGAAAGAATATACATGTATATATCGTGTATATTCCATATATATTTTGTATAGTCCTATTAGAATTCTTGTATAAATGTAATTATGGTAGTAGTCTTGTAATAGGAAAAAATAGATTTAATTTTCATAATTAAATATTGTATATCATGTATATATACCTTTTACATTAATGAAAATAATCAAGATATTATTCTATCAGGTACCATAATATTTTTTTCTCACGAGCTCGGCTAGTTTAAGATCAGCTGAATCGTGTCAAAAAGCATTCTTTCCTTTTCCTTCGGGTGGCTAGGAAATAAAAAAATAAATCCATTTGTTATTGTCTTTCCAGAATGCCTTTTGGTTCTGTCCACCTATTTCATTTGCTTGCCGAAGTGTGTTTCTTGAACCTATTTAATCTTTAGAAGAAAGCATTAGGCGTAGTAGTCAAGATATAGAAGAAACGTAAGGTTATAAAATGTGAGATGTCATTCTTCACAATTCACATGAATGGAAGTTACTGCACATTGCAGTAGAGTACTTTATACCAAAAGTGTAGATTTGCACAGTAATATTCAATAGCATGAACGAGATATTTTCTATTAGATTTAAAACTTTAGTGTTAGTATAGTGTAAGATGACCATCGTTGCAATGGAGTGGTAAATATTCCTTCCTCCTTAACCAGAGGTTTCGGGTTCGAATCATGAGAATGAAGTTTCATTTAGGGAATGCTTTACTCGAACTTCCCGACCCCATTTCGGACTAGTCGGTGGCGATACTGGTGGGAACCAAAAAGAGTATAGTATAAAATGTTTTTGTAGAAAATATTGTTCACCAGTAATAGTTTGTACAGTGGAATAGCAATAATTCTGTAAATCTTATCAACACTTGGTTGGATATAAAGTTGCACAAGTATACGATGTGGTGGAGGGTGAGTTGTATTTGTTTGATGATTGTATTAGGACTATCGAAGAGAAACAAAAGTTCGTACGTAACTTAGAAAAAGTCACATGTGGTATTACTGAGAATCAAATTAACGTACCCCAAGGGTAGTTAAGTTGGTGTAGTGAGAAGATACGACAAAGAAGTCCACGAGTTCGATCCTGCATAAACCTTGGTTGGCCGTCACACGCATTGCTTGTTTGGTAGCGTGGTTTGCGGTATTGCGTCGATCGAGGTTTATCGCATGCGCAAGAAAGAAAGAAAAGCATGGCTCGTTAACCAAAAAAAAGAAGAATCAAATTAACGTTACAAGTAGTTTTTTCTGTCAATCACTATTCTTTCTTTATTTATTTATTTCTATTTATTGTCATTATTTTTTTCTACTTATGTTGCTTATTAGTAGTCTAACTACGATGAATTCTCTAAATAAGTAATCATTGAAGGTTAGGTTCATTTGAGAAACTTCTATGATTCTATCCTACCAAATTAGGAGAAGAAGGAAAGGGGCAAACATCTATTTATAGAAGTGTTCGTCGTCAGTTCGTGGATAAAATTATATTATTTACGATTTTCCCAAAAAAGGGTATCAAATGATCTTAGCCAAAAAGGCAAAAACCCTTGAGAGCCCCACCTTCTGTTCCATTTCTTTGGTTTTCTTCGGTATTCAGTGTTCGTATTAGGGTTTAATTAAATCGGATACATGCTAGAAATCGTTATTATGGGGTAAAACATTTCTTAATAAAGCCGACTTCATATTTACAATTTAAACTCATTTTTTTGATTAAAAATAAAAGAATACTTATTATTTACCGCAACCCTTATGACCTTTTCTATTACTTTTCAGATATTTAATATAATCCCGTCTTTGAAACTAAGGACTTAATTTTAAAAAATAATATTATTAGTGATGGTTTACTATTTGGAATTTATCAACCTTCTCATAATTAAACTTCCACTAGTTACTCTATTGAAGCTTTCCCCGCTGTGTTGCTAAAAATTGGCACGCCGGAGCGAGTCAATATGCATGAGCATATGTATGTACAATTGATTTATTACTAAAATATCTATCTACAAAATTATTCACTTTAACTTATCAACACCCAACACAAACTTACTTTGTCAAGGTAGAAATCTAGTAGTTTAGTTGATTACTATGTGAGCTTTTACCTTGTTAGTGAGAGTTCGTGAGAGTTCGAATCTCCATTTTCCCTTCTCCTACTTTCTATGTAATGTTTTTTTTTAAAAAAAAAAACTTCGACAATACAATATTAACTATGCCTTATTCCAAACAAGTTGAAATCGGCATAGTTCCTTTGTTATTTTGGTTTGCCGTTTAAGAGAAAGATCGTTAGTCCTAGTTCTACAGGACCAGGGGGTGTGGGCCATAGGGTTATTTGAACCAACTTTCACTAAGAGAAAAAGGTACCTATAATGTCAGAGTTTTGCTAATGCACATGAATTTTTATCGATCATGTTTTGTTGTTTAAATTTTTATGGTGAACTCTCTATTTAACATAAGCTTCATATATATTTAACCTGGGGCGAATGTAGCTTTAAATTGTTGAGTTCCTTTGTATCAATACTTTCGATATGTAGTATATATTTTTTATGTGTAAAAATTCATTAAATGTTACAATAAATAATAGATATGAACTCATAACATTACAAAATATAATAACTTAGCACTAAAAACCTCTCCTCCACCACTAAGTCGTGTCTTACGTCAAGTTGAATCCATTCATATAACTTAAATCTTGGATCCCGCTATGTATTTAACCATGTGTTAGCCTATGTCATTGTTGATATGTTACTTAGATAGGGAATAAAACAACTCAAAGAAAATGATGTATGAGTACCGTTGTTGCAACTTGCAACTCCCATCACCGTGCCTTTCGTTTTTATTTATCCAAAATTTGCCGTTGCCGAAGGATCAGTCCTTTTCAATGGGGAATTATTCTTCATTTCTTTGCCACCCAATTTTGATATTTATATTTTGCACTATTACTTAAAACAACTCCTAAAAAATTCTTTTGTCAACGTAAATCTATTTCGTTAATCGCTTGATTTGCTTATTAGAAAGGGGTCCTCATTGGGTGGTGTGGGAGAGTTTGGTGTGAGTTCAAACCCTGCAGTACGCTCGACTGTCTTCGCTCTTGGGGCGCATCACGCTGGCTGCCAGTGTGGTTTAAGCGATAGCGTGATTTGCGGTATTGCGTCGATCGGGATTTACCTTGTATTTCGAAGAAGCGGCTGCGAGTTCGCCGTCAACAAAAAAAAATAAACATAGTTAACTGTCAGTATAGATGGTCAAAGATTAAATTATTTTTAATTTTGTGAATGTATAGGTTAGCTTAGTTTTCTTATATCAATTCATTAATCCGAGATAAGAAATGTCTGTGAAGTTCTCTTCTTTTAAGTTTTTTATTTCATCAAAAAATTACATTATATATATATAAACAATTATATAAAACCGTTCAAATTGAGACCTCTTCGTCATTAAGCTCTCTCTCTTCTTTGTTTTCCAGAAAAAAATTGGCATTTCATTTTTCCATGCATATATATATATATTTATGCTGAAGTAATAAATACAATGTGAACAGTTTTTGAGGTAAGTTTTGGGACTACACTGCTTATGTTGATCTGATTGAGTTGAGAAGATTATAGTTTTTTTTTGCATAACATTATTTTTTGTAACTGTGATATTCGAGTCAGCTTGTGAGCACATCGACTGAATTTACGAGCTCTCACCAGTGTTGAGATATTTTAATTAAGTTCATTAGATATTTTTGTTAAGTAGGATATTATTAGTGGGTCTAATATTTCCTATAAATAGGACTATTTCCTTTGTAATTCATTTGAGCAAAACATATTATATGAAATCTGAGAAGAGCACTTTGCTCCCCAAAAATATCTCTTCCCTCTCCTCTCTCTCTGTACATTCTCTGTTTTCTCTATCTTTTTCATTCTTCTTCACATATGAACACGCGATTATGTGAATTTAACATGGTATCAAAGCCTTGTTGGATCTAATTCATTCCACTATCATCTCAATTTGTGAATTCAAAGTTTCTGGAAAAAAAAAATTAGGGTTCATGTTCGTTGAAACAGTGACAGAGTTATTTTTCAACTTGTGGAGAACTTCACGGAAGAGCTCAATCACATACAGTGGGAATCGAAGGATCGATACCTGCAATCGAAGCAATTGAAGTTATACGCACGCAGTGAGAAATACGAATTCAAGCTCGAAATCTGAAATTTAGTGACATAAATTGAGCAGGAATCGATCGATTTCGCGAAGGGACTGAGGATCAGAATCGCGACGCAATCGAAATCAACAGAGTATTGAGGTAATCTCTGTAGGATATAGATCGATTCTGTTGCGAGTGACACAGGATCGACAGAAAATCGAAGTTCGCCGAAAATATATTTTTTGAAAATCTTTTCGTAGCTGTTGTGTTATTGTTGATGTTGTTTTCTATTTTCGTATTGGTTCTGTGTTGTTAAAGTTGTATTTGTGTTGGTGAAGTGACGAATTAGAGAAAAGTGTCGAGTTAAATCGTTATTGTGTTAGCTTCTTTGTTGTGGGCGATCTTTGGTTTTTGTTGGTATTGGCAATAGTGTTAAGAAGAAGTAGATTTAAGGGAAATCTGGATCTTTAGAAAATTATCAAAGCATATCCATCAACAATAATTAGTGTAGTAAACCTGCGGTCCTCTCAAAGAGATTGAAATGCAAATGACAAATGAAATATGGCCCTATGGAAGAAGGCTGCAATTCTAAAAAAATCTTTTGGCTATTGCACTAAAGAAAAACTGTTTGTGGATTAGATGGGTCAATAGCTACTATATCAAGACCCAACCACCGGATTCATGCCTATTCCCAAGCAAGTGCTTGGGTAGTGAAAATATTGAACACTGAGACTTGCTAATGCAAAATGGTCAACTCTGCGGAGATCTTAACACCGTGATAGCTAGTTTGCGAGTAAGGGAAAGTTTGCAATACACAAGGCCTATGATGCTCCTACCTCGATATCCAAGAGTGGCACGGAGGAGTGTGGTCTTTGAATAAGCGATTGCATCCTCGTTTCAAATTTATCCTTTGGTTTGCTCGGAGAGATTAGCAACTGTTGAGAGATTTTTGAAGATTGGAATAGCAGTTCTACCAGATTGTACATTTTGTGCAACAAGTAGAGAAACATTTGATCAACTTTTCTTTGATTGTTGTGCTACAAAAACTGTTTGGGAAAGGTTGCTAGTATGGATGGGTTATCCTACAGTTGTTAGTGCCTGGAATGTAGAGCTGGATTGTGCTTGTCGGATGTTAAGAGTAGGAAATTTCTGTCGATAGAAGGATCGAGGAGTTTTTAGCGACAAATAGACTAAGAATTGAGGGATACTTCGTCGAAGACAATATGGATTGAGTGAGATTGCGTGATGAGAATCGAGGGATTCTCTAGTCCAAGCGAGACTAGAGAACGAGGGTTCTTGCCGCCATTAAAATAGTTGACGTGATGGGAATCGAGGATTCTCTAGTCCGAATGAGACCAGAGAACGAGGGGTTCTCGCCGGTTTTACATAAGGAGAATCGAGGATTATCTAATCCGAGTGAGACTAGAAACGAGGGTTCTTCATTATTGATGTGGGAGTTAAAGGTCCGCTGATGCGGCTATTCGCAATGATAAATGGAGCCTTGTTGGGATGCATAATTCTTTGGAATTTGCTAAGCTGATGGAAAATGCTAGCTTCTACCTCACGGTGATATTCTTTGGTGATGTTCTTTGGTGATGTTACTGTTTCTTGAAAATGCTGCTGGTGATATTACAGTGTTAATAGTGACTGGAAAACTGAAATTGCTGCCAAGGATTGGGAATCAGTTGCCAGAAAAGAGAAGATATTTGGGTATTGAGCTTGAGTTGAGAAAGCTTGAAGGAGTTGTGGAGGCCATTCATGAGAATTTGCTATTCATGAGAATTTGATTTATGTGACGAGCAGAGAATAAGAGATGCGGTCAGTGAGTGAAACGATGGGAACCAAACCCATGCTGAAAATGCTATAGAACAAAAGGGGATGAAAGCCCTGTAGTAAGATTGTTTTCTTGTTTCCAAAAGTCCTCTCAAGCTTCTGGCTTAATTTCCAACACTAGTGTCCTACCAGTTAGATACCTTGGTGTGCCATTGAGTACCAATAGACTATCGCATTTCAATGTCTACTTTTGATAAGATGACTGGAAGGGTGACACACTGGTGTTGTGTTTAGCAAAGAGCCTAACAATCTTTACAATCCTCACTCTTAAAAGCACTCTGGCCTAGCAAACAAGAAAACTGTGATTTGCTACATCAAAGACCAAGGAACAGAACAAGCCTTCAAGTTTGTTCAATATATTCATTTGTTCTCCAAGCTAGGAATGAAGAATATCTTCATGGTTCCTAGCTTGAGGGGGGGGGGGGGGTGTTGAGATATTTTAATTAAGTTCATTAGATATTTTTGTTAAGTAGGATATTATTAGTGGGTCTAATATTTCCTATAAATAAGACTATTTCCTTTGTAATTCATTTGAGCAAAACATATTATATGAAATCTGAGAAGAGCACTTTGCTCCCCAAAAATATCTCTTCCCTCTCCTCTCTCTCTGTACATTCTCTGTTTTCTCTATCTTTTTCATTCTTCTTCACATATGAACACGCGATTATGTGAATTTAACAACCAGCAACATATATTAGATAACTCTGTATACTAAGACTAGAACAGACGGAAAGAAATCACCTAATATTCGAACATGACCCTCATATTTTCTTATTTCTTTTGAATAACATAAGACAAAAGAGTTGTTTTCTTGTATAAAAATTGTAACAACTACATAAACCAACTTAAAAGAATAATAAAACATATATAAAGTTATACTAAAAAATAGGAAAATAATAAAAACAGTTAATATTTTTTCCCTTTAAATTTATTTTTAGTGATACAGATCCATAGTATAAACAATAAAAAGGGAGGAGAGGCAGAGAAGTAAAATTCAAATAGGATCAGAGTTGCAACATTTAGGCTTGCAAGTTGCAACTCAGATCCTGAATTGTCAACAAATTATTAGAGCGAACATCAGATACACGCCACCACCATCTCCGACTGTTCACTCCCAATAACTACAATTCCGGTTCATTTTGTGATGGCGGAACCGGAAACCGGGATTCCAACCGGTTTGAACCGGATTAAAACTAGGCGGCTTGAGTCGAAGGAACGGCCGAGTTCAAGGCTTGTAGTAGATTCGGATAAGTTGTTGAATGAGTCGTCTTCTCGTTCTGGTGCTTCAACACCTCGTTTAAAACAGGATCAAAGAGCTGCAACTAAAGGACGGAAAGGTCTTTTTACTAAATCTAGTTTTTTTTAGCTTTTAAATACTGTTTACATTTGTGTTCTATGAATTAAGATATTTTTTGAGTTTTGGATTATGAGATTTTAATTTGATTTGTGTATTGTATTTTTGCTAATCTGCTTGTTTTTAGCTTTTAAATATAGTTACGATTTGTGTTCTATGCATTAAGATATTTGTTTTCGCTGTTGGTCGAGTTTTGGATTATGAGATTTTTAATTCGATTTGTGTATTGTATTTTTGCTAAATCTACCTGTTTTAGCTTTTAGATACAGTTAACATTTGTGTTCTACGAATTAGGATATTGTTTCGCGCAGTTGATGAGTTTGGATTATTGAGATTTTTAATTCGATTTGTGTATTGTATTTTTGCTAAATCTATTTGTTTTTTTAGCTTTTTAATACAGTTACAATTTGTGTTCTATGCATTAGTATATTTGTTCGCGCAGTTGTTGAGTTTTTTTATTATTGAGATTTTTAATTCGATTTGTGTATTGTATTTTTGCTAAAATATGCTGTTTTTAGCTTTTAAATACAGTTACAATATGTGTTTTACGCATTAGGATATTTTGTTCGCGTAGTTACTGAGTTTTGTATTATGATATTTTTAATTCGATTTGTGTATTGTATTTTTGCTAAATCTATTTTTTAAAGCTTTTTAATACAGTTAACATTTGTGTTCTAGGCATTAGTATATTTGTTCGCGCAGTTGCTGAGTTTTGGATTATTAGATTTTAATTGGATTTGTGCTAAATCTACCTGTTTTAGCTTTTTAGTACAGTTACAATTTGTGTTCTATGCATTAGTATATTTGTTCGCGCGGTTGCTGAGTTTTTTATTATGAGATTTTTAATTCGACTAGTGTGTTGTATTTGTGGCAGTGGAAGAGAATATTAAAGTAATGAAAAAAGTGGCATCAAAGTTTAAAATTTGAATAGTTAAATGAATTTTTGAATATAGTATAGAATAAACTATTATTTATGGAATGGTGTTAAGCATTTTGGAATGCCAGAGGGTAGTTTGCATTGGAATGGAGAGAATAGAAAATTTCTATTGTTTGATTATGAGATTTTTAATTTGATTTGTGTATTGTATTTGTGGCAGTGGAACAGAATATTGAAGTAATGGATAAAAGTGGCATCAAAGTATAGAATTTGATTAGTTAAATGATTTTTTGAAAATAGTATAGAATAATAAGTATTATTTATGTAGTAGTGGTGTTAAGCATTTTGGAATGCCAGTGTAGTTTGCATTGGAATGGAGGGAGTAGAAACTTTCTATTGTTTGATCTAGCCACATGCTAGGCTGAACATGATATTTCCATTGGGCATCCGGATGGTGTATTAGCCATATTTTATTTGTATGTCTAAAATAAAACCTTTTTTATAAGGATTGTAAAATATAAAACTGTCAGTGATAAGCAGTAGATTTTAGTTCAGGTGAAGGAAGATACTTTGGATTTAATGATCTCATGTCTAAAGAAGCTATTGGATCTTATAGAAAGAAGTTCTTAGAGTTGGGACCAGGAGATTACTGAAATTGCGGAACTAATAGCCACTTTTGATTACTTAAATCCTTCAGCTGAAAGCTCCTTCTCAAAGAAAGAAAAGAGTCCTTCTGCGGAAAGCTGTATGGTAAAATTCTAGAGAAACGTTTGTATAAATAGAATAATTTTTGTAATGAATGTATGCACAGTCTGATGGTGACGTCTATCAGTAATTGAATGAACCAAGTATTCAAATAACCTATCCTACCATATGAATGAAGAAGCTCTTTTGCGAGGGGGAATCTGATCATATATCTTCCAGAAATTGCAGTCCGAGCAAGTATACTTTAAGCTATTAAACAACCCGACTGCTATATCCATGTTGTACTAATGGCTAATGCTTCTGGTGCATAGATTACATATTATTACCGAAACTTTGGAATTCCTTGTTAAGGTTTAAAATTACTTTGATTGTAAATTATCTAAGTGTGTGTGATTCTCAATTCGATGGAATCCCCACCCCTTCCTTTTCTGATAGTGATGCAGGCATTCAAAGGAGGTCTCTGATACTCGGCAGCTCTTTTTTTCTGTCTAATTAGATCTCTGCTTTAATGAATTTCTGGTCCCTTTACCTAACAGGACACCGTAAAGGCAGGAAGATAGCTAGTTGGTTTGCATCATATCTCTTTAAGGATTTAGATGAAGCTGGTAGTGGCTTTTCTCTAAACCAGGTAAGAAATGGTTCAGCTTGCACATAAAATTAGTTTTGTTAAGTTACTCTGGATGTGCTATGCTACGTTTCTGCTTTTATTTGATGATCAGAGGAGATAACATGTATCTCACTGGATGATAATTTGCAATTTTAGGGGACTGACAAGGAGGGTCCTGGAAGGAATGTGCATAAGATGGGAAAGCATGTGACAGTGAGGCAATCTTCCCAAGGAGCAATGCCTAATAGTAAAGCAAGCAAAACATTCAAAAGTTTTTCACATGAGCTAGGTCCAAAAGGTGGCATTCAACCTTCACCTCCGCGAGCTCACAGCTATAATGATCTAAAGGTATTTCTTTTGACATTTGCGGTTCTGGTATTTCCAGTTATTATGTGAGGGGGGTGGTAAGTGATAATCATAGGAAGGAATTAGGTTCTGGTACTTCCAGTTATTATTTGAGGGTGGTAAGAGATAAGCATATGAAGGAATTACGTGTTCGAGAGTATAATGATCAAGACAAGTAGGTCAACTGGGGTGGCTGATATGGTTTTTGATGTTCAGTATTAACTTTCATTCCATGGAATGAAATGCAGGAGCTGCTTGGATCTCTTCGTTTGAGATTTGATGCTGCAAAAGAAGCGGTGAACACAGAGCTAGGTGGTTTCTTGCAGGAGGTTGTAGAAATTGTACAGAAGAATGATTCCTTGCCTCTGGATGGGCAAAAGATGGCTGAAGAACTTGTTCTTCTTGCTCAAGAGTGTATCAAGATGACTTGCTTAGAGTTTCGCTCCAAGTGTGAACCAATTGTCCAGGACCTGACTATGAAAAGACAAGAATGCCAAATGGGTCTTTTGAAGTGGTTGTTGACACGCGTGCTTTTTATATTGACACGGTGCACAAGGGTGTTGCATTTTGCGAAAGATAGTGAGCCAGTTGATGAGACATCTCTGGCCAAGCTTAAAGAATGTCTAAACAGAGTCCCTTCTGTTAAAACGGACTGGGTTCTCAAGCGAAGGATTTCTGATGTGGGAGCAGGTTGTAATTTAAACACAAAGGCCGGTGGAAAATGCAGTTTGGAGGAAGAAAAGACATCAAAAAATTCCCCTCACTCACATCAGCAGAAATCTGAAATTATCTTGGATGGAAGTGTCACAGTGCGCGAAAAAGATTCCATGTTTATTGAACCAACACCATCTTTTAATAACCATCCTGATATTCAGTCTAACATGAAACCATTCAACAATATCAGCGACCGAATCAGTGGAGAATTGAGAAACGAGTGTAGACAACAGTATCCAGATGATTCTAATTTGGTGATTTGTAGAATTTGTGAGGAACTTGTTCCCACTGTTCACTTGGAGCCTCATTCCTATATATGTGCTTATGCAGACAAATGTGATTCGAAATCTCTAGATGCCGATGAGCGCCTTTTGAAATTTGCAGATTTACTGGAACAGCTTGTGGAGTCACGTAATTTAGGATTTCATGCAACTTCTGAGATCCAAGAGAATTCAAAATTGAAAAGCGAAAATTCTGGAAACACATCTGAAGGTTGTTCACCTAATATGGGTGAATGGAGAAGCAAAGGGATCGATGGAATGTTTGAGGATCTTCATGAGATGGATACTGCCAGTATAGAAGATTCTCCATTAGCAGCATTCGTTAGTTTAAAGAGTAATTTGGGTGCAAAGTTCAATCAGTGTGGTCCACCATCTTCAACTGGGAGCGTGACATCAGTATCCTCGACAAATACCCCTCGGGCAGTAAATTTTGACTTCTGGTTAGATCATAACAATCTTTCTGAGCTAGAGGATGTCCAGCAGGTTTGTCACTGTACTCTGATTTGGGTTGGTAATTTGTTTCAACTTATAGTGAGAAATATCTGTTGGGGTTTCCAGCAATCCACCAATTTAATAGTGAAGAAGCGCCGAAGTTGGAATCCAAGTATTTCACTCCATATAGTAAGGATCAATTAAAGAAAAATTACTACTTGAAATTCTATTATCTGAGAGGAGGAAAAGGGAGTTAGAGAAAGATAAGAGTATGTGAACAAAATTATGGATTCTAATGACAATATGGATAACTATAAAAATTGTGTATAGCTCTTCCTTCTAGTGTATTGGATCTTTATATTTCTCTAGGGTGAATTACTAGACGCGTTCAATTTCTAAATATATGTCCTTGATCATTTCCTCTTTACATCTGCATGGAAATCATGGCTTAATGAAGGAGCTTTTATGTGTTTGCTTATTTTTTACAACACCTTTTGGCCATTGGTGCTATTACATAAAAAAACTTCTTTGTTGACAAGAAACCAATTAATCAATTTGGGCTAAATTGAAATATAGTAGTGCTTTGTTTAGAGATTACAACAGATTCATTAATGATTATGTTCAGTGAGTTATCATCAACCAACTATTCCCTTTTTTGGTTATGAATATTATTATACCCTCATATGATTGATCCTTACTAGTCCCCTGTCATTTGATTTCTGCTGCTGTATGTTCTTTCGGGTATTTTGGTTATCTTATTTACATGCTTTAGTTACTGCTTCTTTTTTCAGAATGCTTTATCATGGCGTATTCGCTTTTGTTACCATCATTTTCATATTGCTTTAAATTTCTTGTCCGGGTCTGACCGTTTCTCTTGCTTTGCTTGTGTCTATGCTTTGTCTTGAGCCGAGGGTCTTTCGGAAATAGCCTCTCTACTTATCAAGGTAGAGGTAAGGTCTGCGTACACTCTACCTTCCCCAGACCCCACGTTGTGGGACTTCACTGGGTATGTTGTTGTTGTATACCCTCATTTCATGAGACAGTACAACAACAACAACATACCCAGTGAAATCCCACATGTGGGTCCGGGAGTAAATAATACGCACCTCACCTCCACCTCGTAGATAAGCGGTGCTTCCTGAGACCCTATGCTCAAGACAAAGCATAATCAGGCAAAACACGCAAAACAAAACAAAGTATGAGAAACGGTCAGACTCCGACGAGGAATTAAAGCAATGTGGACATGCAGATAGTAAAAATCAAATACGTAATGGTAGCGCATTCTAACAACAGGAAGCAGTAGCTAACACAACTAAATAAATTACACTAAAGAACACATAGCAGTAGGAATCAAACTACAGAGTAATAAAGAGCAATAATGCGCCTATAAGTGTGACAGGCTAATAAAACCTACAGTAATAACACTACACTATCATTTTGTAAGCGTAAAGAGGACTACGCTCGACCACCCTTCTACCCTAATCCGTGTCCTCCACAACTCCTATCTAAGGTCATGTCCTCAGTAAGTTGCACATGCGTCATATCCCATCTAATCACCTCTCCCCAATACTTCTTGGCCTATCTCTACCCCTTCTGAACCCGTTCATCGCCAACCTCTCACACCTCTGCACTGGGACATATGTGTCTCTCCTCTGCACATGCCCGAACCATCTCAACCTCGCTTCCCGCATCTTATCCTCTACCGAGGTCACTCCCACTTTATCCCGGATATCATCATTCCTAATCCTATCTCTCTTTGTATGCCCACACATCCATCTCAGCATCCTCATCTCCGCAACTCTCATCTTTTGTATGTGTGAAGTCTTGACTGACCAACACTCTGCCCCATTCAATAGTTTAATGAATTTGGAATTCTTATCCCAACTAGTTGTGATTGAGGTATAGCTATTTATTGCAGTAATGAATTTGAGATTCTTAAAAGTTGCCAAAGATGTATAGAAATAAAAAGGGTGTCACGTGTCTTGAGATCTATCAAATTAGAAAAAGGTATCATACAACACCCATGAGTTTGGCTTGATGATCGATGAAGTTGTAAAGAAGACCATAGAGACGAGGGTTCGAGTTTCAGGAGTGGCAAACAATTTAGGTGATTTCTTCCATATGCCTTGCCTTGGTAGAATTATCCAATATTTGTACTAGTAGGATGATGCAGGTTCCTAATGAAATAGTAGAGGTGCACAGTGTTGGACAAGACACCACCCTTATAAAGAAAATGAAAGAGCGTCATAAAAAGCGGGACAAGAGAAGTACTAAATAATTAATAAGAGAAATCTATTCAGATCAATTACTGGGATGAGTTTGTATAGTTTCAACTTTTTCTATTGAAATACATGATCTACCTATGTTTTGTTACGATAAATAGATAATCCACCTAGTAATAATTCTCCAGGACTTCTTTTGTTTCTTACTTGTTTTTCAGTTTAAAGATGAATAATATCAATCTGAACTTGGCATTTTATGAAATATTTTGAGTGATGATGAGTGAAGCTAATGCTGGTGTGTCTCGGAAGTTTATAGCTGATGTGTATTAGCTTACCTCTTTTCCATCTCCCTAGATCATTATTGTTGCAGAATTAACTATACTGTGCTTGTGTAGATCAATAGTTTCTTTAATAAAGATCTAAGCACTTAACTCATTCCTGCATGTTACATGGGCTGATTTTCTCCTCCCCGTCTCTTTTTCCTACTTAGATGGCTGATTTAGCAGATATAGCACGCTGTGTGGCGGGCGCAGATCTTTCAGAAGAAGGATCTCATGAGCTTTTAATTGCGTGCATGCAAGACCTACAAGATATTTTACAAAATAGCAAGCTTAAAGCTCTTGTAGTAGATACATTTGGAGGACGAATAGAGAATCTTTTGCGGTACAATTTCTTGGGCTAATCTATATAGCAGAATTTATAGATGAACCAGAGCTGACACCCCTGTTTCACTACATGCAGAGAGAGATATATACTTGCTTGTGATCTTGTGGATAGAAAAGATGGTTTTGGACATTCAGAAGGCTCCAAAATGTTAGTAGATAATTCATCTCATTTCAGTATAATGTCAACTCCTTCAAGTTCGTCACACAAAGAAAGAACAAGCATTGAT